>OY986040.1:9852687-11052687 GCA_963920215.1 Nineta flava | reverse complement strand
ATAAAAGAGGGGGATGATTTCTATTTTGTTTTGTTTTGTTTCTTTTGTAAATAAACTTCTGTGGTGGATTAATTTTCTTAAATTTCATTTCCTTCCATAACCACCATCGAATAAATAATATATAAATATAAATGTCGATTTATTTCTAAACATATAGTCACAAGTGTTTTGATTTATTCAAGTACTAATTGTGTTTCATTCTCGACAATCTACAATAATCATATAATATCTTTGTGAAAATGAATTCGTTAATGGTAAGTTTAGCTTCTAATCTGATATCATTCCGGATTATCATTCCGGAGGTCTAAGGCTGTACCAAAGTGTTTTCTATGTACTATGGATCACAATAGTTATTTTTAAGCTTTTATAATTGATTTGTGCTTTATTGATTCGGTTTTCGAAAAAATACTTCGAATAAAAGTTGTTCATTAGAAATACAGTAACAAGTTTTATTCGAAAAGTTTTTTTGAAAACCGAATGAATAAGACACAAATCAACTGTAAAATTTATAAACAAAAGGACATCAACTATTGTGGCCAAGTATACTTTGTTTGATCTACTGACCACGTTTTTCGAAAATTATATTAATAATAAATTTTTCTAGTGCTTTGACTTTGTAATTCTAATCAAAAAAAGTCTCTTGTATTTTTTTCTTCGTAAAACCTATAGTTTTCCCGGAATAAAATGTCTATGTTTTAAGAAACATCTTTTCGACAACTTTGAGAATTTTTTCTGGGAAAACTATGGGTTTTACGACAAAATCACAAGATACTATTTTTACTTAGAATGAGTCAAAATATCCGAAAACAAAAATTTGACATTAAAATTATAAAATAATCAATGTCCGGTCGAAAATGGTATTTTCAAGAACTTGAAGAAATTTTTTCGAGAAAACTATAGACTTACGAAAAAATACAAGTTTTTGATCGCAGATCAAGATACATAGAAAATACTTTAGAGGAGCTTTGGACTTCGGAATCGGATACAAAAAATGGCCTTAATTTGTTTCGTCCAAACATTTTTAAATGCTTTTATGCATTGAGCTTTCTCAATAAAATTTTGTAATTACTGTAATGAATTTTAATATTAAAATACTCGGCCAAGTGTGCACAGTCTAGGGTTCCATAGTTAGTAACTAAATTAAACAGTTTATATACACATGCAATTTTTACAGACATTTTTACATGCCATAAATTCACGTAAATCAATCAAAAACGGTATTACACGGTGGATAATGCGAATAAAAAATCATCCCAAAAAATATTTATATATAGGGAAAGAACGCTAGAAAAGAAGCTTTTTTTAAAGCCTTTATTTCATAACTTTGTATAGGTTATAAATTGTATGTATAACCATGCCAAATTTCACCTGTATGGCACTAATAGACTGCGAGTAAAAAAATACACGATCAAACTTCCTTGTGCAAACTTCCTTTTATTTTATGGTGCTCTCTAGAGCAGTGATACTCAACCATTGTGCCGCGGTACTTTTGTGTGCCGCCAAATTTTGGAAATATATATAGTAAAGTATTAACCAACATAAAAACGAAAAAAAGATCCAGACTGTTAAATGTAAAAGACGATATAAGAGTAGCATTGTAATTTTTACGACCAAATATAAATGAAATTATCAAAAAAAAAAAACATCAAGCGAATCCCATAATAAACGTACAGTTGTTTTTGTAGTACATATTATTTTATTTTATTCAAAATTATTATTATAAGCTATTTTACACAGTGTATTTTAGGTAAGTAAACAACTTTTGAACTTATCTTTTTCTTTGTGTGCCGTCAAATTTTGAAATCGTTAAAAGTGTGCCGCGACAAAGAAAAGTTTGAGAATCCCTGCTCTAGAGAAAATGTTGGCACAGACGAATGTCGTACCGGGATTAGTATTGGTTTTTTGGTCAAACACTGCCATACACGTTCAAACCGCTTATCCAGTGGAGAGGTCTTAAATCCATCAAATTGTTTGCGCAAATTGCATGATCGTGTATATGGGGGCCATAAAACAGCTGTAACATACATTGAGTACGGAACCCTAAAAATGATATTTGTGAACCAACAACATCAGTACACGAATTTCCTGAAATAAACCTTAATAACAAAAGGTTTCTACCTATAATACATTCAATTTAAAATAAGACATGCAATTTATTAATAGATATTTAATTGACTTTAATTAACATTATTATATTTATTTACAGAATTTTATTTGTGGGATATGCTGTTTGCTTGTTATTGTACTACAGTGTGTTCAAGGTGTTGAGCAACAGCAATCCGATAGCAATGTCGTTGATGTTACAAACCATAATTCACAGAAACGTAGTGTTCTAGGTGGATATGGTTATGGTGGACATCATTTAGGTAATTTTATTTTAATATTAGAAATTTGATTGTTGTATAATCATATATGCTTTTAATAATTAATTGAATTAATTTAAAAATAAATTAGAGCTAACCAAAACTAACATCATTAATATTTTTGTTTTCATCTAATGTACACATTTAACGCATGTTAATCCCAGCCAAAGCTAAAAAATTTCTAGCATCATTGCATCATCATAAATTGTTTAAAGGTTAGTAGTTTTTGATATATTTTATCATGGATACTACACAAGGATACTGAACTCCATGTAAACAAATAATTGGCAAAAAAAAAAAGATGTCAGTAGTGTCGCTTCTATGTCGGAAACAGTGGTGAGAGTATAAGGCGCAAGTTTTAATTGAAAAACATTACGCATTTGCAGTATTATAAAAATTATTTGCAGCCAAAGTATTTTTTCAATAATATACTTTTTTTAATAAACGATAAGTAATTTCAATTTTTCAATAAGCAATTAGTTGAAACAAATTGCATACTTCAAAATAATCACTACGAAATAAAACTGGTTACTTGCTTACTTCACTCCTATTTATTATACTATATTCACTTGAACAACTAGCGACGCTAGTGGCATAAAAAGTAAATATTACCATTTCATTGCCATATTTTGTCAATTCTCCCGTTTGAGTTCGGTATCCTTGTGTAGTATCCATGTATTTTATTATTAAGGTGGAGGGTTTCTACTGTTCATTTTTATTAAGTTTCATTTCTGAAATGTGTAAACACATTATTCCACTGACCTCTATATGTATATGGATTGAGGCTGTTTATGGCGTAAAAGAAAAAAGTGTCAAATATTGGACCTGTTTAGAACAACAAAAGTTCTTAGTAAACTAATTAAATTACTAAGTTTATTTTACTTAGTTTTTATCCAGGACTCTTGACAGATACTAAGCAGCTTAAATTGTGGCATCATTTTGCTTAATAAGTGATGTCAGTAGTAGAAAATCTAGGTGATTTTTGATGGGAGAGAAGAGTCTTTATAAGCGTAAGAGCTAGAACAAAAATTTGAAAATGTTTCTTTTGTAAAAACAAATAAGTCGTTTGAAAATTTTTTCACTTCTTTAGGCGCTGTACAGAAAAAGATCTAATTTTAAAATACCGTCAGCTGAAAAATGATAGGTTTTGTCATTAAATAGAGTTTATAGAGTTTTTCGTTTTTAGTAATAGATAGCACTACCATGCAAAACAAAATAGCTTATGTTTTCAGTAACAGATGGGACTAATAGCTTATTTTCGTTAATGATGATTATTTTAAAAATTATATTAAATATCTGAATGACAACAAATGTTTTAATACTTTTAATACTTTAAAATTGTATAAAAATTAATTGTGTTCACTAATCAAACCTTCATTAAGTGTATTTAATGTCTTTCTTCGATTATTTTATCGTTATACTCATTTACATATATTATTTGCATGCGTAATAAAATTGTTTTCTAGTTCGTCAAAAGAGTATAACTTCTACTGCGCGTACATAAGCTTTAATTTTTTTCTCATAAACAGCATAGTTTTGCCACAATTTCAACACAAACATCTATAAGATTATTAGTACCTATAGTAAGTACTTTAGTGTGTACACCAGACATATATTTAATATATTATGTGTATAATGTGGGTAAGATAAACAGTACATGCACTGGTCAAAAAACTCAGTATATACAAGATATTAAAAGAATTTTTAATTTTTTTGATATAGATAATATTTAAAATAAATAAAATTATTTAGGTGGTCTTTATGGGGGCAGCGGCTATGGATATGGATCTGGATTAGGATATGGCCATGGTTATGGATATGGAATTCAATCGTATTCACCAGTCATATCGAAAGTCTCATATTCAACACCCTTAGCATATGATTTTGATAATTATCATGATTATGGACATGGTTTAGGATATGGCAGTTTTGGCTATGGCGGTGGTAGTCATTATGGAGGACTTGGCTATAGTATTGGACATGGTTTAGGTCTTGGATATGGATCATTAGGAGGTCATGGAGGTTACGGTGGTTATGGAAGTTATGGTTTAGGTGGTTATGGAGGCTATGGTGGATATGGAGGATACGGTCATTATTGAGATCCGTTTAGAAAACGTAAAGAATTCTAGTAAGAAAAAACATTAATCGATGGACATTACGTACTTCAAACATTAATTTATAAATGCCAGAGTAGGATTTGTTGTTGCATGTATGATATAACAGGATGTTCTAAGAACTTGTGTATGTGTATTTGCGTTTCTATATAATCTTCCTATCTTTTTTTCTCTTTGATTTTAATTATTATTATTTATGAATCAATTCATGTTTTTTCTTACACAAAACATTTAACATCGTTTTGGCATCAAAAACAACAAAAATTTGTAAAGTATTTTAATTGAAAAAAAATAAAAAAAATTTGTAAAATTTATATAGTTTGTTATATTTTCATTTCCTTTTGATTCCTTGTTAGAACTTTAGATTTTTGTTAAAACTTGCAATTCATACGAATCATTGTATGCGTACACGGGACCATAAAAGTAGTGTTTTTTCTTTCAAAATTTTATTTGTACCTTCGTTTTCCAAAAAAAATGCTTCAGATAAAAGTTGTTCGAATTTGTAAAGGGAACGCTACTTTTGCAGTCGATAGGTAAGTATGAATGATTCAGAATTGGCAATTTAATGATGGAGAATAATTAATAATTTATTTTGGAAAATCAAATTACCAATGGTTTTTAAAATTGGACCCCCCTTCAAGAGAAAATGGTCTTATAATCTTATTAAAATGAAAATTTTTTAAGCATAACACCTAATTTCGCATCTATTGTTGCGCGCTTACAACGAGTATTGACATTAAACCATAGAGATAACATATATAGACTAGGCACGTCACGTCAATAGAAAGAGAATCGCGTAAGTTGAGCTATCTCTTTTTAACATATAACATAGAGATAATATATTCTCTATGATATATAATGACTATATATCATAGATTATGTATTATCTCTATGCTATATATTAGTCATTAAAAAGAGATAGCTCAATCTACGCGATTCTCTTTCTATCTGAGGGACAACTTTTGACTCGGCTTGTCTACTCTATATACCGTGTGTGTTGGACAGCTTTTCCTATAGGGAATATTTGCGAATATTTCTCCTCAAGTGCTGCTAGAAAATACACGGCTAGATTTCTACAATCGACTCGGATATTGTTTAGCAAATAATTGAGGAATATTCGAACCGTTGGTTTAACTTTTTTTTTTGTCAGAATTCTATTTTTTTTTTGGGGTTTTATTTTTCTTTTAATTTGTGTGGATTGTTGTTTTATGTTATACCGTTAATAGAATTCTATCATTTATTTTCAAACATTCCACATACAAATAATAAGGGATATTCAAAAAATAATTTTCAATTGTTAGAAGTAATGGCTAAACTTAAGAAGACAATAATGAATATATTTAACGCACTCTAATTAGATGTTTATGTAGTACTGATAACTTTAGACAGCAGCCAGCATTGTGTACACAACACATCCCATACTCCACAGAGTCCCACACTATTTTTATATTTTTATTAAGCATTGTGTATAGTTATTATAGTAAATAATATTTAATATTTTAGTTGCCAATTGAACATATCTAGTATAACATATACAGCATTTTAACATTTATCATACAATGTAGTATTTATTGTACTATGCAAGACTTGTGTTGACAGTGATATGATTTTTGGTGTCGCATATTTTAACTTCACTTTATAAGAAATTAGTTTTTGAAAGAAATGTAAATTTTGAGTTTTCAACAAATTTATTTTCACAATGTTCAACAATTTTGAATCATTCTGTACTTGTAGTTGTGAATATTTGCATGTTGTTAATTATTGTCTACTTTAGATCGCTAATTATTAATAGAAGATATTATTTTTTATACTTACTATTATCTGTATAGTTACTGCTCGAATCCAGTTTATATTGTTGTGTCCATTGGACCATTGACATGTAGTCTGTCATAAATGAATTTCACATTCACATCAACAATATTTACCGTGTCTTTAATGATGCCAGTCAAGACAAAACATCAATTAGATAGACTTTCTCTATATATTCATTTTCTCACGACCTTCCTTTTTACAAAATTATTAAATGGAAATTTTTATGTATTTTCATACGAAAATTTTCTATTCATAAATGACAATTAAACAATTGACAATTCAATCAAATTTTTGTATACTTTTTAAATCCAGCGACACATGGTAATTGTCACTAACATGAATTACGAGGCTTGTAATATCCCCTTAAGGGTCATCGATTGCGAAACTCAGAAAGGGCACTAAACAGCAAATTCCGAGAAAAAAAAGTTCAATGTAGCCTATATATCATAAACTAGCTGAAATAGCCGGCGTTGCCCGGAAAGCATAGGAAATTTATGTCAAATAACTATTTCTTTCTAAATTTTGGCAGATCAAAACGTCAATTATTTATAGTTTAAATTGGTAGGCAAATAATTTATTTCCAAAAATTTTTTAATGCAGGTATTTCTATAGAAACTATAAACTATATTAGAGATCTAGATGTGAGAAAACGGTATATATCTCTGCAACGGTTTTGATTTTTGAACTTCTGATTGTTTTTCTGGAAGCGTAAGGAAAATTGACTTAAGGATTTTTCCCTATTTTATACCTTTGCTTAAAAAGGTATACTTTTCTTAAAAAGTGATAGTTTCGAGTAAAAAGTGGTAGTTAATAATAATAATAATAATTAGCAAGAGGGGTACCGCATATGGGCCCTAGCACCTAGACCAAGGAGTCCTCTGTGCCCTCCTTGAGAACAACCTGTCACCCGAAGGCCAGACGTCTCCGGGGAACAGGTGCCATTGTAAGCAGGTGAAGCTATAGGATTCTGCTGAGGCCAGATGCCACACAGAAAGCCCACAGCTTCTCCGCCGGGATTGCTTCCAGGATTGATGAATCCAAGGTTTGGACCCAACCCTTGACCAAAATGGAGGTTTCATCGTCCTCCATACAGGCCTTACAAGTGGGGTCATTAAAGATTCCCAAGTTATGAAGGTGGTAGTTAAATCGAGTGTCCTTGCAAGAACCCCATAACCCTTTTTTTTCTGACATGTTATCGCTAAAAACTTCATAAAAGGTGCATAGTTGTAATTCTCACTTAAATTTACAATATTACAATATCAAACTTAAGACAAAGCTGCGATGCAGTCACGCATGACAAAATATGAACTATTAGTTTGCGCCCTACATCCACAATACCAAGCTTAATGGCAGTGGTCGTCGTAACTTGAGCAACAAAATCATAGATAGATAGATAGATATATACATCTTGGGGTCTAAAAAGTATTGCACTTCGACCTTAAGGTCCATTGTGCACCCTTCTACTTTAGTCTGACGAGATTCGCTTCTCTCATATGTTGGCAATAGCCAGGAGCTTGCTTATCAGGTCTTCGTGAAGGTTCATATATTCGGGGTGAGATGCACCGAATATCCTGTATGTGCTGTAACCTAGAGGTTCGCAGTCAAAGATAATATGACTGGATGTTTCTTCCTCCAGACCAGTCTTTGGATCCTGGATAGCTTTTTGCATGTTGTTATCTGGTTAACTTTTGGCAGCATTGATTATAATGGGCCTAACTACTGTTGTGTAAAGCCAGTGGATCATTTTGGGTTTTAGACCTCAGACTTTTCCATATGCTTTCTTGCAAAGCATGAACAAAATCATACTTATATTTTAAATATAAAATGGAAATGATTTTTCAAATGCCACATTTTAAATACCTATTTAAAATAGAACCATTACAAATATTACCCACCGCAGCTGAGTAATATTTAATATTACCCAGAACCATTTAAGTGGTCCTATTTAAAATAGAACCACTTAAAATATTACCCACACTTGACCAACTATCTATTCCTCGTGTCGCATCGACTTTTGTCGAAATTAAAAACCTTAAATGTCATTTCGACTTAAAATTCTTGCGGCAGTTCTATTTCTGTGTATTTATCGATTTTAGACCGCGCCATAAGTAATAAGTATATGGATTCATTGTATTAATTAGCTATAATTATTAAAAACATAAATAAAGCTTTAAATATAAATAGATAAGTATATTTTAATTAATTTACAATGATAATTGTCATCAGATTTGAATTAAAATACAATACAAAAAATAAGACAATATGATATCTTACTTATACGTACAGTTGAATTAGGACACGAGAATTTGTTGAAAATAATGTGTGTGAAAATAGTGAATAAGGTCATGCCATGTGACCTTACATTTTTACTTTAAAAAAATTGTAAGATAAAGCTATCCCTTTTACTTAAAAATGGAGTGTCCTTGTGGTAACAATGAAAAAAATTTAACTTTTGAACGGTGCGAGATATATGGTGTATTCGATTTTGGGCATTTACACGCTTTCAGCGCCATCAAACTTTGTTTTTAGTGTTAAACTTGACGCTATGTATGCAGATAGCGCGCTAATGGTTGAATTCAAGCGATAGACATCACGCTCACTGACGCTTTATACATCGAGTTAGGGCAGCAAAAGTGTACTCCTCAAAACGAATACTGTATAAGCGTTTGTTTATTTATCTGTCATGTGGACAGAGTTTTTTTTTAGTGTATTTCATTGCATTTTTTTGAATGTTTTAAATCATTTTTTCTTCTGACAAAACAAAAAAAAACGCACATTGCAAATAAGATCTTATTCGAAAAAAAACTACATTTCAGTACTTTTTTAAATTGTCTGTTTAGGGGGTTTTGGTTTGATTTTAGGGACTTTTGAAGTTAGATAGATCTTGAATATATAGGGACTATATATTCACTTGAATATATAGGAATAGATAGGGACTTTTGAAGTTAGATAATCTTGGGGTATAAAAAGTACTGCCCTTAAACCTTATGACCCATGGTGCTGCCCCTTCTACTTCAGTCTGATGAGATTCGCTTCTCCCATATCTCGGCAATAGCCAGAAGCTTGCTGATCTGGTTTTCCTTAAGGTTCATCTTAAGATTCATTTTGTATCTGCTGTAACCGAGAGATTCGCAGTTAAAGATAATGTGGCTGGATGTTTCCTCCTCCTCGCCGCTGGATCTCGCTTTATAGCTATTATTACTCAAGCAAACATATTGCTTGAAAAACAGCTAAAATATTTTAATCCGCCATATTGAATATTGATACCAATTGACGCTTATGTACAGGTTTCATCTACTTCAAGCAATTAGGTTTCAGAATTGCCCAAAATTTTTATAAAAAAGTTGCTTTATTATGAATTTTGTGTTTTTTTCACATTCTAGAAAATAGTAGGGGTACAAACCAATTAATGTAGCTATCAAGATAGATGATATATATTATTAAAAGAATTGATAAAAAGAAATTAGCAAAAATATTTTAAAGCATATATTATCTATGGTTTAAAGTGCTAAGGAGGAACCAAGGAGGTTCCATACCTCTTTGGGAGGAACATTGGTTTGAATTAGGAATCGTTTATTTTGAGAGGCTGATTTTAAAGTTGATTGAATTGCTATCTGTTGATATAAAATTGAAATGCTACCTACTTCACATTTATTAACGTGTGATATTGCCGATTACATTTCACTTAGATGCATTGTAGGTGCTGACATCTACATTTTATTGTACTTGCGAATACAAATCCATGAACAACTGGTACGCCTTCAAATTCTATAATTTTTATTTATTTTTACTTCGTTACAGTGGCTGGGCCCGTGTAATGGCGTATAATGCTTGGGAATTAAGGTCTATGATTCTAATCAAATAGCAATATACATGGCAGACCTGAAATACGTAGAGAAAATTTCAAGTGAAGTGCTCCCGTCGGTCGTTTTAAGAAGATTAGCTTCCTTAGTATTTTTTCAACTATACCTTTGTATTATTTAGGCCAAAATGATCCAAAAAAGCATTCCATGATAATGTTTTAGTACCCTTTGTATCTACGCTCCCTTTCTAAAATATTTCAATTTGTCTTAGGCGACAATAATCCTTGTTTTCATCTCATAATATGCACAAATTTTTATGTTGTTATCTCCAACAGGAATAAAATATTCGGGAAAATAGTTTTTGACCTGTATCTCTGATACAAAGCGGAAATTGAAAAAACTACGGAAGAGAATTTTTCATAAAATGATCGATTGAAGCCCTTTTTGAATTTTCCCCACGTCGTTAAGTTTAACCCTATGTACTTTACTATTGGTGTTTGTTCTTTAGGACTATGATATCTGGTGGCAATATTTAGAAATAGATTAGTCAGGCTCAACTGTGATAGTTACATATGCCTTATTATGCTTACGTTAATAAAACAAACATAAAATTATAATTTTGTTTAGGAAACTTACCTTTTTTATGAAAAATATAAATAATTGTTAATTGTAGCCTGACATAAGCCGCCATTTTGGAATTTGACGTCATGATATAACTTAACCAATATATGGTTGAGCCATTAGTGATAGCAGTTGGTAAAATAGGATGGTTGATAAAAAAATAAAGAATTCTTTAAATTGATATTATATAATTATTATAATTTAATTGAAGTACAATAATTGATATTTTTTATTTTTGAAGAACAACATAAAGTAACCTTTGAATGTTATGTTGATTGCATTCATTCATAATTTACATACATTATTACAGGCACACATAACCATACATTCAGATACAATATCATAATTTCTTAGGTTACATAACATTTCATTCAACAACAAAATAATCGCAAAAACGGATTTTACTTATTTTTTAATTTTCACTGTAAATACAAAATTTGAAGTGATTTAAGATGGAAAAACTTATTAGGCCAAATTAACCGGACTATCTGAGTATTTTTTTCTTTCTTCAAATCGCTATCGATTCAACACGGCGATTTTGTTGTTGCGATGATTTTGTTGCGATTGTTTGATCGTTTCATCATTTTTTTATAGGTAAATAATTATATTTAGTTTGTAATTACAATTGATAATTATAATTTTATTGTCATTGATTTGACATGATAATTAAATAAATATGTTAAAAATTAACAATATATATGTAATATAATTAATTACCTATATAGAATTATATTAATACTCTTACTATTATTATAGTTATATTAAAACTATTTATACTAATCAATTAATTTATCAAATAAAAATTAATTAGTAAATATTATATACAACAGATACAGATTAATAATAAAACATACATTTATTATATTTTATACAAAATTAATTATACAATTATTAATTAATTATTATCAATTAATTAATAATAATAATAATAGTTAATAGTTAATACAAACATAATATAAGTAAATATTTAATATATATATTTTATTTATTTATTAATAATAATTATTATCACATTTAGTCTAACTGTTTGAATCATTTATTTTATTTTAATTAATTATTAGTTTATATTTATTTATATAAATGTACATTCAATAGGTAGGTTTTAATTAATTA
Organism: Nineta flava; assembly: GCA_963920215.1. Classification (NCBI taxonomy): domain Eukaryota; kingdom Metazoa; phylum Arthropoda; class Insecta; order Neuroptera; family Chrysopidae; genus Nineta; species Nineta flava. The sequence goes on along the minus strand of OY986040.1, from coordinate 11,040,861 downwards.
TAATTATTATTTATTTATATATTTATATTTATATATATTTATATTAATATTAAGAAATGGACAGACATTATTGATATTTAAATTATTTTTAAAGTATAATATATTTTTTGTATTTAATACATATACTTGATATATCTATAATATCTAATTAATCAATTAATTCATTAATATAGTTATTTATAAAAAATTGATTTTTAATTCGTTTGATATTCGATATTCGTTTAAATTAAATATACTTATTTGTATTTGTTAAAAACATTTATTTTGTAATTACTTATAAAATTTAATTCAATATTTTATATTTATTCATTAATAATAATTAATAATTGATATGATGATAATATATTAATTTTTATTGTACTTTATAATGATGATGTGTTGAATTATAGGTATGACTTCATATTTGATGATTTAGATATCATCAAATACCAATCAAGTATATAATAGTACAATCAATAGAGAATATTGTGCTGCACTAAATTACAGAACTTATTTTTTTCTTAAATTAGATTCAGTACCACGTACTGAATGTAAATGACCAAATTCTTACAAATTTCGATCCCGGAAGTACCGCCATTTTGAGAAAAACTGCATAAAACTGTAGATATTGGCCAATATTTCCATTATCGTGCACTTTAGGCCAAAAATGGTAATAACTTTTCTTGTAGACAATCAGATTTACAATTTTTTTTGTTAATTAATTTTTTTTTGTATCACTAATCGTTTACGACTTTACGACTATTACTATTTATTTATTGACTTTTTGTTCGATATCTCTTCTAATAATTGTTTAAAAAATAAAATGCTAATAACTTAACTTTTAAATCTACAAATTACCTACAACTTTTATCTAAACTCTTTTTGTCTAAACTTAACGTTTTTAAAGTTATAACGTGTTTAATGTTGCACTACCGGGTGCAAGGTTAATAAAAACGAGGTATGCTTAGTATACTGATGAAAATTCAATAAATATGTTAAGAAATATGAATGATAGTGACATAATTAACAATAAATAATTTTCCTTCTAAACAATTATAGGAAAAGATATCGGTCAAAATGTCAATAAATAAATAGTAATAGTTGTATAAGTTGTAAACGGTAAGTGATGCATTGATTTTTAAAATTTTATTTTGGCAGTTGACAGTTAATTCAAATAAAACTTTTCACATGATTTTGAAGCGTTCACAAGACTAAACATGACTATTACCTTGAATTTATCTTAAATATTGAATTAAATATATAAATTTAAAATGATATGATTCAGTCATTAATACTTAAATATACAAATATCGTAGAATACTTAATACATGTACTTATTTCTCAATTAAGGTATTCTATTACACGATATTTTAAAGAAAAAAAAGCGTTGTGTGTAAGGCGAACGCGTTTTTTCCTTTTAGTGCTGTTTAACTGACAGTTATTAATACACAGATTTTCGACGTCATAGTGTCATATCAACATTGGTTAAACAAATTCGGTTAAATGTATGTGATAGACGAAGTATAGATTGCTAGATTATATAATTATACATCGATCTATCTTCCTTATGGTAAAAAAATTGTTAATGGTTTAGGTCGAAATTCTGCTTTGTTTTATTGGTATTTAGTTGTTGAAGTTACCCGAGTAATGATTAGTTACATTGGCAGCACTGGATAAACGTCAAAACATTTAAAATGGCAACACAAAAAAATTACTTCAATTTTTCCTTATATTTTTTTAAAATGAATAAGTGTATTTCATTTAACTTGATTGCTATTATTTTTTCAAAGAATTTATACGTGAAGATTGAGGTTAAGATGTATTTATCGTATAATACTCATTATATAATTTAAGTATTAATGTAAGTACAGTTTAAAAATCTATAATGAATTGAGAACATGTTTTAAAATTGTATCGTTTATATACCAACTAACTAATAGTATAATTAATTATAATATAATATTTGGATTTGATTGATTGATTGATTCATTTTTTAATTTATTGACTATTTGTTAATTATATTAAAATATATTAAAATTATATTCACAACCATCATTGAAATAAATATTATTTATAACTTTTTTTTTTTAAATATAAAATGATATTAATTAAATGTGTAAATCTAAATTGAAAAAAGAAATTAGTTATATACGTTATGTCTACCCAAACGCTGGCATAATTTAAACAAAGGAAAACATCAATGGCAGTGGGGAGCGATTAGATGTGTGTCTATGTACGTGTCGCGATCTTGGACTTGGAATGAATTACATGGTATCTATCTCCATATAATCCACAAACCAATATTCCGCTACAGATCATGCCGATCCCACGTAAGTGACTTTTATACGCAAAATAATGACTCAGGTTTGTTTCTCGATACGGGTAAATTTTTTGAAAAGTTTTCTTTGACACGTGTAATATAATTACAAAAATATTCTTATGAAATTTCATAATAAAAAAATTAATATATATTTATAATTTGGAAAGAGTTTCGAAAGCACACCATTCGAAATTTTATTTAGTTTTCGCACCAGTGATTCCTTAATAGTTCTTGAGAAGAGTGGGAAAAAAAATTAAATACAAGGATATCATTCGTGCGAGGAAAATATAAATAATTACACTAGCTTGGGATTAGACACGACGCCGTAAAAATTTAAATAAAATATATCCATAAATTATTATAAATGGAGTAGATACTTAATCCTAGTTAAAATTAATTAATATTATTTAATTAAAGCTTATTCTTATTCTTATTTATTCTATTTATAATATTAATTAAACAATAAATCATAGTAATACTGATTATTCATATTTTTATGGAAATTAAATATTAACTCACAAAAAAAAAGATTGAATTTAATTATTGTGTAATAATAATTAATTAAATAAATTTATTTTAATGTAAACAGGGAGAATCGTTACGTAAAGTGTTACATTTTTTAGGCTGATACAAAAAATATTTGAATCGTGATTGGTTTCAAATAGAACATATTTTTGTATATTTTACTCGTTGCAGCATTTTTTTTGAATTAGTCGAACATATTTTTCCATAAATTACAGGTATTCACAAACAAATGTCTCTGAACAATCTTCAATATACACTGGCCAGAAAGAATTACGAACGAGGAATTGATGAGGAGAGCAAGCCAAAGCCCAATCAACGAAATAATAAAGAAAAGAAAGTTTGGATAGGTGGATAGGCCACACCTTAAGAAGGTCATGAAATACCATCAGCAGACAAGTCCTAGACTGGAACTCCCAAGGAAGCAGAAAACGTGGAAGACCCAAGATAACCTGGAAGAGGTCAGTCGAGAAAGAAATAGAAGGAAAACCTGGAGAGAAATAAAGCAAATGACCCAGAATCAAGTACGGTGGAAGGCATTTGTTGCGGCCCTACGTCCCCCAAGAGAATACAGGAATTAATATATATATATATGTTTTTTTTTTTACATATCTCTCTAGTTCTTAAGCTTACTTTTAATATAAATATATAAGATGACAGATTTAGTATCGTTATTAATTTACGGAATACTCAGTAAAAACTGGTAATGTATGCAGGACCTGATATTTCACTCGATTTTACTCGTGTATCAACTTGCCAATTAGCAATTAAACAACCCCCGATCAAGACCCGTTCGAGTAGCCGAGCATCTTAAGGTGTTATGCTCGGAATTGGGAGTTTGATTCTCAGTACTGGGAGTTTGTCAATTAAATTACTTTAAAAAAAATGAATGGTGCGGTTAATTGACTAAACTGTCGGCGTGTGGATAAGAATGAAAGTAACCAGCTAATCTTGTGAAGGTTTTTTTGCAGTTTTCGATCGATTTGAATGCGGTTCTTTTTGATTAAAGGTTCGTAGCTATGTTTGATGAAAATCTGGTCAGCCGTTTAAAGATCATCAGCTCTTTCTCTAGTTGGAGTAGAAATTCTTATGGCGGTGGAAGTGCTGGGAAGTTGTAAACAGAAAATATGCTTGAAGCGCATAATTTAACTGATCTAATAGATTTGCTAACTCAGGCTGGAATTGAAGCCTTCATTAGTTAACAGGAAACACTTGAACATGAAACACTTTATAATCTTTACCCTGTAGCTCATTAAAACAATAATTGATAAATCATAATCAATGATATCGATAATCATATGTTGGATGCTACATAAATATATGCAGAATATTTAAACACTGGATTTCATTGGCTGAGTTATGAATGGAGGCAGTTGACTGACTACTATTTTGAGCGACTTTTTAAATTTTATGCATATATTTATAAATCATCTGAATAGCTATAAAAAATAATTCAATTAATACATATTAGTTCAGTATCTTGGCGAAAGATCTGGTATGCGATTTTTTGTTTCTACTTCTTTTTCCTGTTCTTACTTCAACATGACGAAGGGAGTATCACCGCCCTTTACAGGGCCGAAACCTTTCTGTGGATTGGAAGATCACTTTTATCGAAATGAAGAAGATATCCAAAGAGACACCTTCTGAAGGAACCTTCCGGGACTCAAGTCGGCTATGAATCTTCTCGGTAATTTTAACCGTGAAAGATACAAGACCTGCATTGACCTGAGCAAAAATAGACTGTGGCAACTATAGGGATTTCTTACGGGGTATCATAAACTCAGGGGACACCTTAGCTAGTTAAGCTTAGAAAATGAATCCAATTGCAGATTTTGTGGAGAAATGGAGGAAACTCGGGAACGACTTCTAATGGACTGCGACGCCTAATCTCGTACATATGAGATTAAAATATCTAGGAGGTACAGGGGAGCTAACTATTGTTACACCTAGTCCAGATATTGCACTTCGTAAAGAAAACAGGGCTGGATGAAGTGCCTTAAGTTGAACTTCTTCCTCGACAGGCACCATTTTAGATAGCAGTGCACTCATTGTATGCATTTCTTCATACACTAGTGGAAATAAAAAAATCATATACTAGAGCTTTTGCGCGATGTGGAAACCAGTTTATTGGCTCATACGTCTTGCATTACTTAAATTAAAATTAATTAATGTATTAAAAAATATATGTATAATAATTAAACACAACTTTCAGGTATACGACTTGCCATCAATCGTTCCTTGATTGCATGCCCATTTAATTCATAATCAGTTGTATTTGTTGATGTTATTAATGGTGTTGTTATTGTTGTTGTTGCAGTTGTTGTCGTTAATGGTATTGTTGTTGTTATATTTGTATCATAATTATTATAATCAATTGAAGTAATATCAATATTCGTACATGGTATTATTAATTTATTGTTTATTAAATTATTATATTGTTGTTGTTGTTGCTGTTGTTGTTTTATGTGTAAATCTTTTACACCATAATTATTATCACTAGTTATATGATCACGTTGCATTATACCACCATGATATACATTCCATCCAATTGGTGGTACTGTTGTTGTTGTTGTTGTTATTGGTAATGTTGTTATTGTTGTATTTGCATATTGATCTTGTGGTAAGTTACACTAAAATGATTTAAATAATATTAGTTTTACTTATAGTCATTCTTATTAAAATTAGTGTACTGTCGATTAGTTCGTATGTGGATTATCCGGTTTGCGAATTATCTATTTCTGGCGAACTCGTTAGCTCTACAATTCCTCGGGTCTTTCCAATGATCCAGCACGTATTTTATCACATTAAGACCTAATTGCCAATTCATTTAGAGAGGCTTGGCAATTCAGGGTTATCCTAGAGGTCAGCTATACCGATCTTTAAGAAACTATTGCTACTTCACCATCTGTGAGAATAGAAACGTTGCTGAACATTAAATTTTTCAGTCATGTAGATACCCCCCTAATGATTTGGAGATATTTCCCTAATGATTCGGTGATACGTTCCTAATGATTCTGTAATTCAGTAAACGAAATGATTATCCTACTACTGGGTCATTAGGGAAAACTGCACAACTCTCTCTACCCTCAATTTTGTCTCCGTCAGTACACCGCACCTTCCAACTTCTTATTCCACTCTTGTCTTGGAAGAGATTTTTATTGAGGATTTGTTCCCAAAATAAAGAAAGACTAGATCGTAATCGACATTGTTTGCAAGTACATACTTCCGCAGGATTTGAGCATGCTCGTAGGATATCCGAAGTCCATGGTGATACAAGATTAAGCTTGAGAGCTGCGCTGGTTGGCCAATATTTCTATAGAGATATGTTTGGCATACCTACATATGAATCGGATGGTACGATACAAGTGAAGAGGATACTGACAATTACCTTAGTCTTTTGGACTTCGTTAACTAAAGGGAATTTGAAAACATCGATAAAATAGCACTTCCAAAAATACTTATTGAGAGTTATTGAGAGGTTGTCAAGCGCAAACAATTTTCATGGATTTTTGTAATAAATAAAAAATGATAACAGCATAACGTACACTCCCGTTCAATAAAACTGAACAGACCTGAACCGAATCAGTCTCTTACAATTTTGATTATTCTTGTAGTAACAGATACAACATTTTATTTTATTTTTACACGTAAGAGTAAGATATAACACTTAACATGTATTAGCATTACATATATTTTTTAAATTCTCACTCTGTCACTGACACCGTATATACAAATAAAAAATATAAATTCAGTTTATACTTCCATTTTTTTTACACACTTAATTATCTTTGTTTATAAATAAATAAAATTATACATTATACAGAGAGTTACAAAATTGAGGAGTTTTATGAAATGTAAGATAATTAACATTTCAGGAATGTTCATTTTTTTTTGAACGGGAGTGTACATATACAAATGTATTTATGAACTGTAAAAGAAATAAATAGTTCGGATTATCCGTGCCGGACTTTCTTTAGGATTAACCCAACAAATCGAGAGTACACTGTGTTTATATAAGTTTAAGACATTTTATCAATATTATATTATAATTAGTATACATACTAATGTATCAATGTAATATTGTTGTTGTTGCTGCTGTTGCTGTTGTTGTTGTTTAGTACTGAAGATATTAATATCAGATTGATTAATAAAATCTAATAATTCGTTACGTAATAATATTGTTGATGGTTGTTGTTGTTGATATTTATTTATTGTTGTTGTTAATGCTGTTGTTGTAAATATATCTGTAATTTAAACATTATTTATAGTAATATTTAATGTTAATATAAATTAACATTAATATTAATATATATGATTATTTATTAAGGTATGTACGAGTACTAAAGCTTCAAAAAAATGAAGGCTTGATTTTTTGTTTACATGTAGTTGAAGTGCATATAAATCAATTATAAAAGTTTCAGGGGGATACGGGGTCTTGAATTAATTATATAATGTTAAAGTTCGAGTTTTATTGCATTGCTCTTATACCGAAGTGAACTTAGCAGAACCCTCGAATATTGTCACAGTTTGAGTGGATCAGACTATTTTCAAAATAAAGGGAATGAAACATATGAATGCTTCCCCCACTTTATGCTCATTTGTGATTTTAGTTAGAGGTGTGAAATATGATCAGTGATAACCAACAAGTGTACCGTGGTGTTATATACAGTACGACAACTAGGTTAAGTGCCACTGACCTCAATTTACTTAATATTAACAAATACAGATGAAAATATGATATTTCTCTATATCTAAATATTATTTTTATTAGAGTAGGCGTAGCAATATATACAAATTTCAAATGGAAAATAAGAAAGGACATTACATGATAAAAAACTATTTGTCCTTTTAATACTGTTGATATTGTTTTTTAGCTTTATGAGATTCTGAGATAAAATCTCTCTAAAATTTCTCCTCCAAGTAATGGACATTTTCTAAATATGATTAAAATAAGTTGCCCTTCTACATTGAAATATTTTCCCCTAACGTGCATATAGGGTTCAATACATTTGAATTTGATTCTATAAAAGATGAATGCATGCTCCAGGCTATTGCCAACCTATGGGAGAATCGAATCTCATCGGACTGAGGTAGAAGAGGGAGCACAATGGACCATAAGGTCGAAGTGCAATACTTTTTAGACCCCAAGATGAATGCGTCCCGTGTAACTAAATCACTGGATTATAAGGAATATCTTTTACCTTGAATATAAATACATACCATTATTATATTTCGATGGTAATATTACATCAGGATCTGGTTCATGTTGTTGTTGTTGTTCATATGATGTTGTATTATTTAAATATTGCTGTTGTTGTTGTTGTTGCGATTGTAGCATAATTAACATATTATTACTATTATTAGATTTATCTGAGGTCATTGTTGTTGTTGCTGCCGCTAATGTTGATGTTGTTGTTGTTGTTATGGTTGTTGTTGTTAATATAATTGTTGTTGTTGGAGTTATAATCAGTTGTTGTTGCTGTTGTTGTTGTTGTTGTGGTTGATCACATCTATTAGCATTATTATTCATAAAATGCTGTTGTTGTTGTTGAATAGATAATAAACATGATTGTGTTGTATCCTTTGATTTACGTATTTTAATTATAATATAGAATGTAATTATAATTAATGTAAATGTAATACCAATAAATATACCAATAATTGTTGTTGATATTGGTAATAAATCATTTGTTAATACTAAAATACAAATTAGTTTAAATTAATTTAATTTATTAACTGATGTTTTAGTATATTAACTCGAAGTGAGCTTTCCTGAGAATTAATTTGTCCAGTAAATATTTCATTGTGGATTTAGCTTCTATGAAAAAAACCAACATTAGTGGTTAAGTTGGTTAAGGATAGATTTCAAAAACACCTCAAGGTCTAGAGCTCAAATCCCGAAATCGATTTTATATTGTGACAAAGAGGTAAGTTAGGGGAACTCCGATGTGAATGTACCAAGGTCCCAATCCCGAGACTGAGGTTACAATTCTCTAAGTTCGTTATTGCTATCTAGCTGTGATTACTCTGAACTTACTACCATAAGCGTAGATTGTAAAGTTCCAGGTCACGTTGACCTACTGTCTCGCCAGTTAAACTGGTAGACTGGCATCACGGTGTCATTATAGGAGTATACCTCAACAGTAGGTACAAGTAAGAACAAAGTAGATACTATACTTGTACAATTAGGTTCCGTGGTAAAAAAAGTAGACATAAAAAATTTAAAAAACGTGAAAGGATACAAACTGTTCTTTATTTTTTCTGTTCTAATTTTTTGTTCTAAAACTTTTTCTCTAAAACCGATGGTTTAACAGTTATAAGAACATATATATATATAATATATATATATATATATATATATATATATATATATATATATATATATATATATATATATATTATAATATATATATATATATTATATATATATATATATATATATACATGCAAAGTTTTTTTGGTGTTCCATTAGGCAAAAAGGAACACTTATAGGATCATTTAGGTGCCAGTTTGCACGTCTGTCATTTTCTGTGACAGTCTCAATGGCCCAATTATAGACCTGAAGTATACAAAGTTGAAATTTGTTCCTGAAAGTTCATTTTAAAGTTCATATATATATATATATATATATATATATATATATATATATATTATAATATATATATATATATTATATATATATATATATATATATACATATATATATATATATATATATATATATATATATATATATATATATATATATATATATATATATATATGAACTTTAAAATGAACTTTCAGGAACAAATTTCAACTTTGTATACTTCAGGTCTATAATTGGGCCATTGAGACTGTCACAGAAAATGACAGACGTGCAAACTGGCACCTAAATGATCCTATAAGTGTTCCTTTTTGCCTAATGGAACACCAAAAAAACTTTGCATATACCCAATTGACTGGTTATGATCCAAGCCGACGTAGCTCACGATAAGTTAATACAAAACTAATATAAATATATGACTTTATAATACTTACCAGTATGTTTATCATAATCAATAAATTGTATATTATCTAATATAAATGGTTGACTAAAACCTTTGGAATTGATCGCATAAATAATAATATGATAGACAACATCATTTTGTAAATTTGTTAATAAGAATTCCGGTTCATATTGATTTGTTTGATTGTATATTAAATAACCATATTTATTATTCAGATTCATATTATTCGTTTTAATGAATGTTGTTGTTGATGTTGTTTGTATCATTGTTGTTGTATATAATTCTAATAAAAAATATTGTGGTAGACCGCCATCAAAACCACTTAGACATTGTACATTCATTGAATTCAATGTTTGATTTAATAACGTACAATTACGTACAGAATATGGTTTACCTTTAATTTTAATTTATATTTCATTAATAATAATAAGTATTCGTTTTTTTAATTTATTCTATGGAGTCTTTCACACCGAAGATGTAAAACACAAAATGCATGCATCCTGGATTTTATTTCAGTTGTGGTTTCGCTTCTTACGTGTTTGTGTTCTTCTTATTGGTTTCAAGTGTTTTTCTCGGGAAAAAGATAGCAAATATACAAGAAAGAAAATATACATACAAAATAAATGTATGTAAATATGTAAAATTAATTTACAGGATGCATGCATCTTGCGTCTTGCATCTTCGGTGTGAAAGACCCCTAAATCAGACCGATTACTGACATGTGCAAAATGACGTGAGTGTTTTGTGTATATTCATGAATTTTTCGTGAAACATTGAATGCATTAAGTCGAATTTAAGTTTTTGCCACACATTCCTAAAACGCGTAGGGTACAGGACGTTGTCGGTAAAATGGCATTTATATTACCGTCTTCGAAAGATTGGCAATGGTGTGCATATTTACAATTGCCATATTTATAAATTAATATTATTTTAAGTTATAACCTATCAGATGCGATGTACTAGTCCAAGTAGCCGAGCGGTCTAAGGTGTTATGTCTACGCAGTATGCATACTTGGAAACTGGGAGGTTATGGGTTCGAATCCCGACATCGGCAGTTTGTTAATTATTAAAGAAAACGAAAAAGGGGGCGGTTAATTGACTAAACTGTTGGCGTATGGGCAAGAACGAAGTAACCGGCTATGCTTGAGAAGGTTTTCTGCAGTTTCCTTCCTAGTCTACTCACATATTCTTTCCACCCCACTCACATCCCCTTATCCTTAGGTATCACAATGAACCTTATGGTCGATGCGATCTATCTATCTATCTATCTATCAGATGCGATTATTATTTACGAGTATTTAGCTAAATAATGTTGATTTTGTTAAATTATTTTTGTTATGTGATTATAAAACATTCGTTAAAAGATTATTAATGATTTAGTTCTAACTTGATATACAATTCTAATTTGTGCAACGTTACCAGGCATTTTTGACAATACAAATTTTTTTGAACAATTTACAAAGGAAATTCTTTAAACATGGCCAATGAAATAGTATTAAATTTTTTTAAACTAATCATTTCTTCAATGTGAAATACTAAAATATAACGCATATAAAATGGTTTTCCCGATCTTTCCCATGTTAGGTTAGGTTAGATGACTATCTTAAAAACTGTAGAATGAATTTCGCTAAAGTTTTAAAAGATCATGTATGATATCTTAAACAAAAAGTTTTAGCACAGATGCACTCGAAGAAGGATGAGGATTGATGGCTCTGCCCAGTAAGATGTTCGATGTAATGTGGTGTTACCTGCGGATCGTTTCAGATGCCATCAACTGTGACATGGCCTGCATATAATTTGGGGCAATGCTCAAGGACGGCGCGACTAAGTTGTGACCCAGCCAGGCACCGAGCAAACCGATGGCAAATACATCTGACAACTTCTCATTTTCATAGTTAATTTGGCAGCAAGTTTGTTGTATTTATCGAGCTATTGCTGCCGATCCACCAAGAGCATCTGAGACACCCTCAAATTAAATACATAAGTAAATGATTTTATCATCTTGCTTGTTTTATCCGGAATCGCCAGTATACAAAGCTGAATCGAGTGTACCGACCAGCCAATAGGAAATAGTTGCTCTGGAGTGTGTACTTGAGTACACCTTTTTCTAATCTGTTTTCCTCCGTAGTCTGGCAAGGTGATATGCCTATAAATTACCTTTCTTAATACACCCTCCGTTCCCGAGGGAGATTGCATTTAAAAAAAAGAATATTATTTCACAAATAATCCATTAATATGAGTATACACATGTCATTTCTCGGTCTAGATACTATTAGTACAACACTTACCAGCCGCGACAATTTGAAATACACATGGTAGTATCTGTTGTCCAATAGAATTAATGGCCCAACAAGATAGTGTTCCATAATCCAAGTCTGTGATTGGTGTATACTCTAATATACTATTCGTACCATTCGATTTATTTATATAACGTTCCATATTAATATCAATCGTTTCACCGCTATTATTAAATTTCCATTTGTATTTATAAACTTGTGGATCTGAATCAATTTCACAATTTATATTTAACGATTCCGAACGACTTGCTCCAATTACAATGATACGCTCATTACGGCATACAGGTGCATCTAATTAATTGAATTTTAATATAATTAACAATTTAATATAATATATATATATATATATACATATATATATATATATATATATATACATATATATATATATATATATATATATATATATATATATATATATATATATATATATATATATATAGGGTGAATTGAATCAGGTGGATAATAATTTTTGTTGCTTAATACATGTTACCCTAGTACTCCACACCATATATTTGTTTTCCATCGGTTAGCGGATTTCATTATTTATGCGCACATTGTTTTGACTGCTTTGATGTATTTAATGTCTGTGAGTCAACCATGAGTGTCCTTCATTTTGTTTCAGTTTATCGATTTCTATTGGATGTTGTTGAAGAAAGGAAGAATCGTGGAAGGAAGTGGAGGTGTGTGCTATTGTTCACCTGGTTCGACTCACCCTATATATATATATATATATATATATATATATATATATATATATATATATATATATATATATATATATATATATATATATATATTATAGCTCTAAGACAAATTGATAGTTGATACAAAAAATGTTATGCAAACAAGAAATTTTCTTAGCGATTAGCGATTAGCTTAAGTTACACCTCAAACAATAGTGTATGTTATTCCGTATATAATATTTGCTTGTGATGTAGACAATTCAATCAGAAGCGTAACATGTTGCACATATAGTATTCAATGTTTATTTAATGTAGTAATGTTCATATAAAATTTGTTTGCATCAATTTTCAAAGTTTGTTATAGAGCTAGCCGTTATTTATTGGATGCATTTAAAACTTACATTTAACACGAAATATTAATGCATTCGAGATTGTTTCACCTTCGCTATTGATCGCTGAACATTGATATTTACCAGCACTATGTTTTGTTACACGTTGTAATACTAAACTCTGGTTAGAACGTATTATACGTGCTGACATATTATGATTTATAATATTATTCTGTAAAATAAATATTATACTTATTAAAATTATTATTGGATTGTACAGGATGTTCGATAAAATAATACAAAAAAATTTAATACGAGTCTTTTCATCAAGATCCAATGTGGAACTGATTATGTGGAAATAATGATTTTGAGACGTCTTGCAACTATAGGTCATATAGTTTACAGTTTTTAAGGCGTGTTTGGTGACATAAATTCTGAAGATTATTAAAGAAAAAATCCGTTTTTCATTAAACAAATTTTTCTTTAAAATCAATGGTTCAGCAGTATGAAGGACTCAAATTTCCGAAACTTAAATGACAAATACACTTTATGTTGGTTTTTTGTCTAGAGTTTCTGATCTTAAGTAAATATCATGGCAACCAGCCCGAGTGGTCCAGTTATTTAAGATACTCTACTCGGAACTGGAAGGTTGCTGGTTCGATTCCCAACGGTGGCATTTTGTCAATTAAATTAATTTAAAAAAAATTAATAAGGTGGTTAATTGTCTTAACTGTCGCCGCATGGACAAAAACGAAAGTAACCGGCTATGCTTGTGAAGGTTTTCTGCAATTTCCTTCCACAAACTCCAGATTAATATCGGTATAGTTCCTAAGGAAGTACATACAAATTCCTTGTCCTTTAGAGGTCGGTAAAATGGCCTAGAAAAGCCTACTTGCCAGGCTTCGACCCCTCTACCTTTCCGCTACTACTAAATACCCTGGTATTTATTTATTTTTGTAAACTTTTTGGGTCTATCCATCTATTGTTAGTATGGGTACCTTTCGGTTAAATTATACTAACGGAGGTGACTGACTAGAGTTTACTTCATTTGTCATTTAAGTAAAACGTCTGAACATGTGTAACATTATTTTGAGTTCAATGTTTTGATTTGAAATATCTTCAGTCAACATTGATCCCAAGACCACTGGTCTGTGTTTGTGATCTGTATTCTTGGGTTACAAACACCCTGGTCTTAAGATCTAATTGTTTAAAATATAGCACAATGTATTGATAGATATTCTGTAAGACAGAGTTTAGTGTCGTGGCCTCTTGTATATTCTATATACTCTTGTATATAACATTCTAATATAGGAGTTTATGCAATCTAAATAACATTTGAAACACTTCTATAAACCTATATTGAATATAATTATATACACATATGTGTGTATAATGTTATATATTACATTAGATGTATGATGACCTTTCAATATAATTACTTCTATAATATCATATATGATATTTATTATGTTATTATTTTTATGAAAAGGTTATATTACTATAAGGTCAATGTTATAGAATTATTATACTAATAATTGTTCGAATTTTGTTGTACCTATAACCAGAGGAGAATTGTGGATTTAAGCTTAGAGCACCCACCAGAGATTCAGACTTTGAGGGATCAAAATTTAAAAGATATTACTAGAAATTTGTTCATATTTTATTACTAGAAGTTTTATGATTAAATTTAATTATATTTATGTTATGTATAAACTTTTGTAATATATTTTGGAATGTTTGAAAAGTATATAGTAAATAAAAGATGTTTATATGTATTTAAACCTTCGGTAATCAAACCTTCTATTCACTTTACCAGGGTTTCCCAAACTATGAAAAAAATGTCAATAACAAAGCATTTTTGTTGACATTGTGACGATACTTAATTGAGAGGTGAAAATTTCATGGGCAATCGCAATTGGCCCCACAAAACGTCATGTACGTCATATGTTCTTCAAAATTTTACAACGTATTATTTCAATAATAAAGAATTTCGAGTCAAAATTTGAAGATGATCCTATTTTTAGTTTTTGAGTAAAAAATGTTACGATTTTTAAGAGATTTTTACATAGGTTAAATGGACTCGTCGGTAAAAACATTAACATAAAACTCTATATCTCGACAACCAGATATGCCAGTGTTATAAAAAACTGTCATAATATTTGTCAAAGTCTTATAAATACCTGGACCAAATTTCAAATTAATCTTGTTTTTTGTTTCTGAGATAATTAAATTTGTAAATCGAAAAATGTTCTAAATCTAGTGACAATTTTAGTTAGATTTATTTGTATCTAGTTTTATTTTTAGTTATATTTATTTTTATCTAGTTTTATTTAGTTTTATCTAGTTTTATCACCATGCAACTTTTTTGAAATACATAAAAACATATTTTTAATGGTTAAAGCTCTTAGGAAAAATGAGATTTAGTATTTACGTTTTAAACAATATGTTTTTTTTTTACAAATATATATGTTTTTTACAAAAAGAAAATTATTTGAAACGATTTAATTGCAAAATTTTTAAATATTTAGAGTTGGCAATGGATGAGATATCAATGCATTTAGTATAGGACAAACTCACCACACCTACTTTCCCTCACGAGTTTAACAGCAACCTTACACAAAATATTGTTAACGTATTCGCTTCTAATTCGTATTTATCGATTTATCGATTCCTATTGGATGTTATTAGAAAACGACAGGAAATAGATGCGTATACTATTATGCGATTGATTCGATTCACCCTGTATGTATACAGGACTTGATGAAGAAATACCATAAACATATAATTAATGTTATTACTAAGTTTTTTGATTTTTGGAAAAGTGACTTATACCACTTTCAAAATAAACGGGGCTCATTATTAAGTTTTTTATCGTTTGAGTGTAAGTAATATACCAGCCACAATTATCTATCTATCTATATATATATATTTATATATATATATATATATATATATATATATATATATATATATATATATATATATATATATATATATATATATATATATATATATATATATTACAACACTATGGTATTGTTTAAAAGTTAAAATAAAAGTTAACTAATATAATACTTGTCGAATAGAATGTGTAGATAAAGTTTTCATAATTATATAAAGACTTTTGTAATCAATATAATAATAAGAACTTATATATCTATTATTTATTTATATTAAGTATAAACAAAATAAATAATAGAATATACTTAAAACTTATATGTTAGTAATAAGTTATAGAGAGAGCGTATTGTTTAGTATAAAATCAATAAATTAAATTAAAAAAAAAAAAATTATATTATTATGATATACACTTCCATTCAATAAAATTGAACAGACCTGCACCGAATCCTGTCTCTCACAATTTTGATTATTATTGTAATAACAGATACAACATTTTATTTAATTTTTAAACGTAAGAGTACGATATAACACTTAACATGTATTAGCATTACATATATTTTTTAAATTCTCACTCTGCCACTGACACCTAACAATACAAATAAAAAATATAAATTCAGTTTATACTTCCATTTCTTTTTTATACACTTAAAAAATATACTACTTATCTTTGTTTATAAATAAATAAAATTCTACATTATACAGAGAGTTACAAAAGTGATCAGTTTTATGAAATGTAAGATAATTAACATTTCAGGTCTGTTCAATTTTTTTGAACGGGTGTGTACCTACTATTATATTTGATAAATAGTTGTGTCTATTTTAAACGCTAATGTGCACATAAATTATCAAAAAATATATTTACATGTTATATTACTATTCAATTTGTTGTATAAACACAAGCTTTTATTTAATGAACTAACAAATAATATAGGTTTGGGCAATCAGGTTTTAAATGTTCGTCTCAAGCTTTTACGAGCCTCACACAATTGGGTGACTCGGGTAAAAAAATGTATTTTTAACTTTCTAGTTCATTAATTGAAAAGTTTCTTCAAAAAAATATGTTTATTATTTTATACTTTTTAGTCAATTGTTTTTATTTTAAGGACTATAAAACTCAACTTAATTTTCCACCGCTTTCACTACTTTCCTATATTTATCAGTACTTGTACTACTTGAATTTATTATGTGCAGATTGTCCGCCAAGTTTCTATTTCAAGGAATATTTTCGAATTTCGCCTATAGAAAGAACCTTATTACGTATACTATATTTCGTTGTCACGTGACCCATATATATGTACGAACAATTTCAAAGCTTTAGCTCAAATAGAACTAGTTGAAATGTTGATTACAAAATTTTTTCCTCACAAACAAACAAACGAGTGAAAGTGACGTTTAAGTACTTCCTTTTGAATATATTTTTCAGGATATGAAATTTTTTCTAGTTCTATGAAAGTGAAAACTTAGGGTGTATATAATTTTTACAGGTCAGTGGATGAGTTTGATTCGTCACACTCGATAGCGAAACACTTATTTGGGTAAACTCGGGGAGCCGATTTAACATATAATTGATACAAAGTGCACATATATTAACGCACATAGCCTACGTACATATTGAGTGCATATCATAAAAAGCGTATTGACTGACTGACTTTGTCCGTTTTCTGTCTAAGATGCTGATAGCAATGTTTGTACCACTATTTAATACGGCATAATTATTTTACACTTGGAATTTTATATGAATGCCTGTATAATATTATTGTACACTCTCGTTCATAAAAATTGAAGCAGCAGTAAGTCATATTCTAAGCGTATATATTATTACTAAGTATATGTATATTACATACAATAACACTTAGAATGTTTCAACTGGTTCAATTTTAATGAACGGGCGTGTATATATAATACTATTTTAACATTTGTTCCTGGTTCGTCCAAGTAACCACATCTTTAATAATATGCATAGGCATGTTCCGTGAGGTCTTAAGATGCCGATATTTCGTGCGGTCTTAAGATGCCGATTATCAATCATAGATGTTTAAATATTTGCACGTTAGTTTGCAGGTAAACAGACACGACAATCAATAAAACTAATATAATATAATCGAACTATATATAATACATACATTATGTAACCATTGTAATTTTCTCCATGGTGGATTTGATTTCACATGACATTCAAAATAAACGTCATCTCCTTCTTTGATATCATCTGATTGTAATGTTGATCCTAATCGCAAAGATACTATTGGTGGATCTGTAATGTTGTTAAAAAAATATATTAATCACATACCTCTCTCATTTTTCAAAAACTATAAGACCTGAAGTAGTTAAAATATGATAAGGACGCGGACGTAGATTTTATTTTATATCCTACAGGAGAAAAAGATACTCTCCAATTTTCACAGCTAAAATTGGGAGAAATTTATGTATATTTAGACAAAAGTTATAAGGGACAGAATATGTCGTGGAGGATAATAGCCTAATTGACACTTTTTTGAAAAACATGTTTTGTAAACTATCATCTACTTATACCCCTATTGACTTTCGGTTATATTATACCAACGGAAGTGACTAGCGTTTACATAATTTAAGTAATATGTCTGAAAATTAATATCAAATGCTTGATTTGAAAAATCATACACATTTAGGATGGCAATAAGGCGTTATGTCTGCGCAGTATGCCTACTTGAAAACTGGCAGGTTATGAGTTCGAATCCCGACATCGGCAGTTTGTCAATTATTAGAAAAAAAAAAGGAGCGGTTAATTGACTAAACTGTCGACGTATGGACAAGAGCGAAGTAACCGGCTGTGCTTGAGAAGGTTTTTTTCCTTCACGAACTCCAGATGAATATCGGCATAGTTCCTATCATAGTCGGCTGCAGCCGTATATCCTACCAATTCCTAGTCTGTACACAAAAATTCCTTCCACTCCACACACATCCTCACATCCTTAGGTATCACAATGAATCTTATGGTCGATGGCAGCCTCAAGAATCTATCTATCTATCTAGGATGGCAATCAAACGCACGATATCTACCAACTGAGCTATCTGACACGTAATGGTAGTGCATTTGTGCTACTAAGTCGAGGAAGGTTATAGGCTATAACAAATTTAACGCGTTCGATACCGCGGTACACAGCTAGTTATTATATAAAAGTTATTATATGAAATAAAATGAGTGATAAAATACATAATATAAGGTATGAAAACAAATCTGCTGGGAAGCAAGTACACTACCTTTATGCTAAAGATGTTTCCATCACGGTGTGTAAATTTTGAATCCCGGTAGATATGTGTTATTTTCTGTTCATAACATTTTATCCCCAGTGTATTTTTTCCCATAACATATTAATTTAAAATTATTTATGACTAAAAGGGTCTATATACATGTAGTAAACATTCGGTTGCGTTAAAATATGTATTTTTAATCGAATTAATATACTTGGATGCGTAATAAAGAAAAAAAAAATCTCAACAATATATTAAATTAGTGATAATATGCTTGAACGTTACTTAATCACATTAAGAAAAAAGTTCAATCAACTTGGAACTTTTATTCCAAAAACCCAAATGAATAAGGCACAAATTAACTATAAAATTTTGAAAAAAGAAGGCTAATTTTCTAGCCCATAGTACGAGAGACAATATAATATTAACTCCGTCGACAATATAACATTAACTTTACTTTATAAAGGTTAAATGCCGCACAGGAACTTAAAAAAAGCTTCAGAGAAATAGTCCTAAATAAGAATTGGTTCAATGCTATTGGTTTAGAGTCAGTGGACAGGCATGAATCGTTTATTATCGTGGTTTAAGGCTCTCTAAGATAAATTGAATTGATGTTTGTTGACAATTCGAGTTGTTTTTCGATAACTATCAATTTTTACACTTGTTGTAACACGAATTTAAATGGGAACGATAGGGCATCATATTTAGCAACATTCAAACATTTTCTCGTTGTAATACTTACATACAACATTTATATTCCACGTTGATTCTAGATATAATCCAGTAACATTTGGATTCTCCGCACGACATGTGATTGGTTTGTTATCATCTTCGGTGGTTGGCACAAAACTTAATTCTGATATTGTTTTATTTTCTTTTATATCTTCCTGCAACATTCATATATCCATTAAATAATATTTCTATTATTATTACGAGATACCTAAAGATTTTGTATCAGTATTTCCATTAAAATTCTAGGAGGAGTTTAAGATTCCTTAAAAGGAGATTAAGATTCTACTTTCTAGTAGAAGATTTACTTAATCTCTCTATATACATATTGAAAAAACGGTTCATTTGATATGAATATTCTCCTATCGCTATGAAACTTGATGAGTATACTCTTCAAATAAATAATTAGATATGTGTTTTAAATTTCAACCCTCAAATGGGTAATATGCGGTTTAAACCTCTCGACTTATCTTATTTAAAAAAAAGAAGGTAAAACATGTCATGAAAGACGTGAATGTCCCAGATCAAAATGAAAATTAACCTTGAAACTCATCCCCATATTCTTAAATAGGTTTTGTGTCTATCTGAAGTGTAGATGATTGAACGAAAAAAGTCAATAAAAGGTTTTATATTAGTACATAAATATTTATATAACAATAATATTATGTTATATGTCAATAACAAATCCATCAGGGAGTCTATCGAAACAGGAAAAGAGGGATTAAGAATAGATAGTACTCAGGAAAAACGAAAAAAAAATTCATAAAAAAGATAAAAAAACATAATAAATATCGAAATACTTTTGTTTTGTATACAGAGCCTAATTTACTACTGGCGAAAAAGTCATATTGTTGTGACTCTGATCATAATATGAATAAAAGAGTATATGTACTTATGTACGCACATTAGAAGTTATCCTTCTTTGGCGTGACTTGCTAATAAGCGCGAAGGGAAAAAACCCCTTAAACTCGGCCTGTCGCATTACCGTGCTCTAGATTATTCATATTAAGGTAGTTCCTTCACTGTTTTAGATAAAAAGCACAAAAAACCGGTTTGCTTTTATTATAGAACAATATACATATATACACATATACAACACATAGACATATTCACTATTCATATATAAAAATTATTGTTATCAAATAGTTTTAAAATTTTATATTTCGAAACAAAATGGTAAAACACATTAAAAAAAAATTAATTAGTAAATATTTATCTTTACTCTCCTAGTTTTTTTTTTTAAAATTCTGTCGAGTATTTTTTTTAATACAACAGATAATAGTTGGGCGGGCATGAAGTTTTACATTCCTCTAATGAGAGTGAGTGAGAGAGAATGATTACTTTACTATTAATTATTTCACGTTCTAGACGGTCAAAAATTCTGAAACTTCGGGATTTATTAGAAAACGTTATTTTTAGCTTGTGAACAAAAAAATGAGCAAAATCTGTCGAAAAGTGGTGGTATGCTGGAACATTCTTAAGTATTTTTCTTACTTTGACTTGCAGTATTTATCCATGCTCAAATAATAGCACGTCTTTTTTGAGAGCCACCCTGTATATTGAATTATAGATATTATACGATCAAATGACTGTTGTAATGAGTAGTAGGTGCTTGTATTATTGACATAATTGTTGTATAAATAAATAAATAAATAATATATTGTTACAATAAAACTTACTTTAGTACGCTTTAATTGACGTTTCCCTTTATACCATGTTATAATCGCTGGTGGTCTTGAACCAGTTGATTCGCATTGTACCTCATAGCGTCGATCAGCTACTAAATATGTTGGTTCTACTGGTTTTATTATATTTACAGTTAATGGGCTTACTAAAAATTTCAATACATTAAATTATAATTAAGGATTAAATTAAATTATAATTAAAAAAATGGTTTGCTTTTTTCAAAATTTTACAATGGATTTGTGTCGAATTTATTCGGTTGTCGCAAAAAAATGTTAGTTTCTTTGAAACATATTTTCGAAAACCGAATTCGAATTCGGCACAAATCAACTGCAAAAAGGGACGCCACTTTCGATTATCATATACAGGATGTTCTGTAATTCATTCAAGAAAGCTATACCACGGTATAGATCTGCAGAAAACAAACAAAAAAGTTTAATAAAGTTTTTCGATTGGACGTTAATTTTTTAAGATATAATCAATTAAACATTGATAAATTCAACCAATCACACTCAGCGCATAGGGTAAGGAGGCGTGGCCTCAGCACTAGTGTGTGGCGCTTTACCTTTTAAAGGCTCGCAGACCCGTGTTTTACTATGCGCTCTGTGATTGGTTGAATTTATTAATATTTAATTGATTATATGTTAAAAAATAAGCGTCAAATCGAAAAACTTTATACAACTTTTTTGTTTGTTTTTTTGCAGATCTACATAGCTTTCTTGAATGAATTTCAGAACACCCTGTATATCATATATAAGTCGATTATCACAGATTTCTGTATGCTGTTATACGTTGGGAGAGTTTGGTTATCTCTGATTTAATTGTAACAAATATGTAAGTCAAAACTGCTCTTCAGTGTTAAAATTAATAATAAATTTCATTTTCTTAAAAGAACGTTATTAGCCAAAATAGGTCCAGAATGAGCTCACTTACAAAATATTGCATCCCTGCAGAAAGTATGCCATTTTATACAAATCGCTAAAAACAAACAAATACTCCAAAGGCGAAAAATTTCAGTTTTTCATAAATGACTTGAAATGCATTAAAATTTCGAAAAAAAAAATATACTGATTAAAAGTTTGTAGTATATAAATTTCCTTTACTTAATTAAGATTGTATTATAATAGCGACATGTTTCGGTTGATGTCGGCCATTATCAAACTAATATTAAGAATTTAAGCCATTTGTTAACTAATTTCAACGAATTATATTGTTTATGATTTTAGCGATTTAAACAAGAAACACTTTCCATAGATATCATATCTGGCATCATTTTGGTATTGTATCTAATGCCTTTCTATTAGAAATCTGTGGAAATTCCGACGTTAGCTCGCTTCTTACGTGGTCTAATATCTTATAATTGACGACTATTAGGGTACAATTGTTTTCAATTTGAATAATAATATTATGAAGGCAAATAAAGATGGAAGCCATTAAATATTATTAGTTGGTTATAAATAATATATAATTAATAATAATAGTTTATAAGCTTATATGCATATTTATGTGGTTTTATTATTTAAAATTAAACTATAAAATCATTTAGTTAAATTCATAAACATCCACTTAAATATCTATACAATATTGTGCACAAATTTGATTGGCTTCAATTTATATAAAACAATACTCGTCAATTATGAGATATCTCGACTATGTACACTCCCCTTCATAAAAATTGAATCACCAGCAAGTCACATTCTATGCATATATATTACTAAATATATGTACAATAACATTTAGAATGTTTCAACTGGTTCAATTTTTATGAACGGGAGTGTATGCTTAAACCGATAGCTGAAATGTGAAATATTACGAGAATGTGTTGTGTATACGAATGGAATTTTCGTACTTACAAAGATATTGCAGTAGATTCTATCGATGAAAAATAAGTACACGCGAAAAATAATATATTTGTGTAAATCAATGCTCATTTTAGCTAAGAAATTAGTATAGAAATCCGCGTTAGAGTGGACTTTCCACAGGATTGATGAACATGTGGTATTTTACTTCATTATTTATTAAACAGAACTTAATACTTCAAAATTTACACAATAGGTGGGAGGACAAGCTAACATATGTTAAACTAACAAAAAAATAAGAGACAAAATGTATTGTATATTAAACATAGCACTGTGTAACAAATTGTTTACAACAAGAATTTACAGGCAAATGTGCATGTATTTAAAAGAGTGTTATACTTGATGGAACAAATGTATTTTTTTGTGTTGTAATACAAAACACCTGAATAGAGGTTAGTTTTGTCAACAATTTACAAAACGGTGGCTGTATAATTATAAAATCTAAATATATCTTTAAAAAAAATTGAATTTTACTTTCCACCCCGTATAACAAGTCACGTATCAGCTTCCGTTATGTACAGTTATGTGTCAGCTTCCGTTACGTACAGTTACGAATCAGCTTCCGATCGAATATAAAATTATATCTCAGTACATAAAGTATTTACGAACGATTGACTATCTCGTATAATATGTATACCGAGGTATACCGTGTGTGTTGGAAAGCATTGCTAATAGAGAATCAATGTAAAATATTATTTACTATAATAACTATACATAATATGCTTACTAAAGAAATAAAAATAGTGGGGGTATTCTTTAGTGTGTCTGTTGTGTATTCTTGCTGGACTGTTTTGTACTGCATTAACATGTAATGAGAGTGGTTAAACATGTTCATTGTTGTCTTCTTAAGCTTAGCATTACTTCTAACAATTGAAAATTCTTTTTTGAATATCCCTTAGCATTTGTATGTAGAATGTTTGAAAATAAATGATAGTATTCTATTAACGGTATGACATAAAACAACAATCCACACAAATTAAAAGAAAAATAAAACCCCAAAAAGAAAAACAAATAGAATTCCGACAAAAAAAAAAACGGTTCGAATATTCCTCCATTATTTGCTAAACAATATCCGAGTCGATTGTAGAAATCCACTTTGGTATTTTCTAGCACTTGAGGAGAAATATTCGCACAATTGTCAACAATTATTTGCCTTAATTGTTGCAAATTTTCAGGCCTATTCTGTGAATAGATCTGTGTTTTTAGAAAATCCCACAAAAAAAGTGGTTAGGAGATGGCTGGCCACTTGAAGGTTCCAAAACCACTCATAAAACGTTCCTGCAAAGTTTGTTCCAGGACCAGCCTTCCTATCATGGCATTGTGTGCAGGGCAACCATTTTGTCGGAAACATACAGATTCCAGGTTTAAATTAAGAAGAACTCTAACAATTGATAATGAAGTTGCCTCTAACAGTTGGCATATTATTTCGTAACAAATTCAAATATTTTTGAGATTCTAAAGATATGTCAATGAAGAATGGTCCTATAATATGGTCATCCAATATTCCAGTTTAGACATTCAGTTTCAGTATGTATGTGTATGTATGTGGTTTTATAGTAAATATTTTATTGATTTATTTAACATTGTTTCTCTATTAGAAATGCTTTTGAAAACGGTCTGTATACAGAAATCTGTGTAGGTGTAATACACAATTTATGAATATAATATACTTACAATATAAATCTAATATAATATACGATTCTTTTGGTTGAGTTAATTTTGTATTTAATGTTTGACATGTGAATATTGATTTAAAATCGGAACGTTGTATTGATGGCCATGTTAAACGATTCTCAATAACATCACCAATATTGTGCTCATATTCACTATCAATTATAATACCATTTAATAGCCAACGTACAATTGGCTCTGGTTTACCACCAATAACACGGCATGTTAATATGATATCATCACCAACATCTAATGGACCTAATGTTTTATTTGTTAATTGTCTGCCCCAACGATCTAATATTTGCGGTTCATTTGGTGGTACTATAATATAATATAAAAAATTTAAATTATTATTTTAACAACAATATATATATATATATATATATATATATATATATATATATATATATATATATATATATATATGTACACATTTTTTTAATTAACATTTCTTATTTTAATTAAATTTAGGTATATTTATATTATGATAATTTATATATGTAGGTAGGTAGGTAGGTAGCTAGTAGGTAGATTAGTATAAACAGTTACTTGTATGCTGTTAATAAACGTATATAATTAGAATACAGGATGTTTAATATATTTATTTAATGATAATATATGCAATGTTTGTACTTTTATTATGACCTATAAAGAACATAAAAAAAGCACCAAGTTCGAGTTTGTTCCAAGTTTCCTGAGGACTTCATCGTCTTTTCGTTTTTAAGTTATCATGTTAATGGATAGTCCGATATGAACCAGTTACGTCATTTTATGAACACATATATCAAATTTTTGATTTCGGCGACTAATATTTTACACCGCTACAAAGTAAGGACTAATAGGGACTACAGACGTGCCACCTGTGCAGGAACATTTTAAGGAAAAATGTATGTTCGATAGTAGGTTACTAGTCAGTATAGCTGTTGCAGAACAAAATTACATGTCCTTGATCTGGTTGCTGTAAAAATCAAAATTATTTGATATTTTGTGGGAGGAGTTTAATGTTGCTGTACAAGTTGCTTGTGTGTAGCGATATTTGTAACATATTATCTAAAATTTTATGTTTTCCTAATATTTTTTTATGTTTTATTACATAGATTGTCAAAAAATGTGTGACAAAAAAAGTCACACAACAAACTTGAAAAAACTGTAGAGATACATACAAATAAACTAGTAGATAAATAAACTACAAATTAAATGAGATAGATAGAGACAAGATGACAAGTGATTGAATTTTTAAGATAGAGAGTAATAAAGTAATAAAGTAATGCTCCCAATTTTGGTTGCACGTCTGTAGGCAAAATATTTTGTAGACGGAGTTCAATGTTGCTCTGCACAATGTTCCGCGTTTGTAGCCTACTTAAACTCAAAATACAATTGTATATATTATATATATATATCTGGTGTAATGACCTTACCGGGTATAATATCTTGGCTAAGTAAAATATTAACATAACATCTACTAGGTTATTCAACAGACCTAATTGTGCAATAACAGATGTGAATTAGTGGTATAACTATAAATGCTTCAAACAGTCAATAGATTACAACGCAAAACTATTATCTATGGTCAATAGTAGTATCACACCAAGAAATTTAATGTGTACATATATGTAACTAAAAGTACCATGTAGAAAGCACTAAAATTACACAATATAAATTGAATGAAATTCCCATCGGAGTATCTCTACTGAATGATGATAGTTAGATAGGTGAGTAGTTTAAATTACAAAAATATTTTTTTTCTATTACTTCCAGCATCTTTGCCTTATAAAACTTTTCCTAAAATAAACATCTCACGTATATTTGTCTTATTTAACATTGTTTGTACACTCTCTCATGTTATTTAATACACGTAATCAAAGAGAAAAATTGAAATTTAGAGTTAAATTATTCATTACAACATGTTTTTGTAGTTTGAACAACATCACTTAATATCGGTTAAAGTAAATATTAAAAAAAAATAACATCGAGTCTTATACGTTCTCTAAAGGTTTTCAAAACGAAGACTAGATAGAAGGAGAATGAACGGGATAGGGGTTTTTGTTGTTTCGCGTACTAGAAAAAGCGTACAGATTATAGTTTATTAATGTCAAACAGATGGCAGTTGTATTGCGAAGATCTCCTTTTGCTCCTTACTGCGCATGCCAATTTCAAATCCATATAAATAAATATTTATGATAGAGGTTATAATAAAATTTATAAGTAAAAAAATTAATTAATTTATTTTTAATTTATAATTTAATTTGAAATATTTTTAATAAAATACATTTTTTAACTAATATTAAATGGGCTACTGAGTTATTTAACAAACAAGTGTTGTGAAGTTAGTTATAGGTTGTAAGAGTGGTAGAAAATTAGAACGAAAAAAATTGATACATAGATACATAATTATTAATAATAAATTAAGTAAAGGCCAATTGTTATGTGATGTATGTTTAGGTTAGGTAAGGTTAGTGTGGATGTCCTGGGGTGAGACACACTTGGACCATAGGGTCCGTTGTGATACCGAAAAAGTTGGATGTAGGCTTACAATTTTAAAATATCTACTTTATGTTTTATTAGCATTTTTGAATTCGAGGGGACCTCTGCGACGATGACGCCATCTACAGGCTGTATCCAGTATTTATGCCACGAGTTTAACATTACGATCGTTCTCCTGATATCTAGTCTTCGTCCTTTTCAAAACTAACTTGAAACTATCTTGTATCCATAAATTTTGAATGATTTTCATTTATATCAGAAACAAGTGAGTGAAAATAACAACTAACTGAGTTAATTGCTTCAATATCCGCTATATACTGATTTTATGCAAAAAAAATTTCAGACAAAAAGCAACATTTTCTGTTATTAAATTTTTGTTCTATCTCTTACGGTTTCAAAGATTGACAGTTTAACCCAATTTCACTCAAGCATGGTCCGATTTGCCCATTCACATAATTTCCGAACACACATAATTTCAGTTCGTTATCTTTTTTTGTTGAGTTATCGTGTTTCTAGACAGACGGACGGACGGATATGTGGGAATGGACTAATTAGGTTAGTTTATGAACACTTAAACCAAAATTTGTTTCTGCGATCAATATTTTCAACCGTTGTAAACTCGGGATTAAATTTAACATACCCTGGTATTATATAGCGGATATAATAACGGAGTTTATTAATTAAAAGGACATTTTCAAAGATTTTCAGAAGTTGGAAAATGAATAAAGAAAAAAGTTTACATCTGTGGAATATTTTTTGTACAACAATTTTCTCGAAAAGCAAAAAAAAAATTTGTTTTTTGTTTTTTACGTACTTATCATATTTCCCATTAATTAATATTAGGAAAGATTATCCACATTTTGAGTTTCCACTTTCACTCTATGCATCCCTATGCCTCTCACACTTTGCCCTCCAAATACATATGTGTTTGTGCGTGCGTGTGTTTATACGTGCTCTAGACGCCTCAGTTAAAACGCAGCGTAATGATCGAATGTTATGCAACATGCTTTATGCATTTGAAGGGTCAATGGACAAAATCTGCCAATGAGAAAGGGAGGATCTTAGCGGGGAGGGATATTGTCATAACTATGCTCATTTTCGACATCTACTAAGTGAGTTCGATGAAAATTTGAGGAAATTTCAAATACATCAATTATTTTCCATTGAAATAGAATTCGCTGGAAAATATTTTCCTGAAAATTTATATCGATGAAAAATAATTCGTGCAAAATTTTACAATTGGCAACCTTCTATTTTTCTCGTGATTGGTTTGGACAATGAGTTGTTATTCAGGATAAAACGTCTGTACAATGGGATGCATTTTGTGAAAATAATTATAACAAATCTATCTGTACACAGGATTGGAAACTTGAATGTCAAGAGTTCTTCCGTTTCATGAGTTCTTCCGGACGGGATATTATTTATATCTACCTAAGAACTAGCAGTATTAAAACTTTTTTATTCATAACATTCATTGTTTTGTAACAAAAAACTTTAGTGAAATGTAATATTTATTGACTTGTAAGGGTTTTGACTGTAAAATATATAATAATATAAATACGAATATAATATAATGTTTTTCCTGTTGTGTGCGTATATATATATATATATAATGAATATTGTAATTAAAGAATATAAACAGAAATAAATATAAGCAGAATAAACAACACAAATACTTTCATATATTTATTTATATATATATATATATATATATATATATATATATATATATATATATATATATATATATATATATATATATATATATATATATATATATATATATATATATATATATATATATATATATAGAATAGAATAGAATTTGAAATAAAATGTAATATTTATGTCTTATTTTATATTAATTACGGATACGTATATACGATATCATTTAATGTTGTTCTCATTATTTATATTTTAATTTCATTTTATATATTTTATATCCTATATCGCATGGGAATGCCATAATGAAAGTTCGAGCATTGACTGTATGTTTTATAATCCCTTCAGTCTTAACTCCTTGTGCAGTAATCACGTGTAAACTTATTTTTACTTTGTGAAACCATCATTAGTCTGACTCGTGTAAACCTAAATTTACTATGGGAAACAATCACGAGTTAGACTCGTGATAACATTAGAAGGCAAAGTATGAAGAAAGCATAACAAAAGGAGCAAAACAACATGGGAGTGCATGCAATGTCTTGTTGCATTACATGCTCCTGAGTGCTTCCAAAAGTATTGCATACAGAAGGACTATTAGTTTATTTTTATAGACACTGTTATAGACACTATTTCAGATTTCTATATATATATATATATATATATATATATATATATATATATATATATATATATATCTGGAAAAATGATCAAGTAAAATACCTGATAAATAAAAACTTACACTATCTTTGCTCTTTTGCATTTATTTTTACTTTTTTGGCGAAACGTTTGAGAACAAACGGGAACTTTGACCCTTTATACATGTATATTGTTAGTATTAAATATTCTATTATATATTTAAATGCCTATAAATTATGTTAAATCATTATTTTTATTTAAATAGGCTCATGTTTAAATTATGTCAAAATATTTATTCAAGTTAATTTTAACATGTATTCTAAATTTTAAACATTTTAAATGCCATCTTGGACATAATGACATGACACGCATACAGCCGAAATATTGAATAAATTCACATCGAACTAAAAAATTAAAAAACCATACAATAACCCTTTCTTTAACTCTATTTTCGCCTTATCGGTTGTGCCCATGCTGTTTGTAACATGGGTTGAAATGTTTTATATTCACAATGAAATATTGTAGATGTTAATACTAAAACAAGTGAAAATAACATCTAACTAAATAAATTCTATAAATACCCGGTGTATACTGAGTTAATTATCAATGCGTGAACTGTTTATTTTACTTTTTACACACGCAGAAGTATACACAAATACAATGTAGTGTATAATCAAGAAAGATTTTTTATTATTTTTTTTTATAATCATGAAACATTTATTATTTTTTTTAAAGAATCATTTTTTATATTAAAATGTTTTTCCATCTCTTACGGTTTCAAAGCTAGAGACATATCTCTTAAAGATAGATATGTCCCTTAATGGGGGAATTTACGGATCGAAACTGACCCTAAAAAACTTTGATTACCCTAAAAAGAAGTTTTGATCGCCCTACTTCAAAAATAGAATTTTTCATTTGAAGCGTGCAAGTCTGATATATTCTTGAATCACTGAACATGAACTGTTTTTTAGCGAATTTCCTCCAAAGGAAATGCAGCTATTGTTTTTGTACCGATGATAGAATTTCGTAAAAATTTCGATCCTACCTACTAGATGTTAAAAATGACAATCTCGAATTTTTATAGATGTAAATATATACATCTATTATGTATCTGTGGACTCTCTAGCGGTCATAGTTTTATTCCAATTGAAATAAAATTTGGTATTTGAGACGTTTATGGTATTTGAAAGTGCGTTAATTGGTAAAATCGGACAAGGGAAAAGGGGGGTTTAAAGAAAGGGGGAAACAAAAATTTGGCATATCTACCTTAATATTCAAAAAATGGAAAAATTTATAAGAAATAAAGTTGTAGGTAATTAGTTGTACTATAATTTTGTTTTTTATCATTTTTTCTGTTACACTAGCAAAGTTACAATAAATTATTTATAATTAATAACGATTGGCATCAAGCAAAAAAGTAGGTAACTTCAAGCGTTTTCGACGATGGCGTCAATACTGGTCATAAGATTAATGACGTGGCTCATGGTATCAAAAAGGATTGTGTTAATCATCCTCTGCATATGTGATAACCAGCGATGATAGCCATTTAATTAGCGATGATTGCAACGTTTCTTTTTCTCGGAAAATAATTACAATTAGATTATATAAAATTATTGAATTAATAATTGAGAAAAATTAAAATTTTATTTTAAATAATTTCGTTTTTTTTTCGTTGAATGCCTCCACATATATTTCTAGTTAATTGATGATTTTTCAATAATATTTACACCCTTCGCAGATGCAGAATATATGATATAAATTTCTATATACGATTTAATAAATATAGGAAGTACCTCCATTGTCAGCGACGGCTGTAATATATTGCTTTTTATCACATCCATTTGGGGTGGTACAAAAATGTGTGTGTGTGTACTTATTATATACGCACGTAAGAAATTATACTTCTTAAAAAAAAATTCGTTACGCAGGAGCTGCTTCAACTTCCTTAGAATACATAAATCACTTTCTAGCGGTCACAATTTTAGTCTGATCACAATTAATTGTCGTATATGATTTTAGTATTTGCAAGGCCAATTTTATTAATAAATGACATACGTTAAGGGGAAAGGGGGGCATAAAGAAAGAAGAAAACACAAAATATAAAATATCTCTCTTAATATTAGAACAATCGAAAAATTCGTAAGGAATAAAGTTGTAGAAAATCATGTTTGTTACAATTCATCTCCTTATCACTTTTGCTCAAACTCTAATGTGGGCAAAGATATTAAGGAATTTAATTTTCAATCTTAAACCGTCAATATTTCTGTAAATATTAGTGTTTCAGAAAAAATGATAAGGAGCAAAATTAAAGTCAAACTTAGTACCTACAACTTTACTTCGTGTAAATTTTTCGAATATCAAGGGAGATATGTCAAATTTTGTGTTTTCCCCTCCTTCTAAACCCCCCTTTGCCCTTGTCAGATTTTACCCATTAACGAACGTGACCTTTTGAATACCAAAAGCATCTTAAATATCAAGTTTCATTCCAGTCAGATTAAAATTGTGGCCACTAGAGCGATTATAGACACATATATATGTATACATATATATATATATATATATATATATATATATATATATATATATATGTCCATAGATATAATATATACATTTTACAGATGGTGATTTTCGACTTCTACTAGGTAGGATCGATGGACATTTGAAGAAATTTTTGCAAAATTTTGAGGTCAGTACGAGACCAGTAGCTCTATTTCCTTTCAGGAAATTCGCTAAAATCTAGCGTTGGCAATGAAGACACTTGCAACAAATTTATCATATTTTTGAACAAAGTGGAATAATTAATATTGATTACGTATGACATTAATTAAATTATTGATGTATTTCTGTTAATTTATTGAATGAAATAATTAAAAACTTACCAATAACAGTTAAATTGTAACGGAATGAACGTGTCTGTGTATTACGAAAATCAACACGACACCGATAAACACCTTCATCATGTCGTTTAATATCATTAATAACTAATTGTGCTACATCTGTACTAGCACCACCCCCACCACCACCCCCACTTCCATCATTGTTGTTCTCGTCATTGTTGTTGCCATTTGATGTTTTAAAATACGCACGACTACCAAACACTTCTGGTGCTGACCAATGACGTGCTTCTTTTAACGGTTTACCACGTACATCAAAACTGAAAATCAATAACAAAAAAGATAAATATTAATAAATATGAAATTAAAATTAAATGTAGGTATGTGATAA
Source organism: Nineta flava (assembly GCA_963920215.1). Lineage (NCBI taxonomy): Eukaryota > Metazoa > Arthropoda > Insecta > Neuroptera > Chrysopidae > Nineta > Nineta flava. Next base: position 11,007,658 of record OY986040.1, on the reverse strand, counting down.
ATGTATTTTACAGAGTGGTCTGTAAAAAATATTCTACACATAATACGGATATTTATAATTTATTGTAAATGAAATGGTATATTATTATTCTCGATAAATTTTTAGAACTTATTTTCAATTCAATTTTTTATACCGGCTATAAAATGGTTAATTATTTACTATCTAATAGATGTAATAGCGAAAAGAGTTCGGGAAGGTATTGCTTCAGAGTGCAACAAAGAGGCCATCTTTCGATGCACTGAGGCTAAACAGGACGCAACTGCGGAGGGTTACTGGATTCATTACCGGGCATTACCCCATGCGGAAGCATAATGGGACTCCTTAACGGGTCCATTGCGTGTAGATTGTGTGGCGAGGAGGAAGAAACATCCAGCACATTATCTTAGACTGCGAACCTCTAGAATATTCGGTACATCTCACCCCGTTATATGAACCTTCGAGAGGACCTGATAAGCAAGCTCCAGGCTATTGTCAAGATATGAGAGAAGCGAATCTCGTCGGACTGAGTTAGAAGAGGGAGAACAATGGACCATAAGGTCGAAGTGCAATACCTTTTAGACCCCAAGATGAATCAATCAATCAATCATCTGATAGACTTTATTACTGAGTTTTAATGATCTTTATTCCTAATCTAATTAATTCTATTAAAAAAAATTCGTTACGCAGGAGCTGCTTCAACTTAGCGAATTTCCTTAGAATACATAAATCACTCTCTAGCGGTCACAATTTTAGTCTGATCAAAATGAAATGTCGTTTATGATTTTAGTATTTGCAAGGCCAATTATATTAATAAATGACATACGTCGAGGGAAATGGAGGAAGGGGGATATAAAGATTGAAGAAAACACAAAATATAAAATATCTCTCTTAATATTAGAACAATCGAAAAATGCGTAAGAAATAAAATTGTAGAAAATCAAATTTGCTACAATTCATTACCTTATCATTTTTGCTAAAACTCTAATGTGTGCAGAGATATTAAGGAATTTAATTTTCAATCTTAAACCGTCAATATTTCTGTAAATATTAGTGTAACAGAAAAAATGATAAGAAACAAAATTATAGTAAAACTTAGTAGCTACAATTTTACTTCTTATAAATTTTTCGATTTTTCGAATATTAAGGGAGATATGTCAAATTTTGTGTTTCCCCCTCCCTCTAAACCCCCCCTTTCCCCTTGTTCGATTTTACCCATTAACGAACTTGACCTTTTGAATACCAAAAGCGCGTCAAATACCAAATTTCATTCCGATAAAATGAAAACTGTGACCGCTAGAGTGATTACAGACACATATATATATATATATATATATATATATATATATATATATATATATATATATATATATATGTATATATATATATATATATGTCCATAGATATATATATATAAATTTTACAGATGGGGATTTTTGACATCTACTAGGTAGGATCGATGGACATTTGAAGAAATTTTTGCGAAATTTTGACTTCGGTACGGGACCAATAGCTCTATTTCCTTTCAGGAAATTCGCTAAAATGGATTCTTATTTGTAAATCGCAAGTTGATCTTCAAATAATCTTGAGGGTCAAGGTTAAAATGAAAAACATGGTAAGATGTCCTCCGTCGAACGTAACCACTATTATTTGGGTCATTTTCCTAAGAACACTTTCTGGAAGCAATATTCAGATGCATTGATTAAAATGAGCCACCTAACCACTCTAGTGGTCACAGTTTTAATTCGATTGGAATGAAACTTGGTGTACTTTTATTTAGACCATTTCTTCCAAGGACACTTTCTTGAAAAGAAATATTCAGGTGCATTGTTGAAAATGAGGCGTCCTGTATTATCCATGTATGTGCCTGTCGCCGCTCTGGTGGTCACAGTTTTAATTCGATTGGATTGAAAATTGGTATGCGAGGTATTATTAGTATTTAAAATCCCCACTTCGTAAATGGGCTAAATTCGGCAGTGGGATAAAGAACGAGGGATACAAAAAATTGTAGAACATCAAGTTTTCTACAACCTCACATCCTTAGGCATCACAATGGACCTTATGGTCGATGTGTAGCCCGTCCAGGGCAACCTCTACAATCTATTTACCTACAGCCAAATATATCAGACAACGAAATGACGATTACGACTCGGAAATTTGAACGATCAGAAGACGAAAATAGTATTTATTAAATTGGATAAAAGAATTGAAATTTATAAATAATTATGATTTGTTTACTTAATAAACAACTTTGTAAGCCGTGCTACTCATATCACTGTACATTGCATTGACCTATATAAGGATACGCATAATATCTCAGAAACGGTTAGTAAATAAACATAATTACCAGAACATAAATTATAGAAAATATTATGTTCTACAAGTTTTATAATTTACTTTAAACACGATTTGATGCACACGAAACGAGAAACTTACAACAACAAATTTTCGCGATTAATTACCTTGAACCAAGTAAAATTTCAAATTCGCCCCCTTTACCTAGATCAGATTTTTCTATTATAAATACGTATTTCGACTACAATGTAGTCATCATCAGTATAAATTAGCTAGTCGTACTTTACTCTTTGACAATTAGAAATAGACAGAAAGTCGAGATCAATAGACAAAAATAAAAATTACTAATTTGGTGACAGTGTCACGTGAAACTGTCACCAAATTAGTAACAAGTAACATATCCTGCGACAATATAAGAGTAATTTTAATAAGAGTAAAATTAACAGGAATACATGTGAATGAAGGAAATTTTAACAAGAGTAATTTCAATATAATTTAAAATTTATTATTTTTTAAATCTAGTATATTTTAATCCAGTTAATTTTCTATTTATTTTTTATTTTTGTCTATTGATCTCGACTTTATATCTATTTCTAATTGTCAAAGAGTAAAGTACGACTAGCTAATTTATACTGATGATGATTACATTGTAGTCGAAATACGTATTTATAATACAAAAAACTGATCTAGGTAAAGGGGGGCGAATTTGAAATTTTATTTCAAAAACCTAGAGTTCACACTAATTATCATTCGATAATATAATGCTTGAACCAAGTGTTAAAAATGTGAAATGAAAGATCTATGCAAATGTACCGCTCATTCCGAGATGGAATCCTTATTTAATTAGGGTATATAAAGGAAAGATGTTTGATTTTTAGTGAAACACCTCGTACACCTACTAAGTTTATATTTAGTTAATTACATGTGTATAAATGATTTAGTTTAATTATATGATACATAGATATATTTACAATTTGATTATTTATATATTTAATATTGTTAGTGTTGTGTAAATAATAGATAATTTACTATATCAAACTATTCATTATATTTACAAACGGTAGAAAGAGGTAGTGAAATAGATAGACACAGGTAGGACAGGTATATTTTATATATATGTATCTAGATAGAGATAAATAAGTAGTTGAATGTTTATTTGTATTATTGTTCATATCAGTCACGCTAACTTTATTCATTTTATTTTGTATAATAAAATGAGTTTTTAACCCGACTTCAAAAAGGAGGATGGTTCTCAATTCGTCTGTATTTTTTTTTTATGTGTATCACCTCAGAACTCCGTCATTTATGAACCGATTTTTGTTTGTTTTGTTTTTTGGTCTACCCATATTTAGACAAATAAAATAAGTTATAGAACTTCAAAGTCACTAAAAAGCGAGAAATAAAACCATATTTTGACAAAATGGAAACCCGGACTTCATAAATCAAATATTCTAACACAAAAAATGCACTAAAAAGTAAAAAAATAATTGCATATTCTTGTGCCAATTTTAGTTCACCTAAGCAAAAATTTTTAAATATATATGTACAATTATTGTTATTTTTGGAGGCGGTGTCCAAAAGTTATGTGAATTTCTCTATGCTGACACCGACTCCAAAAATAACAATATTTGTACATTTATATTTAATAATTTTTGCTTACTGAACTAAAATTGGCACAAGAATATGCAATTATTTTTTTACTTTTTAGTGCATCTTTTGTTATAGAATATTTGATTTTAGAAGTCGGGTTTCCATTTTGTTAAAATAGGTTTTATGTATAACATACTTACTTACAATGTATGAATTTACTCATTGTATGAATTCTGATATCCACATTGCACATTTAGATTTTAGGAGATTGGCGGAATATAAATGAATCAAATAACTAAAAGCCTACAAATAAATATATAAGAGAAGAAACAATAAAGATTTTAATGTAATCTTTATTTAGAAAATATATAAAAATGTTCTGATTTGTTTGTTGATAGTTACTAAGGTAATAAACATAAATAATCACCGTAATAACAGGGAGGGTAGGCAGCGAATAGGCAAAGGTATCTAATAAACTAAAATATAATGATATTTAGTAGCGACTTCGCTACAAGATCAAGCAAGGAATTCTTAACAAAAGGTAATTAGGGAAAGATCTTGTTTATGCTTTTATAGATCTTGTTTTACTTTTAACGATTTTACACAAAGAAAAAGATAAGTTTAAAAGTTGTTTACTTACCTATAATAACACTGTGTAGAATAGTTTATGATAATAATTTTAAATGTAAAATAAAATAATATGTACTACAAAAACAACAGTACGTTTATTAAGGGATTCATTACAAGTTTATAATAAGAATACTTTTAATGAGAAATTTGAGCTTGATGTTTTTTGATAATTTCATTTATATTTGGTCGTAAAAATGACAATTCTACTCTCATATCGTCTTCTACATTTAACAGTTTCGATCTTTTTTTCGTTTTTATGTTGGTTAATACTTTAATACCTACATTTCTAAAAGTTGGCGGCACACAAAAGTGCCGCGGCACAGTGGTTGAGAATCACGTGGTTTTGTATTGAATATTGTATTGAATTGTATTTGTCACTTGACAAAAATCCATTATGTGTATTAAATAACATAAATATTTGATTATGAAATAAAACAAATATTTGAAATTTTCGTAGAATTCGTAGAAAAAAAACAATTAAATAAATATTTCAGATTTTCGTAACAATAATTTTGACTATCGTTTCAAAACACAGTTTCTTCTTCAAGAAACTGTGTTTCCGAAAAATAAAAATAATGTTACGAAAATCTCAAATATTTGTTTTGTATAATAAATAAACTTTTAGACAAAAACCTTTTTTAGATTTGTCTATTTTAAGTGCTCCTAACCTTTTTGTACCGAAGCAATTTCGGAAAAATTAAGACATTTTATATGTGTAGAAACATTATATGTATATAATATATTATATAATATATAAATTTTGTACAAAACAATTTTCCAAAACAAAATTTGATACCATAAATCAACTTTTAAAAAAACCGCCACTTTTGCTGTCTATTGTAGTATGTGCCACACAAGTATCAGTCTTTTTTTCAAAATTTTATATCTGGTTTGGGCTTTATCCATGCGGTTTTTGAAATGTTCCGAATAAAAGTTGTTACTAAAAATCCGAATTAATAAAGCAAAATAAATTATAAAATTTTAAAAAATGATATCAACTATTGTGGTCCAAAGTATATCATATACACGATCCCGTTCATAAAAATTAAACAATTAAGTCACATTCTAAGCGTACATATATTACTTAAATATATGTATAATAATATATACAGTAATACTTAGAATGTTTCAACAGATTCAATTTTTATGAACGGGAGTGTATACTATTGATTTGTCAACGAGTAATCTCCTCTGCTACATAATATAATTATGTTATACTATGTATGGTATATGTATTATATATAAATATATATATATATGTATATATATATACACATGTATATATATGATATCATATAATATGATCAATACAAGTGAATATTATATAGTGTTAATATTATACAATAGAAAACCAATTTTTTTATGTATAATAACTATAATATATATAATGTATATATAATAATAATATAAAAAAAAAGAACCAATATCAAATAAGTAAGTTTCTTTTATATTTCGTCATATTATTATATACAATATAATAGAATACAATACAATACCATTCATATATATATATATATATATATATATATATATATATATATATATATATATATATATATAAGTATATATATATATATATATATATATATATATATATATATATATATAAAAGTATATATATATATATATATAATACAATACTTCTTTTTTTTTTTCTTCTTAACCATTAAATTTAAGTGTTATTTCCTTTTTTCAACATCATCAACTTCTTACTACTACATTTTAGTCTACACTACAGTTTACTAGTAGATAGGTACTATACTACATGGTCATGCAGTCTATACTAGCATAGAATATAGATAGAGTCTGATAGACTACTAACATACATACACATTATATTACACTTCATTTCATTTCATTTTATTACATTTTATTTTATTTGACATATTATATATGATATTATGTATATATATATATATATATATATATATATATATATATATATATATATATATATATATATATATATATATATATAAATATATACACATAATATAATATAAATTTATATCTTTCTATCTGTGTTGTTATATAATGAATTTTGTATAAATATATATAAACCTTCCTCTTGTCAAGCATAACTTTGTTGCTGGTCCGTACCCTATTTAATTAATATAATTTTAAATAGACCGTGTGTGTTGGAAATATTTTTTAATAGAGAATCAATGTTATACATGATTTATTACTGGCTGGCCATGTGGTTACTGTGCGAAGTCAGTCAGTACACATGTTATGAGAGTGGGTTAAATATGTTCATTGAATTCTTAACTTTAGTATGTGCATCACAAAATCCCCACTCTTAAATGACAAACAAACGACTATACGCATACAGTATACCTATACACTATCCAGATGTTTGTATGTATGTGTATTGTATAGGTGTATTGTATAGGTTTATAGTTAATATTTTATTTATTTATTAAACATTGATTCTCTATTAGAAATGCTTTTGAAAACGACCTGTATATAATCATAATAATTAAATAGGGTACGGACGGGCAACAAAGGTATATTTGATGTAACAAGGAGAATGGACGAATTGGGAAAGGAAGAGATAGCACTAGCCAGCCGTTTCTGGGAAAAAAGCATTCAGCCAGCATATGCATATATTGATAGCAATTTCACAAAGGATAGCGAAGTTGACAAACATAAATAAGCCAGGGTCCGCTTCCACCTAGAGTAATATTTTTTCACATATTATTATTTGTGTATACGTAAGGATGTTCCAGCATACTACCACTTTTCGACAGATTTTGCTCTTTTTTTTTCACAGGCTAAAAATAATGTTTTCTAATAAATCCCGAAGTTTCAGAATTTTTGACCGTTTAGAACGCGAGATAATTAATATCAAAGTTATCATTCTCTCTCACTCTCTCTCATTAGAAGCATGTAAAACTTCATGCCTGCCCAAATATTATATGTTGTACTAGAAAAAATACTCGACAGAATTTAAAAAAAACTAGGAGAGTAAAGCTAAATATTTATTACATAAATTTAAAAAAAAATCGTGTGTTACCGTTTTGTTTTCGAAATATAAAAGTTTAAATTTATTTATTTTCTTCAAAATAACATTATTTTGTATATGTGAACATTGTTTTTGTCTATGTGTTGGATATGTGTGTTTATGTATTGGTGCTGTAAAAAATCAAACCGGTTTGTTGTCCTGATTGCATAACACAGTGTCTGAACGTCCTTAAGCATCATAATACAATGCAATACTTGTCAAATTCCATTAAGGTTGCGTTAGAGCAAATATGAGAGAACTGGCGTATACTATATAGAAATACATGTCATTGAATTTTTAATAATATGTGAATAACAATGTATGAAAGGGTTAAGTCTTATGTCAGAATCGTCTTTGGTGTAGCGTTGAGCACGCCTGGCTTGGGATGATCCAGAGGTCCGAGGTTCGATTTCTGGTTGACGAGTTGATTTTTGCTTATCAATATTCAATTAATATTATTATATTAATTATCAGAATTGATAACTTTATAAAGAAATGATTATGATTTGATTTTTTGACCAAAACCAACACCACAATCATGCCTCAGACACCATATTCACCGGATTTAGCCCCCTGTGACTTATTCTTGTTCCCAAAACGGAAGAGACCCATGGAAGGATGGAGATTTGCAACGATTCAGGATATAAAAATTGCATCGCTGGAAGAGCTCAAGGCTATACCCAAAAGTGCTTATCAGAAGTGCTTCGAGGATTGAAGAAAGTGTTGGCACAAGTGTGTTATATCTGAAGGGGATTACTTTGAAGGGGACAACATGAATATTGATGAATAAATAAAAAGTTTTTGATAAAAATATACAATCACCTTATTTTTTGAACACACCTCGGATAGATAATTCATAATAATTGATAGGTCAAGTTCTTTAATGGACAAAATTAATCGAGTGAATAATATATTAACGGCTAATAGTGTGAATGAAAATTTTGAAATTTATCTCATAATATTCGTATAGATTGTAAAAATGTATCACATAATAGAACATGTAAAAAAATAATAATTTTGCTATCTTTTATCACCCGAATACGATTTCTATATTCCTGTAATATTAACAGGAATATTTCCGCTCTTATCATTTTTTTTTAATAGATACCGGAAATATTATTATTTGTCGCCATGGAAACGTGATTTCATCTTTACGTATATCATATTTATAACTAATACAGATAAAAATTTTCTCTCCTTTTGTGAAAATTTCATTAGTTGATGCATCTCTTGCTCCACGTATTTTTTCCAATCATTATATTTTAGACTCTCTATATTTAACCGACTTCTAAAAAGGAGGATGGTTCTATTCGCTCCTAAGTATCTCTCTTAATATTAGAACCATCGAAAAATATATGTGGAGTAAAGTTGTAGAAAATCAAGTTTGCTACAATTCATTATCTAATAATTTTTCTCAAACTCTAATGTGTACAGAGAAATTTAGAATGTTAACTTTAAATCTTAAGTTGTAAATATTTCTGTAAGTATTAGTGTAACAGAAAAAATGATCTGATATAAAATTATAGTAAAAATAATTTCCTACAACTTTACTTCTTATAAATGTTTCGATTTTTCGAATATTAAGGGAGATATTAACATTTTGCGATTTTAACATTTAAATATTACATAATTACTGGTAGTTCACAGTACAGCACGGTTTTTTTTAAATGATTAGTAACAGGCAAAATTTTTGTCAGTAGTTTCCTTTAGACGAGACGCCCTACTTTTCTCTTGCGAAAACTTTCGATGATAGTGACTAACGAAGCACGTAAGAGAGTAACTTGTTTGTTTGACGATAGCAAAAATTTTATCAGTAACAGTTAATTTGTTAGTTAAATTGAGAGATCATGTAATAAAGACTTCAAAAAAACTTGTGTCCTACAAAATGGATGGTGTGACAGGCAGGTCCCCCACCCTCAACATGTTAAAATAACGGGATATGCATAGTTATTACTTGGCGCTACTTAAATAACCGTTACTTGGCGCGATTGAGTGTATTCACGATAAAAACAATATTAGTAGTCTTTTATGAACTAAAGGTTGAAGAAATGAGACCTACAATATGTATAAACGTTGTGTGTCATTGAAATAAGAAAACATTTTTCTAATTTATAAATGACAATTTTACATTGACTTGTTCAGAGCATAGGACTGGGAAATTGAACCACTGAATTTGTAGGACATGGTGGCCATCAAATTATACATACCATTATTAGTTAACAGCATAAAAATCAGCTTGTTACTAATAACTGTGTATACCCCGTTATTTGAACATGTTGGGAGTGGGGGACCTGCCTGTCAATCCATTTTGTAGGACACAAGTTTTTTTGAAGTCTTTATTACATGATCTCTCAATTTAACTAACAAATTAACTGTTACTGATAAAATTTTTGCTATCGTTAAACAAACAAGTTACTCCGCGCTTCGTTAGTCACTATCATCGAGAATTTTTGCTAGAGAAAAGTTTGGCATCTCATCGAAAGGAAGCTACTGACAAAAATTTAGCCTGTTACTAATCATTAAAAGAAAAACCGTGCTGTACTGTGGACTATGGTGTTATGAGACTTGTTGATTACATTTAACCGATGTATTATATCTAATCTTCTATAATGTTTTTGGGCTTTTTCCGTAAAATCCCACTCAGTTTACGTATAACGGCGGCTGCGTTATGAATATTTGTTTGACTTTGTTTTAGATGTGGTTAAAAAATATTGTTGAATCGTAAATTTTAACTCATTATATAAATAAATCATACTTAATATACGTATATACCTACTTATTCCTTAATTATATATGAACAAAATATTTGTTATAATAATTATAAATAATTCATATTTATAAGTTAAAATATTCATATTTATAAAATAAAACAAACATTTTGTTTGTGCATATATTATTATTATTATACATTATATTATACTTTAACATTATAGAATAATATTTTATAAATAAAAGTAAATCTCTTATTTGATACAAACATCACGTTCTTCTTATATGTAGGCTGCTTTATTTCAGTAGCTTTAGGCTAATAATAACTTTTCAGGGTGGAAAAATCATGATAAAAACTTTTTTCAATAAAAAAAAAAAGCTTTTAATTTTTTTTTTCAACAATTTTTAAATTTTTTCATTACTTTAAAGACGGAGCTATCTATCCTAATTTGGTATGGACACTAGTGAGATTTTATTACAAATTGAAATTTTAAGTATTATCATAGAACTTTAGATTTTTTTAAATAAACTTTCAGAAATTGTCCCAATTCCTAGATCCATTTTCATTTAATAATCAATTATCAGCAGTTAAAGTTATCATTTAATCAGATATTCAAAATTATTCGCAGGTAATTTCTTTACTTATTTGATGAGTATCGCTCGAAGATTTGGTGAGATAATGACTAAATATAAAAATTATTAAATTCAAATATCTCCGATCATATATCATATATATATATATATATATATATATATATATATATATATATATATATATATATATATACACTGAACAGCAGAAAAGGTGGCGCACTTAGAAAAATTAATTATTGCAAAATAATTCATATTATTTTCTTTGGAAATTTTTTGGCATATCAAATACTTTTTTATAAATTTCTAACTCGATAATTTCTTTTTTATAAAAAATCTAACTCGAGCTATCAGAAGGGTTAATTTATCTTTTTATATAGACAAGGTCATCCCAAAGATGTATTTTAGATTTCACTTCTTAGCGAATTTCCTGAAAAGAAATAGAGAAATTGGTCTAGTACCGACTTCAAAATTTTGTAAAAATTTCTTCAGATAATAGAAAAAGACAAGAAATAAATCAAGTACAAGCCATATTTGAACAATTAGTGTTGCATGAAAAAATAGATTGAAAAAACTACTATTGAAATAGACAAACCTTTTGTTGAAATTGGCAACCCGTATTATTTTAATGCTGTTGTGTATACAACTGTAAAAACTAATTTAACTGGTTTTTATTTTACTTAAGAAACTCTCTGTATAATCTATTTATATTTAATTGTTAATATATACAATATTTTACTGATTTCAGTAACAATAATTTATTTTATTTTATTTATAACAGTTAATTCATTTGTGAAATATTAATTAATAATTTAGATAAATTATTATGTGTAAATTATTACATTTCATTCCATTCCCATAGACAAAGAAAGCTATGCGTCTTGCTTTGTCAATGGCAATGGGTGGTTAAGAGGGATAGGAAAACGAATTTCTCTTTTAATACTAGGAAAATGAAAAAAATTATTCAAAAGTAAGTAGTAAATGTAAATTTTACCATATTTTCTGTTATTTTAATATATACAGAAATATTTGCAATTTATATACTATACCCATACTAATGAATATTTCACCATGGTAACTTGAATTCGTAGTGAGTATGATTCTTTCTTCTAGAAGAAAGTTACCAGGAAGAATTTTTTTTAATTTAACAAATGTTTCATTTAAGTTTTTTTTCATGACTATGGCAATATTTCAAAAGGTAAAAAAAACGTTGAATATTATTCTGATCGGCTTATATTCACTGAAGAAAACATTATTTTGTACTTTCTAGTGCAATCTAGTTTTTCTAAGAAAATCATTAAGGCATTCCGCACACAAAGCGATATAAAAAGTGATGTCGCCGATATCGGTAATATCGTGTGGTTTCATATTTCTTTTGTTGCTTCGTGTATGGTTCTACATTACTCGACATCATAAGAAAGGACAGTCACTTTTATATTGCTTCGTGTGCGAAGTACCTAAAACTAAAAAAAAATCAATTAGTTTCCCAATGCTTCCACTACTTCCCAATATTTATCAACGCTTCCACCAAAATTTGTAAAACATATTTCTGTATTCTATTGCCATCCGAATTGCATATATATGTAAACTTTCAAATGGATTCTAAAATTAGAAATAGGTCAAATTTCAATCACTAAATTTGAAACCATTCAGCATACATTGCACATAAGAAAACCATCGAAAATTATAAATCGGGGACAATGACAGCATTAAAATTAATTTATATGTTTATATAGGATGGTGCAAAAATACCTTAACGATTTTTAAATTCAATAATTCTTTTGGAATTAATATTTATTAAGTTTCTCTTTTTTAGATTATAGTAAATACTTAGGAGTTTCGATATAGAACGATACCAGCTTGGAGAAAGGATAAATATCGTAACTTTTTATTTGGAAAACGGAAGAAGCTTTATTTCTACTCAGAGAAACTATCGACAATATTTTAATGTCAGATATGCTCCTTCTAACCAGACGATATTACTGATTATTTTCTTTAGGGTTATCAGAAAGAAAGGGTTTATGTAAACAAGCCACAATGCTTGGCACAACTGAGAATATTAGGCAAGAGATTTTCGGGATATCTCAAGAAACTTTACGAAAGGTCAGATATGCTAAAAAGAGCTCATAGTTTTCAGCACAAAAAGGGATATCATTTGTTAAACATCATTTTTCGTAAATAGTTGGAAAAAAACTTCAAGAAACACAATTTATATTATGAGTTTCAAAATATAAATTTTCTTAACTTCACATATATTTTTTTAAATTTAAAATCGTGAAGGTACTTTTCCATCACCTTTCTTTTGCACCACCTTGTAGAAGAAACAAAACTTGGGAAACTTGAAACGAAGAGAACGTACCATCAGAAAATCACTATTAATAAAAAGGAAAAAAATTTATTATGAGTAAATTTGTAGTAAATAAATTTTACTGAAAATTTATCACTTGAATATTTTTTTTTTCTATACCTGTAATATTAACAGAAATATTTCCGCTTGTAACATATGTTTAAAAATAGATACCGGAAATAATATTATTTGTCGTCATGACAACATGATTTCATTTTTTCGATGTATTTTATTTTATTCTATCTTATGTTCTGGTATTTCTTCTTAGAATTTTTCGTTAGAAAATTTTGTTTATATTTCTTGTCTTGTTTGACGAATTATGTCATATAATTATAATAATCGTAGAAAAAAATGTCGATTATGGTAGAGATGACTACTTTTGATGGTAAGTGTATTTTACTATACTAATCTTATTGTGAAATATGGGGGTGTTGATGGTACGAGGGTAGGGGGTAATTAAAACTAAAAAATATCCAAAATACGTTTTTCAGACAAAATTTATAGATCATAAAATAATGAATAAATAACTTTTTACCTCCATTTTCAAAAGTTGAGCTAGAAAATTCTACAATTTGACAACATTTATACACAAAAATGATATATTCTTATGACTATCCTGAAACAGTGTTGCGAAGAGGAAATAAAACAAAACACTATAGTTATCTATGGTATTCAAATAAAGCTTCAAATAAAGCTTTGTATGCTAAGATCTACCATGGTCCATAAAATGCGCCTTAGTCAATCGGTTTTTGGGAAAATGTTTCGAATAAAACTTGTTAGTATTTTTATAATGAACAAATTTTATCCGAAGCCATTTTTTCGAAAACCGAATGAATAAGACGCAAAAATTAGTTATTAAATTATGAAATAAGATCGCTACTTTTGTAGCGATATGTGTAATCACTATTCGACATATTGGTGAATTTTTTAGTGTTACATTATGCTCGTGCGTATCTGTAGCTTCCACAAGTTTTTGCCCGTGATTTCATGCCAAAAAAAAAGCAGAACTCTAAAATCGCTAATAAAATCAATCAATTTGTACTGAAAATTTTTCACCGTTCGGAAAATATTATCGTTTTTGCGTAGGCTCACAGGGGTGCCTGCACCTCTTAAACCCCTCCCTTATATACGTCCGTGTATTGTGATTATACGCGAAAAAAATATTTTTTATTAGTTTATTCTCCGATTATAAAATAAAATCTCTATATATTTTTCTTAGAAAATTTAATTATTAAATTCCAAACTCAGTATTGATATCTTTTCCGTTCCCTCTTTTCCCTAATGGTAATATTAGTATATATGTATTATATATATATGAGATAGATAGACGTATACAACATATTTATTTATTAAGTACAACAAAACTCACTTAAGACGTACAAATATAGATTTCATTAATATATATTTTAATACTTATATTATCTTCTACAAATAAATACAGATTTTATCTATCTATACAATATACACTGATACAACCAAATACATTAAATGTTGTACAAGTATACACACACACATATACACAGGGTGAGTCAAAAGTCATGGTGTTCTTTTGAAATGGTAGATAGGGAATGAAATTCTAAGATGAAAAGTTCTTGGTCATTTTTGCACCTGACCCAACGTTATTTAGATATTTATTAAATAAAGTAACCAATTAGAGAAGTGCATTAACGGAATAAGAAGCGGCAGCAGAGATACGTACTACCGTAGATCGAGTCAATTTTATGTCTCTCAAAGAGTTTTTATCGCATAATTTTGAAAAATTTTGGATTTTTTCGAAACATCTAATTAACTGAATTATTCAATTTTTATTAGATTTCTCGGTTAAATTCGCTAATTTTTTGATATATTTATACACAAATATATATATATATATATATGTCGCAATACTATAAAAATCTAAGCAAAATGGATCCCGATGATTGTTACCATCTCTACTACACTTTTCTTTCTAGATTCCGGCAAAAAAAGAAAAAAAAGCCGCCGTATAACCTCCCAACGTAAACTTCGACATGAAAGCCTCATTTTAAGGGTCAATTTCCTTCCATTTTTGGCAGAAAAAAACATGTTAAGAAGCATTTTTGGCTCGTGCTCGTGAGAACATTTGTTCAGCACATCGAGACGAACATCATATCAAAAAACTAGCGAATTTAACCGAGGGCCATTTTCCATTTAAAATGTGGCGGGGTACTTTCATTAAATAAATGTTTATCATTTTTGGATTATTAATTTTTTCTCTACGGTAGTGGTGGGGAGAGCTCGCTCCCCCAATCGTATCTCTGCTGCCGCTGCATTCATTCCCCACCAATTCTCATTCCATTAACACACTTCTCTTTATTACTTTATTTAATTAATATCTAATTAACGGTGGGTCAGGTGCAATAATGTCCAAGGACTTTTCATCTTAGAATTTTATTCCCTATCTACCCTTTTAAAAAACTCCATGGCTTTTGACCCATCCTGTATATATATATATATATATATATATATATATATATCTTATAAAGTGTACATAACAAAACTATATAAGTAGTATTATATATAAGAATGACTGACAAATAAACAAACATTATATATATATATATATATATAAAGTATATAATATATTATTAAATATACAGTTTTTATGTATTGTAAATAAGTATAAGTATATAGCAGCTACCTACTATCAACATGAATATTTAAAAAGATATACATCTAGAAAAGTATATAATGTGTTCAGGGTTTACTAAAAATATGCAAGGAGAAAGTTTTCTAGTACCTGTACTAAATATTATGGTAGGATAGTATTGAGTGGCGGCTGACCATATCAAAACTGTTATTACCACAGATCGAACGTAACTCCAATTATCCGGATCGTAATACATAAAATTGAAGTCTGATAATAATATTATTCACATGGTTATGCATCTTATTGAAAAACAAGTGAAAATAACAACTAACTGACTTAATTGCTTAAACACACGGTATATCCTGAATTTATGTAACAAAACGATGGGCAGTTTTGCTCATTTTTTTCAAACATGGTCCGATTTTGCCCATTTACGAACTTAACCTTACTTTTTAGTTCTGGAACACACACACAAAAGTTCAGCTGGCTATCTCGTTTAGTTTTTGATTTACCGTGTTCACGGGCGGATATGCGGAAATAACTGAATTCGGCCATTTTATGAACACTTACGCGAAACATTTATTTCTGCGATCAATTTGTAACATTTTCAAACGTTACAAAGTCGGGACTAAACTGAACACACATTGTATATTTATATATACCGGGTATAAAAATATTATGATTATCTATACTACTATTATTATAAAGAGATAAAGTTGTTTGTAAGTTTGTATTAGGTTATCTGTGGAGCTACTCATCCGATTCTGAGAATTCTTTCACTGATAGAAAATTACACAATTTTCGAGTGACATAGGCTATGAAAACTTTATATTTCATGCATCCATAACACGTGGAATGTACGGTGAAAACCTTTTAAACTGTGGTGGATAGAGAAAATCATTCAATATAAAAAAAAAATTATCTAATAAAAACAAACAACTTTTGTATGAAACATTTTTTTCAAACAATCAATAGTTTAAACACAATTGCAGTACGAAACTTCTTCACGCACCTAGTTTAAATATTAGCAAGCCAGAGAGAAGATTCAATTTGAAATGCCTGTATAAATATATACACACATATATTCACGTCAATATACATGCATTTAAATAGAATTTAAATAATTTTTAATCTACAAAGTGCCTTTATGTACACTTGGCCACAAAAGTTAATGTCCATTTTTAAAATTTTATTTTATTTTAAATGATGTTAATTTATGCCTTAATTATTTGGTTTTCGAATAAAAGAATCAATAAGGCACAAATCATTTATAAAATTTATAAAAATGACATCAACTGTTGTGGTCCATGTAGTTAGTACACATGGCCACAAAAGTAACGGGTTTTTTACAAAAAATTTAATTGGTTATTCATTTGGTTTTTGAAATATACTAACAATTTTTATTCGAAATATTTTCCCAAAAACCGAAAGATTAAGGCACAAATCAACTATAAAATTTTGAAAAATGAACGCTACTTTTGTGGTATATAATACATTTTTTATCTATTTACCGGGGCTAGATTTGAATTCATCGAAAGTGTTTACCCATAACATTTGTGCAAGGTCCTTTAACTACATTACAGTGATTCTCAACCACTGTGCCGCGACACTTTTGTGTTCCGCCAAATTCTAAAAGTGTATCGCCAAATTTTAGAAATGTAAATAGTAAAGTATTAATCAACGTAAAAACGAAAAAAAGATCGAGACTGTTAAATGTGGAAGATGATATGAGAGTAGCATTGTCATTTTTACAACCAAATATAATGAAATTATCAAAAAACATCAAGCTCAAATTTCTCATTAAAAGTATTCTTATTGTTAACTTGTAATGAATCCCTTAATAAACGTACTGTTGCTTTTGTAGTACATATTAATTTATTTTACATTTAAAATTATTATCATAAACTATTTTACACGATGTATTATAGGTAAGTAAATAACTTTTAAACTTTTTCTTTGTATGCCGTCAAATTTTGAAATGTGTGCCGCGATAAAAAAAAGATTGAGAATCACTGAACTACAATTTACTATATGGCAATTTTATTTTTTGTAACTAAAGTGTGTTCTCAATAGTTCTCGAACTAAAATCAATCAATCTGTATATGCATACTAGGGATGTTAATTTGAAACTACCGGATTAATTTTAGCCGCATCTCCATCCGCAATAATCCATACTTTTTGCGAATCAAATAAATCATAACGTGTTTAGACGTGTTATCTATATGGATGTTTTTTAAGTTATTTTAACCATTTACATTATTGTTTGAGTGTTTCGCCTTGAATAATCGATTTCAGTCACCTAGATGAGCATGTCCGAGATAAATCTCACTGTAAAATATGCAATAAAACATATTCTTGAAAGAGCCGTACAACCATTTCGTTGAGGAATCATCTAACGTCAATGCCCCCGGAGCAGTTTAGCCTGTTTAGCACGGGATTAATTTATGAACCAGTGCGAAATAGGATAGAACCTGAAAAGACAACGATATTGCTCCTTATTAATTATAATGCACTAAATTATAAATTTTCATAACAAAAATATGATTATAATATAATGATTATTAGAAATTATTATCATCTTTTCCTTTATTCATGTACCTAAATTAAGTATCTCTTTAAAAAAAAATATATAAAGCCGCATCCGCATCCGCAACGGCGGAAGCAGATGCTAGCTTAACATTAAGCTAACAGAGCATGTGGTTACACGATACAACAAAGAGTAGTTAATTTTTAATTAGGGTATTTAATTAGAATTTAAGTAGCTTAATAATTTGATATTAAATACAATATAATTAATTGATTTTTTAAATATCGCTCAGCTAGCTTAACATTAAGCTAGCAGAGCATACGGTAACACAATACAACATTATCTAATTAAAGCATTTAATTAGCGTCTAATTATGAGACAATTATAATTGTGTTCTGCTCAAGTTGCTCTGCTATCTTAATGGACATCTGATGCATTCCTATATACGTGTAATATATTTTAGTAAGTAGATAAATTTAAAAAAACAGCCTGTATATAATACACAACACACAAACATATGTTTTTTATATGTTGATACTCACCATTTTACAACATAAAATAACTAAATATATAAATAAATATATAAATAAATAAATAAATAAATAAACATACAAGATTCACATCTGTTTTTTATATGTTCTATCATATATTTATTTATATAATGTAAGTTTTTACCTTATACTACCAGCTCAGTGTGTGTGTATGTGTTGTGTGTTGTGTTTATATATGTTCTATCACATTTCATTCTCAATATCATAATCTACAGTGAAAATCATTTATAATAGCCCTACGAGACCGCCGGAGTATACAGAAATTTATTATTGAAAAAAAAAAAAAATTTCTATACAATAAAACAAACTATAATACTATTATTAGTGGCGAATGGAGTGACTCGTTTTGGATACATCTCGTATATAAATGAAAACAAGGCTTTATTTTGATATTACATTTCACTATAATGAGAATTACAGTGTTTTGTTTTATTTACTCTTCGCAAGGCTTGTTTAGGTGTATTGTCATAAAAATATTATGTTTCTGTGTACAAATGTCACGCATTTGTGTTAATTTTAACTTAAATTTAACCCAAAGCCAATCGATAAAGAAAATATAAGTTTTTTAATGAAAAATCAAATTTTGAGTTAAAAATGTAGTCTATTTTATAATAAATCGAACGTTTTTCATTATGGACCCCGATGTGATCGAAAAATTAAGTCGTTCTTAAAAAATTGGGAATAATATATACAATATAAAAAGTGAGAGATGATTGATGAAAAGTAAGAGACGATTGATCACACCAAACATGAAATAACTGCTATTAAATAGAATACTTTTTACACACGCAGCATAAGAAAAGCGTGTGAAATTGACAAATATTATTTTCTGTATCATTTCAAAGTTATAGTGATTTCCAAACTAGACAATTTGAATGACAATTTCAATATGGCTACAATTGTATCGCTCATTTTATTAAAAATTTTACAATTGCTTTGTGCCTTATTGAGTCGGATTTCGAAAAAATGCTTCGGATAAAAGTTGTTTATTGTACGTTTACTAACAACTTTTATTTGAAAAATTTTCCCAAAAAACGAATGAGTAAGGTACAAATCAATATTTTAATAGAAACGAAATCATCGTAAGTAGCTAAATCACCGAAAAAACACATTAAACAATTAATTGAAATAAAAATGATAGAAGATAGTTTTGGTGTAACTTTAATAGGCTTCACTGTACACATACGTATTATTACAATATATACGTGTATGATATATATATATATATATGTATATATATATACAAAAGAGAATTCCAACACAATATAAGTACCAACATAACATTACATAACATAACATTTTATATTTTATTTTAGGTTGGTATATAACAACAAAAAAAAGGCGTTGTTTTATTTTACAGAGCAGAGCTTTATTTTATACTGAACAGAGCTTTATATTTTCGGTTATATTTGATTTTGTATATCTGTATTGTATATGATATATACAACATTACAATGTATTATTTAAAGTTATATACAGTATGATTTTAATTAATTAATTATATTAAGTGGATTCAAAAGTGGTGTCAAAAGTCAAGATATCATTTCAAAATTTTATAATTGATTTGTGCGCTTATTTATTTTGGATTTCGGAAAATTGTTTCGAATAAAAATTGTTCGTATAGTTATAATGAACACCTTTTATCCGCAGCACCTATTTCGAAATCAATTATAAAATTTTAAAATGATAGCATGACTTTTGACGCCATTTGTAGATTTAAAAAAAAATTTTAAATGATTTTTGCCAATTCGATTTGCAATAAAGGGTTTAGGACCAAAGTTGTTAGTGTTTTCGTTTTCAAACTATTTTTTCAAAAAACCAAATGTGATTCACAACCATAAAATCTCAGGTAGCTCAGAGACAGAACGTCGGTCTAAAATGCCAGGGGTAGTGGGTTCGATTCCCACTCTACACGTTTTTGATGTTTCATACCGAACTTTTGATGTCAAAGAATGTTATCAATGTTTAGAAATATTACTTAAATGTCAAATTAAGTAAACGAAAGTCACTTCCATTGGTATAATAAAACAGAAAGGCAACAATACTAACAATCGATAAACAGAGGCTTTTTTTCGTAAAAAAAGTAGTAAATAAACAGAATAATAATACCTTGACATCTAGATAGTGAGGGTTCATAAGCATTCCACTACCATAACATATCAGGTAGCTCAACGGTAAAGCAATGGTCTAGAGTACCCAAGGTCATGGTTTCGATTCCCATCCTACATGTGTATTTCAAACAAATAGTTCTAATCTTACAACAATATTGTTTATATATTTACTGTATGGTATCAAAATTGCAACAGTGCATATATGCGTATAAGACTCACATACATTTATTCCTAAAGAGAAACAAGATAAATTAAAAAATCATTTTTAAAAACAAGCTTTTATTTAAACTTAATTATAGTACAACTAATTTTCTTATGTGTTTTTCAAATTTTTCAAATTAAGAGAGATATTTTAAATTTTGTGTTTCCCCTTCCTCTAAACTCGCCTTTTCCCTTTTCGTTTTCGGTCATGCTTACCATAAAAATGCATTGTCATTCAAAATTTAACTCCGTAGGATAAGAGGAAGTGGGTCAAATTTAACTTGCAAGATTCCGTTACAGAAAATGGGACAAATGAAACTAAATAAAAGCTTTTAATAAAAGAGGCTGGCATTAGATATATTATTTCGGACACATTAACAATAATTGAATATGTACGTCTCTTTTCTTCTTTACAAATAAATGTGTGTCTGTCTGTTGTGTATACTCACGGATACGTTGTTGCAAATTTTGTATCACAATGACTAGTCTTCACGATTACATTCTGTATGTATAAAATTTTCATAGATATTATAAATCAGAGGTGGGCGCAGATGGCTTGCGGGGACGAACGACTCTCCATAAGCTGGGTGAGAGTAAGTAAAAAAGGTATGTTTTGAAGTAAGACGGAACGTTGTTTCAATACAGGTTGCCTACCGATTATTGCCCAATAATTTATTCAATCAATTTAGAATTAATTTTATAAAATATTTATTGATTAAAAAATATCTTTTACAATATGGAGAGATACACCAAAAAACATAATAATAATAATAACAATAATAACAACAATAATGATGATAATAATAACAATAATTACAACAACAACAACAACTATATGTATTCCCACTTTATGTAAAATTTAACTATTTAGAAATTAGTAACAAATTACCAAACCTTCCCCTCACCCAGATTTATCATTCGCACCTTTTTTGTATCCAGTGTCATCAAATTCCCATGACACTATACCCCCTACTAAGAAAAAATTATTAAATCAAGTAAATAATTGTTTATTAGTTCTCCGATATGAATGGTTTAGGCAAATTATTCGGAATTTCCTAAAATCTAATTCTAAAATCTAAACTAAAGCTAAATCATCAAAATATTTACAAGCGGTAAATGTAAAAGATCAAAAGATTTATATTTTATAATTTATATAACATTTATATTTTATTCATACCCAAATATATTAAAAGGCTACATTTTATGCCCCAAATTACCAGCCCAAAATTCCAGAGTATGTATTCAATATATTGTATGTATAGTGTGCAATAATAGTGAATCAATAATTGAATAATAGTGACCAAAAAAAAAAGCTAACAAGGTATTATTACATTTTTTTCAGAAAATGTTTTAATTAAAAAAAGAAAATAATAATAATTGGTAGGTAGGTACCCTATATTTACTCTAACTGTCTTCCTACCTCTCACTCAGAGCTGAGTACAGTCAAGGTCTGCCCACCTATGTTATAAACATATATATATATATATATATATATATAATATATATATATATATATATATATATATATATATATATATATATATATATATATATATATATATATATATATATTATAGGCCCAATGAAAGACGTAAACTATGACATCAGATTGTACAAATTGAATAAACATTTACTTTTGTTTTCATCTTCAAAATGTCAAAATTTGATTGACTTAATTGATTGATACATTATTTTCGAAAAGTGATGGATGTGTCAGAAGAACTGGTAGAAAATTCTATTTTTATACTCAAGAATACATGATATGTGTTCCATTTTAATATTATGTATACATGACGTTTATCTATATAATAAAAATTAAATGCTGTTTGTTGATAATCGAATCACTTGAGAACGGCTGAACCGATTTGGAAAATTTTTTAAACAAATATTTGTTATAGTCCGAATAAGGTTTTAACGGAAAGTGAAAGTGCTTATTTCTATGAAACTTTTGTATGATTTTTTATATAAAGATTACTAAAATAATCAAACCAGTCCAATGATCAGACTGAAGTAGTACCTGAAAGTAACACGAATTTATCCAAAATAACTTTACTTTTACGTGAGCGAAGCCGCACAGGTCAGTTTGTATAAAATAAAGTTAATACAACTAAGACCCAACCATGGAAATAAAAAAATTAAACAAAAAAAACGAAAACATGACTAAGATACAATTTTCATTTAGTTAAAGGCCTACAACTATATGTTTATTCATACGTTTTCCTTATTTAACTGTATAGTCGTGGATTAAATTATTAACTTTATTTAACTCATAAAAAAGACGATAGTGAACTGTGTATTTTAGTGCTAAAAAATGATCTAATTCATTAATTTCTGCACGGCCATCCAAAAAGTGTGTGTACATTTGCCGCTTTTGGTGGGGGGATGGGGTTGGAAGGGTTAATGTTCATTTTAATTGATTTTTTTGTAAACTTACGTCTATCTATCCATTGTTACTATGATTGCCTTTGGTTATACCAACAGAAGTGACTAGCGTTTACTTAATTTAACATTTGAAAATGAGCTGAGCAGTCTAAGGCCTTATGCCTGCGCAGTATGCTTACTTGGAAACTGGGAGGTTATGGGTTCGAATCCCGACATCGGGAGTTTGTCAATTATTAAGAAAAAAAAGGGGCGGTTAATTGACTAAACTGTCGGCATATGGACAAGAATGGCGTAACCGGCTATGCTTGAGAAGGCTTTCGGCAGTTTCCTTCACTTTTCGTTATTGAGCAGAACTCCGGATGAATATCTGAACATCCTGTCATAGTCGGCTGCAGCCGCATATCCTATCAATCCCTTGTCTATACACAGAAATTCCTTCCACTCCACTCACATCCTCACATCCTTAGGCATCACAATGGATCTCATTTGATATGAAAAATCATATACAACAAGGATCATACACAAAGTGGTATATCCATCATTGAAACTGTAATGAACCCAGTATCTACAGAATATTTAAACAAATGTACTTGTTTTTGTATGAATTGGATGATTAAAATTTGCTATTGTGTAGCTATTGGATTTTTGTATCTGATGAAAAATCTAACAATTTTTCGCCATTAAATAATGTTTGTATATTGGAATCAAAAAGATTTAGAATTGAATTTGACCTAGAAAATTTATAATAAGTTTATAAATTTATCTAAATTAAAATTAATATTAAAAATTTTCATAATAAGTATACTATGAATATCGATTGGCACAAATCGATTGAAAAAATTTGTGCAAAATGAACATCACTTATGCACGCAATATGTAGTACACATGGTCACAAAAGTAGCACTCATTTTACAAAATTTTATAATTGATTTGTGCGTAATTCATTCGATCTACGATAAAATTCTTGGAAGAAAAATTGTTCATTAATAGTATACTAACAACTTTTATATGAAACATTTTTTCAAAAACCGAATAAATAAGATAATAAACAATTATAAAATGTTGAAAAATTAGTGATACTTTTTGTAGCCCATATTAAATACGTTTAAAAAAATTAATATATAGTTTTTTGCGTATACTCCGGAGGCCAGACCCCATTGCATCGAGAGATAGCCTCTTGGTTGTACTCTGAAGCAGTGCCTTACCGAGCTCCTGCCGCGGTACATTTTCCTAGTGATCACGGTGGTGAGCATATGACCACTCGTTGATCACCTGTTTACATGCAGTCCTTGGAATTCCTAAAATAGGCTCTGAGCTTATGGACCTAGTACCTAAACTCATTCTAAAAAAAAAAGTCTTAAACTTTATTCGTAAAAAGCCAGCTCCCCAAGATTATGATACCCGGTATATAATATATACCATATTATATTAAAATTAGTTCCGACTTTTTAAAGCCTGTAACGTCTGCCTGCCTGTGGACACGATAACTCAACAACAAAAAGAGACAGCGAGCTGAATATTTGTATGTGTTTTCGAGAGCTAAAAAGTAAGGTCAAGTTCGAATGAACCAAATCGGACCATATTTGAGCAAAATGGTCAATACTGTCTATTTTTGAAACCGTAAGAGATAGAACAAAACTTCAAAGGCAAAAAATATTCCTTCTATAAAAATAAACAATTTTAGTTTGAAGCTTTTTTTCCATAATTACAGTATAGGCCGGATATTCAATTAACTCATTTAGTTATTATTTTCATTTGTTTTCAATAATATGTTTTGTTCCCTGATTAACAAGTTTGTCACATACATTCAATAAGGTGCAAATATATTTTTTTGAAAATACAAATTCATTGCGCGCACAATCATAAAACAAATGCTATGTAAAATTAATGTACATGAAAACGGTTCAGTGTAAAACAATAACTAACGGTAATTATATCGTACTATACGCATTTAGATACGAATTATGTTAAACAAATATTTACAATTAAAATGTTATATAAATGTATAATCTTTCGGTTTGTTTTTTTTATAATATAAATTTATAATGAAAACATTATAAAAGTATTTAATTGTACATTATATACAGGAAGTTGTTGAATATAATAAATAACTCATGTGTATACATATTTAAATAGATAAATTAAACACCCTCTATATATATATGTACATACATATATATAATGATTGCATGTTAAGTTAAGATTGTTGTTAACATATAATATAATATATATATATATATATATATATATGTATTAGATTATATTTATATAGTTGTATTTTAATACTATATATATATATATATATATATATATATATATATATATATATATACTATCTATAAATATATCTACCCTTTAGTCTCATATATAAATGTTAATGCAAATTACATAAAACATACATAAAATATGTAAATAGTTGGTAGGTACCTACGTAGGTAGGTACTCATACCCAACTCATACCATATACCACACCATAAAACAATAACTACCTACTATATAAAGCGCCAACCGTAATCCATCAAACCTACATAGCCTCTGTGTTTATATATATACAAAATATATATTATTTATAATTATATTTATTTATTTTTTATATTTATTATAATTATATATTATTATATATATATACATACATGCATATAATATGATTCATGTGTGTTATTATTATGTTTATTAATTATTATTTATAATTATTATTATTATTATTTAAAATATTTATTATAAATGGTTATCAACAAATTAATTATAATTGTTAGTCATAAAAAAAGCAACAACCTTTAAATTATAATCAATGTTAATGATTTTAGAAAAAAATTGTTTTATCATTGCAATTTTTATATGGTTGTAGGGGTCTCGTTATACAGTCATGTTCATTAAAAAATACTCTATCCTAAGTTATATCGTATTTATTTTTAATTTGTTAACATTATATTAAATATCTCTATATGAAAAGGAAATATGTTGTGTGTGTTTATATGTATGTGAGTTTGTTCAAAATTTTTGGAGAAAAAAAGATGAAGAGAGCCGACCATGAGAGGCGAAGTCGATTTTTGCTCAAGTTAATGCAGGGTTTGTATCTTTTGCAGTTAAAGTTCTCGAGAAGATTCTAACATACTTCCGCCCATGCACAAAAAATATCACTAGAGAATTAAGGGATCATAACCTAAAAACAGCCCTTGTTAGTAATAATAAAATTAAACAGTTACTGGGCAATCCTAAGGATAAAATTATCAATGAAAAACAATCGGGTATATATAGTGTCAGTTGCCAAAACTGTTCGAAAATTTATGTTGGTCAAAGTCTGTGCACGTGTATAGCTGTGCACGTTATTGAGAACAACCACAAAATTGACAAATCGAATTTAAAACTACTGAAATCGGTACAATCTCACAAAATTAGATGCATACGAATGTATCTGCATACACAAATTAAGAAAATAGATAATGAATTTAGCCAACAGCCGAATTTCAAATTCTGATTTAATAAAATTAAACCATATTCAAAATTTAATACCTATATATTAAGGTTAGCTTCGATCAACACCCTCACCTTATTGACAATAACAATACCGCATGGTCAGAAAAGGATACCGCCAATAAATGGGTTGGGTTCTTCACACATTTAATCCCTTAATTGGTCAGTCAACTCAAATAATCCTTCAGGTAATACCTCAGTCAGATCATATAAAAGACAAACCTTTTTTAATATTATTGTGAGACACGCACCAAATTAGCAACGAGCAACATATCTCTGACTCCATACCCCAAAGATAGTTACGATTAGCTAATTTATACTGATGTTGACTACCTTGTAGTCGAAACACGTATTTATAAAATACAAAAAATTGTTCTAGGAATTGGGGCAAAATTTGAAATTTAACTCCTGTCAGTAATTACTTTTAGAAGTCAACGCCAAACATATAGTTAAAAAAGATTGGTGTCGACTTCAAAAAGTAATTACTGACAGGAGTGTATCATTAAAGTATTACTTTGTGTATTTATTAACGGTACACTTATTGTACAAACAAATTTTGCCCTTGAACTGTTTTTTTTTTCATATTATATTTTAAAGAATTACGTAGTAGGTTCGATATCTTCTCTCAAACAGATTCTAGAAGCTTTAAGCAACAACGTTTCTATGTTGATGAATCCAATAATACGGCGTACGGTATTATACATATGTTACAAAAAATAACATTTTGAACAGATCAAATGAAAAAGTTTTTGTTATTTTATTAGAAAGTCAGATAAAAAATATTATATATATATATATATATATATATATATATATATATATATATATATATATATATATATAAAGATAAGTTTTTAATAAAATGTTATAAAATATAATTAAAGTATTTTATTAAAGAATATAAATATTTAGGTTTAACATAAAATATAAAGTAAGTATTATATTTAAAAGTGGATATGTATAATGAATATATACAGGGATGTTCGGAAAATTCTGAGACAATCATAGAAAATTTTAGGAATACTAATAAAAGTTTACTAACAAAAATTTACTACGCTTTTATTCATTATCTGTTTTCTCAATTTGTATATGTATATATAATTTGTATATGTATATTTGTGCATATACAAATTGAGAAAACAGATAATTAATTTAGACAATGGCTCAATTCCAAATTCTGATTTAATAAAATTAAACCATTTTCAAAAATAAAAATAAAAATCCTATACCTGAATGTCAAAGTTAACATAGGTACACTCACTTTAGTGACAAAGCAAACGCCGCATAGTCACCAAAGAATACCACCAATAAATATGTGGGGCTTTCCACACACCTAATCCAGTAGTCAGACAACTTAAAAAATCCTCAAGTCAGATTATACCCTCAGCCAAATCGTATAAAAGGAGAGAATTTTTTAATATCATTGTGACACAGGCACCAAATTAGCAACAAGCAACATATCTCTGAATCCATATCCCAGAGATAGTTACGATTAGCTAATTCATACTGATTATGACTACATTGTACTCGAAATACGTATTTATAAAATACAAACAAATGTTCTAGGAATAAGGGCAAAATTTGAAATAGAATTTCAATAAAACCTAGAGTTCTCTTTGATTATTTTAATAATATTTACTGATATATGGATTTCCCTACAAGTTTGGTAACGGACTCTGTCCCTCAAAAACTGTTTGAACTGACTGTATAAGATAATATAAATATATAGATGAAGTTAAATAAAGTTAAGTAAGTAAATAATTTTATGATCAAACTTTGTATTTTAATACGTAAACTTTATTTATATCTTGTGTAGGTAGTGTAGATACCTGTACACATATTAATAAATATATTTATGTATACATATATATATATATTTTTAATAACATTATTATATAATATATATTCATATTTTTTTAAATATATTTATAATAAAATAAGTTAAAAACAACTAATATTAAATATATTAATTATAATTAGGTTAACCAGAAATATACCTAAGTACTCACTCACATTTATAGGCATACTTAAAAGAAATATGTGCTCTATAAATCTGAAAATATGTTTTTAAGACTAATAATACGCTCTTAAAATGTTCTAAAAAATCAACAAAAATATGTCAATTCTGTTTGTTTATTCGTAAAATGATTATTTTTTGGTAAAATTACACATAGTCCACAGTACAGCACGGTTTTAACAGGTTACGATTAGTAACAGGTAAAATTTTTGTCAGTAGCTTCCTTTCGACGAGACGCCCAAATTTTCTCTCGCGAAAATTCTCGATGATAGTGACTAACGAAGCGCGTAAGAGAGTAACTTTTATTTGTTTGACAATAACAAAAATTTGATCAATAACAGTTAATTTGTTAGTTAAATTGAGAGATAATGTTATAAAGACTTCAAAAAAACTTGTGTCGTACAAAATGGATGGTGTGACAGGCAGGTCCCCCACCCCGAGCATGTTCAAATAACGGGATATACAAAGTTATTAGTAACAAGCTAATTTTTATGCTGTTAATTAATAATGGTATGTATAATTTGATGGCCACCTTGTCCTACAAATTTAGTGGTTCAATTTCCCAGTCCTACGCTCTGAACATGTCAATGTAATATTTTCATTTATAAATTAGAAAAATGTTTTCTTATTTCAATGACACACAACGTTTATACATATTGTAGGTCTCATTTCTTCAACCTTTAGTTCATAAAAGACTACTAATATTGTTTTTATCGTGAATACACTCAATCGCGCCAAGTAACGGTTATTTAAGTTTTTGCTTTGGAATTTTGAAAAAATTACAATTTTTGTTTTTTTTTTTTAATGCAAAAGGGCAAAAAATGTAACCCAATAAATTATCTTGTATTCAACAAACACCTATTAAAAAAAGACCACTCCAAAAAAAGTATGAATGCTTGTATTCTCAAAAATACTGTTTGGTTACCACACTAGAGAAGGGTGTTCAGAACTGCCCATTAAGAAAAGAAAAGACAATAATTAAAGGAGTCGCTTAAAAATTCTGGTAAAAAAAATATAAAGCTGCATATTCTCCACAGCTTCGGTTTCATAAGTTGTTTGTAAGCTAAATTAAATTTAAAAAAAACGTTCAAATACTTCATTTTAGGTTACTTTTTACAATCTATGACGTTGAAATTTAAGATAATCTTATTAATTGAACTAAGAAAACTGATATGCAGAAATATACTCTTATGATTAAGATAAAAAAAACATACTCTAACGAGTGAAACCTTCAAAAATATACTCTAGAAAAAAAGTTACAAACTAATTAAAATTCATTTGGAACAAAAGTTTGATTCAAATTATATAGAAAAAACCATTGCGGTTGTATGTTTCTGGTTTGTCCTATATATATATATATATATATATATATATATATATATATATATATATATATATATATATATATATATATATATATATACTGTGTGTTGGAAAGATTTTCCAATAGGGAATCAATGTTAAATATTATTTATTACTGACTGTCCGTGTGGTTATTGTATGAAGTCAGTCAGTACACATGTCATCACATGTGTACAGTCATCAACCATACACATGTATGCGTATGGTTGTTTGTTTGTCATTTAAGAGTGGGTATTTTGTGATGCACATACTAAAGTTAAGAATTCAATGAACATATTTAACCATTACATGTGTACTGACTGACTTCATACAGTAACCAAACGGACAGCTAGTAATAAATAATATTTAACAATGATTCTCTATTGGAAAAGCTTGCCAACACACACGGTATATATATATATATATATATATATATATATATATATATATATATATATATATATATATATATATATATATATATATGTATAATTATACATTAAAATAAATATAGAATGAAAGACTAACCTATATAATGGTATACCAGCATCATCTTGAAACCAAAAGACCATATAAACTTTATCATGTCCTGGTGGTGTTACATTACATGGTAATGACACTGTACGCCCTTCAACAGCTATTACATCTATTGCTGCCACTGTAAATATACATGCATTTCAATTAATATTTAATTAATTTAATATAAATTATAATTATAATAATTATAATATGGTGTGTGATATATTATAAATAATTAAATTTAAATAAATTATTTATTAATATTAATATTAATATATATATACCGAAATAATTACTATAACATCATATAAATAAATATACTTATTCTTTAAATATCTTATATTTAATTTTAATTTAATAAATAACAAGTGATTTTAAATAACTATGATCTTTAAAAAAAGCTTGGTTGATAACGGTGATTTTTTGTTTTGGAAGCCTTACGACTGGTGCTATAACTTGGGCCTTCGTCTGTATCGCCGGTATCATAATTTTATTCACATTTTTCACATTTGGATTTTCTTAACCGCTACTTAGAGCAGTGGCTAAATTTATAAGAAATGAAGTTGTAGGTACTAAGTTTTACTGTAATTTTGTTTCTTATCATTTTTTCTGTTACCCTTATATTTACAGAAATATTGACGGTTTAAGATTGAAAATTAAATTCCTCAATATCTCTGTACACATTAGAGTTTGAGCAAAAAAGATAAGATGATGAATTGTAGCAAATTTGATTTTCTACAACTTTATTTCTTACGCATTTTTCGATTGTTCTAATATTAAGAGAGATATTTTATATTTTGTGTTTTCTTCTTTCTTTATGCTCCCTTTTCCCCTTGACGTATGTCATTTATTAATTAAATTGGCCTTGCAAATACTAAAATCATATATGACATTTCATTTTGATCAGACTAAAATTGTGACCGCTAGAGAGTGATTTATGTATTCTAAGAAAATTCGCTAAGTTGAAGTAGTTCCTGCGTAACGAATTTTTATCTCTACATACAGACTAAAATGTAGTGTGAGTATTGTAAACATTGACTCTATATAGGTACACTCAACAGAGAGATCTTGACACTATTGTTGTACTCTTTAAAAGTATTGTATTGACCAGAGCTTACAAAAATAATAATTAGGGCGTTTTATAGGAAAGGCCTTAAACACGGATTGTTTTTCTAGATTCCCTAAAGCAAAATCTTCGTTGGTATTTATTTGATATTGGATTCGTTTCAGAGTCCAATATATGTTAGGAGGTATAGCTGAGTGAGTATTCATTTTGACTAGCATAAGAGTCCGAATACACAGAGGTGGTGTGGCGTCCTTCACACAAAAATTTTATTGTTTACGAGTAATGATGCTATTTATATTGTCTAGGTAAGAAGTATAGAATATAGATAGCTTATTGTCCATATTTAATTTATAAACATCTTTATCTATTGTGATACTAATTTATCGAATAAATTTATCTTATAAGGTAGTTCCAGCATTGTCTTGTATAAACAGGACAAATAACCGGTTTACTTTTATTATAACACAAATAAATATACACATGTACATTCACATACACCATTCAAGAAAATTGAACAGATCTGAATCGAAACAGTCTCTCACAATTGTGATTATTCTTGTAGTAAATGTGTTTGTTTACATAAATTGTTTACATAAATAAAAAATATAAAACTCTCATTTCTTTTTTCACATTTAAAAAATATACTACTTATCTTTGTTTATAAATAAATCGTATACAGAGAGTTTTAAAAGTGTTTTAATAGAGTTTTAAAAGAGTTTTATGAAATGTAAGCAAATTAACATTTCAGGTCTGTTCATT
Source organism: Nineta flava (assembly GCA_963920215.1). Taxonomy (NCBI): domain Eukaryota; kingdom Metazoa; phylum Arthropoda; class Insecta; order Neuroptera; family Chrysopidae; genus Nineta; species Nineta flava. Next base: position 10,974,960 of record OY986040.1, on the reverse strand, counting down.
TTCTTTTAACGGGAGTGTACATATATTTATACACAAATTAATGTAATTTTGAAAGAAAACAATATTTAAAACTATTATATTTCGAAAACAAAAGGGTAAAACGCGATTTAAAAAAAAATTTATTTAAAAAATATTTATCTTTATTATCCTGTTCTTTTTAAATATTCTCGAGTATTTTTTTTAATACAACAGATAATAGTTAGGCGGGCATACGTTTTAGACGCTTCTAATTCTAAGAGAGAATGAGAGAGAATGATTACTTTGTTATTAATTATCTCGAGTTCTAAACGTTAATAAAACGTAAACGTTATTTTTAGCTGGGGAAAAAATGAGCAAAATCTGTCGAAAAGTGATTGGAACTACCTTAATATTGCTCATTACTTATATAATATGTACCAGACTATCATAAAATGATCAACCTTGAAATTTAAATATCTTTTTAGGTAGTAGATATCAGAACATTCATTGAGCACGTATTTAATTATCTATCAATTGATTGATAATTAAAGTAATATTGACCACACAACTGACTACCTTTTTTCAAAATTTTATTATTGATTTGTGCCTTGGTTTTCAAAAAACCTGTTTGAGATAAAAATCGTTCATTATAAATTTACTAACAAGTTTTATTCGATATCGAAAAAACCGAATAAATAACCGATAAGGCACAAATCGATTTTAAAATTTAAAATAAACGAACACTATTTTTGTGGTCCACTTATTATGATTAACGGACATTATTGTTCTTGTAAATCATCAAGCATTAAAATTCACTAAAAAAGGAAAAATAAAACTTTTTTAACAAAAAACTAACCAACTTCAAAATAGAATAAACTTACTGAAAATTAAAAAATAATTCTGTTATAAAAAACTCTTTTCAATATGGATTGTAAGTGGGCCCCAATCTTTTCTGTATAAGGCGGACGAAAATTCATTAAATTACTGTCCATAAAAAAATTAATGGAATCGAATTTTTATAACAAAATTATTTTTTACTTTTTAGTGCAATTTTTTCTTTTGTATTGAGATCGGTAATATTTTTTGTTATAAAGTTTTGGTTTTCCTCTTTTAATTGTATTTTATTGTTATTAGATTTATAATGCAATAATAAAATAAATTAAATCGATAATGAAATAAATTAAATCATATTAATAAAATAATGTGATATAATTTAAAAAAACAGATATGAGTCAGAAAAATTCCAACTTTCCAGTTTCCAAATGTTTGTTGATTTAATAAAAAAGCTCGTTAATTATAGATATTAAATAATTTCATTATTTTCTGGAAAACATTGAATAATTTCTGTCGAAAACTGATTTTATGATCGAATACCCTTAAGATGTAACGAAAATGTGAACTAATTAACTAACTGTGATGTATCGGTTGCCGTATCGTCCTGTTTAGATGGAGTTTCTATGGTCCGAGTCCTAAAGTGATTAATCTAAATAGTAGACGTCTCATTGTTTCAAATACAATTCTTAATAAGCGTATTTGATTTTATTTGTATGTACAGGGTGGCACATAAGTAACGTTTTGATTTAATTAGCGAATAAATTTTTTATTTACGTATTTTTTTCTTTTTTTTTCAGAATTAAATTTGAAAAACTTGAGAAATTTATGATGGAAACACTCAGCATAGAACAAAGAACCAAAGTTGTTCAATTTTATTTTGAAACTCAGCATTCGATTATTCAGACATAAAGATCATATCGAAATTTCTTTCTTGTTCCGACAATTTAACGATTGGTTCAGCGTTTTCGGTAACATGGAGCTGTCTGTGATCTTCCGCGTGCTGGAAGACCTCGTGCACATCGAAATGATGTGATTGCTCGGGTGTAAGCAAGTGTTGAGGAAAACCCCGAAACTTAAACCAGGCAACGTTCTCAGTAGTTGGTGATGTCTAGACGGTCTTTGCAAAGAATTTTACATACTTTACACCTTTTCCCATAAAACAATCAATTGGTTCACGAGTTAAAACCAAATGATGCACAAATACGCATTCATTAAATAAATCATAACGTTACTTATGCGCCACCCTTAAGTATACGTATATAAAAAATTAACAAAAATAATTATTAATGGGCAAATAATAGTATGAGGGAGTTCCCGAACACATAAAAATATATATGTGAATAAAAACATGTAATGCAATCACTAAATAACTGTGATGTATTGATTCGTGCACCGTCTTAGTTACATGGACATCTATGGTTCGAATTCTAGTGATACGATTATCTTTATTACATATTTATACTCAGTATATATTATTTATACAAGAGTATTATAAGTTTAATCCCGACTTTATAACGGTTTAAAATATTTATCGCAGAAGAATATTTGGAATAGGTGTAGATAAAATGACAATTCCGCATGTCCGTCAGCCAGTCTGTCCGTAGATACGATAACACAAAAACCAAAAGAGATAACGATCAAGTTCGTGAAAAGTTCATCCGTCTTTGAAACAGTAAGAGATAGAAAAAACATTTGAAGACATAAAATGTTCCTTTTTTCAAAATAAACAACTTTTGTTTGAGACTTTTTTTCATAGACACAGTATATACCGGGTAATTGAGCAAGTCAATTAGTTGTTATTTTCACTTTTTAATGTATAAAAAAACAAGTTGATTAATTTACAACTCATAAAATTCTTTAAACATAATTAATTGGTGGATAATTGTCTACATCAGATTATTCTTAAGTGGTCCGTGTCATCCAGCCTTCCTTTGTTCTATATAGATGTATAAGATATAATATAAGATAATATTGTAATAAATTAAATTAATATTTATAATTACATAATGACATTAAACTCTAATTAAAGTTTTTTTTTTTTGTTTTTGTATTCTTGAATGTTTATGATATTGAATTACAATGTGAACTCTGTATTAAAATAGAATGTCAGTTTTAAATTTATAAATGCTGCTTGTTTTTTTTCTAATTTATTACTTTTGTGGTTTATTAACATTGAAAAACTTATTATACATTTTTGTATTTAATGTTATACCGTGTGTTCATTTGAAAAAATACCACCGCATATTTTTTTAAATATACTTTTTCGAAGAAACTATTTAAAGCAAAAGTTACACATTTTTAAATTGTTTTTTAAAAACTAGCGTCTAATTATTTCTATTGTTAGTATCTCTCTATTGTTTTTTATTGTTATTGTTTTTTTTAATTTCTATTGTTAGCCTTTCGGTTATATTATACCAACGAGAGCTACTAGCGTTTCCTTTTTTTGGCATTTAAGTAATATGTCTGAACATTGATACCATTTTTTGACATCAAATGCTTAATATGAAAAATCATACATATCTAGGGATGGGGATCGAACCCACGACCTCTGGCATTCTAGACCAATGCTCTACCAACTGAGCTACCTTAGATGATATGGTAGTGCTGTGCATATGATCTTTCACTATCATTCTTGATGCCATTATATTATTAATTTTGTTTATTTACTATTAACATATTTTTAAATTGTTTTATGTAAACTAGCGTCTATTTATTTCCAGTATGGTTGTCTTTCGATTATATTATACCAACGGAAAAAAGTTTAGGAGTCAAATACGCTTTCATGGTAAAAATAATTATTGAAATTTTCAGAAAATCAAGAATTAAGGTTCTTTTTCGGAAACCCCACCCCCTAACCTACGCCCTTAATATCCTGGATGTGAATGCCACTATGAACTAAGAAAGAATCCTTAAGGGTAGTTCATTAATGGGTTGGTCATGCCTCGTGGTGGTCGAGCAGGGCTAGGCCCAAGAAGAACCCAAACCCAACCAACTTGGGGTATAACCGATGAAGTGAAAGATTGGTACTCGGTTGGTATTGTTACATCATCGACCATAAATAAGAAAAATCGCATTTGCGTATTAATTAACAAGTGAAAATGAAATATACTATCCTATACAAAATATTAAATTTTATGTTGATTAGGGGTGCTAAAATCGTACTTGTACCTGGCTGCTTTAACGGAAAGAGGATGTCATAAGGATTTGTTTTTCTTAAACAAAACATACGCCGGAGATAATTCAATTTTTAAAATGGTAAAATCTTTGTTAATTAATAAAAATATATCAAATAAATTAGCAGTAGATTAGCAAATATAAGAATCTAGCACGTATTAACCTCAGTAATACAAAAACACTCTCATAAATTGGGCCCTAATTGGGTCCTATTTTGGTATGATAGATAATCTTGGTATAAATTTTTCTTGCATGAATGCAAAGATAATACAAATTTTAGACAAAATTTACAGAAAAATAAGTTTTCTATGACGTCAATGAGTTTAATTTTAAGGGACCAGCCTATATATATATATATATATATATATATATATATATATATATATATATATATATATACATATATATATATAGCTGAATAAAACCAGTTTTCATTTCATTTGATTCCATTTCAGTCAATTCCAATTTGTATTGCCAAATTTCTTCAAATGATGATATCATACAAAAAACCCATATCAACCTGTGATTTCGTTGATGAGGTTTTGGAAACCACAGCTAACACTCATAATTCTTTTCGTCTGGATTTTTAAAAAATATCAATTTAATTAATTATAAAATATTATAATGATCATTAAATGGATATGCAGTTTTAGCGTGTATGTTGGAAGAATAAATATTTCCATGGAAATTCCAAAAGAAAAATTTCCATCCACCATTTTCTAACTTCAAACTTTGAAAATTGTTTTCTAAATTTGAAAATTTAGATTTGATAATGATTGAATCTAAATAAAAAATATGCAACCTTTTATTTCCACAAAAAGCCACTCTTTCTTAAAAGCAAATTAAGAGAAAGCAAACTTAATTTTAACCACTATTTATCTCAATATTAAAGCACCAAAATAAGCCTTAGTTTCTAAATTCGATTTGATTTATGATTAATTTGTGAATTCGGTTTTTAAAGAAATGCTTCGGATAAGTTTTATATTTTAAAGATAATAACAACATTTATTCAAAACATTTTCCCATTAACCAAATCGATAAGGTGCAAATCTACTAAAAAAATTTTAAAAATTTGCAGTCAAGTTTTGTGGTCCATTGTACACTTGGCCACAAAGATTGATGTTATTTTTTTAAATTTTATAATTGATTTGTGCCTTATTTCTTCGGTTTTCGAATAAAAGTTGTTACTATGTTTATAATGAACAACTTTTATCTGAAGCATTTTTTCGTAATAAGGCACAAATCAATTGTAAAATTTAAAAAATGACATAATTTTTTGTGGTCCATAGTATATATATAGAGTGGAAATGATGTGAACATTGCTCGGGTGCAAGCAAGTATTGAGGAAAACCCCGAACTTCCACCAGGCGTTTTCAGCAGTTGGTGATATCTAGGCGGTCTTTGCAAAGAATTTTACATATGTTACACCTTTTCCCATAAAACATTCAATTAGTACACGAGTTAAAACCAAATAATGCACAAATACGCATTCATTAAATAAATCATAACGTTACTTATGCGCCACCCTTTACAAGTGTATAATCATTAATTAATTTATGAACTTTAAATAATAGTTTTATTGTATATTATTGATATATTTCCTAGATATTAAATAATTGATAAAATTAAACTTGAAGGTTATATTTATTTTTTTTGTTATTAATTAATAATTTATAACCAACTACTTAATCTATATTTCAGTATATCATTAATCATAAAAAAAAATTTAACAACAGAAAAAAATAGAACCAACTTCAAAAAAGAAGAAAATAAAGACAAATGTAAAACTATATGATCGAATTTTTAAACACTTATTTCTACACTATAATAGCGATTGTTTTGTGAAAATTTTTTTTCTTCGAAGAATGGCAGCCACATTTGATTCAATATAGCCGAGTTTAGAAAATCCCAATGTTTGAGGACATGTATAAAATAAACGATGAGATTTTTTTGTAGGCAGTAGATCAACTTAAAACCTATTACCAGAACTAGCTACGTAGACCAAGCGAATTTTTTCAGAGGAAGGAATTATATGATATACTAGTATATATATATATATATATATATATATATATATATATATATATATATATATATATATATATATATATATATATTATATATAAATACTAGTTTAAGTCTAAACATAAGCTTTTAAACAAAAAAAGTTTCATCAAAATCGGTCCAATTGTTTTTGCGTGATGCTCGAACAAAAATTAAGACACATATGAAATTAAGTTACCTTGACGACAATTTTAAAATTCATTATCAGTACACTAAAATCGTAAATATATATGAAAATACAAGGTTATATTCGCGGCTTTACGCCCGTTTTACTGTTATATCACCGGTTTCCGTCATTTTAAGACTAAAAACCTCAATGTAATTTCCCACCGCTTCCACTACTTAAAATATTTAAGCAATTAAGTCAGTAGGTTGTTATTTTCAATTGTTTTATTTGATTTAAAAATCAACAAACAAAATGTCTCTCTATGTACATGACGAGACAAAAATGAACACACAAAATTTCTAGAACAAACGAGAAAGACGACAATCTCGTCTCATCTTGCCTGGTGACAATACAAGAGTTTTCTCTCTAGAAGTTAGATTATGACACGAACTTAGAAATAGAATCTCCACTTAATTATGATGTCAGTTAAAAATAATGAACATATTAATAAATTAACATAATAATATTATGAATAAATTAAATATTATTAAATAAACAATTTAATGATATATACTTATATCACCTATACAAATGTGAATCAAATGAAATATTAATGTGTAAAGTAATCGTGTTCATTTCATGTTTTAATAATAAAATTAAATCAATCGATTATCTAAAACACTATATATATATATATATATATATATATATATATATATATACCTATTGTAATGGAGAATTTAGGGTATAGTATAGTAATATATGTATAGCAATAATACTTATAAACAAGGAAACAATAATAATGGTATCTGATAACATAAATATATTTTAATGTAATACAATATTTAAAGTTGAAACACGTTCAAGTCGACAGTTTAGTATATATAATAGGCATTTTCATCAATAATACATTTAAAAAAGAAGTGACAATTACAAGGGAATATACCGGCTAACTGAATTAATTGCTTAAATACCCGGTATATTTTAAGTTCATTATCAATGTGTAAACTTAATATTTTATTAATATGTGAACTGTTTATTATACTTTCAGTGAATTTCCTGAAAGGAAATAGAGAGCTATTGGTCTCGTACCAAAGTCAAAATTTCGCTAAATTTCTTCAAATGTCTATCGATTCTACCAAGTAGATGTCATAAATCAACACTTATAATATTTATGCATATATATATATATATATATATATATATATATATATATATATATATATATATACATATATATATATATATATATACCAAGGTATATATAAATGTATATACATGCATGTAATCGCTCTAGCGGTCACATTTTAATTCGATTGAAATGAAATTGGATATATGAGATGCTTTTGTTATTTGAACAGTCAAGTTCGTTAATCGGATAAAGGGGAAAGGGGTTTAGAGAAAGAGGGAAACACAAAATTTGGCATGTCTCCCTTAATATTCGAAAAATCTAAAAATTTATAAAAGATAAAGTTGTAGAAAATAAGTTTAACTATAATTTTGTTTCTTATTATGTTTTTCTGTTAGACTTAATATTTACAGAATATTTACAATTTAAGATTGAAAGTTAAAATTCTAAATATCTCTGGTCACATTAGAGTTGCAGAAAAACGATCGGGAAGTGACTTGTAGCAAACATATCTTTCTACAACTTTACGTCTTATAAATTTTTCGATATTAAGAGATTTCGATATAATATTAAGAGAGAATTGTTCCAATATTTATATTTTCTGTTTTCTTACTTTGTATTTGATTGGATATCTAAATTACAAATATTTTTAAATTTATAAAAATTATGGGTCATAAATTGTATAAAATTTATTTACTATAACTTAAATTATGATCAAGTTTTACAATATTTAGAGAGAAATATTTAATGAATGATTTACAATATTTAATGTATCGTCCTCCCTTTTCCTCTTGACCGATTTTGTGCATTAACGAACTTCAATTCAATTCAGCAAAATATACGATGTATTTTAACGAATTTTCGAAGAAAATATAGCAAGTGGTTTTGTATCGCTGGGCCAGGTGGAAAAATGTCCAAGGAAGTTTCATCTTAAAATTTTATCTTCTATCCACCCTTTTAACAAACTCCATGACTTTCGACTCACCCTGTATATATGTGTATATATATATATATATATATATATATATATATATATATATATAGGATAGAAAATTGTTTTTTTAGACGCCAAAACATAGAAATTTCAACGTTTGTTCTTTGCTTTCCGAAATAAAATTTTACATTTTAATCAAATTTAATATTTAGACGACGAAAAATTAATTAAACAAAAATTCGATTGTAAAAGTAAAATTTAATAAACGTGAACAACAAAAACGAAATTAATTAAGAAAATTAATGGATAAATTCAAATTAATTAATTTGAAATAATTTCTTCTATAAATATTGAAAACAAACAAAATTATGTAAACAAAAGATTTTTTCCTATTGTAAACATGTAATATTGATTGATAAAGTAATTTTTAATATAAAAAAAAAATGAAGTGAAGGGGTACCCACTTCTAGATTATACTGCGACATTGAGAGTTACTACACTCAGAAGATTATGATATTTGTTCGAGTCAAGCAGGCAGTCGACTGATCGCATTTCATTCTTTATAAATTTTTAATTACTCTTACAGATACAGAAATATATATACAATGAAAACTCAATTAAGATTTATAAATAATATATAGTCACATCACATCAGGGATCATAATGAAAACCGTTTAATTTATTGCTTGTAGGCAGTAGTATCCCTTTGAAGGCACCAACAGAAGTTTGCAAACATGGCTGGTTTCCATCTGCCCTGATATCCGGCCCAGCGTCGCACTGGGCCTAACAGGTTTGGGTGGCACTATGACCAAGCGCCTGCCAGTTACTTAGTCGGGTAAGACGATACCATTAGGTCAAGCGACAAACCAAATGTTAATAATAATAATAATAACAGCCTGCACCCATTTCCAGGTATACGGTCTCCCCCGAAAGTTATTCTTGTAATACAGGCAACAAGTTAAGGGCATGAGTCCCCGCTTTTTTATCCTTGGCCAATCTCATTCACAAGCTGCCCGCGTATTTCCAAAGGAGATCGCACCTTCTGGTGAATTGTCTGCCTTCCATCGGCAACCATTCAGTACATAACTTGGACCATCTGTTGTCTTTTGTACGCATCAAATTTCCTACCCAGCTCCATTTGAGTTTCTTGGATATAAACGCATCGTTCTGTACTTTTTATCTTTTTCGTATTTCCTTATTTTGAATGCGATCTCTAAGACGAATTTTCAGCTTATGTCGCTCCATTTTTCTTTGTTGCGCACTAAGCTTAGCATTATTTTTTGTGATGTTGCCCAAGTTTGGCATCCATATAGTAAGACTGGTGCTATTGCGGTATCAAAAACTTTGGATTTAATTGATTGAGGAAGATTGGCGTTGAAGAGTTCCTTGAGCGACCAGAATTTTTTCCACGCAGCTATGCCAAAGCAGGAAACCAAATGTTAATAATAATCAAATAGGCAAGAGTGTTTGGAAGTTTTGAGATTCAAAGACGCGTACACTTTTAGCCAATCAACTTTTTTTTAAAGAGCAGATATTTCAGCTGGAATGTCAATAAATTCTTTGTAACAGCTGTTACCGTCCTTTTCCTTTATAGAATCCGATTCTGTGTTAGGATAATCAACGAGTCCAACAGTACTTGCACCGTCATAGAGAAAAAATCTTCGACTTCAGCGCGGAAAATCGTCTCTTGCAAGTTATTTACGAAAACAAGATTATAAGGATTACACAATAAGCGATGTATGAGTTGGAGTACGTATTAATGTGCATATTATATTAAGACAAAAGTTCAAATGGTATGCAGACATCCAAATCTCTTCGAGACAAACAAAAGCGTTCTTCGCTGTTTGATCTAAACCTTCTTCGTAGATCTATTCCTGCTCTTTTCCTGTCATTCTTCTCCGTGTATGAACAATTTTGCGTGCAGGTAGTAAGTCTGAGATTCCACACAGGCTAGGACCCGTATGGCAAACACCACCCTATGTGGCCAGCGTTTCACCCAGCGTCTATATGGTCAGTTCGACACTGTAACGTCTTTTCAAATAGACTATTTATGTATGTTATGATATGCTATATCAAAACAAAACCTTATTGTCTTTTGTATACTACGTGTACCTAATACGAATCACTATTCGATATATCGGTAAATTTTTTAGTTATTTACATAAACATACTTTTATTTACTGTTATTTACATAAATATACCCTAGGGAGCCGGGCATCAGATATTGTTCGTTAGTTTTTATAAATTTTAAGCTATGGAAATTTCCTTAGAGACGACTTTAATTCAAACTTCGTAATTCTTTTCTATAAAATACCAGTGAAAGTTGCAACAAAAAAAGAACTAACCTTCTTATATCTTTTTAACCACTTGTGCCTCTGGCAAAAATAGTTCATTTACATAAAAAAAATTCATGAAATTTTATGAGACAAACGAGCTGATTGCGACATTTATTTATAATAATTTTTATTTTTATTGAACACATATTTGATGTACTTATCTGTCGGACTAAATGGTTTACAAGGATTAAAACCAATGTCTCGGTTTAGCCTCTGAAAGAACTAATATAAATTTATCAAATTATGTCAAAATTTAGTATTTGTTGTTGTTTTGGAGTATAGGTACTAATCTATGATATGGAAAATATGGAAAAAGGGTGTATTATTATCGTAAACTGTAATATTTGTGACGGGTTTGGACATACTACAGAAGCAGGATATGTAGCAAATGTAATAATTAATGTTTATTTAACTGTAGTATTTATTTAGCTAAATTATATAAATAAACAAGTAAAATAACAACAACTACTACTATTCCTTGGCTCTACAGTCCATGAAGAACCTTTCTCCTCATTTAGAAGGGTCTAGCTAGTACAACATTGTCCATCCATTGTAGCCTTGGTCTTCCTACTTGTCTTGAGCCTTCTGGGTTGCTGCATTATACCATTTTCGTACCTCTTTCACTTGGCATTCTTTCGAGGTGTCTCAATCAACGCAGTCTTCCTATTTTAATATCTTTAACAATATCTGAGACTTTGAACAGGTTTTGAAATACGTCGTCAGTTTTTATCGCCATACGCCAGTGTCACATAAAGGTCCTTAGGTTTCCCAAATTTCCAGTCTCTTCTTATCACTATTTATCATGCACCACCTTTCAGAACCATACATGCATTATTACCGTCTTGTATATATTCGTGTTAACCAGCCAAGTAGCCGCGCTTGTTAAGGCGTTGTTTCTACATGGAACTGGGAGGTTATGGGTTCAAATCCCGACACCGGTATTTTGTCAAAAAAAAAATGAATGGGGTGGTTGATTGACTAAACTGTCGGTGTATGGACAAGAACGAAATAACCGGCTATGCTTGTGAACGTTTTCTATGCTTGTGATAGTTCCTATCAAAGTTGGCTGCAGCCGCACATCTACCAATTCCTACTCTGCATACGAATGTCTGATCCTCCACTCACATCATAAAAATGTAATGTAAAAAATTAATAAAGGTTGAAAAAATAATGATGCGGGTGGCCTCTGTTATAGACACTCGTGTCTCAAAAACGGATGTTAAACTCCATTATTATTATTATTATTATTATATTTTCGTGTTGGTTGTTCTTGAGATAATCGATGACTTGAACATATTTAAGAGGGAGTAAATGCATCTATTACCAGCTGTTTTTCTAGCTTTTATTTCTAAAGAGTTGTCATGGTTTTCATCAACGATAACACCGAGGCATTTGTACTGGGCAACTTATTCAAATTGATGATTTTGTAATTAGAGCTTACCTTTTTAGCTCTAAAGCACACATACAAAATTTCATCTACTTTTATGTCTTATCGTTTCTCATTTATCGTGTCTATGGACAGACAGACAAGCGGACAAACAGACAGGCATTACAATCAAATAAACCAATTAATATTTTATAATTTGTGTATTCTTCTTTCTCTTAGTCCTCCTTTCTTCTAGACAGATTCTACTCATTAACGGGCTTTCAAATACCAAAAGCAAATCAGGTACGAAATATCATTTTGATCGGACTAGAGAGAGAGAGAGAGAGAAACAAATACATGGAAAATATATTAATTTATACATATACGTCTGTAGTCACTCCAGCGATCACAGGTTGCCATGATTAAGAATACGATTAAAGTTACTTTGAGATCAATTTCCAGTGGTGTATGAGAAAATTCGATAAGCTAACGCAGCTTCTGAGTAACGGATTTTTTATTATTATCATCTAGCTGATACCCGTTCGCTTCGCTCAACCCGGCCCGGCTTCGAATTGTTAATTACAACACTTTGAACTGAGCTCATTGATAGCATACAACAGCCAAATATATCTACACTATTACAACACCCAACGTGTGTTGAGTGTTCTAAAAAAATTGTATAATATGTAACTAAGGTGATATGTAACTTTGGTGTATTAAATACGTAAATCTTTATTATTTACACATACGAAATTTTAATTAGGATATACTATATATATATATATATATATATATATATATATATATATATATATATATATATATGTATATATATATATATAAACCTTCCGGAAAAAATTGTCTATATGATGGTGAAAACCGTTCAAAATCCTTTGCGTGGTTTAGAGAAAGAGCTAGCGGATAAACGTACAGACAGACGCGGAAGGCGATTTCCTTTTATATTATAATATAAATCAAATTGGGAAGTAAAATATGCGAAATTCATGCATTTATGTAATATGACATTCAGATTTAAATCTACTCCACTTCACTTCATTTATTAAGAATTATCTGATGAGAAAACAACGATAAATAAATATCCAATAAATCACAATACGTGAATATTTAGGCGTATACATAGTTATCTACATATTTGTCCAAATCTTTTTTATGATAATTTACCTTGATTAGTAATTTTTTTAAGTGCTTGTGACAAACTTACAAAAATAGCAAATGACAAATAATTTCCATTTGTAATTGCTTTTTGTAAACTAGCATCTATTTAACCATTGTTGGTATGTTTGTCCTTCGGTTATATTATACCAACGGATATGACATCGTTTACTTACTTTGACATTCGTGACACACTTAGACCATAAGGTCCATTCTGATACTTAGGGATGTGAGTAGAGGACAAGGAATTTGTGTGTAGACTGGATAGGAACTATGCGGATATTCATCTGGAGTTTGTGAAGAAAACTGCAGAAAACCATCTCAAACATAGCCAGTTACTTCGTTCTTGTCCATAGGCCGACTGTTTGTCAATTAACCGCCAATTTTTGTTTCTTTCTTTTTTTAATAATTGACAAACTGCCAATGTCGGGATTCGAACACCTAACCTTCTAGTCCCAAGTAGAGCGCCTTAACAAGCGCGGCTACTTGGCTGGTGACATCATCAATGCTTGATATAAAAAAGCACACACATCTAGGATGGGAATCGAACCCACAATCTCTGATATTCTAGACCAAAGCCTTCGATATTTATTACCGCATAATATTCTACAAAAATGTATGCATGACTTTATGTTGAAATAAAACTTTTGAGTACGCCATTGATTACAAACATTATTATTTATTTTATTCAATATAATAAAATATATGATGAATAAAATAAGGTAAGTAATAAATTCTATTAAATTGTTGAATAAACATGATTATTATGTATATATATATATATATATATATATATATATATATATATATATATATATATATATATATATATATATATATATTCAATTAATAAAATAATAAAATGTTAAATATTCATTAAGTTAGAAGTGTTATTGATTTATTGATAACAAAAAAAATTAATTAATTAACAGTAATAAGCAGACCAATGCCGTAACGCTTTGTCTTTGCGCATGTTTGATTTGCTGCATGATCTCAAGGGGCACAAAGAATTTCCCATATTTTAATACACATATATATGAATATATATATATATATATATATATAATCTTTTTTCATTCTTTCTCTCTATTTCCTTTGGTCGTCAATAAAACAAAAAATCGAATTGATTTTCTATTTTTTCAAGTTTAGGCATTTTTTTAATCGCATAATCAATTGAATTTAGTATATTATATATATTATAATATAATTTTGCAAACATACATCACAACTTAAATTTATGGCATTTTAAAGGCGAAAAATGTAATAGCATTTAAGATAAGTAAGAATGTCTTCAACGACAGAAGACTAGATCTTATTGATCCCTTGTACTACTCTATATTGCAGACGAATAGATGTGATACAGATAGATAGATTGTAGAGGCTGCCCTGGACGGGCTACACTTCCACCATAAGGTCCATTGTGATGCCTAAGGATGTGTGGATGTAAGTGGAGTGGAAGGAATTTTTTGTGTATAGACTAGGAATTGGTAGGATATGCGGCTGCAACCGATTATGATAGGAACTATGCCGATATTCATCTGAAGTTCGTGAAGGAAATTGCAGAAAACCTTCTCAAGCATAGTTGGTTACTTCGTTCTTGTCCATACGCCGACAGTTTAGTCAATTAACCGCCCCTGGATTTAACCGTCGCGGGAAACAGCTAGTTTATTATAAAGCTAAATAACACGAGTTTTCACTCTAATTTTAAGACAGTAGAATAGAGTATCAAAGTTAGGCTAGTGAAATATTATAAAAGGAGGTATTTGAAAACTGGAGTATGTGCTTAAAAACTATCCAGGTTTGGGCCTGGATTCAATAAACTTAAATCTGAAAGGTATAAAAGCGCAAGATTAAAAAGATATATATGTAAATAGTAAATAAAGAAATTAATAATACATTAACATCCAGATAGTGAGATATTATATGCATTCTAGTACTATAACCATCTGGTGGCTCAGAGGCAAAGCTTTAGTCTAGAATGTCAGAGATCGTGGGTTCGGTTCCCAAAAGAATGTTATCAATGTTCAGACATATTACTTAATTTAAATACTGATATGAAAAAATTAACTCGTCAACCAGGAATCGAACCTCGGGCCTCTGGATATCTAGTCCAGTATGCTTCCGCTACACCAAAAACGACTGTGACGTAATAGCCAACCTTTTTATATCATTCTTATTTTTATTTATTTAGACAGTATACTTCTGTCGAAGTTATTATTCATACATATTTATTTGTGTATACTTAAGCGTCATATTACTTAAATGTCAAAGTAAGTAAATGCGCTAGTCACCTCCGTTGGTATAATATAACCGAAAGGCAAACAATGGATAAATAGACGCTAGTTTATAAAACACAATTAAAAATATAAATTACATGTGATTTGCTATATTTTTGACAGTTTAATTTATAGATGAACATACTAACTAATCTATTTATAACGATTACCGATATTATTAAATTAATAATATATTATATAATTAAAGTATTAAGTTCTTGACTTATTATTTGATAAAAGTATAAATCTGTGAGCACTCAAAAAAAAATTACTAATCAAGGCAAATTATTATTTAAAATTTTGGGACAAATATGTAGATAAAATTTTACGCCTAAATAATAAAAAAAATTTCGTATTGTATTAAGTGGATATTTATTGATTGTTGTTTTCTAATCAGATAATAATGCCAATAATAAATGCAGTGAAGTGGAGTAGATTTAAATCTGAATGTCATATTACATAAATGCATGTAGTTCACATGTACCCAATTTGATTTATATTATTAATAATAATAAAAAAAAACCCTTACTCAGAAGCTGCATCAACTTATCGAATTTGTTCATAAGAAATACACCACTTCTCTTTTGGCAAGTCTTCCAAGCAGAAGTCTATGCCATACTGACTTGCGTCCGTGAGAACCTACGTAGAGGCTACATAAACCAGAACGTATGTATTCTTTTGGACAGTCAAGCTGCTTTAAAAGCCTTGTCTGGAACTGAGGTCACCTCAAGGTTAGTCATGGATAGTCTGGAAGGACTTCTGAAACTTTCAAAACGGAACAATGTTAAATTGATCTGGGTGCCGGGTCACAGTGGTTTCGAAGGTAACGAAAAAGCAGATACCTTAGCAAAGAAAGGAGTCGGAATGCCCTTCATAGGCCCAGAGACTATTTTAGGAATTCCAAGGACTGCATGTAAACAGGTGATCAACGAGTGGTCAAATGCTAAACACCGTGATCACTGCGAAAAAAGTACCACGACAAGAACTCGGGAAGGTACTGCTTCCGAGTGCAACAAAGAGGCTATCTCTCGATGCACTGAAGCTGAACAAGATACAACTGCGGAAGGTTATCGGATTCATTATCAGACATTATCTCCCGCGTAAGCATCTACACACAATGGGACTCCATAACGGGTCCATTGTGTGCAGATTGTGTGGCGTTGAGGAAGAAACATCCAGCCACATTATCTCTGACTGCGAACCTCTAGGTTACAGCAAATACAGGATATTCGGTGCATCTCACCCCGAACGCTCAAGAGCTGCGTCAACTTATCCAATTTCCTCATAAGAAATACACCACTTCTCTTTTGGAAATAGGTCTTCAAAAAACTTTAATCGTATTAATGTTTATGGCGACCCGTGATCGATAGAACGGCTACCGACGCAAATAAAAAAAATTCGTTACGCAGGAGCTGCTTCAACTTAGCGAATTTCCTTAGAATAAATCACTCTCTAGTGGTCACAATTTTAGTCTGATCAAAATGAAATGTCATATATGATTTTAGCATTTGCAAGTCCAATTTTCTTAATAAATGACATACGTCGAGGAGAATGGGGGGAGGTATAAAAAAAGAAGAAAACACAAAATATAAAATATCTCTCTTAATATTAGAACAATCGAAAAATGCGTAAGGAATAAAGTTGTATAAAATCAAATTTGCTACAATTCATCAACTTATCATTTTTGCTCAAACTCTAATATGTACAGAGATATTAAGGAATTTAATTTTCAATATTAAACCGTCAATATTTCTGTAAATATTATTGTTACAGAAAAAATGATAAGAAACAAAATTACAGTAAAACTTAGTACATACAACTTTACTTCTTATAAATTTTTCGATTTTTCAAATTTTAAGGGAGATATCTCAAATTTTGTGTTTCCCCCTCCCTCTAAACCCCCTTGCCCCTGGTCCGATTTTACCCATTAACGAACTTGACCTTTTGAATATCAAAAGCGCCTCAAATACCAAATCTCATCCCGATAAAATGAAAACTGTGACCGCTAGAGTGATGACAGACACACATATATATATATATATATATATATATATATATATATATGTCCATAGATATATATATATAAATTTTACAGATGGTGATTTTTGACATCTACTAGGTAGGATCGATGGACATTTGAAGAAACTTTTGCGAAATTTTGACTTCGGTACGGGACCAATAGCTCTATTTCCTTTCAGGAAATTCGCTAAAAATTAAATATATTTTCCATGTATTTGTATACTCTTTAGAGACTTTAGCCATCGCAATTTTAATCCGATCAAAATGAAATTTCATACCTGATTTGCGTTTGGTATTTAAAAGGCTTTATTTAGGTATTTTGCTTTTGGTATATTAAAACAACGACATAATCTACTCAATTTTTAACACTCAATAAAATAATAATTTATAAATTAATAATAATACAATAAAATAAAAGAATTTAAAAAAAAAAAAAAAGTTTTATAATTGTAATTGTAAAGAATAAAACAATTAGTAATTATGTATGTTGGTAATAATAATTGAGTAAATACCAAAATTAAATCATAATAATTATGGATTTTCCATACAATAAACGTCAAACTCTCTAACTAAACGAACTATTGATAAATAATAAGTAGATAATAATTATATAATAATTAATAAATGTATGTTGTGTATAGAAGAGTATTGTATAAACAATAACACAGCTCAGCTAACTATATATCAATATGAAAACGAGCTAATAATTGTTATATTTATTAAATAAATATAAATATACGGTGTTTCATTTTTATTTTCCCATGAGAATAACTTTTATTAATTTTTTCTGTAATTTATCGAAAAATTTGTATCTATTGTTAATATGGTTGCCTTTCGGTTGCCTTTCGGAAAGACCCAAGAAGAGCTAAAATCTATCTACAAGAAATTAATTAAAGACTGATTTAGAATTGAAACCAAACTTTATTTTGCCTAATAAATATTCTCATAATAGTTTGTTAGTTGATAGTTACTGAAGTAACAATCATATATAGTGTACCGTGTAGCGGAAACGCCGCCTAAATCAAAATGACTTTGTTGATAGTTACCAAAGTAATAAACAATAATAATTACCGTGATAACTCTGGGAGAATGTAGTTGAGGAGCATAGGTTTCTAAAAGAAAGTAAATTTGATTTGAGTAGCATTTCCGCTACATACCGAGCTAGTAGCGAGTCCGGTGATTTAGTAGCGAGTCCACTATATACTTCCCCCCACCATTTAACGAAAAAAATCCAGAGAAAAAGGGTGATCACAAAACATCCTTGTTCAAAGGAAAAAAACTTGTTTAATTGGAGCTAAATATATGGAGCCAATTTCGTCGGCAACGCGTTTTACACAACTACTTAAGTAGACTTTTTTGTACTCTTTATTTATACACTTTATATTTGCCAGACAAAATTATAATGAAACACTATATATATATATATATATATATAATGTATACTATAAGTATTGAGTCTATTAATTATAATAAATCTATTTAATATTGATTTGATTTAATTTATAATAATTACAAATAATAATAAATTACATAATACAATTCTAAATTGCATTATAGAATATTAAATATATTATAATATAATAGAAATATAATGAATGAAATTGTAAATTTAATAAAGCACATATTTATTTAATAGTACGAATGCAACAACATTGATTCAATATTATTCAAAACTATATGAAATCTTCTTTTTTGTTTTAAATCAATGATACAATCGCAGCTACTTTATAAAACAGATATATTTGTAACAACTTGTACACCAGCCGAGCGGTCTAAGGCCTTACGTCTGCGCAGTATGTTTACTTGAAAACTGAGAGGTTATGGGTTCGAATCCCGACATCGGCAGTTTGTCAATTATTAAGAAAAAAAAGGGGCGGTTAATTGACTAAACTTTCGGCTTATGGACAAGAACGAAAATGGGAAAAACCCCCAAAAATTACCTTTTTTACTTCTATTCATGCTAGAAGGGTGCGGTTTTTTGCATTATGTCAAGGATACGGAGTTAAGACCAAAGGTCGCCCCGAGGGTCAACGGGGTGGGGCCCCTTGTAAGAAGAGCGAATAAACTTATAATACGTTTTGTTGGATAAGTTCTGAATACTCCTTTATAAAAAATTTACAAGGTCGTATGGATGGAATAGCTGAATGAACAAGAGACATGTGATTCATGTAAATGAGACTTAATTTAGTATTCATCATTTTTTGTTCATATTAATTTATTAATGTTTGTGTTTTATTATATTTTTTTTTTTGTGGTTCATGAATTTAAATACACTATATGACTGTACAGATAACATCTACCTGATACCTAGGTACCTCAATGTATTACAGATAATGATACCACACGTATCTTTTATATTAAGAGTATAAGGTATATAATATATATACATATATATAAATAAATAAAAAGAAACAATTTAGTTGTAAAATAATATTGTGTTTGAATCAAACTCATTTTATTTATATTATAAACAACAAAACATCAATCACAACAATATTAAATTGATTAATTAATTTAATTAATTTATCTAGTTAATATTATTATTTTTTATTTATTAAAGGTATGTGAAAACTATTTTTATTTTTATTTTATTCACTTTTAATTAGCATAAATCCATCATGGTGTGTGTATAAGTATTAGTTAATATGATTAAAACATTAAAAGAAATATTCTACTGTTTTTAAGATTTACTTGTTAATTCTTTAATTTAAACTAGACTCTAATGTGATCGAAATAATACGATCAATTTACTATTTAATTCATTTCGATTATGGTTTATTTATTTGTCTTTTTTTTTAATATTTTTATTACTTTAAAAAATTGAAACCGATCTGTTTTAGCATAAGATTCACTCGTCCAGTTCATAGATTTCTTTTTACATTTTGGACTCTTTACGTTGAGTTTGGTTTTGTTGTATTTTTATACCTCTCTGTGCTACATTTCGTTAATATTATTTCACTTCTTCAGACATTTTCAAAATTTTGATTATTTTAGTAATTTATATATATATATATATATATTTATTAATCTGATCGTAAAAAAATCTTATTTATTCTGCATATTAGCGAAGGTCCCGAGTTCGTTAAAAAAGGGATTATTAAAAGAGCTAAACATAAAATGTTGAATATTTCTCCTAATATTATCGTAATGGAAAAACTTTTCATGACTAACAGTTGAAGAAAATACTTCCTAAATTACGGATACTAAACTTTAAAAACAGAAGCCTTAATACCAACTTCCACGTTTCTATACTTCCCATACTTCCCAAACAAACTTCCATCCTTTACTTTACCCCTTTAAGGGATGAATTTCCCAAACGCTGATACAACTTACTTTTATTTATAAACAGAAACCTAAACACCAACTTCCATGTTTCTAACTTCAAAAATGACGCACTTCCCATACAAACTCTGTCCTTTACTTTATCCCCTTAAGGGATGAATTTCCAATACGCTGATACAACTGACTTTTATTTATAAACAGAAACCTAAACACCAATTTCCATGTTTCTAACTTCAAAAATGACGCACTTCCCATACAGACTTCCGTCCTTTATTTTATCCCCTTAAGGGATGAATTTCCAAAACGCTGATACAACTGACTTTTATTTATAAATAGAAGCCTTAACACCAATTTCCATGTTTCTAACTTCAAAAATGACGAACTTCCATACAAACTTTCATCCCCTATTTATCCCCCTTATGGGATAAAAGTGCTGACGTACGTTATACAAGGAACACTTGTGCAAAATTTCATGCTTCCGGGCTCATCGGTTTAGGCTGTACGTTGTCTAAATCTTTATTAAGTATATAAATATTTTTGTCATAAAGAGAATATTGTCCCGTTAATATTCCAACATGATTCATCTAGTTTATAGACAAATACTTAAATTAAATAAATGTTAAATTATATACAATTAACAACAATTAACAATAGGTATTTAATATAATTATAATATAATTAGCACATTGGAATAATTGGATATTATGTTAATCACATGAATAAATTAATTAATTAATAAGTATAACATAATAGTATTGTGATGGTAAACATTATTCAAAATTTTAGTCTTAATAATAATTTCAAGGGAAATAAATTTGTCACAAATATTTTCTTATACCACAAATAAAAAAATCAGACAGTTAAAATTTTCTGATAAATAGTCAGTTAAATAAATAAATGAAAATAACAATTAGAAATTAGTTTATTGTACACTTTTTAATGTCATAGTTAATTGGTGCCTTATTCATTGAGTTTTCGAAAAAATTTCTTGAATAAAAGTTATTACTATATTTATAATGAACAATTTTTATTCGAAGCATTTTTTTCGAAAATCGAATCAATACGGTTCAAAGTAAATAATTATTAAGTACTTAAGGCGTCAATATTTCAAAATTTTATAATTGATTTGTGCGATTATTTATTCGGCCTTCGGAAAGATGTTTCGAAAAAAAGTTGTTATAATGAACAACTTTTATTCGAAGCATTTTTTTGTAAACCGACTAAATAAGGCACAAATTAATTATAAAATTTTGAAATTATAGCATGACCTTTGATGCCAAGTATACATATATACCAAGATGTTATATACATATGTAACCCAAACACATGCTTTTGTAACCAACAATATTTACAAATTTTTGTGCAAAATTTGTGGCAAAACTATTCAGATTTGGTAAAATTTCTTAAAGGCAGAGATTTACCCCCTCGCTTCTAGCAAAAGACTGCATGAACACACAAAATTTTAGCTCCCTATCACTTTTTGCATTGTGTTATCGTATTGACGGACAGACAAACAGACGGATGTACGGAAACGGAATAATTGAAACATTTTATGAGCATCTACGTATACACTACCGTTCAAAAAAAAATGAACAGACTGAACAGAATCAGTCTCTCACAATTTTGATTATTCTTGTAGTAAATGTTTTTGTTTACATAAATTTTTTACATAAATAAAAAATATAAAACTTCCATTTCTTTTTTCACATTTAAAAACTATACAACTTATCTTTGTTAATAAATAAATAATATACAGAGAAATGTAAGAAAATTAACATTTCAGGTCTGTTCATTTTTTTTTGAACGAGAGTGTACATAAAATGTTTCTAACCGGGACTAAACTAGTAAAGGAAAATTATTCCGTTAATTTCATATTATTCCGTTTCGAAAGTATGAAACTAGGGTGTCACCAAAACTTTGATCTATCAGAGACCTTGTGAAAAGCTTTATATCATTTATCAGAAAAATGTATTCATTAAGTTACCATAGATACCAAACCTATTATTAGTATTAATAATACAGGCTGTTCTTAAATTATAGTACGAAATTTCAGAGAGTAATAGTACTCGTCAATCTGATTCAAAAATGTTTTATAGACTATAAGGCGAAAAATATAGTCTTTGCCATCATTTTGTATTTTTGATAAGTAAAAGTAAATATTTTGTAGATATAATTCAACTATGATGATTATCTATAAGACATTGACTTTTCTTCACTAGAGAGTGTTTGGGTAAGGAATGAATTCTTCCTCCCCGAGTAGCGGTAACCGGATCTTATTACTTAAAGCGTTTAAAAGCTCAAAAAAAATATGATGTTAACATATTATATCACACAACCTATTATATATAGGCAGACGTGGTCTATATCAAATATCTGAAGAAGGAATTCGAATCGAAAGGTATATTACATTGAAATTTGATATTTTACTGTTTTTTTATCAATATAAAGAATGTGACACAAAGTTTTATCGTAATTTTGATTTTAAAATCAATCATTTCTTAAAATTATGGAACACTTTACCTACGACAGAACTGGTAAGGTATTGAGAACTCGAGCACTTAGATAGGCTGGCTGGTAAATTATAAATTAGAGATAGTAGGTCGATGTCTGGTGCCACAAAATACCTGACATAAATTTAAAATTTTGTCCCAATTCCTAGAACAATTATTTGTATTTTATAAATGCGTATTTCGACTACAAAGTAGTCATCATCAGTATGAATTAGCTAATCGTAATTATCTCCCGGATATGGAGTCAAAGATATGTTACTCGTTGCTAATTTGGTGAGTGTCTCATCTATCTGAC
Organism: Nineta flava; assembly: GCA_963920215.1. Classification (NCBI taxonomy): domain Eukaryota; kingdom Metazoa; phylum Arthropoda; class Insecta; order Neuroptera; family Chrysopidae; genus Nineta; species Nineta flava. The sequence continues at coordinate 10,951,504 of OY986040.1, read as the reverse complement.
ATATCGAATCAACAAGGCACAAATAAATTATAAAATTTAAAAAAATGACATTAACTTTTGTGGGCCATATAAAGGATGGCGCATAAGTAACGATATGATTTATTTAATGAATGCGTATTTGTGCATCATTTGGTTTTAACTCGTGAACCAATTGAATCTTATATGGGAAAAGGTATAACGTAGTCTTTCCATCATAAATTTTCCAAGTTTTTCAAAGTTAATTCTGAAAAAAAAAAAGAGAAAAAAATACGTAAACAAAAAATGTATTCACTAATTAAACCGTACCGTTACTTATGCGCCAATCTATATAATATATATAAGAGTTTACAAGGTAAGTTCCGATTTTGTATCGTTTAAAAAATATGAACTTTATGATTTTTTCATAAGCTCAATAGTTTTGCCACAATTTTCAATCGAACATTTGTAATTACCATAGATTACAAAAGTATATACGTTGTATGTCAATAGGAAAAAAATCTTTTAAAAAAACCCACGACCAAAACAAAACGTTACGAAATATTAAACATTATAAGTTATCTAAAATAGTGAATTAATTGGATTTTCCTTGAATCACGTATATAATATTATGGTATGGTATTTGTTTTAAAGTACAAATATATTAATTCAATTATCTACCACAATAACATGAAGATTTTGATTCGCCGTAATTACGAGACAAGTTATTTCACAAATTGTAATTAAATTAACAGAACTGTACTTTAAAATAATACCACAATATTATTGTACGTGATTCAAGGGAAATGTAATTAATTAATTGTTTTATTCTACTCGGTCTATGTAAATATACAAGATATATTCAGTTTAGTCCCCGCTTTGTAACGCTTGCGAAAATATCGACCGCAGGCATAAGTGTTTGGAATAGGTGTTCATAAAATGGCCTAATTCACCCCTTTCCGCATGATAACTCATGACCGAAAAGAGGCGAGGAGCTGAAATTTTTTATGTTCTGGAGCTAAAAAGTAAGGTCAAGTTCATGAATGCGCCATCATGAATTAAGTTCATGAATCGGATCATGTTCAAAATAGTCAAAACTGCGTATCTTTGAAACCGAAAGAGATAGAACAAAAATGTTTATGACTAAAAATGTTTCTTTTTTAAAAATAAACAACTTTTGTTTGAAACTTTTCTTCAAAAATTCAGTATATACCGGGTATTACAACAAATAACTCAGTTAGTTGTTATTTCCAATTGTTTTTTTTTTTAGATTATTCAGTTTTTTATATTTCCTAAACGTTTTGTTTTCGTCGTGGGTACAACTTTAGTTTGAAACTTTTTACATAAATTCAGTATATACCGGGTATTTCAACAATTTACTCAACCAGTTGTTATTTTCACTTGTTTTTTAGATTATTCAGTTTTTTAATATTTCCTGAACGTTTTGTTTTCGTCGTGGGTACAACTTTTGTTTGAAACTTTTTTTCATAAATTCAGTATATACCGGGTATTTCAGCAATTAGATAGATAGATAGATTGTAGAGGCTACACATCGACCATAAGGTCCATTTTGATGCCTAAGGATGTGAGGATGTGAGTGGAGTGGAAGGAATTTTTGTGTATAGACTAGGAATTGGTAGGATATGCGGCTGCGCCGATATTCATCTGGAGTTCGTGAAGGAAACTGCAGAAAACCTTCTCAAGCATTGTCGGTTACTTCATTCTTGTCCACACGCCGACAGTTTAGTCAATTAACCGCCCCCTTTTTTTTTCTTAATAATTGACAAACTGCCAAATGTCGGGATTCGAACCCATAACCACCCAGTTTCCAAGTATGCATACTGCGCAGACTTATACCGCTCGACCATTTGGACTGGTTTTTTCAGCAATTAACTCAGTTAGTTGTTATTTTCACTTATGTTTTATATTATTCAATTTTTTTTAAAAATAATTCCTAACCGTTTTGTTTCCGTCGTGGGTGTTTTCAAAAAAAAAAATTTAATTTTGATTCTTGCTTTATATATTTTGCTTTCTATAAAGGTCAAAATATTGTTTAAAATTTACTTGAATGAAATCAATAACTAAGTAAGTATAGTAATATAGTATGCAAAATGTTATGGTATATAAAATTTTGTAAATAGGTTAACTGAGGTCAACTGATTCGTACATAATATAAGAGAGTATGCACATACTAACAAACATATAATAATATATTTATGATGATATGATGATTAACCAAATCAACTCAATAATCATTGGACCACATTAAACACACACCATAAACATTCAAATTAAACTTGTTTTTCGTGTATCTCTTCGACCTCTAATAAGTATCGATGTCTATATATATATCTATACAACCGATATAATTAGGTAGTATGTATTGCAAAAGAATCAAAACATATCAACTACATAGCTAGCCGTGCTCCGTGGTTATTCTCGCATTAAATTACTTTTTTATTGCTTTTTTTTTTTATTATTTGATAGCAGCTATTACGCCCATGGCACACGTGAATTGAATATACCTCCAAAAACAATATTATATTGGTACATATGGGGAAACACCAGAAATAAAGTATTTAGTTTATTTTTATTATCAATTTCATTGTTTTTTAATGTTTTGTTTTTTTTTTTCGTGATGCAATTAATGTTTCATTAAATGCAAAAATATTGAACCAGTTGAAAAAGTAGAATTCGTACTATACCGTACGTTTAGTTTATATCTTCGCATAGCAAATCTCCCACGAGTATTAGAGAGTTTGTAAGGTCATCATATCATTTGTAAAAGATATAATTGATCTTTATTGATTTGATTTATGACATGTTATTATTTTAATATGTAAATTACCATGGTTGTTAACATTCAAAGCAACCGTGATAATAGAGGGAAGTTATAGTTGTTATGCAACAGATAAAAATGATGAACAAAATTATAATAATAATTTAATGATTAAGCAACACCGCTACAAGTTCATATGTATACATTAAGCAATGTGTATGAGAAGGTGGTCTTATAGGTTTGTTTTGTTACTGTTGTGTGTTGTATGTGCCTGTATAAATTTTAGAGAGCGGGGATTTTTTGTTGAATACAAATATTATTAATTGTTTTGATAATATGCAATCATTACAATGTGAATGCTATTGGAAAATACGTGTTTGTGTATTTTATTTATTGGTATTATTACAACAATGGGTTATTATTACACAAAAGAAGAAAAAGTGCAAATTGTTAAATGGTACTTTTCCGGACATTCCGCACAGGAATGTGTCAATTTATTTATTGTGGCATTTGAAGGTAGGTAGACAATCATTAACACTCGAACAGTTATGAATATTATTCACTATTTTGAAAAATATGTTTGTTTATCAAACCTATAAGACCTCCTTCTCATACACATTGCTTAATGTATACATATGTACTCTCTCATTCTCGTGGAAGATCTGCTATGCGAAGATGTAAACTAAACGTACGGTATATTACATATACTATGAGCTACTCGTAATTTGTTATTGATGTAAATTTTCACTCTAAAGGAATATATACCCTATTTTAAACCCGCGACGTAAATCGAGGGGTGTTATAAGTTTGAAGCATATGTCTGTCTGTCTGTGGTATCGTAGCTCTCAAACGCGTGGACCGATTTGAATGCGAAATGTTTTAATTAGATAGATGGTTTCCTTGCGGTGGTTCTTAGCTTTGTTTGATAAAAATCTGTTCAGTCGTTCAAGAGTATCAGCTCTTTTCCAAGATGATGTATAGTTACATATAAATTTGGTGGAGATAACGGGAAGTTCTTATTATGTTTCATATTATTGCATTAGGTTTTTTTTTTTTAATTTTAATTGTATTTGATTTGAATTAACGATTTCATATTGGTATAAAAATTTTATTTATGATTCATTTGGCATCAATGCATGGGTACGAAAAATCATCTAGGATGGGGATTGACCCCACAACACTTTAATTTTCGGACCAGTGTTCTTCCAACTAAGCTATCTAGATGCTATATACGTAGAATGTATATAATTCTTCACTATCTCGATGAACATGTGTTTTAATTATTTATTATTATTTTTGACTATTTACGTAGTGCCTAAAAGGTTATTTTATCCTAACGGAGATGGCTAGCGTTTACTTAATTTGATATTTAAGCAATAATAACATTGCTTTGACGCTAAGTAAACGCTAGTCACCTCTGTTAGTATAATATAACCGCACAGACAACTATACTAACAATGAATGGAAAATTCAGTTTCACAGTTTAATGCATCGTTACGCTCAACTTTTCTAAGCCGTATATCTCAAGACGTATATATTGGTCCCACGCAAATTTTGTATAGGGCTCGAATTGTGTGAAATAAACTAGGGAATAAATTTAATGATGATCTCTGGTAAAACCAATAGTTTACGAGATATTTGAGAAAAATTTATTTTCACGGTCTTGAACCTTTAAGAATTTCTTCGAAGTGCGATTTCGTTATGAAATTTTTGACTTTGGTTTTATAGTGTCAAAACGAAAAGAACTTCATTGGAAAATCTCCACTTTCGTATTTTTTTAAGAAGGAAAAGTACTATTTGGGTCAATATTGAAATTTATTAAAATAAGAAAAAAAATATGGGTCTGAAAATGCTTTATTTTCAAAAAATTGAACCCAAACCTGTAACTAAATAATCGGAATTCATATTTCATGTAATTCAAGTCTAGTCGAATACATTCAACTTCTGTGAAATTGAAGAGTAGAGCCTTTAACTGAAATACACAAGTTTGCGTGTTACTACTGGTAGCTTTTAGATAATAAATAGAATGACTTTTATGTTGGCATACGAAAAAAGGTTACATTTTTCAACTGAAAGTTAAATAGTGGTAATTTTCGGTTTATGGATCATTTATTATTATTATCATATATTTTCTTATGAATCATTATTTTTCAAATTATTATTATTATCAATGTCATTATGAATTTTATGTTTTATGCATGCTTTAAATTAGATGTAATTTGTTGAAGACAGTACCCATCAAAATAGGAGCCGTATTATTTTTAACGAGGCGGAAAACCTGTTGAAAACCCAATTTCATGCACAATATAGAAAATCAAATCATGCAGTAAATATCTAGGCACAAACATGCTTTTATATAAATAAATAGTTGACACGCTACGAGTTCACAGGAGTAAACTGCAAGTAATAGATTTTTTTACTTATTTGCAAAGTTTAGGCTAAAAAAATAATAGTTTTAAAGAACTAAAAAAACACGCTTTTATAGAAAATCCAACTAAAAAATAGAAAATAAAATTTAATAAATTTGGATTAAGAAAAGTGTAAATAAGAAAAAAATGTATATTAATGGAAAAAAGCGTGGGGTGTACAGTGTCAGTAGTTATTCCAACAAATATACATTTGTTTCTTATTTACACTTTTCTTAATCCAAATTTATTAAATTTTATTTTCTATTTTTTAGTTGGATTTTCTATAAAAGCGTGTTTTTTTAGTTTTTTTAAACTATTATTTATTTTTCATTTTTTAGTTGAAGTTCGCGCACTAGCTCTATCTCTCTTACTCTCATGCAAAGGATGCGGAAAGAAATTGATGAATCCTGGCGAATCTAATCAGGATAATCGGATATTTTAATCGAATTATTGCATTGTCATCGGTCTTTGACAGGTGTGCAAAATTTGAATTAAATCTGATCGTTCAAAGTAGGAGACAATCGAGCCCAAAAGGGTCGGTTACATACATACATACATACATACATACAGGTGAAACTAATAAAAAACGTATAAAAATAAGAAGAACACTGAAATTGTATATTGTTCAAATTTTTCAATATTAAATGTCATAAAAATGAGCTCGTACTAAAAACATAACGTGATCGGGTGTGACGTCATTAACCATGTTCTGTTCAGAGATTAAATAAGGGTTGTCATTTCTAACTGGATTACTCTATTAAAGATTAATCAAATAATTAAACATCTGTCATAAACTACCAGAGTTTATATGCAATTATAGCTGCCATCTATGATTAAATACCACAATAAATGAATATATACATTGGACGTTACCCATATAACCACAGTAAAGCGTAAAAGTTTTTGATAAAACAAAAACTATTTGACTCTTGGGTTACTGTCTATAAAATGTGTAAATTTTATGTCATTAAGTTCAGTAGTTTCTGACTGAAACCTGAGCTTACAGGCATACAAACAGAATTGACATTCTATTTTATGTATAGATATGTTTTACTAAATCAGAGCTTACCTACGGCTCTTGAAAGTTTTAGGTTACCTTAAATGAACAAACAATAGAGCTCTCTAGACATGCAGAAAATATCGTGTTAAAATATACCATGCACCCCTCTGAGATAAGATCTACTTACATAGTAAAATTTCAACTTTCTAGCCCTTATAGTTTTAGGGTATTTTTTTAGGCGGACATCAAACACCAAACAGAGGATATTAGACACATCAGTTCATTAATTCAGTTTTTTGTTTGTAAATTTACTTTTAGGGTTTTGTACCGCGAAAGGAAAAAAGGAAACTCACAATTGTGTCGATTATCACAAACATTTTTTCACGCACAAAGTTTGACAGTAAAAAACTATAAATTTTATTCGGTTCAAGGGTTCCTAAAAAAAGTTTTCCCCCAAAATTTTGGAGAACCGGTTTTTTTTTTTGATCTCTAAGATTTCTAAAGTTAAATTTCTATATTTAATAGATAACTTTATTTTGTGACTCTGATAGTTGCTGAAGTATAAATGGTTTTTTTTAAATAATGCTTAAATTCGGTCGATTAACTGTTTATTGATAATGTTCTGGTATGGAACCTCCATTGCACAAGCGCGAGTCGCTCTTTACCGCTTTTTTTTTTTGATAAAATTTTTAATACTTCAAATGATAAAAAATAATTATTCTCATTATGTCGCGCACTTGATATTTGAGTCTTGACAAGTTACATTGACAAATATAATTTAAAAAAATATTTTCACATTCATGGATCGATAAAAAGTTAATGATCTTAAAAAAATGTGAAAAATGTTACCTTCTGACAACACTACGGAGTAGACGAACGGTTAAATACTGAGTGTTGAACAAAATTAGTGTTTTTTTTTTCAAAATTCTATAGGTGACTTATTCATTTGGGAAAATGTTTCGAATCAAAGTTTTTAGTAGGTACTTACATTTATACTACCAGTCCAAGTGGCCGAGCGGTCTAAGGCGTTATGTCTGCGCAGTTTGCCTACTTGAAAACTGAGAGGTTATGGGTTCGAATCCGGACATCGGCAGTTTGTCATTTATTTTAAAAAAATGGGCGGTTAATTGACTAAACTTTCGGCGTATTGACAAGAAGCCGATTAAATAAGGCGCAAATCAATAGTAAAATTTTGAAAAAAGTACTTTTGGTATATGTGTTCATAAAATAACCTAATTAGCCCCTTTTTGCAGATCCATCGATCAGTCAGTCTGCCCGTAATCATGATAACTCAAAAACGAAAAGAGATAACGAGTTGAAATTTTGCGAGTGTATTCTAGAGCTTCGTACCGCTATGAGAAAAAATTTTAAACAAAAAATGTTTTTAAAAAACTGAGAACTATTGCCTCAATTTCAGCTCAAACATATGTAATTACTCTTGATTACAAAAGCATACACTACTTTGTATTTTCATACATTCGTGCGTGAGTAAGAAGTAAAATAAACAATCCACGCATGCGAATGAACCTATTATACACCGGGTATTTAAGATAGAATTTGAAACTAATCGTTGAAATAGAAATTTGGTAGAAGTGTCGATAAATATTTGAAGTATTGGAAGCGATGGGAACGATAAATATTTGAAGTAGTGGAAGCGTTGTGCAATTACATTGAGGTTTTTAATCTTTAAATGACGGTAGCCGGTGGTTAAACAATAAAACGCGAGCGTAGCCGCGGGTATTAGCCTAGTAACTTTATAAAAATTCTTCGGATAATTAAATTAAACATTGACATAGACATATTTCAGATTTTTATAACCCCACTTTACTGATACTCGAATGGAATTTATTTCATAAACTTCATAAAAATTAAAAATGCTTCTAATAAATAATTCACAAATTGATAAAGAAATATTTCAAAAATTTTATATAATCCATTAGGTACATGAAATAAACGTGAACCAGCTAAAAACAGTTGCCAATTGACTGCATGATTGACTACTTAAATTTGTTGTTATTTTATTAGTCATGATAATTCTGTATACGCGAGTGTTCGTTAGAAAAGCTACCACCTAAATGTTGTTTTTTTTAAATATGCATTTTTTCAAACATTGTTTAGTTTAAAGGGGGGAACAGAATGCAATAATGATATTTTTATTTCATGCATCCGTGCTGCATGGTAAAGTTATATTTTTAACGGTGCTTTTAAGATAGGAAAAGTCTCATAAAAACACATAACTTTTGCCTGAAACTTTTTGTATACATCCCATAGGTTTGGTGTAAGTACGCCGAAAATGTTGCGTAAATTATGTATTTACGCCAGAAATATTTGATGCATGAAAAAAAGTTTCACGCGAGTACGAATGCATCGAACAAAAATATAATTATTGGATTATGTGAACCTTTTAAACTAAGGAACTTTTGTATGAAAAATTTTTTTCTAAAATATTTTTAGCTGGATACAAAGATTATTAAAATAATCTAAGAGAACCCTAGGTTTTTTGAAATTTCATTTCAAATTTTGCCCCAATTCACCACTTGAAATGTCGACCGTTTGAATTACCGTATTAAATGTGAGACACGCACCAAATTAGCAACGAGCAACATATCTCTGACTGCATATCTCAGAGACAGTTACGATTAGCTAATGCATACTGATGATGACTACCTTGCAGTCGAAATACGTATTTATAAATAACTATTCTAGGAATTGGGGCAAAATTTGAAATTAAATTTAGCTGGATGCTTTTAAAATGTACACACAGTATAATCTCCATTAGTCTCCACAAGGATACTATTGACGTGCCATAAACATTAAAAATTCGTATAACGCTATCGTTTTACTAGACACAAATTTTTGAATACTATTTTTCTTTATTTTTCCAGTGAATTAATAACAACAGAACGGATACAACAATGAGTGGAGATTGTTTTGCACAATGTCCATCATTTGATGTAAACGAACTGGGGCCACCGTTAAGTACAACATGTGGCGTACTACCAGCAGTTATATTGTTTATGTCATTGTTAGAGAAATATATCCGTCGACAATGTGATATTATGGATCCATGCAATCGTATCCAATCGTTAAATCAAAAATTCGATCATGATTACGATCGATTAAATGAGTATTTAAATCAAAAGAATTATTCATTTGTTGTTGTGGGTGGCGGATCAGCGGGTAGTATTGTGGCTGCACGTCTAGCTGAAATCCATCATTGGAATGTACTATTGATTGAAGCGGGACACGATGAACCACCAGGTGCAACAATACCATCAATGACAGCTAGCTATTGGGGTGCTGCCAGTGGAATGGATTGGAATTATTATACGGAGCCACAAAAGGAAGCATGCTTAGGAAACGAAGAGCAACGTTGTAAATGGCCAACTGGTAAAGTATTAGGTGGAACTGGAGTTATTAATGGTATGATGTACTTACGGGGTAATCAATATGATTATAATTTATGGGAACAATTGATCAATGATCAAGATGGACATTTATGGAATTGGAAGAATGTATTGCCATATTATAGAAAAATGGAGTCAACACAACAAATGGAAGAATTAAATTTGGATCCAGAATATCATGGTACAGATGGTCCATTAACTGTTTCACAATTCCCATATCAGCCACCGTTTGTACATGATCTTTTGGCCGCTGCCAAACAACAAGGATTGCCTATTTCTGATGATTTAAATGATCCAAAACGTTTAATTGGATTTGCAATTACACAAACGAATAACAGGTATGTACAAATCTAAACTTTAAGACTCGTTTTTTACCTTTAAGATAGACCTTGAGTACTTTTTTCCGAATACATTTTGGGAAATATTTCTGAATTATTTTGCTGCAGTTTTTGCTACAAAATTTGACATATCACCCTTAATATTCGAAAAATCGAAAAATTTATAAGTAGTAAAGTTGTAGATACTAAGTTTTACTGTAATTTTGTTTCTTATCATTTTTTCTGTTACACTAATATTTAAAGAAATATTGACGGTTTAAGATTGAAAATTAAATTCCTTAATATCTGTGTACACATTAGAGTTTGAGCAAAAACGATAAGGTGATGAATTGTAATAAATATGATTTTCTACAACTCTATTCTTTACGCATTTTTCGATTATGTATTCTAAGGAAATTCGCTAAGTTAAAGCAGCTCCTGCGTAACGAATTTATTTTTACATATGATGACTAAGATATTGATTTATTTCCAGAAACGGTACACGATTAACATCAGCTAAAGCTTATTTACGGCCACATCACATGAAACCAAATCTAGATATTTTATTAAATTCAACTGTTCTACGATTGTTTATTAACGAAACAACAAAAGCCGCATACGGTTTACAATATAAAGTTAACAATCAAGTATACGAGATCAAAAATAATATTGACAAGGAAATCATCTTGTCAGGTGGTACATTAAATTCACCAAAAATCTTATTAGCCAGTGGTGTTGGACCGAAAAAAGATTTACAAGCATTAAGTATTAAACCAGTTCACGATTTACCCGGTGTTGGACAGAATTTAATGAATCATGTAGCATTCAATTTAATGTTTAATTTAAAGAATCTAACAGCTATCAATCATGTTAATTATAAAACCGTTATGGAATATTTATTTGATCGAAAGGGACCATTATCAAGCAGTGGAATGGCACAATTCACTGGAATATTCCCATCAAAATATACAAATCAATCATATCCCGATTTACAATTATTCTTCGGTGGTTTCTATGCAAGTTGCGGAGATGGTGCTATTGAAAAAGACAATGGATGTGAATCAACAACACCGAAACCAACAGAATTCTTTTCAATCAGTGTTGTTAATTTACATCCAAAATCACATGGCAATTTAAAATTGGCAGCCGATGAAGATTATCTAAATAAACCGGCAGCAATGCAACCGAATTATTTATCTGTAATTGATGATGTTAATGTGATAATTGATGGTGTCAAATTAGTTTTGAATAATTTCACAAACGCACAAATATTAAAAGATAAATATCTGGTTGAATTTAATGAAAAAGCTACGGTACATCCAAAATGTATGAATTTAAAGAGATTTAGTGACGAATATTGGACATGTGCAATCCGTTATAAAACTGGTCCAGAGAATCATCAAATCGGTACTTGTAAAATGGGTTCAAAGAAGGATAAATTGAGTGTTGTATCACCGAAATTATTGGTGCATGGATTAAAGAATGTACGTGTTATGGATGGAAGTGTTATGCCCCATTTAACATCCAGTAATATACAAGCGCCAATATTTATGATTGGTGAAAAAGGTGCTGATTTTATTAAAGAATTTTGGTTAGGTATATGGATGCAACAAAAACAAGATAGTTTCTATCCATGGAATAATCCAGCATGGAATCATGGACAAAATCCTTCATCGTCATGGAAGCCGCATGATTTAAACGGTCCACGTGGACCATATGGACCAAACCACCATAGATGGTGATAAACTATATTTTATTTTAGATGTTTCGATACGTTTTTCAAAATGTTATCCATTATTTAAATCGACCGTTTCGTTTAGCAAATATTAGAGTGTTAGACTTTCACATTTTCGGACAACGATATCGAAACTTTTTAAGTTTTCTATTTAAAATATATTTTATTTCCAATTAAAAATGATGTTTTTGTTGTTATTTATTAATAAATCAATACTATTTACTTATTTGGACAAATTTATCTCATTTTTGTTTTTCCAAAATTATTTAGTTCATGTGTAAGTTATTCATTCGGTTTTGAGGAAAAAGTGTTTCGAATAAAAGTTGTTAGTACATTTATAAGGAACAACTTGATAAGTCACAAATCAACTATAAAGTTTTGAGAGCTATTTTGTGGTCATGTGCAGAAACAGCGGCAATTGTATACTTTGATTCAAAAGCCAAGACACATCCGTCTCATTTAAGTTCTTCCTCTCTACAAAAATATTTAATTAAAGGTAAAAATCCATCATGGAATCGACATTATGATCCTTTATCACCATAAAGTCTCATGATGGTAGCAAATGGCCTAAATTACATACGTAGGCGACCGAGGTCTATACGGAAGAGATCTATTTTAAACTCAAAAATCATGTCAAAACAAGTGAATATAATAAATAACTAAGTTAATTGCTTAAATACCCAGTATCCTGAATTTATGTTTATGACAAAAATTTATGACAAAAATTTTTTAAAAAGGAACATTTTTTGTCTTTACATTTTTGTTCTATCTCTTACGGTTTAAAAGATGAGTAGTTTTGCTCATTTTTCCCAAACATGGTCAGATTATGTACATTCACGAACTTGACGTTAATTTTTAGCTCTAAAACACACACAAAATATCAGCTCGTTATCTCTTTTCGTTTTTGAGTTACCGTGCCTACAGGCAAACGGACATGCAAAATTGACCGAATTAGGTCATTTTATGAACACCTATTCTAAAACATTTATGTCTGCGATCAATATTGTCAAGCGTTACAAAGTTGAGACTAAACTTAATGTACCCTTGTTTTTTTACATATACCGGGTATAAAAATAAACATAAGAAACTTTTTGTATTTGTATTTAACATAAAATACTTTTTCTATAACTAAAATTTTGCCGGCAGTACACACTTGGCTAATGTCTCGGCGAGATATTCGTAAGGCGAGGAGCCGCGAGTGGAGCTGTGTACACTCTCGCCGAGATATATTTTTTAATTAAAAATTACGAATTAAGAATTTTTTGATTAAACTATTAAAAATGATTATTATTCAAATGAGTAACGACACTATAAGAATAAAAAAAGTACTCATAAATATACACAGTTTTTATTTATTTTCGTGTTATACTATTAATATTAATGGGTATAATTAAAGCGGTTGATAGTCGAATATTTAAAAATGGCGTACTCTCGTACTCATTATTTCTCGCCTTGTCTCGTCGAGTGTGTACTGTCGGCATAAAAGTTATATAAACTCTCATTCACAAACTGAGAAACATTCAAATGTTTCTTGTTTAATAGTACAGGGTACAAAGCTACTTTTTGTCGAATTTACACAACATCATCACAACATCAATGTCTTACAAATTGCCTATTTTTATAAAAAGTTTTCACACTATTTCTTTGGATGTAAAAACTCGCAGAAAACGAATTGTCCCAGAGATTAAACCTAGCTAGATCGGTATCTCGCCTCATCCCCCAAAAAAAATTCCTATCCTGAATATTTTACCGAAATTGTTATAAATAAGTATATAAATGTTAGCATAGGATTTATATAAATCGTTATTTAAAATATTATATTCTATTAACAATATTGTAAACAATAAGTGCTTTTAAAACATTAAGGGTAAACATGAAGGGTATTTATTTATTTATATAAAGTCTCTCGGCAATATATAGATATAAATAATAAAACGAAACATTTGAATTTAGTTTACAATATAGACATTTACATAAAAATTTTAAGATTAATATAATATTTAAGAAAAAACATACCCATAGGGGTTCAAACCATGGACTTCAAGCTATCCGGCCTAGCATTCTTTTAACTTAGGTATAGACTATGATATAAATCGTGTGTCAATTTTTCCCAACAAAGGAAGCATACTAACAACGGTAAGGTATGATTTGGCCCATTGACTTCTGTATGGGACTTGCACAGGATTATAGTATCCATTATGGGTTATCGATTGTGAAAGTCAAAAAGTGTACTAGCCAAGCATTTTCGAAATAATTGGTCCTAAAATTTTCCGTTTAGATATATATTATACATTGGAATCTTCAGTTTGTCGACAGTGCACCTAGAAGAACGCCATAGACTAGATAGATTGTAGATACTTCGGCCATAAGGTACATTTTGTTGCCTAAGGATGTGAAGATGTGAGTGGAGTGGAAGAAATTTTTGTGTATAGACTAGGAATAGGTAGGATATGCGGCTGCAGCCGACTATGATAGGAACTATGCCGATATTCACCTGGAGTTCGTGAAGGAAACTGCAGCAAAACCTTCTCAAGCATAGCCGGTTACTTCGTTCTTGTCCATACGCCAACAGTTTAATCAATTAACCGCCCCTTTTTTTTGTCTTAATAATTGACAAACTGCCGATGTCGGGATTCGAACCTATAACCTCCCAGTTTCCAAGTAGAAGTAAGCGCATGGCCACTTGGACTGGTAAGAACGGCATAGTTCGCTTCGATTTAGGATATTTTTATACCCGATATATAATATATACCAGGGTATATTAAGTTAAGTTCCAACTTTGTAGCGCTTGAAAAAATTGAACACAGAAAAAAAATTTTGTTCTAGTGTTCATAAAATGACCTAATTAGTTAATTTCCGCAAATCCGTTTGTCCGGCTGTAATCACGATAACTCAAAAACGAAAAAACATAGCGAGCTGAATGTTTTGTCTGTGTGTTCTAGAACTGAAAAGTCAAGTTAAGTTTATGAAAGCGCATAATTGGACCATGTTTGGGTAAAATGGTCAAAACAGCCTATCTTTGAAACCGTAAGAGATAGAACAAAAATTTAATGACAAAAAATGTTCCATTTTTTAAATAAACAACTTCTGTCAGAAACTTTTTTTCATAAATTCAGTATATAGTCGAGTATTTAAGCAATTAACTCAGTTAGTTGTTATTTTCACTTGTTCTTTTTATACCCGCTAAATGTAAATATGCAAGGTATATTAAGTTTAGTCCTGACTTTGTAAGGCTTGCAAATATTAATCGCAGGAATGAGTGTTTTGCATAAGTGTTCATAAGATGGCCTAATTCGGCCATTTCCGCATGCCCGTCCGTCTGTGAACACAATAGCTCCAAAACGAAACGAGATTACGAGCTAAAATTTTGTATTTGTGTTCTAGAGCAAAAAAGTAAGGACAAGTTCGTGAATGGACAAAATCGGACCATATCTGGGAAAAATAGGCAAAACTGCCCATCGTTGAAACCATAAAAGATAGAACAATAATGTAAAGACAAAAAATGTTCCTTTTTAAAAAATAAACAACTTTTGTAAGAAACTTTTTGTCATAAATTCAGTATATACCGAGTATTTAAGCAATTAACTCAGTTAGTTGTTATTTTAACTTGTTCTTTTTTTTTGTAAGTTATATAAAATTTAATGATTTTATCTAAAATTTAAAATCGATTTAACTTTCCGGTGACAGATTGAACAAATGTTTTGTTATCACTGAACAAGACATTCCATTCTCTATAATAAATGGATTGTTTCTTTAAACAAGATGAGAACCATTACG
Organism: Nineta flava; assembly: GCA_963920215.1. Taxonomy (NCBI): domain Eukaryota; kingdom Metazoa; phylum Arthropoda; class Insecta; order Neuroptera; family Chrysopidae; genus Nineta; species Nineta flava. Next base: position 10,936,126 of record OY986040.1, on the reverse strand, counting down.
AAGAAAACTTTGTTTGTATTAGCCTGTAATGACGATTTATTTGACTTGAATGGAGTAATGAACTGTTTCCCTTAAAATATATACAACCCATTTTATATACTAAAAAAAAAACAACAACAACGCACTAAACGACTGCGTCGGGAATAAGTACACAGTTTGTTTCGATAAATAAACCGTTTATTTCTTTTAATAAAAATAATTTATTACTACATTCATATCAAGTTAATTGCCAGTTTACATAAATCTTTTTTTTTTGCGTAAAGAGGACCAATTTTATCAAAAGACGTTTGTATTTCATCATGACCTTTCAGGTAATAAACGCTACAAATAATTAGATAAGGATTTTTTAGAGAATTTTCAAAGAACTTAGCTTATGGTACCGATGAAAGAATTTCGACAATTTTAATTTGATAGGAATTAAATTTGATATGTGACGTGCTTTTTGTATTTGAAAAGCCAAGTTCGTTTATGGGCAAAATCGGGCAAGGGGAATGAGGGTGTAGAGAAAAAGGGATCTAGGAGGTAGGGGGAAAAATAACATAATCTGGAATTTCTCTCTTAATATTAGTAAAATGAGAAAATTGATCATTAGTAAAGTTGTAGTAAATAAATTTTACTACAATTCATTACCTGACCATATTTTCTGTAACTCTAATATTTACAGACATATTTTCAATTTAAATACAATACTCATAATAATGAATATTATAAATATATCACCATGGTAAAAAATGATTCTATCCGCTGAGAAAATTCGCTAAGTCTACTTAGCAGCTTTTGCATGACAAATTTTTATTATAGAACCCCCCCCCCCCAACCCTTTTCAAAGTTTCAAAAATATTAAAATATAATAATAGTCAAAAATTTAATTAATAAAAGAAAATTGTTTTATGCAACAAGATTTGTACACTCCCGTTCATAAAAATTGAACCACCAGTAAGCCACATTCAAAGCGTATATATTACTAAATATATGTATATTACATTCAATAACGCTTAGAATGTTTCCATTGGTCCAATTTTTATGAACGGGAGTGTACGTTCAATCGCATACATGTGAGTTCACAGCTTTATTGATTTGTCCACCATCTGTGGTATCTGTGTTATATTATATATTATGAACTAATATATAAACAATTCAAATATGTAAAATCGAGAAAGCTACCCATCCGAAATACATGAAAATCTGTACCCTGCTTATGTACGAAGACTACTAGATGGTCCAGTCTTCTTAGCGATCCGATCTGATTATTTTAAATAGGTGAAACATCTTTTTTGCATTCCTTAAAAAAGGGAATATGCATGAAAATTTTTTTCACATTTATTTTCAGAATATGAAAATACTGTTAATACTGTAATAATATTTAAAAACGAAATTAAAATCCGACAAATATCAAGGATATTTGTCTGTATTAAAGATTATTATCTGTCTCTTTCTTGCAAAAATACTAAAAACGGAGTTTTACGTGTATTTTAAATGGTGAAAGTGTCGCTTATTTTTAAAGTTATTTAAAAAGTAATTTTACCTTGATATTTGTCAAGTAAACATGCTTCAATTCAAGTGAAAAAAAATTTTCATGCATATTCCCTATGTTCAATGTGGGTACTGTCAAACTACCAAAATAGATATTTCACAAAAATAACCAGTGATCGATCCTACCCACAAATTTTATATGCCTGGATATGAGTATATATATATATATATGACTGTTTGCGCTCTACAGGCCGCAATCATAATGAAATTTGGTATGCTACGTAAAGTCAATGTTAACAGACATATTTCCATCTCTTAAATTGTAATATACTTATTATTAATTAGCTTCACTACTACTTCAAATATTTATCGAAACTTCCATCAAATTTATAATTTCAGCTAATAATTTCGAGTTCTATCTCTCGTAGCGAGATAAACATGTAACAGTTTTTAAGTTTAATCATAAGCTTTTAAACAAAAAAGTTTCATCAAAATCGGCCCAGTAGTTTTTGCGTGATGCCCGAACAAATTGATTGTGAATATCTCGCTTCATAATCAGTGAAAAAATAAATTTTGTTTTATTAAATGCAAAACATTTCTATTAATATCATATTTCAATATAAAGATTATTAAAATAATCAAAGAGAACTCTAAGTTTTTTGAAATTAAATTTTAAATTTTGCCCCAATTCCTAGAACAATTCATTAGTTTTCGAAATCGGTACAAAACCCCACAGAATTAGATGCATACGAAAGTATCTACAGACACAAATTAAGAAAACAGATAATGAATTTAGACAATAGCCTAATTTCAAATTCTGATTTAATAAAGTTAAACTATATTCAAAATTTAATACCTGAATATCAAGGTTAGCTTCGATCAACACCCTCACCTTATTGACAATAACAATACCGCATGGTCAGAAAAGGATACCGCCAATAAATGGGTTGGATTCTTCACACACTTAATCCTATAATTGGTCAGTCAACTCAAATAATCCTTCAGGTACTACCTCAATCAGATCATATTAAAGACAAACTTTTTTAATTTATTGTGAGACACGCACCAACATAACTCTGACTCCATATCTCAGAGATTGTTACGGTTAGCTAATTCATACTGATGATGACTACCTTGTAGTCGAAATACGTATTTATAAAATATAAATAATTGTTCTAGAAATTGGAGCAAAATTTGAAATTTTATATCATATTTCAACTTCTTCAAATTCTTAAGAAAAGTGTTTTTACGAGTGAACTACCTAAAACTCATTTGAATTCTTTTCTCTGATAAAATTCGCTTAAACCATGTAGTTCCTAACTGACGGATTTTGTTTTTGTCGAACCAACTCCTCAGATTCAAATTTTTGTAACTGGTAACACTTAACAAAACACACCCGGTATTTCTATAAATATTTTGTGATGATGTCGTATCTATAAATATTAGTCCATGTATATTTTCCAATGAATATTTTATATGGACCTATTTCATTGAAAAGCTAATGATTAAATTCGAATATTTGTTGTGCATGTAATCAATAAATTTGATTGAAAATAAAAATAATTTATTTATATAAACTAATTATTTACAATGAAATAATATCTCATCGAAAAACATAAATACAAAAAAAAAAACAGAACCTGCAGGTTCTCTTTTATTCATAAACGAAATTCGACAAAAAAATTGTCAAATCAACGTATGAACCTATTATTAAACAAATAACCCAAACTCAAAGCTAATAAAAATCGTTACGAAGAAGCCGCGTCAACTTAGCGAATTTCCTTAGAATACATCAATTACACTCTAGCGACCACAATTATAGTCTAATCAATGTCGTATCTGATTATTAATAAATGGCATAGGTCAAGGGGAAAGAGGGCGTAGAGAAAGATGAAAACACAAAATATACAATATCTCTCTTAATATTAAAATAATCGAAAAATTTATAAGGAGTAAAGTTGTAGAAAATCATGTTTGCTAAAATTCATTACCTGATCATTTTTTCTGAAACTCTAATGTGTACAGAGATATTTAGAATTTTAACTTTCAATCTTTAATTGTAAATATTTCTGTAAATATTTCTGTAACAGAAAAATGATAAGAAACAAAATTACAGTAAAACTTAATACCTACAACTTTAATTCTTATAAATTTTTCGATTTTTCGAATATTAAGGGAGGTATGTCAAATGTTTCCCCGTCCCTCTAAACCCCCATTTCCACTTGTCCGATTTACCCATTAACGAACTTGACCTTTTGAATACCAAAAGCGTCTCAAATACCAAGTTTCATTCCAATTGGAATAAAACTGTGACCGCTAGAGAGCCCACAGACACATAAACTTAAATTATATATATATAAATTTTATCGATAGTGATTTTTAACAACTAGTAGGTAGGTACGATGGACATTTGAAGTAATTTTTACAAAATTCTTACATTGGTACAAAAACAATAGCTGCATTTCCTTTGCATTTCCTTTGCGTTGTTAGGAAATTCGCTAACAACAACAGTTATTATTAATTATTTATGGATAATACATAAAATCATTATTATTTAATATTTAATTTATATTTCCTAGTATTTTTAGAAACATAATACGTCAATAACAGCTTACATAGAATTAGTGTGACCACAAATACTTATCGTTGATAAACTTACTTCAAACAATGAATAATATCACAGCATCATCTACTAATTATAAATGTCCATATCTAATTCTGTATAATGAAAACTAGGATCGTTCTAATTAAATTAATCCATGCATATTTACAAACACTTTATTAAATATTCATAACATTGTAAGAATCAAATTGGTCCTGTATTTTCGAGAAGAGAGTAGATAATTCGGGTTTTCAGATTTACCATCTTCACATCCCACATACTAATTTTATGTTTTCAAAGGATTTTTGTTAACGCATTAATCACATGGCTAGAACCACCGCGGACTTCAATTTCGATAAAAGTTTTGATTGTTTTAAATTTCTCTTTATTAGCAAGCTTTCAAATTTCAAAGTCAATAGAAGTATTCATTGTGTTGAGATTTACTTTGTGGAATTCCATGTTCAAATTAAAACAACAAATGTTATATTAGTAATACAAATATAACATTTGTTGTTTTAATTTCAATAGAAGTATTCTTTCAAAATTGAATTTCTTGACTAAAATTTAGTGGATTTGAAAAAAATTTTTAACAAAATCGGATAAAATACACCTAAGATGGATCAAAAACCATTGTGACGTTATATATATGTGATATATATATATATGATATATATATATGTGATATATATATGTGATATATATATGTGATAATGGGTAAAATCGGACAAGGGGAAAAGGGGGTTTAGAAAGAGGGCGAAACACAAAATTTGATATATCTCCCTTAATATTCGAAAAATCAAAAAATTTATAAGTAGTAAAGTAGTAGATATTAAGTTTTTTACTGTAATTTTGTCACTTATCATTTTTTCTGTTACACTAATATTTACAGAAATATTGACGGTTTAAGATTGAAAATTAAATTCCTTAATATCTCTGTACACATTAGAGTTTGAGCAAAATAATATTAAGAGAGATATTTTATATTTTGTGTTTTCTTCTTTCTTTATGCCCCTTTCCCCTTGACGTAGAGAGTTATTTATGTATTCTAAGAAAATTCGCTAAGTTGAAGCAGCTCTTGCGTAACGAACTTTTTTCATAATTTCCCAGTTGATTTTACTCGAACTTGTTGCTACGCACTCCCATACGGTATATGGTGTGCGCTTAAAAAAGTTGCAGTTATTTGATATTTGACACAAGTATTGACGTTAACTTTATTAATTAATTTTAATGAGTACAAACACATACATTTTAATATAATATTATATTTTATATAATTTAAAATATTATATATTTATAATACTTAAATAATTATTTATAAACAAATTTAAATGTGTATAAAATTATTAAATAATTAATTTTACATAATTTTACATGTGTGTACAGATTGTTTGAATTAGTTCACCGACAAACTTTAGCAAGTGATATCTGATGCGATGCGACTAAGAAAGAAATTTTACATAAACATAGAATCGATTAGTTAGTACTATCAGCCACAAAACTGGCGTTCTTTTTTTAAGAATTTTACAGTTGATTTGGGCCATATTCATTCGGTTATTGGGAAAATGTTTCGAATAAAAGTTGTTAGTATATTTATATTGAACAGTTTTTAGCCAAAGCATTTTTTTCGAAAATCTAAGAATAATTAAGGCATAAATGAATTATAATAATTGAAAATGGAGGGTAACTTTCGTGGTCCATAGCGGGGATACGAAATTTTTGACATCTACGAAAGCGGATATTTTAAGGCTTACATCCGAGGATGCGGGTTTATTGTCAAGGTTTCTTTAAAGTGATACTGAATTTAAGCACATGAAGGAAAAAGATGGTAATAATTTTTAATAATCTTTATAATAATATATATAATCAAATTTTTAGTATGAAAATTTAAAATTTGGTGCATTATATTTAATTCAGAGCAATGTCGATGCCATTTCAGGTTCCATCCTGTTTCATAGATTAATCCCGCGCTAAACTGCTCCGGGTGCATCGATTTTAGATGATTCCTCAAAGACATGATTGTACGGCCCTTGCGAGAGTATATTTTATGGCATATTTTACACTCTCGGGCATGCTCAACTAAATAAATTTCGATTTTTGCCCCAATTTCCTAGATCAAAATTTTTTGTATTTTATAAATACGTATTTCGACTACAAAGTAGTCATCATCAGTATGAATTAGCTAATTGCACCGTCATCAAATTAGCAACAAGTAACATCTCCTCGGAGAATAATTACAATTAGCTAATTCATACTGATGGTGACTACTTTGTAGTCGAAATACGTATTTATAAAATACAAAAAATTTTGATCTAGGAAATTGGGGCAAAAATCGAAATTTATTTCGAAAAATCCTAGACTTCTCTTTAATATTATTTATATGCTCAACTAGTTTAAAATAAAACTAAATCACACTTCTTTGCGTCGGTGGTGGAATTTTTGGATCACTTGTCAAATAGATTATTCAAGACGAAACAATCAAAAAATAATGTAAATTGTTGAAATACATAGAAAAAAACAGCCATATAGATAACACGTCTAAACACGTTGTGATTTATTTACAATCAGAAATGCTAAACAAAACATGCAACATCCGGAACCGCAAAAGCACGCAATAAGCATTGATTATTGCGGATGCGGGAGCAGATACAAAAATGTATGCGAAAGTTCCGCGATTGCGTATGTGAATGCGAATATCCGCAACATTCCTGGCCCTTAATACTATGGACCACAAAAGTGGTGTACTTTTTTGGTGTGCTTATTGCTTCGGTTATTGTGAAAGTGTTTCGAATAAAAATTGTTAGTATATTTACAATTATCAACTTTGATCTTAAAATTTTGAAAAGAGAAGTGGGCTACTATTTTGTGGCTCATAGTATTATGAACTGTTAAAGTGGTGTTCCATTTTTGCAATCGATTAGCGGCCAATTCATTTGGTTTTCGAAAAAATGTCTCGTATAAAAGTTGTCTGGCATAAAAATACTAACATCTTGTGTACAAAACGTTTTTTCCAAAAACCGAATATCTTCGGCACGAAACATTTATGTAATTTTAAAGAAAAAGGACGCTTCTTTTGTGGCCATGCATATGGAGTTATAAATAACGTTAAGTTACAGAGTTAAATATTTGTAACCTATGAAACAATGAAAAACAGAAATTACCATTATAACATTTACTAGCGGTATTGCTATCATCTGCCGAAACTTTAACTTTTCTCTTTTGTGTAGTCACGTATAATTCCGATATTTCACAGCACCTCCACTCTTTAGTTTAATTTTAGCACAATCGTATTTTCTCGACAGTATTGAACCAATACATTACTTTGCAATATTATGTAAAAATTCTTTTATCTATACGATAAGGAAAACATTGATTCAACAAAACTAGAAAAAAATGGCAACAAAACTAGAAAATTACGAATAATTTATCTACAAAAATAATTGATTTCGAGTTTGACTCATCAAAATTTAAATTTCTCAAAAATAATTTGGAATTTTTAGTCCGAGGTGGTTCCAGCCGTGTGATTAATGTGTTAACGAAACCCAGAAACCTAATAATTAGTAGGTGAAACCTACCTCGACACACGGGATGGCTATATTGGCCGAAATATATCACATTACTCAAAATATTAAAAATATATTAAATATAATAAAGCGGAATAAACAAAATAAAATGTTTTTATTTTTTCTTCAAAAACCTTGAATAATTGAATTCCAAATTCCATTTCAAATTTTTTGCCTCAATTCCTAGAACATTTATTTGTATTTTATAAATATGTATTTCGACTACAATGTAGTCATCATCAGTATGAATTAGCTAATCGTAACTATCTCTGGGATATGGATTCAGAGATATATTGCTTGTTGCTAATTTGGTGCATGTCTCACAACGATATTAAAAAAGTTCTGTCTTTTATATGATTTGACTGACGGTATGACCTGAGGATTATTTGAGTTGACAGACTAAAGGATTAGTAGTGTGAAGAACCCCACCTATTTATTGACGGTATCCTTTTGTGACTATGCGGCGTTATTTTTGTCACTAAAGTGAGGGTATCGAAGCTAACCTTGATATTCAGGTATTAGAATTTTTTTTAAGATGGTTTAATTTTATTAAATCAGAATTTGGAATTGGGCTATTGTCTAAATTCATTGTGACGTAGTTTTAAAACTCCAGAATAAAAGTAATAATCGGAAATGCTTTGGAAAAGCCTTCCAGCTCGTAATGAACGATCATCGTGATAGTTGCCCTGAAGATAGTGTATCTTAATGCATTTGATAAAGCTGAGGAAATGTGAAAATGTATTATTTTTGTCCCCGGGCTCCTCTAACATTTGGAATTTCGTTCTTTTACCAAATAATTTACGTATTATGTATTTATACGTGAAACTTTATAAGATAGCAGCGCCGCGTGACCAATAAACAAACTAAATCTATAGCCAATGTTTATATTTATAAATATAACATGTGAATTTTGTATTTTTTTAAAATATTTTATTATTTTGTAGCGATTTTAATAAATTTTTGTACTCGATAAAAAGTATTAAATTGCAACTGTATACAAATTCGACATTTTAGGTTAGTTAGTTCGTATTAAAGTAAATATTCTTTTCATATGTTTTAGAATTGGTTTATGAATTTTTAACTTCAATTTCTACGATTTGTGCCTATTTTTTAGAGATTTAAGTGTATAGCATGATTCCAATTGGCTCTCAACCTCAACGGATATAATGACGTCACAATCAATCACAAGTTGATTTTTTTATACAAAAATTAATTTATTTTTAATGAATTAGAAATAAAATTTCTTTTTTTTTAATTATTCTTTGCATTTTTCTACTGTTATCATTAACAATGAATTGCTACAAATTAAGACTCGATACGATACATATTTATTTTTTATTAATAATTAATGGAAAAAATGAAATTGTTAATCAAAAGAAAAATTATCAAAACATACTTCAAATGAATTATTTTTTCATTTATATATGAATTTGTAGCGATAAAAAATTAATGCAACTTCTCTATTATAAAATTTGCTTAGAAAAATCGGCTTACAGAATTAAATTTACATATATGCTATATGTAAATTTATTTCTTATTTTGGTTTTTTTGTTAGTTACATCATATGACCACCAGAGGCGTAGCGCTTAGCAAGTTTTGCATTTATTATTATATTCTCATTTGTCACTAAATGAAAATTATATACTTTTATTTAAAACAATCATAAAAAAAAAACATAACAGAAAAAATATGTCATAAAAGCAGAAATTTTTTATGAACGTAATTTTTTTAGAATAATGTTAGAATAATAATAGTCGCATGTAGGTAATAAAATTACAATTATTTTCATTATTTATTTCGTACAGCTCAGTTTGATTGATTGTATTTTTGTGTTATTGATTAAAATTTTGTTGTTTTTCCAACATCTAATTCCTTTCGTGAATGTCATGTTAGATTTTTTAATTTGACAACGAAATGCATGACAGTCTTAAAGCTAGATTTTTATAAATATTGTAACACTTTTCGTATTTAAATAATTGATTAGGATACAAGATAATTGATCTAAGAACTAGAATTAATTGGAATTTTATTTTACGGACGTTCGCCCGTGAGACTTGATATTAGATAAAACTTTTAATCTTGGATATTGGGCATTAGTCTTGTCAATGAATGACCAAAAGATCGGTGCAGAGGACTGGGTGCGGGCGGGGGGGGGAGGTAGGCATTTGACTTCGGGAATTTGTTGAAAGTATTTAGGAGGTAAACATGCTAAAAGGGTGGATAGGCAAGTTTTTTCGGTTTTCCACGTATATCTCGAAAACGATGCGTCGAAACGAAAAATTATAAAAATGAAAGCTGACAATATTTCCTACAAGAATATTCACATTCATTTTCTACACATCTGTTATAGTTTTCGAGATTTTCGCTATCGAAAATCGAAAATTTCGGGATTTGATTTTCGCCTCACGTTTTTTGTCAAACTTGTATTTTTAATAATACTCCACCCTTTTGTTTTAGGTGTATACTACATGTTTATATATATATATATATATATATATATATATATATATATATATATATATATATATATATATATATATATATATACCAAATCAAAGAAAATATTGAAAAAACACATATGAGAGCTTATTAAAGAACGAGCTCAACAATACATATGATATACTTTTTTAATGCATTTCTTTTAAACATTTTCGAGAAAAAAGCTCAAAGTTGGTTCCCCAACACATAGCTCCAAAGGGATCGTTCAGAAAAATCTGACAAAAATCATGAACATTTAGAAGTAGGTGTCGATTGAAAATCGATTGTGATCAAAATTATTAGAATTGAAAAATTCTAGCGCGATATATGTATAAGAACAATTATTACAGTTTTTTCAGTTTCTACACTTACACACAAAACATTTGTGTATGACGGGCTGCTTGTCGCAACAAATGATGCAGAAATCATATACTAAACATTGTCCTAAACATTACATTATACTAAACATAAATAATTGTTTTATATCCATTTTTTTTGCGGAAACATTGACCGATTTGTATCTCAGTATATATGATATATATATATATATATATATATATATATATATATATATATATATATATATATATATATATAAAGATATATTAAGTTTAATCCCGACTTTTTGGTATAAATATTTATAAAAGGACATCTAATTCGTCCATTTCCGCATATTAATCGTCCAGTTGTCCGTCCGCCCGTCAACATGATAACTCAAAAATAAAAAGAGATAACGAGCTGAGGTTTTGTATGTGTGTTCTAGAGCTAAAAAGTAAGGTCAAGTTCCAGGGCGGAGAAAGCACGAGCTAGGGGGGAAATATCCATCTTTGAAATCGTAAGAGATAGAAAAAAAAACGATAAAACGATTAACGATAAAAAATGTTCCTTTTTAAAAATAAACAACTTTTGTTTGACACTTTTTTCCATATACTCAGTGAATACCGAGTCTTTAAGAAATTTAACTCAGGTATTTAAGTTAGTTGTTATTTTCATTTGTTTTTGATCAATTTTACTCTACTAAGCAATAGCGGAATTTCGAAAGTTCCTTGGGTAGATGAGAGTTCTATCAGCTGTTTTTAAATTTTATTCAGTATTCTTGTTAACACCGAATATTTATATATTAATTATTTATAATATATCAATAAATTTTCAATAATTAATTAATTTAAAATAAAACATGAAAACATTACTAACCTTTTTTCGATGAATTATTATTATTATGTTTATGTTGTTGTTGTTGTTGTTTATTATAATTAATGGAAGACATTGATGAATATAATGATGATGATGATGATGACGATGATGATATTAAATTATTATTATTATTAAAATGATAGTTATTATTATTATAATTAATATTAGATGATGTGTATATATGATCATCATCACTTGATGATGATGATGTCGATAAATGTTTATTTAAATGATGATGTTGTTGTTGTTGTTGTTCATGTTCATGTTGTTTGTTGTTATTATTTACATAATGTTGTTGTTGTTGTAATAAATGTTTATTGTAATCAGTACTAATACTTGTACCAATACCACTATTACTAATAACAACACTATCACCATTAAAATTAACATTATGATTATTATTATTATTATTATTTAATATTATATTTACATCATCATTCATTATATTATGATCATGTTCATGTTTATGTTCATGTTCATGTTTATTATTTATTATATAATTTACATCATATTTATTATTATATTGTTGTTGTTTAATTCTTGTTCTTGTTCGAACAATATTTGTATGTTGTGGTGTTGATTTAGTTGTTTGTATTGTTGGTGTCGTTGTTAATGTATGTATTTTTGGTGTTGTTATTGTTAATGATGACGATAATGATGATGATGATGATGATGATGTTGATAATGATGATGATAATGTTGCAGGTGATAATGTTTTTAATTTTTTATTAATTCTTGTTGTTGTTGATGTTGTTGTTAATGTTGATGGTGCTGTTGTTGTTATTGTTGATGATGATAATAATGTTAATGATGGTAATTGTGTTGTATTAATAATTGTTAACATTTTATTATGATTTAAATAATTATGAATAATATTATTCGATTGCGATATCGATTGACAATGAACATAATTTATAAATAATATTATTAGAAATATCACATTAATATTATTATTATTATTAATTATTAAAATATTATTTAATTTATATTTATTAGTAGCCATAACAATAACATTTAATTCTTTTGTTTTATATAATTATTTTTTTTAATTTTTTTTTTTTTGATATGATTTTATTTTTTATTATTTTATTTAACAAATAACACATTCACTAAAAATATCACTTTTATTATTTTTTTTTTGATTTTTTGGTTGTTGTGTAATTAGTAACATTTCGGCATGAATTTAGTAAAATATAGTAACAATATTATAATAATAAAATGTGTGATGTTTTAATTAGAAATTATTTGCATGTTTTTTTTTATTTTTTTTAGTTTGCTTTATTGTAATGGACTGTTGTGACTGGGACTGTCATCATTTGCTTTTTTGTACTGTACTTTATTACTCTTGTCTGTGTGTCAATTAATTCATTTTTTTATTTATTAATATTTTATGGATATCAATAATCACTGGAATATCATTATATATTAATATAAATATTATATTATATATATATATATATATATATATATATATATATATATATATATATATATATATATATATATATATATATATATATATATATATATTTTAAAATGAAATAGAATAGAAATATATTTAAAAATAAAAATATAAAAATACAAAGGAAGAAAAATAGATATGGAAAGGACGAGATAATACGAAATGAAACGAGACGTAACGATTGTATCGTGTGTAGGATAATAATAAAATGGTATGGATGTGAAACGACTAACACTGAACTGAACATACAGAGTTAAAATATACATACAAAGTGAAATGAACACACATATATATATATATATATATATATATATATATATATATATATATATATATATATATATATATATATATATATATATATATATATAAATGGAAGAGCTAGTAGCTAGAGAGCTAGGCGATACGTAATACGAACGATACGAACAGGAATAACGACACACACGATATTATAATATTATATACATCTTATATTATATATACCAACTATATATTATAGTATTGGTACAAATATATTAATACTATATATAATAATACAAATAATACAATATTATATATTATATTATATTTTTAAAAAGGGATTATAGTTATTATAAATTAGAATCATAAAAGTACATATATTTATGACAAAAAATTAATGTGTCATCTTGTTTGAAATTCAAAAACGGATAAATTATGATTAAATAAATTGTAAGTAAAATAAATGTATTAGCTCAAAAGTAGCTCAGAAATATAATTTCATATTGGAATAGTATGAAGGAACATTATTTTAGTTTAGTACTGACACTTTAGTCACATTATATTTATTTATAATGTTACCAATTACAATTAGTTGTAATATAATATATATACATATATATATATATATATATATATATATATATATATATATATATATATATATATATATATATATATATATATATATATATATATATATATATATATATATATATATAATACTGATAGTACCGCACTACCAATATTACAAATCTAAAACATTATATATATATATATATATATATATATATATATACATTCATATCTAGTTCTCTCTAGTAATTCTGTTAGTATTGTTTTAGTCAGTCTGTTTTGCTAGTCATTTAGTCAGTTAGTATATCTGTGTGAGCGAGTGAATTGGACGAAACGAATAATAAATGAATAAACGGTACGAAAACACAAATACGAAAATGTACGAAAATATATATATATATATATATATATATATATATATATATATATATATATATATATATATATATATATATATACATATACATATGAATATCACACATTTAAGTTTGGTTAGTTCGAATCACACAACAACACTCATATAGTCACATCACACATACACTAATTCACTACTAGCTCACTGCTGCTGCTGCTGCTGGTGGTGCTGTTGGTGCTGCTCTCACCTCTCACTACTAGAGCTCACACTACTACATGTAAACTCGCAACGATAACGCGCAAACACACACAGAGACTCGACAACGTTACACTCTTGCTTGCTATTTAATTTTTTGGTTGTATGTTGTGCTGCTCTCTTATTGTATTGACCAACAAACAGCGTGAAGCAGTAGCTCCTTCACTGTAGCCAGCTCTAACATCACTGATGATACAACAAACACACTTGAGACCTAGCGAGTGAACTAGTCTAGAGCTGTAGCTGCTGGTATAACCTAGCTAAACTGCTCGTGCTCGTTACGTTATATCCTACACCACATACACCATAAACATATTATATAGCTCAATATTCATGCGCTTTACTTGTACATCTCTACATCACTAGTCAGTACAATTCGTTTATTACTTATGTGAGAGTTGGAAGAGCCATATATATACCTCTACCATATATATATAGACATTCATTTCGTATCAGTAACTTGTATGGATAATATACTAGATTTCTGGGAAAAAAAACAGCGAAAGTGTAAGGTTCTTGACTATTTGAAACTACTATATCGGTTTTATTTCAGCATTTTTTATGGCAAACATTGCTTGGGGGAACTTGGCTTACGCTTGAGCCTGTGGAAACTTATTTGTCTTGCTGAATTACATAAGAAATTTTACTTCATTTTGTCCGTCTGAGAAGGGAATGGTTATCACTCGAATATATGTATCACATGATACCACACTGCGACCTGAAAGACTTATGTTCCTTAGTTTTGAAACTCTATGATTTCTATAAAACTTATCCATATCAGGATGAGAGTCTTGGAGTTGTATCTACTAGAATCTAGGTGTTTGTATGTTCGCTACAGACAACTGGTGAGTAGCCAGGCATATAATTATCTTGGGTATCTAGCTGATAAACTACAGTTTATCAGCAAGTGTTTCGTAGCTTCTTCCAGCTTCCCGCAGAAACTATAACTTCCGTCAGTCTCTTCAGTCTCTTATCTACGCTTCCAGAGCGGTTCCTTGAGTTTTTAAGGCCCCATGAAAAAACTCATCAGTAAATTTAAGATTTTTGGCTAGCCTCAGTCCTGGAAAAGATTCCTAGAACGATGTCTATTCGTCCTTCAAGAACTCTTCTTAACAGATATTGTCTCCAAGTCAATAGAAGGGTTGCGATTCTCTATGAGAGGTAATAACTAGTTTGGTCATCATTACCTTCCTTCTTCGAGTAGAAGATAGATAGAAAGATTGTAGAGGCTTCCCTGGACGGGATACACTTCGATCATAAGATCCATTTTGATGCCTAAGGATGTGAGGATGTGAGTGGAGTGAAAGGAATTTTTGTGTATATACTAGGAATTGGTAGGATATGCGGCTGCAGCCGACTATGATAGGAACTATGCCGATATTCATCTGGAATTCGTGAAGGAAACTGCAGAAAACCTTCTAAAGCATAGTCTCAAGCAATTAACCAATTCTTAATAATTGACAAACTGCCGATGTCGGGATTCGAACCCATAACCTTCCAGTTTCCAAGTAGGCATACTGCGCTGACATAACGCCTTAGACCACTCGGCCACTTGTTCCAGAGTAGACTGGTTCCAGAGTAGAAGGTAGTACGACGGAATTTCCAGACACTTTTATTTATTTGTTTAATAAAATATGGTAGAAGCGATGGGAAGACATATAGTATTTATTTCTTCTATCCATTTTCTTGTTCAGCTATTATGATCCACATTTGTATCAGTGGACTCAAAACATAGATTTTTGAAGTTGAACACAAAACCTTTCTGTACATACCACGTTATAGTCCGTTTATGGAGGAAGAGTGACAAACACGAACTGTGAAGCCAGCTTCTTATATTTCCAACTTTGAATAAAATATTCTGTTATATCGTATAGCATCCCCATATACATCACGTGTTTTACTACTTAGCTATCAATATTTGTCTCTTTCTAGTAATCTATATAAAATCTACTATATATGTTAAAATTTGTAAAAATTCGTTGGTTGTAAATCGGTGAATCGACGACTCTTTAGTCGATGACTAGAGAACACAACTAACCAATTGGTGGTTGATGTTGTATATATTATAGTATACCGACCGGTATATCAGTATATACTCGGTATATATACCGTATATATATACAGGGTGAGTCAAAAGTCAGGGAGTTTTTTAAAAGGGTGGATAGGGGATGCAATTCTAAGATGAAAAGTCCTTGGACATTTTTGCACCTGACTCACGGTTAATTAGATATTAATTAAATAAAGTAACGAATTAGAGAAACGCGTTAAGGGAAAAAGAAAGGGCAGGAAATTAACGCTGCGTCAGCAGAGATACGTGGGGGGAGCGAGCTCTCCCCATCACTAACGTAGAGCGAGTCAACCTTATGCGTTTCAAATCCGGTACAGTTTTATAGTAGAATTTTAAAAAATTTTGGAAAAAAATTTACCTCTTTTTTCCCCGAAAAATCTAATTAACTATTATTCAGTTTTTATTTGATATCTTAAGATGAAATTTTACGGCGGCATTTAACGTTGTTTTATTAAAGTTAAGAGCTGATTTGATTTTGGAATCGATCGATACAGTAGTGTAAAAATTTTTTAAAAAACTATTTTTGGGATTATCATAAAGATAGTCAGGATAGTTTTTTAGGACCTCAAAGATTCAAGATCTTATAAAAACTCAGTTTTCAATAATCGGACTGAAATCAAAAACTTCCCAATATTTGAAAACCTTCAATTTACTTAACGAAAAGTTGAAAATAAGTCTAAATTGCAATTGATTTGATCAGTGCAAAAAACATTAATAAATTCTTAAGTATAGTTTTTTTCAATATTTTAGTGAGCTACATTATGGGTGATTCGTTGCTTTAAATATTTTAACAAAAAATGTGGTTTTCAGGTATAATGAATCATTCAATTTTCATTGAGTTGAGAGTATCTCTGCTGCCGTTACGTTAATTCCTCACCATTTCTTATTCCTTTAACACGTTTCTCTAATTCGTTACTTTATTTAATTAATATCTAATTAACGGTGCGTCAGGCGAAAAAATGTCCAAGGATTTTTCATCTTAGAATTCCATCCCCTATCCACCCTTTCAATAAACTCCATGACTTTTTACTCACCTGTATATATATATATATATATATATATATATATATATATATATATTACAAGTATGAACCATGGTACTTGTACAATAAACACTAAACATTGCATTCTAGGAGGGATATTTTTCTATGTATACAATTTCTGGTACTAGTTCCTTGAATTATATTTTATATATTTTATATACATATACACACACACATGTACATATATATATATATATATATATATACAAATATATATATATATACATACATATATATATATATATATATATATAAAGGATAGCCCACGTATCCAGATGAACATGGATAAAATCATAACAAAACGAGTGTCTCAATAGGAACTGTAGGCGTTGAATTAAGCGCATTTTTGTTCTATGAAAATTGTAGCTCCCCCATTCCATATTATTCCTATATCATCTGCATATCATACGACGCACAGTGTTTTGTTTATAATATGGATAAAATCATGGTTTATTTATTATTCATAAAATATCATATATTTAATTTTCAAACCCACCGAAGAACAATTCTGCGTAGGTATCAAAATTTATTCGCACAAGGATGTTTTTGGTTAACAAATTTTGAAATATTTGTTGGGCACTCATAATAATATGTTGTTTGTTTGTATCAAATATAATGAGTTATGCCATGAGGATCAAGTCATGGTAAAGTTTGCCCTAGTAGCTATTTAATATTTTACTTGGTATGTTTCTATATATCGTGCTATAAAATCAGAAAACGAGTGTTCAAGTGTTCATAAAATGACTTCATTTATCTATATCTGCATATACGTCCGTCCGTTCTGTCCGTAAATAAAATAACTCAAATACGTAAAGATACAACGACCTGAAATTTTGAATGTGTTTAAAAGCTAAAAACTAATTTCAAAGTCTTATATTCAGTCGCAAATAACAAGGATATGTATAACGTATTTATTACTATCCATTTTCGATTGACCACTCTATACATGCATCCCGATTTTCACTTATATTCCGGTGAATATTTTTATTGCATCACTATTTCGCCTATTAGTGCTCCGTAAGCTCTTCTTAATAACCCCAAAATCAATGTCCTAATTAAACGCCTTTCTACGATATACCAATTTATAACTTACACTACGGTAATTTGTAGCCATTCACGCGTATGCACCTACACTGGTACGATGACGTCACGGACAAAACAAACACAGCGCGACAGATACGAAAAGAAATTATACAAATCCTAATTATATATATATATATTTTTTTTTCTGATTTCTCAATAAGTGTAGCGACACCCACAAAATGGTTGAATTTATTAATGTTAATTATATCTCAAAAACTAAGCGTCAAATCGAAAAACTTTATTAAACTTTTTTGTTTGTCTTTTCCAGCTATACACCGTGGTATAGTTTTCTTGAATGAATTTCAGAACAGCCTGTACACATAGACTATATATATATATATATAGCTTAGTTTTTGAGATATAATTAACATTAATAAATTCAACCATTTTGTGGGTGTCGCTACACTTATTGAGAAATCAGAAAAAAAAAATATATATATATATATATATATATATAATTAGGATTTGTATAATTTCTTTTCGTATCTGTCGCGCTGTGTTTGTTTTGTCCGTGACGTCATCGTACCAGTGTAGGTGCATACGCGTGAATGGCTACAAATTACCGTAGTGTAAGTTATAAATTGGTATATCGTAGAAAGGCGTTTAATTAGGACATTGATTTTGGGGTTATTAAGAAGAGCTTACGGAGCACTAATAGGCGAAATAGTGATGCAATAAAAATATTCACCGGAATATAAGTGAAAATCGGGATTAAATTACAAACAAATTTTGTTTTGTATGATTCGTAAATATGCTCTTAATAGGAAATATGCATGAAAATTTTTTTTCACATTTATTTTCAGAATATGAAAATACTGTTAATACTGTAATAATATGTAAAAACGAAATTAAAATCCGACAAATATCAAGGAAGCTATAAGCTTTTAAAGATTATTATCTGTCTCTTTCTTGCAAAAATACTAAAAACGGAGTTTTACGTGTATTTTAAATGGGGAAAGTGTAATATGACGTCACATAACATATCAAGAGGGCTATCACTCTCTTTGTCTAATCGAGAATTTCAATCATTCATATCTCGCTTATTTTTAAAGTTATTTAAAAAGTAATTTTACCTTGATATTTGTCAAATAAACATGTTTCCATTCAAGTGAAAAAAAATTTTCATGCATATTCCCTATTACAGAAAACGCATATAAAATGAAAGCTCACGTCGAAAGGAATGCAACGAGCCTAAAAAGTTCAGTGCCAAAGAAAAAATGAAATAAAAAAAAGGCGCAAAGCTATTACGCAGCTTGCCCATCGGGCATATATATATATGCAGTGGCGACAGTCCAAACGTCTACGGATCATGTGCAGGATGCTTTCACGAAAAATCTACGGCACGAACCAGGACTGCGCCTTTTTTCTGGAAGTTAAAATTTTTAACGAAATATTCAGGTACATGATCATTCTGTATATATATATATATATATATACATATATATATATATATATATATATATATATATATATATATATATATATATATATATATATATATATATATATATATATATATCTATATCTATATCTATGTATATGTATATGTGTGTGTGTGTTTATGTATATATATTATATAACATTCTATATATTTTATATATCATATATTTTAACAAACACATAAAATGTGTTGTTAGTTGTATATTGTATCTAATTATATTATATTGTATTGTTACTGAATTATTTATTTATATTTTTTATATAAAGATGTTGTTTATCATTTTATTTGAATTGTTATTGTATGGTTTACATCAATTATATCTTATTATAGTGTTTCTTAAATAATTCATACTGACGGATTACACTCGTCTTTAGAGTCAGGCAACTCTCTAAATATTGTACATAGGTATATATCTCGTTTTACTTACCCATTTTTTTTCACGCTTTTATTTTCGTAAATCAAAAATCCACGCGTAATTTGTTTTCTAATTTGAATTGTTTGTACTTCTTAATAGCTAGGTCACTCATGTTCTTCGTAAGTGCTCATTAAAACTAGACTTTCGAAAACGAGCACTACCCATAAAGGAAAAGATTCCCTTGCCGCGCTTTTCAAAGAATGGTAACTCTAGTATCTACTATTTACATTATATTCTTATTGCATTTATTCTGTTCTGAATACCTAGATACTGTAAGTTTTGTTTGTTTATGAAACAAAAACTTTTATTCTGAAAAATTGCTCCTATCCGAAATATTTCCGGAGCCTAAGATGCGCTTAATGCACCTTGACAGATTAAACGTCAATGATAATACATAACTCTGTAATCTATTTGATGCGTGCACAATGTGCTCATAATAACGACCGTTCAAGAAGGTATAATTAGGGTTGCTAAATTGTGCTACTTTTCCCGAGTTAGGCTATTTTTTTATATGCTTGAGCAACTTTAAAACATTTTGTATCGCAATTTAGGCTCTTTTTTTAGCGCCACTGTATATGTTATAATTATTGGTTGAAAATAATTAGGCGCTTTAGTACATTAGGCTCCTTTGCAATACAGATGGGCCTACTTGATAGAAATTATTCTGGCAACTCTGGGTATAATGGATATACAGTACAACCTAATCTCTGGTACAACATAACTGGCAATTTACGCGCCCCTTACAGACAAAAATAATATTTCTATAATGCAATCAAGTATTTATTTTTTTAAATATACATTTATAAATAGATATAGTTTTGGATTTCTTAAGGGCAAACGATTTTTAGTCTAATCAAATGTCATACGTTATTTGAAAAAGAATTAAGTGGCCATAACCGGTAAAGTTGTGGTTAAATAAATTATACGGTTTTACTCAATCACACTTAATTGGACTACAATCGTAATGCACAATACCGATATTCACTAGTGGATATCCACTGATTAAAACATGTCTCGTTCTACGTGACTATGGTTGCAAAATACTATTATTATTGGTTATTATATTTACAAATGTTTATATCTTGGATTGAAAATATCGTTTTCACTGACCTCTATAGAGGTCAGAGAATTGTAGTTCTGCTTTACCAAAACAGCCACGCAAATAAAAAACCATTAAGTGGTGAATAGGAAAAGAGATTTCTGTTTTACCGACAAAACTGTACAGTAAACGGTTTTATACTAATCAGAGCTATCTATTGTTGTTAAATGACATTTTTATTAGCTAACGTCTATTCCACATATCGTTTTGGCAAAGTCAGGAAAAGTTCTACAACCTAATATCAATATTATTCAAATAATTTAATTTTTATTGGGGGTATGTCAATATGAACGAGCGATGTCAATATTATTTTCCCGCTACCATCATGTCTTTTTATTTTACTAATGTTGAAAAAATTGCCCACCCATTAGTTCGATAACGAGTTTAATACATTATTACTAAGATGTCTCCAAGTACAAGAATCAGGCCCCACTAATTTTGCGAAATATTCATAGCAAAAAAGTAACAAAACTAAACTGTGTTAAATTTTGTCGCTTGATATCAAAGTATCGATTTATGATTTACACTTCTGATAATACTTTTTTCGTCTAATTTTTCTAATTTGCGGTCGGTGAATAATTTGCGGACACCGCCTTTTCAATTATATAAGAATCGCGAAATCAAAGATTATACTACACGAAATTGATTCTATTACGATTTATTTTATCCGATACGTAGGTATTTAAAATCTACAAACATAGCCGGCTACTTCGTTCTTGTCCATACGCCGACAGTTTTAATCAATTAACCGCGCTATTAATTTTAATTAAAAAATTGCCACCGTTGGAAATCGAACTCGCAACCACTCAGCTCCAAGCAGACCGCCTTTGACATGGCGCACGTTCACTTGGACTGATTATAAAGACGTACTTTACTCACACACCGAGATTTCAAAATAAAACACACTAAGTAAATATATTTATTATATTGAATACAATCGAATCATAATTATAATGAATGAGAATTAAATTTGAATATAATATAATATATAATATATATTATATTAAGGATAATTGATTTATTTATATCTAATAATTTTATTTTAAAATATTTATAATCTTATATGTTTTGAATGAAGCATATTTTAATTGAAGTAAATGTGTTGGTATTTGAATCTAATTAATTTACTAAATTTTACTAATTATAATTAATTGATTATCTAAATATATAATTATATATTTATATGAAGATCATTTAATTAATGTTAAATATGAATAATTATAAAATATTATACAGAACAAGAGGCCACAATACAAAGCCCACCCCCTCATAAAATATCTATACAAATTGGCAAGAAACGGGGGGGGGTCGTGTAGATTATGCACATACAAAATGTAATAGATATGAAAATATGATAGTTGCAGAGTGCAGAAATATAAAATAAGATAATTTTGCAGAATATATTATGTCCTTGAATATAAAACTTGAATATATTAGTCGATCTAGTTTCATTGCATAAATAAGCGCGCCATCTCAAAACTTGATCTAACAAAAGTCTGATGAGATATATGACCACAAGTATGGGTAAAATTCCTAATTTGAACATATTTAGAATAGAAAGAATAATGCTCTCTGAAATACATTTAAAATGATAAATGTAAATAGTTAATAACTTTATAGGCATGTTTTTTAAATGCAAAATAGAAAATATATATATTTAAAATGGTTTTGTGAACATTTGTATATAGAGAATAAATTATTTGATGTACTTGAAACTTATTTTATAAACATCAAACAGTTTACAGTATACATCTTCAAGTAACTTTGTAAATGTTGATTTTAGGGGTCTTTCACACCGAAGATACAAGACTTAAGATGGATTTTATTTCAGTTGTGGTTTCGCTTCTTACGTGTTTGTGTTCTTCTTATTGGTTTCAAGTGTTTTTCTTGGGAAAAAGAAAGCAAATATACAAAAAGGAATATAAATATACAAAATAAATGTATGTAAATATGTAAAATTAATTTACAGGATCTTGCGTCTTGCATCTTCGGTGTGAAAGACCCCTAAAGTACAAAACTGGGAATTTGTTTTGAGAAGCAATTATTGTTCAAAAGTATCGTTTACATTGCATGGCCTTAATACATTTTCTTTCTCAAATTTTAAAAGTTTTCCGTCCCAAAATATATATTTTATAGTTATTATTCGCACTTATATTTTTTCGGGCAAAGTTTTTGATTAAGGACGTCCGAAAGATTAAAAAAAAATGCAGAGAAGTTCCTGTAAATTAAATATGCTATAACAAAGTCAATACGAATGCATTGGTATGCTTAAAAATGTTAGTTCTAATGCATTTTTTCGTTTTTTTTGATATTAAAAATCATACTTTTAACATTGGGTCTTATGGAGAAACTACATAGTTTAAAATACAGAGAAGTTTTTATAAAACTATGTAAACTTTTGTTAAATGAACAAGGATTTAATTGAGCCAAAGATGAAGATATGTTCAAATGCATTTTGGAAAGTAATAATGAATTATATAAGTAAATTTTATCATTTTAGAGAAGCAAAACACAAGATTTTACTAAACGAAAATTTACACAATCAAATAATTGTACTCGCTATCTCGCTGTAAATTAATTAAAACAACCCAAACCATTTAATCATTTGAAAGTGACTAAATGTATCAATACTTCTATTTTAAATGTAAAATGGAAATGATTTTTTTAATCTGCCACTGGTTTTATATTAACAGACATGTATTCTACAAAATCTACGAGGGAGGGTTTAGGTCATAGCCTTTTACACTCATATAATTTTATAAATATAATAATTAAAACAAATATAAATGACTGAAATGATGAAATAAAAAAATAAAAATAGGAGTGTTTTTTTCAACATAAAATTAAATAATTCACATAATACAATTCGTGTTCAGAAAATTTTTCTCCCAAATTCTCCGCTAGCAATTAATTACTATCAGTTTACCGTTATGTTTGTTTATCAAATAAACAATTGATCTACTAGAAATGATCATCACCAAAATAAAATTTTTCTATGGCTTTTAAACTTTTAAATGCAGATAAAAACTCTACATGTGACAAATTGAAAAGCATTGAGCTTAAATTTCTATCGGTCGGGTAACAGTAATTTATGCGTGATTTTCCTTACCCAGTCGACAGAAATTTAATCTAATCAAATCGATTTAAAATTCTGATCCGTATTTTATGTCACACGCCGCTAAAAAAATTGTTTATAAAACTTGTTTATACGTCTATAAATTGTTTATGCGATAAACTTTTTGGCAGTAAACAGCTAACGATTAATTTATGGCGTTAAAATGCTAGCGGTTTAAGACGGGCGATAAATTTTCGTCGACTCTAATGTGTGTCAGAAAGATGTCTCCGATTTCAAAAAGGCACAACTACGTCAAGAGGGAGTAGAACGGTAGGAATAATAGCGGTAGGAACACACGTTTGTCATGAAAGAGTTTATTAAAATTCGTTACGCAGGAGCTGCGTCAATTTAGTGAATTTCCCTAGAATGAATAAATCACTATCTAGCGGTCACAATTTTAGTCTGATCAAAATGAACTGTCGTATCTAATATGATTTTGGTATTTTTTAAATAAATGGCATAGGTCTAAAGGGGAAGCGGGACATAGAGAAAGAAGAAATCACAAAATATAAAATATCTCTCCTAATACTAAAAAAAATCGAGTAAAGTTGTAGAAAACCTGAAAAATGTTTTCTACAATTCATTACCTGATCAGTTTTTCTCAAACTCTAATGTGTACAGAGATATTTAGGAATTTAACTTTGAATTTTAATTCGTAAATATTTCTGTCAATATTAGGGTAACAGAAAAAACGATTTTGCTCATTAACGAACTCGACCGTTCAAATATCAAAAGCACTTCATATACTCAATTTTATTCCAATCGGATTAAAACCGTGACCGCTAGAGCGATTGCAGACACATATAGATACATACATATATTTTTGCGAAATTTTGACTTTGATACGACTGTACGAGACCAGTAGCTCTATTTCCTTTCAGTAAATACGCTAAAAATGGAAGATCATTGAAATTCCAGAACTAATGTGTACGAGATCTGGTTACCATTAGCTTTCGTTTATTAAAAATGATTGAAACTACGTAAAATTGAAAAGTGAATCAGCTGGGTGAACTCATACTACCACAGAACAAATAACAAACTTGTGTCAAAACATTTTTCGGAACGTTTCCCTCACAGATGTGTAATTTACTCCGACGAAAATCATTTCTATCTTTAAGGCACAAACAATAAACAAAATTTCCGATACAATAATCCCAGGGATTTTTATCAATGGTCTACCATACTTGACAACGAAAGTACGATTACCACTAGCCAAACAAAACCATAACTAACACTAAAAACGGTATTGATTCTATTCCCTAACGTAGCTTTGTCCTTTTCAAATAAGGGGGATCATTGTGACACACCGTGTATAATCAGCTATATATAATATAATATATAAAATCATTTTAATGGTAGATTAATAGATTTTGATTGTATACTCTTGATATTATCAACACTAATACCATTTGATGTTGGATCTGTTGTTGTTGTTGCTGTTGTTTCTGATACAGCTGTTGTTGTTGGTGTTGTATCCATAATTTCAATTTTATTATCATTATCAGTATTATTATTCGTATTATTCGTATTTAAATGATTTGAATCAATTTCCATTTGATGATCGTTGGTAGTGGTGGTATCATTGTTATTTGTTGTTGTTGTTGTATCAATATTTTCAGTATTAGTATTAGTTGTACTTATCGGTTGTACAACGCCATGTTCTAATTCATAATCTTTAATAATATCATCTAAATGATAACGTTTACGATAGTTGGTAAAGAATGATTTTAAATGTGCTTCATTTTTAGTACCAATCACATCAGCTATCGTTTTAAAATCTTTACCATATTTTCGAACACCTTGTACAGCTAATAATAGTTCATCTTGTGTCCATTTAGCATTAATTTGTGATTGTAATGTTTGTTGAGTTGAGATAGTTGTTGTATTATTTATAATGTTTATATGTTGTTGAATATTTGGTTGTAAATCGTGTATACCATCGCTTGTCTTCTTCTTTAATGTACTTACTATTTGTTTATTATGTTGCACCTATATATAACATACAAAAATTTATTAATAAAGCCAAGTCTGGTCCATTTTTATAGGCAAATTAGATGATTACTTCCTAGGGGGCTCGAATTTGAGGAGTAACATTGACGAATAAAAACAAACCGTATTGTGGCGTTCTTGTTTCAAAGATTTACAGTTGATTTGTGCCTAGTTCATTCGGTTTTCGAAAATATGTTATGCAGGAACTCTTTTATTAAGTTAAGGTAATAGGCAAGGTGAAAACTGGCATTCATTCGGAAAATTTTCCCATTCGATTTTTGTTTTGACGTGAATATGTTTATAAATTTGATATACAGGGAGGTAATTCAAAAAAACTGATGATAACAAAATCGGGGGATACAGTTTGGTGTTGCAGCTACAAAACTATCAGCTACATCAAAAATATAATAGGGAATATGCATGAAAATTTTTTTTCATATTTATTTTCAGAATATGAAAATACTGTTAATACTGTAATAATATTTAAAAACGAAATTAAAATCCGACAAATATCAAGGAAGCTATAAGTTTTTAAAGATTATTATCTGTCTCATTCTTGCAAAAATACTTAAAACGGAGTTTTACGTGTATTTTAAATGGTGAAAGTGTAATATGACGTCACATAACATATCAAGAGGGCTATCACCCTCTTTATCTAATCGAGAATTTCAATCATTCATATCTAATTATTATTTAAAAAGTAATTTTACCTTGATATTTGTCAATTAAACATGCTTCAATTCAAGTGCAAAAAAAAATGTTCATGCACATTCCCTATTACACCACAAGTAGCTAAAGGTTCAAAGAATTTGTTATGCTGAGTTATGACTACAACGCATTACGCGTGGTGGAGGGGGAAGCGCCGTCATTTTGAGGTTGTTTTGCTGCGTCACATAATTTCCGTTTGATATAACTTTTGACTCAGAGAAGCTTCGTTTTAGTTTCAATCGAAAGCTCTTGTTAAGATCTATCGATTTAATCTATCAATTAGTGTAAAATAGTTATAGCGATTAATATACTTTCCCCTTAACTTACTACCCCTTCACTTGTTAACTCCGAAATTATGAAATGAAGATTATAAAAAATTAATTATGAAATGAACAGACTTAGAAATATGTCCAGCGAAAAATAAAAATTTTAAAAACAAGCTTTTAAAACAAGAAAATAAACTCTAAATTAAATTAAACCCATCAATTTATTGCATTATGCAATTTATATGATATAAAAGCTTGTCGTGAGATTAATATATATGTCAAGAATTACATTTACTTGATATAAGTTTTTTTTTCTCTCTCAGCGTACATATAATAGAAGAAAATAATACTCGTTACGTACACATATTCACGTAAAACACACGGCCGTGTCCAAAACACAACCACTCCCCTCTTTTTTGCATATTCACGTTTAGAACATGCTCGTGAATATGGATCAAGATTCTATTGCGGCAGTGTGTTTAATCTATATGACTCTTGAAATGATGTAGTTATTAAATAATTAACTTACTTGACGTTTTAATGATATAATTTCGCGATCCATGGCACGCAACATTAATTGACCATGTGGTGATGCAGCCATTGCAACTAAGTCATCATGATTAATATACATACCACGTGGTGGACGACGTTTATGTCGTTGTATATTACCAACACCCCCACGTCTACCCGATGTATGTGTACCTGGACCCGATGTTGGACGTGCTGTACCTGTACGTCTTTAAGTAAAGTAATATAAATTAATTATTTTATTTTTTCGAACATATTTTATACACTAATTAACAAAGGTCAGATGCATCAAAAATTTAATTTTTGATCAAAATATATGTTTCATTTGATTATTTGAAATTTTGAGCACGGCATGTCCCAAAGTCTTGAGGCAAATTTGAAGAATGGGTTATTTCGGAACATGTTATATATGTATTTTGGCTAATTATATACATTTGATGAATTAGACAATATTAATTAAAACATTAAATGAGACCCCAAAGACCACTTTTAGACAAATTTGAAATTTTCACAACAATCGGTATGTACTCGAAATTATGCATCTTTCAATTTTGATGTCTGTATAATTCGGTCAATTTTTAGTCGAATCACTGTCTCGTAAGACAGATGTGGGCTACAGACATCGAAATACAACGAAAATACATAATTCCCGAGATATTTTCGAAAAATCAATCGTCTAAACAACGACTCGGGTCTACTAGTCAAATGAATACTATCTTTAATAAAATTTATTTAGGATTTGAAAAAAGCTATAAAGTATATCAATGATCGTACAACGATTTATAACCTTTTTTTATTTGTCCTAAATAATTTTAATTTTTTTATTTATTGTCAAATATCAGGAAATGTAAATTAGAAATTGATTTGACTTGATGTGACAGATTTAACTGTAAACTATGTTGTATATTTGTGTGTATGTGTATATTATTTTTGATATTACCTCCAATGTTGATAACATGAGTGACATAATTGTTGTCCTTTTGTTGAATGATGTGTTAATGAACAGCTAACACCACAATTTCCACATATTCCTCCACCCTCATTCTGTAGATATATAATAACAAATATTATTCAATAATCAATATATAATTGAATTTGCATCGCAATTAATTATAATTAATCAACATTGTAATTGAATTGATTATTGCAAAAAAGACCCAACATGTTTTTATTTTTTGTAGTATCAAAAAATTTTAATACTGGGTGTGTTTAGCGGATCAAAACTAGATAATAATTATTATTTTATTTTTGTATTGAATATAAAAATCCAAAATTTTCGTTAAAAAATAATAAAACATCAATTAATTAATTTTATAAACAAACTTCGAATCTTAATCAAAAAAATGACGAATGAAGAAAACGCTGACTAAAATCGTTAATCGTGTTCTAGACAATAATTCACACACCACTCCCAAGCGCTATTATCCGCTAAACACACCCAATCGAATGCTTCATTTAAAAACAAAAAACGCAATAATGTGATATCACAAGTTTTATTTTAAGTTTCCTTTTTTTGTTGGAAAGTTTTAGATGTGAACTTTTCGCAATAATCGAATTAATAAATTAAACAATTTACTACATTTAATTAATCATCATAATTAATCAATTATAGTAAATTGTTATAATAAATATCTAATAATTATAATGATGAATGATTGTGCTTTATAAATGATTATTAAACAAGTAAATTAAATTTAAGCAAATTAATAAATAATATAAATATAAATAATAATAATAATAATAATATACAGAAAATAATTAAAATTAATTATAATATGATATAAATATAGCAATATAACATGCATGCAAGGTATTAATAGTGTAAAATAATAAATATTAATTATAAGCATCATTTAAATATATTATAATAGTCTAGTCAACAAACTCTCTCAATTAAAATTATAAATATTAGTGGTACAGTTCCAGAAGGTGGAACTTTTTTTTTAGGAAATTTCCTGCTCTTTAAAAAACAAAACCCCCTCTTTTATTTTAAATAAATTGTTTATAACTTTTGCAATTGTTTATGTGCGGGTTTGAAATTTTTGCACATTTTTCTAGACCTCATAACGAATTCAACGAGATATCGCACGTATTTTAATTCGCAATAGCAAGAATTAACACGTTTTTTAACTTGTTGACTAGACTAGTATAGAAATATCGCATAGTAAATAGTATATAGTGAAATATAATAATATAAAATAATAATAATATAAATGAATATGATTAAATTATATAATGTAGTAGTATATGGTTGGTATCATATATAATAAATATAATGTAATGTGTAATGCAATGGTATAGATATAATGATAAAGAACAACAACAAACACAAACCTGTTGCATTAGATTTGATTTAATTGTTGTTGTTGTTGTGGCATTTGTTGTATTATTATCATTGTTGATATTACTATTAGTTGTAGTTGTAATACAATGTGATGGTGAACCACAACCACTTTTACGTCTAATACCACGATGTATTGTCCATTTCTACAACATTACATACCAACTATACTATTTTATAACTTAAAAATATACTAAATAATAAGCTTTTGATTTGGAATCATTCATACAGTAACTCTATTATGTCGAAATAAATGTAAATATTAGAAGAAGAAAAAGCTGATGTGACTTTTTCTACGGTAGAAACCTCTTTCTCCATCTCCAAAAGGACCTTTGTTTCGGATTTTAGCCAATAATCACTTGAACAGTAGAACACAAAAAATACAAACGATTTTAGAAAACAGTAAAGTTGTAGTATTTTGAAAAAAGTCCAAAAACAGTTCATTTCGGCGAAAAAATTAGATATTTCAGACCTCCCATTCATGGAACGGAGCGTGGATAGTTTTATTCATTTTAAGTTAGCTATTATAGACTTAAACTTGTAAACCAAGTTCCGAGATATATCTTTTTGAAAGTAATCAGAAATATAACCAAATTTTATATAACCCCTCTCCCCCCACACAAATATTCCAATCTTTGTGATTAAAAGTGCATTAAACGTCCAAGATTTTCTTGCTCTATAATTAAAATGGGATCTCACGGTCGGTTTAAATTCCCAAAATCGCTAAAACTGAAAAACCTTCTTTTTTAGCTAAAATCTGTGTTTTTGGACAATTTTCAAATTGTTGCATTTGATCTAAGATCCTGTGACCGGCGGAATTCCTCATTTGGGAACTACTCCCCAAGCTGTCCAAAACCTCGTAATACAGAGGACTGAGTTTACAATATAAAAATTTATTTAACAGCGAGAGCAATAATGCAAACTCTTTAAAACCTTGGCTTATCGAATGTATTGCTGTCTCAGGGCCCCAGGCTTGTTAGGTTTTTGAGTTATTTGGGTTAATTGTCTGTAATTTAACCCCCACCTCCCAAAAGCTCTCCAGAAATTTTCTCTGGCCACGGCCTGTTCTGCTGCTCCTACAAGTGTATATAAAATGTCGTGTTTTATAAATCTTATACGTGGATAATACACTTTGGAGAATAATATCGATCCTAGCCGTATAACTCACTTTTATTCATAAGATAATAATTTTTGCCATGTTCACAAAACATATTTCATTATTTTGATAAGTTCTATCACATATGAAATCTTTTTCATCATTTTTCTGGACAGCCTGAATATACTTGAATCTTATCCTCAACGTCAACAGACCAAATCGCACTTCGTTAACAAGTATCTTAGCTACTGCGGTTATGTATTTTTATAGATTCACCCATATCTACGAGTAGACATTCTATATATAGTTGCCGAGACATTTTCATCGTGTGTGAAGGCCCCAACTAATTGAGACGAATTGAATTGCCACCCAATTGTTCTAGTTCAATGAATTTAGGTTCTACATTTTTTGTGTTAATTCCTGCCGGCATCATATGTCGTACACCCAGCAAAAATTACTTACACAATTATTTACACAGGGCTTCTGGATTATATCAAGTGTGGTAGTTTTGCAACTAGACAAAAATTATGAATTTTTAGCACCCTGGTTCATTGATATGAACTGGGAGCACACCAACCTGCCTTTCTGGGGTGCTTCCGATCACCGCAGACTCAAAAAACATTTATTCATAAGAAGTTGGATGACAATGCGGCTTTTCCGTTTACAGAGTTGGAAGCGACGAACGAGGTGGTGAACTAGTAGAGCAGGGAAGTTGAAGGGATGAATTCTGATGAGTTGGCAAACAAAACCTAGAAATGGTTACTTGCCAATCTTCGATCTCCTAAACTATTGAAATTTGCGTGTATATTGAAATGGTAGATATCGATAGATATATGTTTTGTTCTCAATTTTATCAAATAAATTTTCAAATTTAAAACTTTTATTTCATATTAATAAACTAAACTAGCACAGTTCAACTTCAATTCAAAATTTCAAAGCAAGCTTTAAACATCAAAATAATAAGTTGATAGCGGTTAAATTAAAATATTTACTAACTTTGGTATAAAAAGGTGTTCAAATACAAATGTGATCGGGTAGGACACACTTGAGGCCCGTTGTGATACCAGAAAAAAAGAAATCGTCCCACAAGGAGCCACTGCTTAAACGTTGAGATTCAACGTCGACCGATTTAGGTTCGGAGAGGTCGTCAAAGAATGGATGCCCAAGTGTGCCAGTCTTCTCATAGCAAGAGCTGGACAGTGACATAGAAGGTTATCGTCCCCTTTTCACCCTCATTGTGACAGCTCCTGCAATAGACATGGTGGCCCATGCGCTCAGCATGTTTGCTCCCCAGCCAGTGGAGCAAATAATGACTGACTCCAAGAATGACTCCAATAATGACTGCTACTAGTATATTGCTTATGGAGGGCCTTTAATAGTCTAGAATGTCTAGAACTAGATATTTAAATTTTAAAGTCGCAATACTTCATTTATGTTTTGAATTTTTCCGTATCTTTGTTTAAAAAAATGGAAAATCAAATTTTTTTAAAGTTTCCAACGGGGATCTTTTTTAAATCCTTCAAAAAATAGCTCCTAGAAGTAAAAAAAAAAATTCATTACTTGAATTCATGACCAGATTGGAAAAATTAATTCGCAATAGCAAGAATTAACACGTTTTTTAACATGTTGACTAGACTATAAAGGGAGATAAATCACTTACTTCTGCATTAAAATGTAAAATATTTTTTTAGAAGAACCGATTTTTTACCACAATTTCTTCCGTCGAATGAATGTTCTTTTACAAAACTACCTCACTTCATCTAATCCAGACTGTATTATATTTTATAATTCATTAAATTATAATTAATATTAATGATAATCACTACTTATTATATTTAAATACTACAATATTATATATTTATAAATAATATATAAAATAATATAATAATATATAATAATAATAATAATTTTATTAAAATTAAGTGATTAGTCATTAATATAAAATTATATACTTTGAATTATAAAACGAAAACAGATTCACAATATATTAAAATCAATCATCAACAACCATATCAATACAATGGACACTTAGAATCGGAGTTCGAACACTAAGTGTTGTTGTTTTACAATAAATATAATATAGAAATTTAATATAAAAAATTAATTTAATATTAAATTCTATTTATATTTATTTTCATATAAATGATAGAATATGAAAGATTATAGAATGATAGAATGAAATATGGATTCAATATAAATAAAACAATTATATATTCGTAACAAAATATTATCTATTTATTAATTATTATTAATATTATTATATTATGTATTTATTAATTCATAAATTTAATTAATTAAATTTATTATTATTAAATTGTATATAATATATATACATATATATATATATATATATATATATATATATATATATATATATATATATATATATATATATATATATATATATATATGTATATATGTATATTCTAATTACAAAATATTTAATTACATTCATTAATATTATATAAAAATTGTTTTTAATAAGTATTTATAATTACATTACATAATTCATAATTAATTCAATATTTATGCGGGATGTGTGAGATGTAATAATAGTGAAAACTAAAAACAGTTTATCAAGAAGATGATTTAGAATCGTTTTAACATACACTCCCACATTCAATATATTTGTACCAGTAAGTCACATTCTTAGCGTATATAATACTGAATATATGCATAAAATGGCATACAGTAACACTTAGAATGTTTCTACTGGTTCATTTTTTATGAACGGGAGTGTACAATAAAGTTAGTTTGGTGATTAACTACAAAATCTAATAACTTTCCATTATTTATTATTTTGAGGTGAAAACATCTATTCGCTCATTACAGTCGTTCGAACTTTCTTGTTTCAAAATGAATCGCTAATAACTATCAGACTAATAATGCGTCAACTATGGTTGAGCCTGTAGCGGTATCGCTGCTAAAATCAAATATACTTTAGTTTATTAGATACCTTTGCATTTCAACTACATTCTCCATGAGTTATCACGGTAATTATTTATGTGTTCATTACTTTGGTAACTATAAACAAAGTCATTTAGACATTTTGATAAATTCATTTTCATAAAGATGAGCTATATCTTTATTAAAATGAATTTATCAAAATGTCTAAATGACTTGGTTGATAGTTACCAAAGTAGTGAACATAAATAATTACCGTGATAACTCAGGGAGAATATGAGTCAGCGAGTAGTTGAAATGCAAAGGTATATCATCCAACCTCCTACAAGCAAACAATAGATGTACGTGTTTGTCGCGCAGTATTTATTTTACCTGTGACGTCCTCGTACCATTGTAGGCTCATACGCGAGAATGGTGCATCGTAGAAACACTTTTAGCTAGAACATTGATTCGTGTATCATTGGCAAGAACTTGCGGAACACTACGGGGACCCAAAGTGAGACAATAAAAATATTCGCCGGGATATAAGTGAAAATCGGTTTTAAATTGAAAATCTTAAAATAATTAAAGATGCCGTCTCATATGACTCGAAAACATGCTCGAAATCATAAAAAACGCAAGTCAGAGGAAAGCTCGCGTCGAAAGGAATCCAAAAATCAAAAAGTAATATGCCGAACGAATGCGAGAGCTACGGCAGCGTCGAAAGTGAAATGTAAATATATATTAAAGAGATTGATAATTAAATTACATATTAATACGAAACACTTGTTATGATTTGATCGCGATAGTTTTACAAAAAATCTACGGCGCGGACCCGAACTACGTCTTTCTTCATTTTTTTATACTCAGCCTTTAAAAAATAGTTTTTCTTCGAACATTTACTAAAATTTTCTATGGAAATACGAAAAATTAACTAGTTATCGTAATATAATATAATATACATTCCCAAAGTATCGTCTTAATTTGGGGCATTATTAATTCGAAATTATAAATTGGAGTGAAATGATGATGAATTGTCGTTAAAAAAAATTCGTCAACATCTATTTTAGTTTAGACTATCAATATTCACCCCTCAACATCCTGTATATTAAATTAAAAATGTACAACTTATTTTGTATTTATAATTACTGTATTAATTAAAATAAAAATATTATTAATAATTATAATAATGTTAATAATATTTATATATAATTATTAAATAACAATCAATTTATTTATAATTTTTATTCATTTTTTATTAATTGTGAATCTGTCTTCATTTATTTTTATTTTTTTAATATTTTATTTAATTACTATCTATCTATTAAAAATATTTGTTAATGAAATATGTTATATATGTTTTCCAATATGTGTATAAAATAAAATAAAAATAAAATAAAAACAATATACAATAGTCATGTTTATAACAAACTAAGTCCTTATGCCCCAATTCATAGAATTCATACGCATTTCGACTACAAAATAGTCATTATCAGCATGAATTAGCCAATCGTCACTATCTCCGGGATATGGAATCGAAGACATGTTACTCGTTGCTAATTTGGTGCGTGCCCCATCTCAGTCAGTCTAAAAAATATTTACTTCTGAGCATTTATTAAATGCAACGTGTTTCTCTCAGGACACATTAACTTATCAGCAGTGTTGCCAAAATTGGGGATTTTCCCAAAATTTAGTTGATTTAATAATATGAAATAACGCATGCCATGTATCGAGGATAAATTAACATTTTTTTCTGATTCGTTATGTTAAAGAATAAATCGCCTAAATTTTCTACTAGGCTGTATTAAATCACCCAATCTGGCAGCACTTACTAAACAAAATGTGATCACAATGCAAGTTGCTTAGTATATGTCGAGTGTCCTGGCACATAAGTTAGATATACTTACTAAGGACTTAGTTGTTCTGAACACGACCAATAATAATAATAATAATCATATATAAATATTAATTACAACATTTAAATTATTTCACGAGCTCAATTTACATTATATTGTTTATTGATGTTCAACTATTATTAAAATTTATGAACTCGTTAATGAGTTGTGTGAACACAAATATTTAAATTTAATTATATCAATTGTAATATAAAAATTATTAAATAATAATAATAATAATAATGAAACTATTATAATTATATCAAATAAAATATAATTAATTGGGTATACGCAAATATCGTATCAAGTCCTATATATGGGCAACTAAGTGAAACATTCTGTGGTATTAAAAACAGTTGGAAGATCGTTTCTTAATTAGAAACAGAGTAGTGAGAGACTCAACTGTGGTAATTACATATGCGTTGCTAGAGTTGCGTTAATAAAATAAACAAAAAAAATTATTGTTTTGTTAATGAAACTCATCTGTTTTTATTAAAAATATAGCTAATTGTTTAAATGTAGGCTGACTAAAGCTGCCATTTTGGAATATGACGTCATGGGTAACTTTACAAATAGTAAAGCATATAAAACCGTGATTTAATTTTCTAATTTGAAGTTTTATGTATTCTTAAGCAAAAATTTTCTCAATGTTGGTATTTTATGTTGTTTTTTTTAGTACATTCTCTCTAATGTGATAAATTCAAATCACTTCAGTTATCGATTCGTTCACTGCGGTTTTATAATTGGTTTTTTTTTTATATTACGATCGTGAATTAATTAATATAACAATTTAAAAAATAAATCACCCGATAAATTTCATTAATGCGTGTATACTCAATTATAAAAAAAAATATCCATATACAAAGTGTTGCAAAATTATGTTTCGTAACAGTTCATATAAATATTATTGGTTTAGAAATGCTTTCGAAATAGTATTTTTGAAAGTTTATTTGAATGGTCATTTTTAACATCTCGCAGAGCATTACGAAAATTCAGTTTGCTTACTTTCATTCTGAGACTGATCCCCTTTATTTCATCTAATTTAATTGGTTTATAAAGTTATGAAACATAAATTTACAGTCTTGTTTTATTACAAATTATAAAATAAAAATTTTCGTCTCAACTCACTTTTTCTAATTAAAATGATGAATTATAAATTCCTATTGAATTATTATTATTTATATTTTTTTATACAATTTGTTGTTTTTTTTTTTTTGAATTTACAAAAATAATTTATTA
This sequence comes from Nineta flava, assembly GCA_963920215.1. Taxonomy (NCBI): domain Eukaryota; kingdom Metazoa; phylum Arthropoda; class Insecta; order Neuroptera; family Chrysopidae; genus Nineta; species Nineta flava. Next base: position 10,898,725 of record OY986040.1, on the reverse strand, counting down.
AAATATAAAATGTGTATTCAATTATAATTATTAATAATAAATGTGAATTGAAAAAAATTGAAACTGAATATTCTAATAATAATAATTAAATGATATAAATTAATAAACTTAAATCAAATGTATGTATGTATGTATATGTGACGTGTGTCAAATTATGAATTGTTATTAATTAATAATTATACTTGGATGTATAATAAATTGTACACCTCATCGGATATCTATCTCATCTATATAAATGTTTTGATGATCAGTCTTTTAAAATTAAACATTAAAATTTGAAGTTTGTATTCAATAAAAAAAAAAAAAATGTTGATTCAAATAAAATCAATCTATATTTCAATAATAATAATAAAGTAAATAATTATGAAGAAGACATATTTTTAGATTACTACAAAGACCCTATTGTATTATAAATTACACTAATTTAATATTTTTAAGGACTTCTATGAAAATAATCGTCATTTTAATTATCCAATTAATATTATTCAATGTACAGTTTAAAAAAAAAAAAGTAATAAAATTGAACGACAGTCTAAGTAATACTATATGCAATATTATATTATATATATACAGTAATACGAACATTTAGACTGTGAATTACTAAGTCATATTTATTGCATTGGAGTGTACATATTATGCTGATATAACAACACAACATTTATCAATTATTATTTCAATTTATTTGAAATTAAGGTTGTCCTGTAATAAAGATGAAATGAACAAAAATTCACCATCCTATGAAAGAAAGAAATCTGATATCGATGCAGTAAAACCAGCGATAGCCGTGTCTCAAATAATCGTATACAAAATGTTCATAAAAGTAGTGGCATATTGTAATGTTAAAATTATAATTTGTATATATTAAAAATTGAAATATTACCACAAATATAAAAGTAAATCTTATTTCAGTACAACCTTAATTCAATGAGAATTAATTTTTATTCAATTACGTTTATATACTTTTCAAATAACTCAATATGTTATTCAACAACAACTTTTAGTATCAAGTTCATCTACCATTCTACTGAGTGGACCAAAAGTAGCTTTCCAGGAAAGCCAGTGATCTATATACATGTTACGGTTAAAGCCCAATATTGGCTGAAGCTAGCTGTAGCCGGCTAAACTTAGTTTTATAGTTTTATTTAGCCGGCTAATACTAGCATTTGTCAAACACCGCTGGATAAAGTTGACTCGTACTTTCCAGCGGTTAATATTATACATCGATCATACCCCGAGTTGGTGGGGTTTGCGTGTTTTTGGGCCCCGCACTAAAAGGCGTTCTATATATTTGAGATATAGTGTCAAAAATTAATGAAATTAAATAAGGTAACTATTATAATCGAGTACTACAATCTTTCACTTTATCGGTCATATCCCGAGTTGGTCGAGTTTGCGTGTTTTTGGGCACCGTACTAAAAGGCGTTCTATATATTTGAAATATAGTATCAAAAATTATTGAAATTAAAATTACTACAACTACATATATTACTATATATATTACTATACCGTCTGTTTTGGAAAGCTTTGCTAATAGAGAATCAATGTTAAATATTATTTACTATAGTAACTACACAATGCTTCATAAAGAAATAAAAATAGTGGGGGTACTCTGTAGTGTGTGTGTGCATATGTAATGAATAATAAAGCAGCCAGATGTTTGTAAGTATGTGTATGTATGTATGGTTTTATAGTAAATATTTTATTTATTTATTGAACATTGATTCCCTATTAGAAATGCTTTTGAAAACAGACTGTATATATTACTCCAGCTTTATGCAGAGAAATTTGGATAATGCTAAGTTTAGACGGATAAAGCCCGAAATTAATCATATTTTATGTTTCAAATCAATTATATCCAAAAACGTTGGATACACCTAGCTTTATCCGGCTAAACTTAGCATTATCCAGAATTCGGGCTTAACTCATAACATACACATATAATCGTGTTTGTATGTTATAATCACGAACAGTGTCTATATAATAACGTTCACTATCACAAGGTCACTGAAAAAATAGGAACATCGGTATCTGGAATTCTTGAAAGATCGGTATCTGGAATTCCTGACTTCTCATTAGATGCTCGTGGGCTTTTGAGGCTCGATTTCTTGAATGCATTGACCGCGGAGTGTCATTTTCGTTCTCTTATGTGATTTAACTGCTTGTGATTTTCCAGTCTAGGCAATTGTCATGGGTAAGATGTTTTTAGAGAAATTGTAAAATTAAAATGATCATAGTTCTTTATTGAAATACCTTTTCAGCAGTCAAATGATAACCCCGAATTGTGTAACAAGATTTATGTAATTTGATCAGGACAATATTTAATTTTATATTGGTATATTCATTTTTCCGAGAAAGTTGTTTTTAGCACACTCTGTATATTTTGTTATACACTTCTAAAACTCAAAGAAACGTTTTTCTTCTGCTTATGGTTTTTTGAAAAAATCTCGAGAACGTTTGAACGTCTGATTTCGATGAAATTTTCTCAAATGAGTAGAAAAATTTTTCGATTATGTTTTACATGTGAGGGAAAAGTTATGTCTGCATGTTCTTCTTTATTAGGTATTAATATTTTAACGCGTAGAAAAACCGATAAGTTTTCCCTCATATCTCAATACTTTTGTTGACGAAGCAGTTTTAAACAGACATTATCTCGTATTTGAGATACAATTTTTTAAGTAATGTAAACAAATTAAAATGAATGGTAGCAACTTTATTGAAATATTTGAATCATCTCAAGGGAATATACTATTAAAACGGGTTAATGCTGAACTTGTAGTCGATTATGTATTGAATAACATTTTTCGGATTAGGAATCGGAAGCCCAATCGGCTCACCTCTTTTTTAGACGTGAGTAACAACATATCGTAACCACTAACATACTAACAACACACTAGTTTTAAGTGTAAACACTAGTCACTAGTTGAAAGTTAAATATTTACAGTAATAGACATTTATTTATATATATATATACAGTCGTCAACGGATATAACGACATTGAAGGGACCACATAACTATGGACGCTATTCCGATAGTTGAAATGGCACAGACCGTGTAAAAGGCGCGGGTGGGTTGGGAGGAAGTGCTTAGCTAATAATAATAAGCTTCTTACAGAAAAAATATGACGGTTGGTCGTTATAGCCGATAAACTTCGATAAAGGTTCGTCGCTTTAAGCGATATGTTACTTTATCCGATGTTGTTATAGGCGGTATGTTTACATAGGTGTTTATATAGGGATTCGGGCGAGACCTTGCCATTTAGTCGTAATAACCGATCCGTCATTGTAAACGATGTCGGTATAGCCGGTTTCGACTGTATATAATAATTGCTTGTAACAATGTATTTAAATTTTATTTAAAATAATCGTTGCTTGTTCTTGTAACCTGTTTTTACTCAATCATGAAGTAAACATGCAGAATCTACTGAAAGAGTGCCACTTTCAGCAAGTGAATAGTGTTTTACTTACTATTGGTATAATAAGTGTACCTTATATTATGTTGTGTTATTATTTCATCATCACCAAATCGAACATCACACTCGCACACATAATTATTTTTCATAAATTTTAAACAAACGTGTAAGTCCTATACGTGTCCACTTCACTCACAGTTAACAACGCGTATTTTATTTATAAGTTGATTTAGTTTTCTACAGTTTTAACAAGAAATTGAAAGATACTAAAATACAAAATGACTCAAAAGTCACGAACCCCTTCTAAACTGCATTACTTTCTTTTTCTGCTATTAATTTTTTTGAATCGGTACATATATTTGTCTATTTTTACGGGAGTTTTAAATCAAAAAAATTCAATTTTTCGAGGTGTTTCAATCACATTTTTTGAAATCGGATATTACAGTTACCACGAAAGCGTAGTTTCTGAGTCTGATTAAATTAATGTATTCCATTAAATCCAATCAAAAGAGGAAAAATCAAACACGAAAAATCGAATTCAATTATCAGGAACATTAATAAATATGTTTAAACAAAATTTGATAGTTTTAACTGCTTACTAAAATATATAGAGCACGGAAGTGCGTATGAAAAAGTATAAGGGGGATGGGTACTTCAGTGATCTATATTCTACAGGAAATATTAAGTCAAAAATATGAAATATAACAGAAAAATGAATAGAAAAAAAGTAATCGTATTTGAAGATGGTTTAGTGGCTTTTGAGGCATCTTTATATTTTTACTTGCGTATACGTATGACATAAACCAATCACGTAAAGCTTCAGTTTAAGTATACAGGCGAATAAAGATTGTTGGTATACCAACACCACAGTTTGAGTAGTTTTTATATTAAAATATGCAATTTTAAATTTACACAAATAATATGTGATTCGATAACGGAAAATCGCAAGTCAATTGTTGTGTACGATAGAAAATAGAATTCCGAAAACTTGAACCGAAGCAACTCTAAAAATGTAGAAATATTTTTATGCCTCTAGTTTCTAATCAGCTTTAACCGTACTAGTAAAATTACAGGATGTCCATCGCTTTCAATAAAAAACAACTAGCTGGTCATTAGTAAATTTCTTTCTTTTCATTTTGAGACTTTTCATTCTTTTCAAAATCGCAAAGACGGAACTCTAAGAAGTTTTAATATATTTTTTGTCATGGATACCAAAGTTATTTTTTAATCACCTATGCTGGATTCTTTGATTATTTGAATAAAGTACAGGATAAGTCGTAGAGAATGTCTCAAAGATTAGAAAGTTTCATTTCTAACGTTTCAAGTTTTTCGCATAGATTACGAATATGCCAGTGAAGACAGCGAAATTTATATATTAGTTATGGTTTTCGTAAAAACAAATTTTTTGTAGTCGTTTTGTGCCAAATCCATGTTTTGAATAAAAGTTGATCGTAATCAAAATACTAACAACTTTTGTTTTAAACATTTTTATGAAATGAATGGATTTGGCACAAAACAAATTTCAAACTTTGAAAAAAGTACGCCACTTTTGCATTTAAGAAGAAACAAAATTGAGTTTTTTACAGTTTATTTTGACGAAACCCATATAGTGAAGTCAATAAAAGTTTTTATACAGAAATCCTTAGAAACAGGTCATAGGTCAAAAGAAAGTTCGTATATTCGGGGTGAAATGCACCGAATATCCCAAATGTGGTTGATTTCATCCTTAAGAGATTTTTTTTTAAATATCAAATGTGGTTGATTTCATCCTTAAGAGATTTTTTTTTTAAAATGTTATGCATAAAAAAACAAATATTTTTGTTCTGTCCTGTTTTTTGTGTATCTGTTCCTGTTTTGAAGAAAATTCGATGAACAGTAGGTTATATTATGTTTAGTCCCGACTTTGTGACGAATGAAAATATTGATCAGATATCCATTTTTGAATCCGTCAAAGATAGAAGAAAAATTTGAAACTGAAAATTTTTCTGCAAGAATAAAAAATCATTTTATAAATTTTACCAGCTATTTTTTGGACTAAATCTCTGTAACTTTCCAAGTTTGTCATCAAAATCTCTTGAACAACCAGTTTTTCCTGATTTTCCCCAGTATGAACGAATTACTAATAAAGAATATGATGTACTATGTGTACTATCTTGCTATAATTACCCGTACGGGTAAAACTGTCAGAAACTATGTAACCATTTGAATGAATAATAATAAGCATAAAAATATGTAAAATATTAACGACCTACAGTTGAGAGGACCATCGACGATGAAGTAGATGTTGTTGTTGTTGTTGCTGCTGTTGCATCATCATTATTATTATGATTATTATTATTATTTAAATTAATATTATTACTACTTATAGTACTACTTGTATTTAATAATAAAGATGGACGATTAATTGTATGCGATTGTTGCTGTTGTGATTGTGATATGATTATTGTTGTTGTTGTTGTTGTTGCAGTTACATTAACATTATTTATTGATGATGCTAACATAGCATTATTAGTGTTGTGATCGCCTACCTTATCATCTGTCTCTGATTCATCGGCTGATCCGCCGCCAGCTCCTGTACCAACACCACCATTATCTGATGCATTACCATCAGATGTTGCACTAATGTCAATAACAGCGCCAGTAGCAGCTCCTCCACCCCCACCGCTAACAACAACACCACCTACAATTGTAGTACCATCACGTTGTGTTGTTAATTTTCTAGCTTGTTTATCCATTAAACTTGTACGCGTACGTGTTTTCTTCCATGAGTAATAATATTTCACTAAACTAGCGATACTTTTATCTGGTAACTACAAATTAATTATAAATTAATTACATATCAAAATGATTAATTATGATTAATTTTAATGGTGCTATTCACTTAAAACAAATGTTTACAGTCTGGAATATTATACTTTGTTCATTATAATTGAATCGGAGAATATAAGATTTTTGAAAAAGGTGTTTTACGGGCTCGAGAACTTAGCGAGTCTTAGTAGTACCAGAGAACTGTTTAGTCGAATCTCACAGACGCTTTCTTATGTCTGTTGATGCTTAAAGTTGCAGGGTGGCAACGAAATTGATACATAAATATCCTGATTTGAAAAAATTAATTTCCAGGTCAATAAAATTGAATCACATAGTAGTTTTATATTTTATACGTGTCACCGCGTGATGAACGAACATGATCCAATTACTTTTAATTTCTAAGAACTTTTCTCTTAATTGTACTATAGGCCACAAAAGTAGAGTTCTTTTTTCAAGATTTAAGGATGTACGAGCACTGATGTATAGTCCATTTATAAAATTCTTCAAAATCTTATATAGTACATTCATAAAACTCCACAATAATGCTTATTATTTTTTGTCGTAAGTTAAAATTAAAATTTAATTTAGGTCCTTCATACCGGAATTTTATTGGATCAATCTATTAACATTTCTATTTTCTATTGCGTAGTTTTTTTTTATTCGTCTTATTTTATTCCAAGTGAAAATTATCAAAATATGTCAAAATATGTGTGAAAATATGCGTTTCTCCATAAGAGCAATGCATTAAAACTCGAACTTTAACATTAAATAATTAATTCAAAACCGCCGTAACCCCTTCCCCCTGAAACTTTTATAATTGATTTATATGCACTTCAACTACATGTAAACAAAAAATTAAGGCTTATTCTTTTTGAAGCTCCAATGCTCGTACATCCTGCATAGTTGATTTGTGCCTTATTCGTTCGGATTTTAGGAAATGTTTCGAATAAAAGTTGTTAATTTTTATATACATCTAATCGTTGGTGCATCTATTAGTGGTCGTGTAACTTCTGAACGACTAGACCGATCGAGGTAATATTTACACAATGTATTTGTTATGTCGAGACGATGGTTCATAGCGAAAAAGCAAACAACTTTTGTATGAAACATTTTTTCAGTGCGAAGCCTGTGCGGTACAGCAAGTATATTTATAATGAACAACTTTTATTCGATGCATTATTTTAGAATACCTAATGTATAAGATCGACAAATAGACAAAATATTTTAGATGTCTGAATAGACATAACATAAAATTCTATGAAATTTATAGGTTTTCCCCAATCTAAAACAATTCAATGATTATTCGAAGTTTTCGAGGTAAGCGATAACCATCTTGTGTAAGTAGTGTTTTATCTCATCTACCAACAGCTAGGATATGTCCGAGAATTTGCTATGCAAAATTTTAAAAAAAATGTATTTTGAATGTTTGAAATAAAACGAAACAGTTTAAAAAATTATTATTTACGACAAATGGGCTTAAAAATTAAAACAATCGAACAAAAAAAATTATGAAACTTCCAGATACTTCAGTAATTAAAGTCATTTTCCAATTTCGAATTTGCTCATAGAACGTAGTGCCTTAATATATTGCATTAATTTCATCACATCATCAATTTTCGGTGCATTAATTTCGACAAGCCTTGAGTAAGCTCTGGTAGTAGGAAGTATTTGATTAGTTGAATTTTACCAACTTAAAGACAGACTGTCTGAAACATCAAAACCATTTCATCAACTTGTACTGCTGATAACCTCTACTTCTATTTCTTCATATCTAAAGCAGTTTCATGATATACAATCAAAATGGCCGAATTTGGACTGTTATTGATCTCACCGATTCAATTACAAAGTCATGTCAAAGTTCTATGAATAATTTACATATTTATGTGTGATTTCAGAGGATGGCGTTCAAAATAATGTTATAAAATTCCTTGAATATTCTCAGACTACGGGAAAAATCCTGAACCTCATTTTTGAGGTCTCGTATTTTACATTTTAAGATAAATTGGATTCAAAAACAAAGCGAAAGTTGTGTTTATTCGACGATTTGATGAGCGATTTACGAGATATCGTCTGGAATAATACAAAAGAGAGCGCAAAATCGTATAAGCGGATTTATCTCGGAAACTATTTGTTAAATTATCAAATCAAGTGGGTTTGTGTTTTTTTCTAGGTCACTCGCCACCCTACGAAAAGCAGTAACCAAGTTCTTGAGCTTCAATCACGTCATCTTCCTACCCACAAATTATCAATTAATTTCATTGAATAATTTTTTAACAAATTTTTTCTGCAAAAAACTATCCACCAGATTTGAATGAAAATTTGTGGGAAGCTTTTTATCAATTTACAGACTCAACAAAAATTTAGAGAATAGCACCATTCATTTAAATGTTATAAACTACTAACCATTTGTCGTATACGATGAAAACTTTTACCATGAAATTGGAATGCTTGTTCAAACAAGACTTTGTCCTCAACAGACCATTCATCAGGAAATGGTGTAAAATTAGCTAAATCAAGAACAGCACGTTCTAAATCATGTTTATGCCAAAATAGCATACCTAATGCTTGTTCGCCATTGTAACCATATTTCTCCTTGGCTAACGTTATATATTCATCCACTAAAATATTAATTCAGATCTGTTACTAATCACATATTTTAATATTCAAAATGACTTATTCGTTCAAGAAATAAAATGAAATGTTATGAAGCGATCTTTACAAGTGAGAGAAAACCTTAGGGCGAAAAACTTACACATACATCAGAGCGATTCAATTTTAATAAAATTGTACTATGGGCCGAAAAAGTAGCGCTCATTTTTCAAAATATGACTGTTGATTTGTACACCTTACTCAATCCGTTTTTGTGAAAATGTTTCGAATAAAAGTTGTTAGTATATTTATTATGGACAACTTTTATCCGTAGCTTTTTTTCAAAAACGGAATGAATAATGACTTTAGTGGCTATGTATACTATCAACTTCTAAAGCGACGTTCTTTAAATTTTTGCAGTTGATTTGTACCAAATTCAATTGAATTTCAATACAATACCTTAAATAAAAGCGGTTTATCATAAAAATACCAACAACTTTTGTTCTAAGTACTTTTTTTCGAAAACTGAATGGATTCGACAGAAATCAACTATGAAATTTTGAAAAAGAACGCCACTTTTGTTGTCGACTATCAGATCAATGAGCGACGTCTATCTTAAGAGGAGACTGGAGTACAAAAATACTTTTTTTTGCTTATATTATTCCATCTTAAACTTTGTTTTAATTCACCCCTTGAAATGTCGACCGTTTGAATTACCGTATTAAACGTGAGACGCGCATCAAATTAGCAAGGTGTAACATCTTCGATTCTATATCCCGGAAATAGTTACAATTAGCTAATTCATACTGATGATGAGTACTTTGCAGTCGAAATACGTATTTATAAAATACGATTAATTGATCCAGGAATTGGGGCAAATTTAGAAATTTAATTTCCAAAACTTAGAGTTCTAGCCTATATTTTCTGATTTTGTGATCGCTAGAAAAATTTACTCTAATTAGCTACTCTTCCGGAGGAGTAAATAGATGATAAATGGTATATTTCATTAATAATTAGTATTAGCTTTTTAACTGGCCGTTAAAAAGCATATAGACGTTCTAACTTGATCTGAAACAAACACAACATATATCCGAATTTTTGGACAAATAAAATAAAGTTTTAAATAAATATTTTTTTCTTCATGATTTATAAGCTTAAAGCCGACATGAACCTAATTGTCACAGAGTCAAAGTTCTTTGTTTGAAAACAAATAGTATTCCGTACATTTAAGACGAAAACTGAAAAACACCTTCCTTTCTTGATTATATTAAAAGTATCCTTCGAATTAATTTCTCTAAAATTGGGATAATAAACACTACAAAATGTTACAACTCATTTATTACCCAATAGTGCCCTTAAAATCATATATATTTTTGCTTGAATGGTTGGTCTAGATAATGACGCCTGTCTAACAAATTTTTTGATTCGGTAACCTTAGTTTTTTTTGTATCTTTTAACACAAGAATAACTTTTTTTTAATTTACAAAATCGCTCCAAGAACTATGTAGGTTTCAACTTATTTCCTGAACTATTTAAGTTTCATTTATTTAGAATAAGTGGGTACAAGAACCTATTTATTTACAATATTTTTAAAAAAGTTCTTACATTTTGTTTCTGGTATGTCGACAGTTGGTGACCATACTAGGAGAGCTCTATCTTGTAATGTATCTGGCCTTCTTGTTTCAATAGGCTGTAATGGAGGACATACAGCTTGGTAATCACGTCCAACACGAATCTTATCAACTGGTACTAAATATAACATGAAAAAAATTTATTACAATTAAATTCTATCAAATATTTTTGCTTCGCTATTCAATAAATTTTATTCTAGCCTAATTCAAAATTATATTCAACAATTTTTTTTTCAAAATTTTAAAAATAAAATTATATAAGTTGTGAATAAAACTAATTAATTGGAAAATGTTTATATACCACTTTCATCTTCACTAGTTGATTCAGCCACAACATGTCCATTGGGGCTCGGCCCCCGAGACCTCCTTCCATTTCGTGCATTTTCAGTCCCCTTCTCAGCAAGCACCATATTTTATATAAATTTTATTATTTATATAATTGTTGAATAAATTTACAAAGTAAATAAATAAATTTGAATATTTTTTTTATTGAAATAAATTGATTTGAGAGATTTATCTAAACGACACAAGCGTAGCTACTGCCAAACCAATGTTCAGTCAACTTCAATGTATTGCATTACAGTACACACAACACACCAGCAACCAGCACTGCTTTCAATATTACACTTGTCCTTTGTATATAAAACTTTATAATTCAATAAAGCATTGTAGTTTCATAGATTATGTAGCATCAAGAAGGCTTTACACGAATTATGACGAATAGTTATCTATTTAAACCATGAAGAATGTTATCTATTCTTCATGGTTTAAATATTTCATGACGCTACTTATTAGGAGTAGGACTTATGATATAATTTGGTTACATTTTTATTCTTAAAAAAATTATTTGTGTCTGTAAATTGGTACCATATTAAATTCGTATAAATTTACGAAATTCCCAGAATATGTACTACTAACCCCGAATTGTATTTTTAAATTAATCAAATTTAATTGAAACTTATAAATTATAGAGAAAGGATTTGTATTTTTGTATATTTGTATAGGTGAATTAAATTTATCATTATGGAATAAATTTGCAGAATTAAGTTAACTTTTTTCAGGTATTAAAATAGTGTTACTAAAATTAAACTATGATTAGTTAGTCAGATTTTTAGGCAAAAATTTTGTATGATACTGAAAATGGCGGATAATTTCTATTACTTTGTTACATAAATAAAATTAAAAATAAAACAAAATCTATAATATTTATCATTATTCATTAGTATTGCCGTACCGGAAACGAAACTACAAAAGGATTAATATTGGGAGCAGTGTTGCCAGATAGGGCAATCTTTTGTATCAGGCGGCTGTCAAATTTTATTCGTCCGCTATTGATAGCCAACTAGACTACTTTTTTTTCGTCTAAAAGTGCAATTAATATTGAAAAATTAACTTTATGATTGTATTACAATCTTAAAAATTTTCAAATATTATTGAATAATAAATTATTGTTAATATAGATTTCTGATTTATTTAAAATTTCCCGCCTTAAGTTACTTGCGCGCTATGACGGGTTTATTTTAGGCATAGCCATAGTATAATACATGTCTATGAGTTTAGGTCTACAAGCGCGCTACGGCTAAGTTACTTCTCAAAAGATTGTGGTAATACTGATTGGGAGGCATTCGCTACCCACTGAACCTACTGAATGGTATCACATGGTGTCTTTCATTGGTACACAACTTAATTATAAATTTTGAATGTACTAGTGGATTTTGTGTATCTCTATTATTAAAAAATTATAATTGTCTGCTTGTTTATTTGTTCACGTACCACTCAAAAACTACTGGGCCGATTTTGATGAAACTTTTCGTTTAAAAGCTTATGATTAGACTTAAACCTGAAATTTATTTTATCTAGCTACCATGACGGGAGATATAACAATAAAACGCGAAGCTGCGGGTATAAGCTGGTAATATATATGAGTATTTTAAGTTTAGTTCCAATTACTTTACGGTCGCAGACAAAAAATTTTGGAACAGACGTTCATAAAATGTTCTAATTAAAATTACACCATCTCCGCATGTCCGTTTGTCTGTGTCTGCCCGGCTGTTACACGATATAACATAAAAACGAAAAGTTACAGCGGATTGAAATTTTGTGTGTATGTTCTAGAGCTAAAAAATGTCTTCATGTTCGTGAATGGGTCAAAGTACTCTTGACTACCATTAGTTGTGATCAATATTGCGTCTAGTAGCTACAATATATTACTATTGATAAAGTTTCTCATGACGTCATATTCCATGAGAACTAATATACTCTAACCTCCGTCATATTGGAGGTTAGAGTATACTCTAACCTCCATATTGTAAATATAGAAAATCACTATCCTCTATATATAGAAGTCAGTGGAGAAAATAATCAAATACAACCTTTGCATAAAAATCCTGGCTCTAATATGTTGATTGTTGAAAACAACTAACGTTACGGAAAAAGAACTACTCCATGATGGATGTTTTGCAAAATTAATTTAACTTAACCTAATCTAACTAAAAACTTTAACATCTTTAAAATTTATTTTTTTAATTCGAACCTGACAAGCGATTTACATCAACATGACTACATTACGACCATTTACTTGTGATGATTTATTTAAATTTAATAATTTGTAAGTTAAATCATCCATTTCAAAAAAATTTTAAAAAAAGAATTGATTGTTTTTGTTCGTTCCTTTTTTAGAAATTTCGACCCTTTAACCGAAACTTATGGTTTATCATTCTATATGCAGTATTTAGCTCATTGGCCGGAATATTTTCAAGTGGCTGAAGCACCATCAGGTGAAATAATGGGGTATAGTAAGTATTTCTATTTTATTTTGGGGCATAATGGGCCGTGCTATTCGGACACAGTCGGGTCTCCAGTATGAGTTAAAATTTAGATTAAACTAACGTTCAGATATTGTAGAAAAATCTATTGAAATTAAATAAGGTAACTATTCCAACCGAGTACTTTAGTTTTTGCCACAATATATGAAATATATAGAACGTCTTTTAGTGCGCGGGCCCAAAAACACGCAAATCCGACCAACTCGGGGTATGACCGGTGAAAAATATATTATAATGGCTTTAGACGCTTTACGCAAGAGACCCGTGTGTCCGATTAGCCATATCGTTTATTTTGTTTTGAATGATAAGAATTATTGATTAATAAAAATATGTTGTTGTGAGTTATGGGTAAAGCCGAAGGATCCGGTGATAATTGGCATGGACATGTAACAGCTTTAACAGTAGCTCCGGAATTTCGTCGATTAGGGATTGCTGCTACATTAATGTCATTTTTGGAAGAATTATCTGAAAAGTAATGAAATTGTATGATATATTTAATATTGCGGTAATATTGTAATTCCATGGAAACTAAATTTTGGCACAATTGTTGGTGAAAATCACTGCCCAAGTAATATTTTTTAGAACAGCGTGACGTTTGAGGATGCAATGGAACTTTGACATTTCGTAAAATAAATAAGATTATAAAACGTTGCACTTTTTAGTTTTTTGCGCCAAGTTCTAAAAGAATCCATCATTAAAATTTGGTATCCAAGGAGTTACAATATTTTCAACATTGCATTGAGTACGATATATTTCATAGATTGATTTTTTTTTTAGAAAACGAGCGTACTTTGTAGATTTATTTGTACGAATCAGTAACAAAGTAGCCATACGAATGTATATAAATTTAGGATATATTGTATATCGAGTCGTTCTGGATTATTATGCTGGTGATCCTGATGAAGACGCTTATGGTAACGTTCTCTACTTATTTATTTAATAATATCTCATAGTCAATAGACTATCGATTGTTCAAAATTTAGTATTTTTTTAACACGCTTTTATTAGCTTGGTATGTATGTAATGGAATCTTTGATCGTGATTTTCACCAACTTCAAAACATCGGATTAAATTGAAACTTTGCACACTTATCAAGGACCGATGATAATACGATAATGTAATAATTAATTTGATTGTAAAAGCGTGGGGGAGATTGTAAAATCTCCATATAAACGCATGTAAAATTACAGTTTAAAAAAAATTTCAATAACTTTTAAAAGGCTTAGTAAATCCTGTTGAAATTTTTACAGTAGCTTTAGCATTAAGTAAGTGACATTCTATTCTACTAAATTTACCTCCCAAACATCCTTAAGGGTGGAAAAATCGAAAATTCGATACACCATTCTTTGTATATTACACGATAAATCCATTAGCATACACAAAACTTTCATGAAATTATTCGGATTGTCAACTACTGATCTTATAAATATAAACAAAATTTGATGAAAATTTTCTATCCAATACTCACATAATTAATATTTACAGATATGAGAAAAGCATGTTCACGAGATGTTGAAAAGAAATCAGTCATACCGTTAACACAACCAGTCAGACCTGAAGATGTTGATTAAACTTTTGTTTGTACCATTTATTAAATAATTTAATTCAAATAAATATTCTTTTGAAATAATTGTTGTACGTGACTTCATTTTCTTTTCTTTTATCAGTAAAGAAGTATTAGTATTTCCATCAAATCATTTATAAGTTATTCTAAAAAGATAGATTTAAATTAGCCGCTTTAACAACCTCAGGTATAAATTTTCTTGCAAAAGCGTCAGATAAGCCCATTGGCACTTCATAAGACAAATCTAATACATGTAAAATCGGCATTGATACCGCATCTCAAATCGGTAATAGCTAGGCTAAATCACAGTTACATTGTTACCGGACGTCACATAAATATAGTATGTACACACGACATAATTTCACCCTTCTGTATTATAATTTTCTCGGCACGTTGAATAATTTATACAACCTGTATATGTTACAATATAAGTTTAGTCCTGACTAAAACGGTTGTATACATTGATCGCAGAAAAAAATTGTAGTATAGGTGTTCAAAAAATGACCTAACTAGTTCATATCAAGTACGTCCGTAAACACGACAACTCAAAAACGAAAAGAGATAACGAGCTGAAATTTTGCGTGTGTCTTAGACCTAAAAAGTAATGGGCAAAATCGATTCGTACATCCATCACAAATCGATTGGATTACCAAAGATAAAAAATATTAATCTTTGAAACCGTAAAAGACTGAAAAAACAATGTTCATCTTTTTAAATTAAACAAATTTTGTTTGGAATTTTTTTTCATAAGCTATATATTTTTCAACTTCAGCTCAAACATCTATAATTACTCTTTATTACAAAATTTTACTACTTTATATTTTTATAAACAGTTTATGCATTGATAACTCAATATATATAGGTTTTTTAGCAATTAACTCAGTTATTATAATTTTTTTAAATTATTGGCTATTTAAAATTCCTTTATTTTATGACGCTTGGAGGCGCTTTTATCTTAATAAGTAGTTCTCTATAATATCGCCCGCCATAGACAAAGAAGTTTGTCTCTGGTTTGTCTATGTTGCTTTCCGTCTGAAAAAGGCTAATTACCACTTCCAGGGTTGCCAGCATGTTGCCAGATTGGGCTTTTCACAAATTGGGCAACTTTTTATATACATCTGCTAATAAATTAAAATTTTCCGATACTACATTATAGTGTACTCTCATTGAATAAACTGTAAACCAATGGAATTATTTAAACTTTAAAATAATTGGGCGACTTGTCAAAGTATTTTGCTACTTTTAATATAAAGAGTGATACAACAAAAATTTGTGACAACCCTGTATGAAGAAACTTCAATACTCAGTTATTTATTCTTCGTGCCTTAATCCCAGTGTTGCCAGAAGGTTACATTTCTTACATTTTACGTAACTTTTCATCTACCCATGTAACTTGTATGTAAGAAAAAATTTTAGATACTTTTGTGTAAATTTTTGAAAAATTACTTTTTCTCGTTATAATAAATTTGTCATAATTTCGGTATTCACAAATCTTCGATTAGAAACTCACGCTTTTATAAAATTTAAAAATTTTATATAAAATAAATAAATGAAAATGGATTGAAAAATAAATGTGTGGGTACTTATTATTATTTTTTTAAATTATTTCATTTTTATTAAATACTAGCTGTTTCCCGCTTATATATATATATATATATATATATATATATATATATATATATATATATATATATATATATATATATATATATATATATATAGATATATATATATATATATATATATATATATATATATATATATACATATATATATACATATATATATATATATATTCATTTATTTCTTTATTTATATTTATTTAAAATACGATTAACGGTTTTCAAGGTATCCGATCCATAGTGCTAAAATTCCAAACTGTACCCCTTAAAAATATCGCTAAAATTAGAGGAAAATTTTATGTCCCCAATTTTGATAAAAACTTGGTTTTAAGCTAATATGGACCTAGCGAAAACGATGGCGTTGGTTAAAATATGATACGAATAACGGTTTTCAAGGTACCAGACCCATATTGCTAATATTCCAAACTGTAAAAATTGAGAAGGCAAAATTTTGAAATGTGTTTGTCGGACGTTAAAATGACATGAAAATGAAAGAAAAAAAGATAGCCTATGTCCTTCCCCAGGATATAATCTATCTCCTTGCCAAATTTCATTACGATCCGTTTACCCGTTTAGTTGTGAAGAGGTAGCAAACACACAGAATTACTTTCACATTTATATAGTAGTATGGATAAGCTAATTTTGAAAATCACAAAGCTATAATACACAAAATTAATAATTTATCGTATATCAATAACAAAATCATCACAATGTAACTTTGAGTTTGAAAATGTAACTTTTCAGGCATACCAACGTATCTTTCGATCAAGCTACGCTGGCAACACTGCTTAATCCACCTTTAAATCAATTTTCTGTGAACATGGCGTCGTAGAAAACATGCCTGTAGTAGTAATAATAAACATTAATAAATTTATCTTTGTGTAGTGTATATCATCATGGTATAAACTTATAAGCTTTTATCTATGTTATAAATTCCTTTGTGGGTGAGGGGAAATGTGACTTAATAAAATCAACAAAACATAAAGAAAATGGCAGATATCAGTGAGAAAAAAGAATCGAATACAGAACGAATAATTAAAGATGAAATTTTAGATGAAAATGTTAAAACAGAACATGAATTAAATACACAATTAAAAATTAAACATGAATATGTTAAAGTGGAACATGAACTAATTTCAGAAGAAATGTTTAATGAAAACGTTACAATAAACCATAAAATAATTAAAAGTGAAATATTAGAAGAAGATGTTGCAATTACCCAAGAACGAATGCCACATGTAAATGAAAATATTATACTGGAAAAAGAGTTTCATACAGAATACATAATTAAAAATGAAACATTCGATGAAAATGGTTTGGAACATCAACAAATGCATACAGAAGACAATCGTTATTCATGTGATGTTTGTAATAAAACCTTTAAACATAAAAGCAGTTTAACTAGACATAAAAATTTTCACAGTGAAGAAAAAGATATGACATGTGATGTTTGTGATAAAACATTTAATCAGATATCATGTTTAACTGTTCATAAACGAATTCACACTGGAAAAAAACCGGTTACATGTAATGTTTGTGATAAAATATTTAACAATGAATCCAGTTTAACCGTTCATAAACTAATTCACACTGGAAAGAAACCTTTTTCATGTGAAGTTTGTGAAAAAACATTTAGTATTCGAAGCAATTTGATTAGACATAAACAAATTCATACAGGAGAAAAACCTTTTGCTTGTGATGTTTGTGATAAAAGATTTATTCTTAAAAGCAATTTAGTGCAACATAGACGTATTCACACTGGAGAAAAACCTTTTTCATGTGATATTTGTGATAAAGCATTTAATGCACCAAACAGTTTAGTTATACATAAACGATTTCACCGTGGAGAAAAACGTTTTTCATGTGAAGTTTGCAATAAAAAATTTACAATTCAAATCCATTTAAGTAGACATAAACGAATTCACACTGGCGAAAAACCTTTTTCATGTGATGTTTGTGAGAAAAGGTTTAATGATCAAAGTGATTTAATTAGACATAAACGAATTCACACTGGAGAAAAACCTTTCTCATGTGATGTTTGTGGTAAAAAATTTAGCCAGCGAAGCGGTTTAGGTACACATAAACGTATTCACACCGGAGAAAAACCTTTTTCGTGTGATGTTTGTGATAAATCATTTAACGATCGAAGTATTTTAGTTAAACATAAACGTATACACACCGGAGAAAAACCTTTTTCTTGTGATGTTTGTGATAAAAAATTTAACGATCGAAGCACTTTAACTAATCACAAACGTATTCACACTGGAGAAAGACCTTTTTTATGTGATGTCTGTAATAAAACATTTAATCAGCTAAGTAATTTAATTAAACATAAACAAATGCATGATAAAAAATAATATAATTCGAAAACGAAAAAAAAACTGTCAATATGAAAATATTAACTCGTTCATCCACATCATCCGTGGTGTAATGGTAGCACACTGAGCCAGAGGTCCAGGGTTCGATACCGGGTTATTATCGACACCGATGAGTTAATTTTTTTATATCAATATTAATTAAGAAATACACATATTGAAGAAAAGATTCTGTACAAAATTTTGTAACATGTAAATTATTTAATAAAATTTGATAAACCTAAAATTACTATTTACTTCAGCGTACTCCATTTTTCATCGATTTGTAATGATTTACAATCGTGATCAATGAAATAATAAAAAGCAATTGAAAACATTTGTTTAATAGCTTATCTTACATGATTGAGTAAGATGTAAAAGATGCTCAAAAAGATTTTTATACCCGGTATATATGTTATATACCAGGATATATTCAGTTTAGTTCCGACTTTGTAACGATTGAAAATATTGAACGTAGAAAAAAATTTATGGTATAGGTGTTCATAAAATGACCTAATTAGTCCATTTTCGCAAATTTGCTCGTCCGTAAACACGATAACTCGAAAAGGAAAAGAGATAACGATAAATTTTGTATGTGTTTTCTAGAGCTAAAAAGTAAGGTCAAGTTTGTGAATGGGAAAAATCGGACCATATTTTGGCAAAATGGACAAAACTAACATCTTTGAAACTGTAAGAGACAGAACAGAAATTAAAAGACATAAAATGTTCGAAACTTCTTTTCATACCGGGTATTTAAGCAATTAACTCAGTTATTATTTTCACTTGTTTTGTATTAATATATCAGATGTCGTTTACTTGCGTTAATGCCTGTTTTGGAATGAATTCATCTTACATGTGCTTGAGTTGCAGTTTCTACCTGGGTAACAAAATAAGACGAAAATAACGAATGTTTTCGACAATGCCCCTTAACAGGGATCTCAATAGTAACTTTCTTAGTTTACTAAGGACTTAGTCCAAGTGGACAAGCGGTCTGAGACGTTATGTCTACTTGAAACTGGGAGGTTATGGGTTCAAATCCCGACATAGGCAGTTTGTTAATTATGGGGAAAAAAAGTGGCGGTTAACTGACTAAACTGTCAGCGTATGAACAAGAATGAAGTAACCGGCTATGCTTGTGAAGGTTTTCTGCAGTTTCCTTCCCAAACTCCAGATGAATAGCGGCATAGTTCCTCTGAGTCATCTGCAGCCACACATCCTACCAATTCCTAGTCTACACACAAAAAATCCTTCCACTCCACTCACATCCTTAGGCATCACTATGGACCTTATGGTCGAAGTGTAGCCCGTCCAGGGCAGCCGCTACAATCTATCTATCTAAGGACTTAGTTATTCTGAACACGACCATTATCTTCCTCTCCATAACTTTGTGTATATAGAGGTTAGTGGCTTTGTGTCAAGTTTTTACTCAAGTAGCCAACTTAACAATATGACAGTTTAAACAACTTCATTTCGTAATTCTCCAAATTAACTAAAATAGCAGACCGATGGTTTCGGCTTCCTAGTGAATTTCAAAATTAATATTGTAAATTAATAAAATTATCAAAATATATTAAAAATGGCAAATAATTTATGCCCACATGTAAATAATGGCTTGTTTACCACCGAAGAAAACATTAAACTTGAAAATGAATCAAAATTAATAATCAAAGAGGAAATATTAGAACTAAATGATATCATGAAAATTGAACCAATTAAAACTGAAATACTAAAAGAAAAAGTTACTATGGAACATGAACGATTTAATGAAAATTCAATAATTAAAGGTAAAAAATTAGCACAAAATTCTGTAATAGAAAATGACATTAAAGAAAAAAGGTTAAAAGAAAATTTTACCATGGAAAGTGTACTAATAAAAGATGAAATATTAGAAAAAAATATTGTCATAGAAAATGTACTAATTAAAGATGAAATATTAAAAGAAAATGTTATCATGGAACAAAACTTTTTAACGGAAAAATATGAAAAAGAATTAAATACAGAGTTATTAATTAAAGAAGAAAATAATTCAGAACATCAACAAATCTATACGGAAGATCAAAATTTTTCGTGTGATGTTTGTAATAAAGTATTCAATTGTCCAAAATATTTAAGTCAACATAAACGAATTCATACCGAAGAAAAAGTGTTTTCATGTGATGTTTGTGATAAAACATTTAGACAAAAAGGCAATTTAATTATACATAAACGAATCCATACTGGCGAAAAACCATTCTCCTGTGATATTTGTAATAAAACATTTAATCAGGGGTCCAGTTTAACTCTACATAAACGAATTCACACGAAAGAAAAACCATATTCATGTGATGTGTGCCACAAAACATTTTCTCGAACAGGTGATTTATCTCTACATAAACGAAGTCATACGGGAGAAAAACCATATTCGTGTGATGTTTGTGACAAAAAATTTAAACAGAGAAACACTTTAAATCAACATAAACGACTTCACACTGGCGAAAAACCTTTTTCATGTGATGTTTGTGATAAAACATTTAATCAAGGAGCTAGTTTAACCTATCATAAACGAATTCATACTGGAGAAAAACCTTTTTCATGTGATGTTTGTGATAAAATATTTAAAATTCAAAGCCATTTAATTACACATCAACGACTTCATACTGGTGAGAAACCTTTCTCATGTGATGTTTGTGATAAAAAATTTCATCAGGCAAGCACTTTAATTCAACATAAACGACTTCACAGTGGAGAAAAACCTTTTACGTGTGATATTTGTGATAAAACATTTAACCAAAGATCTAGTTTAACTCTTCATAAACTAATGCACAGTGGAGAAAAACTATTTTCATGTGATGTTTGCGATAAAATATTTAAAATTCACAGTCATTTAATTCAACATAAACGACTCCATTCTGGTGAAAAACCGTTTTCCTGTGATGTTTGTGATAAAATATTTAATCAGAAAAATACTTTAATTCAACATAAGCGACTTCACACTGGAGAAAAACCGTTTGTATGTGATGTTTGTGATAAAACATTTAATCAGAAAATCACTTTAGTTCAACATAAGCGACTTCACACTGGAGAAAAACCTTTTTCGTGTGATGTTTGTGATCAGTCATTTAAATATCAAAGTAATTTAATAACACATAAACGACTTCATACTGGAGAAAAACGTTTTTCATGTGATATTTGTAATAAAAGATTTAATTTAAAGAGTGGTTTAATTCAACATAGACGAATTCACACTGGAGAAAAACCTTTTTCTTGTGATATTTGTGATACAAATTTTAATCGTTACAGTAATTTAATTCGACATAAACGAATTCATACAAAAACAGAAATTGTCGAAAACGAAGGTCGTTGATGTAGGAATATTTGAATTTATTTTAAACATTAAGATAAAACAAAAAACCTCATTGGAAAATAAATTTTATGTTACTCAAAAATGCAAATAAAAAAAGCTTAAACTAGATGAAATTGGCTCGTTACTTTGTATACCCGGTATATTAAGTTTAGTCCCGATACTCACAGGTATCCAAATATTGAAGCAATTTAGAATCGAGTTCATTACAGACTCTCGAAATATTTAATAAATGTGAATATCTTAGAATTTGAACACCCGAGTTTTACCCTTCTTTCCGTCAAAATTGTGACTTTGGTATGTAGGTCATTTACAATAAACTCAATTAGATCGATTGACTAATCGAACTAGCTGAGAAGGTAATCGGTTTCGTCTGTAGGGTTACCAAAACTAATTGTGACCGTAGTTTTCATATCAACATTGAATAAACTCAAACGTCATAATTTGTAAACAATCATAATTTGTAAATAACAGCGCGTGGGATTTGTAAATTCCCGAACAACTAAAAATACATTTGAATAACGAAATTTAATGCACACACTAAGTAACCGTATCGTAATAGGTTAGCGCACCTTACCGGATAAACGGAGATCTATCGAATTGGATTTGACTTGTATTTAGTATTCAGACTTAAGTTCACAAAAAATATAAATTGTTAAAATAAATATTGGTAAAACAATCAACTTAGAAACTTTTATCTTTATGATTTATTATTAATGCAATCTAAAATTTAAATATCAAGTAGTAATATTTATAACTAAAAAATGTCTGAACCAGTTTTTCTAGCTAACAATTTCGCTGTGTTAGCCTCTAATAATTCTTCTTTGGACGGTTCATTAGGTATTCCATCTTCATTTAAATTGTTCTTTTCCAAATCATCTTTAATTTTTGGTGCATACACTACATTAAATAAATCTTCACTTGTAAATTTCGATTGTGTAACTTCAGCAGTTTTATATGATACATATGCTTTTAACTAAAATATATAATTCGAATGTAACTAAACCGAACATTATTTTTAATTATAATTCATTACTCACTTTAAAATCAGTTAAATCTGGTACAATTAATTGTGGTATCATTTCAGGGACTGTTACAAATTGACCATTTTCATCAACATAACCAACGTCTCTTACACCTCGTTCTATTCAATAAACAATTCAATTATTTATTAATTACATATAGGTATTCAAAAAACAAATCAGTACATACTATCGATGGGTATTTCTGGATCTGGTTGTAAACGTTGACTTTCTTTAAATATTCGTGTACCTCTTTTATTATATAATAAAAATTTACGAAAATTACGTTTACCATAATTTGTACATGTTGTACTTATTGAACGTTTTATTATATTTATCGTTGTACACGACATTACTTGTTCTGTATTTTATTTATATTTTAAAGAAATGAATGTTTTTAGTTTTTATAACCTACAAAATCTTAAACCCATTTGATTAGGATCATAGACAACCCATACAACTCAATCTATGTACAAACTTTAAGTCTATGAACAAGATTTGAAAGCAAGCGCGAATAGTTATTACTGTAGGAGAGAATTAAACGAAGATCAGTTTCATTAACAAAATAATAATTTTTTATTGACGTTACTCTACCAACGCATATGTAACTATCACGGTTGAGCCTGATTACTCAGTTTCTAGTCATTTCCACCAGATGTCATAGCCCTAAGGAACAAACACCAACACCTAAATTCCGTTATCCAAAGTCGTATGCAAATATAGCAAAATAAAATTCATATCTATTCCAGGTTTTCCATGACTAAAAAAGAAAATTGCCAGGCCTTAAAAATTGAATCACAGCGTAGTTTTAAAAACTATATGTATCACTGCGTGATATTTATGAATAACACAGAAGCCAACTCCTTTCAATCATTGCCGAACCTTTCCTTTGAATTGATAAATCAAATCAATTTTTTCGATTATGGTGACCACCAAATTAAAAAAAATACACAGCTATTTATCGAGTGTGTTTATCATTTCTTTAAAAAGAATTGTTTAGCGTCTATCGATTTCGAGATACAACATCAATGTACAGACCATCTCAAAAACATCGCAAATAATAAAGTTTTAATTAAGGCGTGTAAATAATTTTGATATAAATTACCACAATTTAATGCCACCAACTACCAAAAATCGTAGAACCTTTAAAATACATGACCAACTTACATCAACTCTACCCGTTCTCAACAGTTCATTTAACGTCCGTTGAATACGAACTTAACAGTGTTTAATTTTGACGCTAAAATTGACGTCCAAAACGAGCGTTAAATGTCAACATGAAATTGCACCTTAAAGTTAATCAAAATTTGTATAATTAAAAAAATAATAGAAGCAATTTTTTTTATAAAAATGTATTTATATAAGAATAGTTTTAATTTATAAATAACAATAACGAAAAATGGAAGTACTCTTAATTGAAAAATCTATCAAATATAACTTATTTACTCTTTAGCATCGGTGACGCCTTCATTAGAGATTGCAAACATTGCTTCTGTTTCAGCTAGACATGGTGAATCATATATTTTACAAATACGAGTTTCACCACGTCCTTTACGTAAATATAATCGTGTTGTTGATGCATGTGCTAAAATATGTCCACCAATTGGTTTCTTTGGATCAGCAGCAAATACACTTGCAGCACCATCTACTTGTGCAACCACTTGATTTGTTATTAATACAGCAACACCATACTTTTGAATTGAATTAAAATCAGTTAGTTACAATTAAAATATAATATTGTATACATAATCGGTCCATAGGCGTTCAATGTTTGTGTCCCTGTGAATTGTACGGTGTTGTTCCTGCGAATTGTGTTTGTGTTATGAAGGTGAATTCACACTTTACGTTACGGAGCATTTTATACGTATGTAATAATGTAATCATTCAACAATGAACATAAAATCACACAACAATATATCTTACTTGAAACATACAAGTGTATGTTCTGGGTACCAGAATCCATCAACGTAATAAAAGACAATCTGGTAAGAAAAATAATATCAACGATCCTTTCTGTGCCTTTGAATATCATTTCTACCGCGGACAGTTTAGGAAAGAGGCAGAAGCCAATAGATCAACGCTTTGATTCTCTGAACTAAGATTACAGAGTTCAGGCAAGCTAAGAATCTTCTCAGAAGCCCCAACCGAAGATACTAAACGTGTATCAACCTCTGCAAAAATAAATTACAGCTGCTAACGTGATTTCCATCAGACCATTATAAAAACCTCTATAGGGAATGATTGCAGCGCAATCATTCCCTTTTAGAAAAGATATGCTTTATCTTTTAGAAAAGATAAAGCAAACCTGCGAAAACCTGATCCATCAGCGGGACAACCACGCCCAAATATTTTTACGGTCCCCGCTTGGACTGTACTAAACAATATTGTTCTGAGCAACAAAAATTCATTTTTATAATGTTTCATGCATTCTGGGAATATAGAATAATGAACAGGAACAAAAACATTATACGGACCGTTGTGTACCCACCTCATCAGCTAAACGTAACAACATTCTTAAAAATTGGGATAAATGTGTTTGTCGAGCACTCAATTCACCTCGTCCAGAGTAATCAGCACGATATAAAGCTGTAGCACTATCAACTATCAATAAGGCATATCTCGATTCAGCCATCAATGCAGCTGCTTTTATCAACAATTTTGTTTGCTGATCTGTGTTGAATGCTCGAGCACATGCTACGTTATCTAACACAGCATTACCATTTAATTTGTAACGTTCAGCAACAGCTAGCAGACGTTCAGGTCGAAATGTACCTTCTGTATCTATATATATACATTTGCCTTCGCCACCATTTTGATCTATCGATAACTAAATACAAGTATTTTATTATATTTGGCAGCATTGAGAAAAGGCTCATCGAGGAAAGTGGTTACATACATTGGTTTTATAACAAGTACAATTGAAATTTCATGCAACCATTTGGTTTAGCAACGTAAGGACCTGCAGACCGACTTCGAAAACGTTGAATGAATCTGAATTTCATAAGATCAATAAAAACGATTTCATGAAATTGTAGTTTCAGTAATTGGTTTTATTATCATCGGTATTTTCTTACTTAATAATATTTTTTTACTCGCACTACCGCGCACTCCCTAGTAACATAAGGAGAATGATCACTCCGAAACTACACTTTTTTGTAAACTATACAACCTTGTTTCGTGCAACCAATTTCCCCGAAATGTACCGAGCCTAAAGTATAGTACACACACCTGGCATGTAACAGCTAGTGTATGACATAATTGAGTTTTACCAGTACGAAATTCACCAAAAACTTCTGTGATCGATCCAGTTTCAATTCCACCACCTAATAATCGATCCAATTCGTTGGAACCGGTTGTTAATTGTATTAATTCGGAACGTTTTTGATGCAATTCTGTAGCGGTTGTAAAACCAAAAAGTGATGGCACTAATTTACCAGCTTCTGCAATCAGCTTGTCTGCTTTTGCTTCTGATATTCCCTTGATTGTAATCAACATTTTTTTGGGGGCCATTGCAATTGATTCAACGGTATGGTAACCAGCTTCTTCCAATTTTTTAATATCTCCTGCAGTAACTCCATTACCCTATAATTAATTCGATAATGTGGTTAATGTTTTAATACAATAACTTTATTTTCGAATTAGACACTAGATTATCCTTTGACCGAGATTTCCAGAAATCTTCTCTGTCCATGCAATATTGATTATAACTATCCCCAAAATAAACCATAGGTAGTGAATGTATAAAAAACTTGACTTACTTCAAGTTTTGAAACAGCATTTAAAGAACCATAATCTGAACTTTCTTCGGCTGCAGTCGCTGTTGATCCAGACATCGATTCAGTCATTTTTAAATATATTAATTACTTATTTTTATTTATATATATGAATTATCTAATTCTATT
Source organism: Nineta flava (assembly GCA_963920215.1). NCBI lineage: Eukaryota > Metazoa > Arthropoda > Insecta > Neuroptera > Chrysopidae > Nineta > Nineta flava. The sequence goes on along the minus strand of OY986040.1, from coordinate 10,871,659 downwards.
TTATTAATTTATCGACTTTTACCGCTTATTTTGTATCCTATCTGTCATTTAATTCAAAATACTGCAAAATGTGTTTTTTTAATATAGATCTCTCTACAATCGATCAATATTTTGGCGCCAAAATATTCTGAGTACAAACATAAGAACAACAACAATACTGAAATATTATTTTAATTAGTGAACAATAAACTAATTTCAATTATTAAAATATTTACATTCATAAATGATAAATTTAAAGGGTGATTCAAAATCAAAGTTTACGAATTTAAAATTTAATTACCCGATTGCGCAAAGAATCGTGAAAAGTTTCAAACAGGATTGTTACGGGTATGAGATTTCGGATATAGATATGAATATATTAAGAACGTTTTATATTGATTCCTGTCTTTGACGATAATTTATATGAGCAGCTTTTTTGATGATGAAACTTGACCCTACAATTTTACAGGCTGTTCTAAATTTTACTTGATTTTACGAAAGACCTTCTAAACCTAGAGGGTTTTGAATGCTCAATACCAGCGTCAAGCGTTACCATGAAAATCATATATGGAGTATTACATATATGATGAAAATGCAGAAAAAAGTTAATTTACGACAATTCCGTGATGAGCGGATTCGCAGGCATTAGAGTTTAAAAATATGTGGAGCGCAGTTGTGACAGGAGATCCAACTATCTTACCTCTTTAGGGTGAACGCGGCAATTTTAAATTTATATTTAAAATAATTATTTTATTTTTTAAAAGATTCTAAAAGAAGCCGGTTTTAATACATTTTTCAGTATATTTACTGCTACGATCATAAAGGATCATAATTCGGAATTGTCCCGCTTAATCCAAGACATATAGTCACTATAAATTATTTAAAAAACTTATCTTAAAGATTGATAATTATATAATTTAAGTAATAAAACTATTAATAAAGTCTAAATTGTATAAATATTGATTTGATTAAATCGATTGACAGTAGTGAGTAAAGAGATACGCAAAGTTTATTGTTGATTGTATATTTTGATAAACATTCAATTCCTAATCAACAAATTTTCGTAGAAATGTTATTGAAAACATCAACGCTATTTAAATTATTGTTATTTCGAATAAATTCATGTTCAAAACGTCAATTTACCCACATTTTGAATATACACAAAGCAAAAGAAAATCAAACGAAAAAAATGATTTGTAATTCAATATCAATTTTACGTAACGATAATTTTTTATTCAGACAAGCATTCTATCGATTATCAGGCATAAGATTAACGAATAGATTCAAAGGTACAAATATTTATTTCATATTAGTGATTGAAGTTGCAAATGGAATAGAAAGTTTTTAAACATAATTTTGAATGGAAACCTTGAACCAAGATTTATGTTGCATGTCTTTTTGATGAATATTTCCAATACGTTTGAACAATAAACTTCCTACTTCCCTGTCTAATATCTGTTTGTAAAGTAAATAAACGTAAACGGTCGTGGTGTTTAAAATAATACTGCAACGCAACATTCGAAGACCATTTATTAACAAAAGTAAATAATGCATATAAATGATTGTGCATAGTTATTAAATGATTAAAATTCGAGTTTGAATAAATGTCAAATTAAAGAATAAGCATAATTAAGCGTGACTAATTACAATTCATACACATGTCCAATAGTCCAATAATTCCGTGGTTCATGGTTGTAAATTTATAACAACGTAATATTGTACTTAGTACGTTGAATATTAACTATTGGTAATTAAATATTTTTATATATATTAAAAATAACTGTAAAATGTTTCTACTACACGTATTTAGACTTTTGTGTTATTCGTTTTTAATTTAATGTTGACAGATTTGACATATGACAGAATATGTTTTGTATGGGTTGGGTGCAGTCCGTTTGTTATTAAATACCGTTTAATATTAAGGTAATTCTTTACAAGTGTTTCATTTATTAAAAATAAGTCAAGTTTTATTTTGTTTACAAAATCGATTAGAAAAACTACAATTTTATTAAGTTTAAAAAAAAAAACATTTTTCAAAAAGTTTGGTACCAATTAATTGTATTTTATATAGTTTTATTATACTTTATATATACAGGATTTCCAAATAGGCTAAAAACGGTCGAATAACTTGAGAAAAACACTTGGGAATGAAAAACAAAAAAGTACGTGTTCAATAGCAACATCTTTTGCGAATCCCATAAAACTAACTTATTTTTGTATGGATAATCTGAATCTGCAACTGGGGCTTCCTTTTAAGATTCCAAAGTTGCCACCTCAGGGGGTGGGGTGGGGGCCGACTTTGGTATTATTGGATAGCTCACGTATTTTTTCGTTTTTATTCCAAAGTATTTTTCTCGAGTTATTCGACCGTTTCCAGACTTTTTGGAAACCCTATATGTAATATATACATATAAGGGTATTATATGTTGACCCCCGACTTTCTAACGGCTAGAAATATGGATCGTAGAAAAAAATATTGGTACTTTTTTCATAAACTGAATAGTTTCGCTCCAATTTCAACTAAAATCATCTGTAATTACTGTAGATTACAGAAGCACGTGTTTACTACATATGTAAACAGTACTTTAGTATGTGCACCAGTCAAATTTTTTATATACTAAAATTCGTGGAAAATGCAGATTAGCTAACTCCTTTAGAGTTTTTTCAAATATCGATTTGTATTTTCAAAAAAACTATTTTCCCGAATATTTTTATTCTTGTTGGAAGAACATGAAAATTTGTACATATTATGAGCAAATAAGATAGATTATTGCTGCCTAAGACAGTTTGAACTATTTTAGCCACGGGATAGATACAATCGGGGTATTTAATAAATTATCAAAGAAATATTTTTTGAGTTATTGTATTGACGGACGTACAGAGAGACGGACATTTTGAAATGGAGTAATTAGAACATTTTATGAACATCTATACCAAAATGTTTTTCCACAACTAGTAATTCTTCAACTTGCACAGGAATACAAAATATGAAATTTAAAAAAAAAACGAACCTCTTAAACTTATTTCTAATCTTCCGGAAGTAAGATGACGTTTAGTGACTGGAAAGGTAAAGTTAGGTCGTATCCAATCCAACCCAATACCATAGTTGTCTGGCTTACTTGGAATGTATGTTTTAAACTGGTACTTCTTTTGGAAATCGAGCAAATTGATCGTCGTGTCCAACATCTGTCTAATAATGGGTTCATAGGGCACCCGGGAACTTGGGTCTGATTTTAGCTTTTGTAAGCCGGAGGGTTAGCAAAATGAATACTTGTAAAGAATTAACCTTTAATCATTTTAATTGAATTATTTTAAAATAAATTGATATTATAGATAGAGAAAAATTGCAAGTGACCATGTTAAATACGGTCAAAGATCAAGGTGAATGTTCATCATCGTCGATATCATCAGCATCGAAACAAGACGGCGATGATGTGAAGGTTGTAGCAAATGATGGTGATAAAAATGAACAAAATGATGATAATATATTTGTAATAATCGATATATTAAAAGATTTATCTCAAAACAATCAAAAGTATTTTCATGTGGATGATACAGAGTTTGGCCAACGTATATATGAGGCATATGTTGGTATTGATTGTCATCTAGAAAATTTACATCCATTAATTATTGATATACAAGAATTAGCGCCTAAATATGATTACGATGTGAACGTACCTGGTAATGGGTATCGTTCATTCTTAACAGTTGTATATCGTGGACTCCAACATACAATCAATGTGACTAAACGAATTGTAATGAAGCGTGATCAAATGTTGTTCCGTAAAAGTGTTTACGTTAAGTAAGTATCTTCTTATTAGATTACGATTTCGAATGCAATTAAATGGGAACATTTTTTTTATCTAGCTTAAAAGCAACAACAGTGAGATTTTTTGTATTTTATTTAGTTTGTAGCGATATCGCTACTAAAATCAAATATGCTTTCTTTTAGAAAGATTTGCATTTCAACTACATTCTCCTTGAGTTTTCACGGTAATTATTTATGTTCATTACTTTGGTAACTATCAACAAAGTCATTAAGACATTTTGATAAATCCATTTTAATAAAGATCATCTATATCTTTATTCATGTCTTTTTATTTATTATTTGTAGGGGGTATCTCGATTTTTTGGGGTACGTTTTACGTTTTTCGTGACGTTAAATGAATTTTATTTGTAAAATACGGATACTTATGTACTTTACCCAACAATCTACTCTTGCGAAAGCTTGAATTGTTATAATCCTAAAAAGAATTTGACTTTTTAAAGGCCTATCACCGAGTTTCCGTCGCGTAAAGATGTCGTGTCTCTAATATATTAATTGATTTTGTTATTTTTATTAATTAAAACTTTTTAGAGAAATAGAAGCTTGCTCACATTTATTAGCAAGTTTACAACAATGTTTAGAATATTTACGAACATTATCGAAATGGTCTGCTACTGGTGAATTGTTCCCTCGTGAGAATCACACTCCATATGATCTGTTATCAACACAGACAAATATTAATCAGTATTGTTTTTATGGAAGATGTTTAGGATTTCAAGTAAAGTATCTTTAGTAGTAGGCGCCATATAGCCTGTGCCATCCAAATGTGCCGTTATACGGATTTAAAAAACAGGTCTCTTACATTTCTTACTTATGTTAATGGTTGCGTAGATACGAAAAGGATAAATTTTAACACGTTATATCAATTGATTTTTGTAAGTTATTTTTTAGTTATCGGGTTCAAACAATTGGGACGTATTATTGGTACAAAATATCAATTGAAATTCGTAAATGAACCTATTCCATTGTCTGCCATACCTCGAGATGAGACTATAGTTAATAATCCTTTGACAAACTTGACCTGACCATTATACAAATTTTTAAAATCGGTATACCGGCACATTTGGCTGTGATAAAATTGATTATATTAATGGAATTATTAATTACTAAATTTATTTTGTAGTTTTGTGAAGCTATGAGTAACGTATTAAAATTGATAATATTGTGTATGACCAGTTTCTCAGAAGTATATTTCAGTCGGAGTAATAATTTATTATCAAAAGCTACTAATTCTATGTGGGTGTCTGGACGGTAAGTTAAATCTTCCTAGAGGAAATTGATTGATTATAACCATGATAAAAAGATTTAAAATTTTCTTCGTATTTAATTAACCTTGACCCGAATATTTTAAATCTTTTGAAAATGATTTTAATGTGCAATGCAAATATATAAACTGCATATTTCAAAGAATATTTATAAACATTATTTATTATGGTATCTACTTTAATAATATAGTTATAGTTTTAAGTGCAAAAAAATTCTGTTCTCCATAAGACGCTGTGTTGAAAGTTTGATTTATAATCGATAATTACTCTTTGAAATGATCGTCAACAGGTTTTAAATTTTTGACAGAGGATAACTACGTAATTGAGCTATTCAATTTACTAAAAGAAAATTTTTTTATCTACTATCAAGCCTCATGCAAGAACGTCCTTAACCATTTTCAATTTGTTCCAAAAGACATTTTACCAATTCCTGTTCATAATACAATTTTGTAAAATTGATTACAACAAGTTCCTATTCAATGCATTTATATTATATTTATTATAATTTTCTAGATATATACTTGATCCAGAATTACGTGCAAAACGTGTTGTAAATTTATCACAAAATGCTCCAATCGATTTTTGTAAATCGTTTTGGTTTCTAGCAGAAAGTGAAATTATGCAAATGATACCAAAAATAACACCAGCATCGTCGTCGTCAACGATACAAGTGAATAAAATAATATCAATACCACCAGAACCCTTAGAATATTTGAATAAAACAACAAATGAACGAATACAAATACCAATACCACAAGCTCATATTGGAATTAAACCAATACAAGTACGTTTAATAAGTGCAACCAATCGTGATGGTATGATTGGAAGTAGTAGTGATGAGTCAAGTACAAGTACTTGTGCTGAAGCGAGTACTAGTTTAATAATACATTGTCATGGTGGTGGTTTTGTGGCACAATCATCACGATCACATCTGGTATATCTAAGAGAGTGGGCAATACAATTGAATGTACCAATTTTATCAATTGATTATAGTTTAGCCCCAGAAGCACCGTATCCACGTGCTGTACAAGAAATATTGTATGCTTATGTATGGGCATTAAATAATAAAAATTTATTAGGTAACAATTACAATAAAATTACGTATTCAGATTTTAAAAAATTGATGAATGTTTTACAAACTAGCTAGCGATTTTGAAAATCTGGAAATGTCAATTAAGATGAGATGTGGGGAGAGGCCTATACAAATTTTGAATTTCATGCGTCAATGCCGCGTGGCTGCTGTGCTAAAAATCAAAATAATTTAAATACAAAAAATTTTTATCTAATAAAAACAAACAACTTTTATTCAGCACCGCCTAAATCCAGCCCTGTTTAAATACAATTTGAACGGAACGGGAACAACAGCGGCGTCGACAGGCTGTGGGTCGGGTTGCCAAGGCCCACCGAAAACTATACTGGTCCACCCAGTCTCTCATTCCGTAACTACGAAGTGAGGATTCTTTACCATAACCTAATCTATTATCTATGTCTTATCTTCGTTAAACAATTACTAATGTATATTGGAAAATAACAAATAACTGAGTTAATTGCTTAAATACCCGATATATACAGCTCACAGCTCATTATCAATGCGTGAACTGTATATTTTAGTTTTCGAGCTGAAATTGTAGCAAAACTATTCAGTTTATAAAAAAAAATAAACATTTTTTTCTTCTAACTCTTACGGTTTCAAAAATAGATATTCTCCCACCCATGACGGGGATACTGATGTCCGATTTTGCTCATTCACGAACTTGATCCCAGTTTTTAGCTCTAAAACACACACACAAAACTTCAGCTCGTTACCTCTTTTGTTTTTGAGTTATTAAAATCGTGTCTACGGGCAAACGGACATGCGGGACTAAACTTTTTATACCCTGGTATATATTACATACTACCAAGTGCTCTTAAAGTTTTTACCAATGTAAAAAGGTGACCTACCTTAACTCATCGAGCCCATTACTTCCGCCCGAATAAGTAAAGTTCGCGATGCCAACAGGCGGAACTGGTCTGCTGGTGAAACATAAACAATTTTTTCAAATATAAATACCGATTCTTGATAACATTTATAAGAAAAATAATGGATCTGAACTGGTTTTTTTTTTACTTAGGTACTACAGCAGAGAATATAGTATTCGCTGGTGATTCAGCTGGTGCTAATTTAGTAGATGTATTAGCAATAAAATGTATTGAATTAAATATACAACCACCAAACGGTATTTTTAATGCATACGTACCAGTGATATTAAATTTCAAACCAACACCAGCACGTATGCTATGTCTATTAGATCCATTGTTACCATTAGGTTTCATGTTACGTTGTATTAAATCGTATACAACATATGATACAACATCGAATACCAGTACACCATCGGAAAGTTGTGGTGCCAATGAGACAACTCGTAATACACACACAAATAGTTTTGAACAAATTACAACAAGTGATTTACTAAATGCACATAAATCACAAGTGATATGTACAAGTGATAATGATAATATCGATATTAGTACAATTAGTGATGATACAATTATAAATGATAATGATTGTGATCTACTTGAGGATGATAATGATTCCGATTGGATTAAATTAGATACGAGTCATGATGATCATGAACAATTAACATTTATACATGAATTTGATTGTAATAATCAAAGTTTAATACAAAGGACAACAACAATTGAACAACAACAACAACAGCAGCAACAACAGCATCAATTAAATATGATCAAACCGAATAATATTAAAGAACGTATGAGTAATTTAGTGAATGTTATTACAAATAAATTAAATAAATGGAGAATTACAACTAGTGATACTGATGGCATTACTACGTCAACAACAAAAGCAATCAATAATGAGATGTTAATCAATGATTTCGATGATAATAATATAGAGAATGTGACTAAAGAATTTAATATAAATGTACCACTTGATCCACATTTATCACCGTACTATGCTTCAAATGATATATTAAAGAAATTACCACCAATTAGAATATTAGTAAGTTATTATATTTATACAAAATGTTTTTAGTCTAATCAAGTTAAAAAACGTGTTAAATCTTGCTACTGCGAATTAAAATACGTGCGAAAGCTCGTTGAACTCGTTATGACGTCTAGAAAAATGTGCAAAAATTTCAAACCCGCACATAAACAATTGCAAAAGTTATAAACAATTTATTTAAAAAAAAAGAGGGGGTTTTGTTTTTTGCAAATATCTCAAAAATTATTGCAGATATCGGAAATCGAAAAAAAGATTCTTAAAGAACAGGAAATTTCCTAAAAAGTCCCACCTCCCGGAACTGTACCACTAATATTTATAATTTTAATTGAGAGATGGAAATAGGGCTTGAAAACGGGTTATTCGGCTCCGCTTGATTCCGATACTTGAACAAAAAAATTTGTTTAACCCATTAAATATGAATTTTAAGGAAAGAAAAAATTCAGGTGGATACTTAAACAAACAATAATCCGTCGGCAAAAAATTTTTATGCTTTTGTTAATTAAAACAATTTTCCAACCGCCTTTTATTTTTTTAAATAATTGACAAACTGCCGATGTCGGGATTCGAACCCATAACCTCCCAGTCCCAAGTAGACAGAGCGCGTTAGACCGCTCGGCTACTTGGCCGGTATTATTGTAATAATATATATATATTTTTTTAATTTTCAGACTGTTGAATTAGATCCATGTTTAGATGATTGTGTAACATATGCTAAGAAATTAAAAGAATTAGATTGTGATGTTCAATTAGACATTTTAAAAGGTTTACCACATGGTTTCCTGAACTTTTCATTGGTACGTACTGAAGGTATTATTTTGATTCAAAATTAAGTTCTTACATATTACTTTATACATTTTAGTTTTCAAAAGAAGCACAAGATGGTTCGAAAAAATGTATTGATCGTATTCAAGAATTATTAAATTTAAAAAATCAACAGCATTAATATTAAATTAATTACGCCGTGTCTATTGCCACGCTATAACGTGCTGGATCACATTCTTTTAAATCCTCTACCATGTTAATTACGTTTAGATGATTGTCGAGCCTAATAATTTAAGAGATAATTTACTATTATATTTATTTATTAATAAATAGTCTGGTCGATATTGTTTCGGCATGACATTTCCAAATTAAATTTTTGTTATATTTTCATAAAAAACTTACATTTTTTAGTATACAATTAGCCCTTTTCCTCGGAAGATTTAAAAAAAAAACAACAGGTATAGTTTTGTACGTTTTGAATGGCCTAAGTAACGTTTTATGATTTAAAAAAATGTTAACCATGTTGGAAGTGGTATCATGTACGGCCAATTAATTACCTATTAATCTAAGTTGACATTTAAAACATATTGCTCTTGTCTTATTTAAAGGCTAAAACACAGGGAGCAATGAGTCGTAGCGAATATTGATCAAACGATCGTCAGGGCGATACAGCCACCATTAACGATACAGCCGTCATCACTATGCAGTATCTAGTTCAGATTCCATTGTACGCTGCGACGAATTGCTTGATGTGTGGCCGTCTTTAGTATTATATTTTATTTGTACATACAATGTATTAATAGTTGCGTTTAGCGGATCAGAGCGCTTGAATGGAAAATGGCGGCCGTTGAGCGTGTCTTATTTAACCAAACTAGATATTAATTATTATTTTATTTTTGTATTGAATATAAATATCCAACACTTTCAAACTTTGAATTTTAGTCTGCAAAATTGCAGTAGAAGATTGGTACTGATTAGAACACTCAGTCACGGCCTGGCCGATAACTCACGCAACGCTTTTATCCGCTAAACACACCCAATGTGTGTAATGAAACGCTTACATACAGATCATATGTGATGCGCTTAGTGCTTAAATTCATTATTAATTATTATTTATATAAATTAAATACAAATTATTATTAATTAAATCAATTAAAAGAAGTATGTAATACTCAATTTATGCTTATTTATAATCCTTACAATGGTCGTGTTCAGAACAACTAAGTAAACTAAGTAAGTTACAAAGCGGTGTGTTCGTTTTGGGCACGATGTTTTCGCTTGATGGGTCACAGACGCTTTATCCATCGAGGTAGACCAGCAAAAGCTGATCAAGGTTATTTGAAGATCACCTAGCGTTTTTCGAATGGGAGCCGATATTTTTTTTTTGACAGAATCGGATAACGGACGAAAAAAGAACATTAAAACTGGGTAATAAAATCTATTTTGGTTAGTAACTAATCATACAGGAGAGTCTCACTAATCCGGCACTTCAACAGTTCGGTATCTTCCGCCCGTGCTTCCCTCACCGCTCCCTACTCTCACTCCGCGCATTTATTTATTATGAATTTCTATCCAATCCAGTAATCCGGCACTCTCTAGCTTTTAATAGTGCCGGATTAATGAGACTACTGTATTTAAAATTGAACGTCGTTAAATGGTTCAAAATTGGTAAGATTAGCAGACAACGAGTAATTTAAATAAAAGGTTATAATAAAAACAATTTAATATTTCCAAAACACAATTTTATTAAAGATATTTGAAAAATAATTTGCAAACACGTCTTAATTTAATAAAATTAATGCTTTTATAAATTGTAATTGAATAATAAAATTAATATTTTATCAACGACGTTCTTTAAATATTTTAAAAATAGTTTAAATATTTAATCAAATTATTTTGGAGAAAAACCATCACATGAATATGATATTTCTAAGGAATGAATTCGTTTATGTTGAACTAAATATCTTTTCTGAGCAAATGTTTTATCACAAAAATCACATAGAAAAGGTTTCTCTACAGTATGTGTTCGTTTATGTTCAATTAAAGTGCTGTTCTGATTAAATGTTTTATCACAAACATCACAGGAAAATGGCCTTTTCCCCGAATGGATTAGTTTGTGGCAAACTAAATGGTTTTGCTGGGAAAATATTTTATTACAAACATCGCATGAATAAGGATATTCTTCTAAATGAATTTTTTTATGATTAACTAAATATCGTTTCGTGATAAATGTCTTATCACAAATGTCACATGAAAATGGTTTTTCTCCTGAATGAATTCTTTTATGAAAAACTAAACTTTGTTTCGTGGTTAATATTTTGTCACAAAAATCACATGCAAATGGTTTCTCTCTTGTATGAATTCTTTTATGTTGAACTAAACTGTTATATTGGGTAAATGTTTGATTACAAACATCACATGAGAGAGGTTTGTTTCCGATGTGCATTGGTTTATGTTTTATTAAATTATGTTTAAATACAAAAGATTTATTACAAACATCACATGGAAAAGGTTTTCTCCAAGTGTGAATTCGTTTATGTCGGGATAAACTGCTTTGTTGACTAAATGTTTTGCTACAAACATCACATGAAAACCGTTTGGATTCATCTAATATTTCATCCTTAATTATTAATTCTGCATTTAATGGTTTTTCAAGTATATTTCTTTCATATTTGGCTAACTCTTCATTTATATAATTTCGGTCATGGTCTATTTTAAAACTTTTTTCATCTTTATTTATTTCATGTTCAATTTGAACACGGTTTTCTACTATTTCATCTTCGATTCGTTCATGTTCTATTGCAACAATTTCTTCTTTTATTTCCTTTTTAATTATTATATCTGTATTAAATTCTTTTTCAAATTTAATTCGTTCGTATTTGGCTAACTCTTTATTCACTTTCAGTATTTCATCGTTGATTCGTTCATGTTCCATTGTAACACTTTTTTCAAGTATTACGTCTTTAGTTATTTCATGTTCAATGTTAACATTTATTTCTAGTATTTCATCTTTGATTCGTACATGTTCTTTTTCAACAATTTCTTCATTTATTTCATCGTTCAATTCTTTTTTAAATTTAATTTGTTCATATTTGGTTAACTCTTCATTTACTTTCAATATTTCATTGTTGATTTGTTCATGTTCCATTGTAACACTATTTTCAAGCTTCTTCCGTTTTTTGTTGAAATTTAAATTAACAATAGTTTCAACAATAATGAAACAAACAATACAACTAAATCTTTATCTATGAAACAAATATTATTATTTCGACGCCATGTTTTGTCCTAACTATTTTGGGGAATTAATCTGTCACATTTTTAAGTTGGTACACGGATACTATGGATACTTGAATATAAAAGGCGCCATTAAATTAAATACTTTGTCAAATAATAATCCACGACGGTTGACTTTAGCTAGATTCTGTTCTATTAGTGGTAATATTCCAAATTTAATACTGATTTCGTCGAATCTACATCTTTTTTTAAATTCGATGTCTGAATAAAAATCAAAATAATTTTGTATATCTCGAATCAAAATCGATATTAATATTATCATAAATAATAATATTATGTTAACCCAAAAAATCCATTATCTTCACTACTTTTTTTACAACAAAACTATTTAAGATCGTCTTAAGTCGACTAAAATGTTGACTTAAATAAAAACCTCTTTTTTTAATAAAAAATAAGGTTAACTTCAATTATAAGATGGTCTTATTTGACTGTGAATACATAAAAAGTTTTCAATTCTTAAGATCGTCTTAAGCAATGTCTGTGAATATTTATACAACTATACAATCTTAGCTAAGATCAAACTTTTAAGCAAGCCTCAAGATTTCGTTTATGAATCGAAACGCTGTCTTAAGATCATGCTTAAGATGATCTTACATTTAAGACCGGACTGTGAATACCGGCCATAGATTACAAATTTTATTAATCAGAATAACTTATATCGTTTGTAAAATTTTTATTGAAACTTTTGTCATACATTTTAAAATATATTTTTAAGATAAATTTTCATTTAAACTTGTTTTATCGATGTATAATTTAAAGTTTTTTCGGTGTATTTTGATCTACTAAACACAATTTTCGAAGGTGCTTGGTTGCAAAATGGGACGATAAATTGTAATAAACTGTTATTATAAACAAGTAAGGAAAATAATGTTATTGGCATAAAAAATCTCGACTCATTCTAAGCAAACAAAGGGTATTTGTGATTTTTTCATAAAACCCAGTTTTCCCGGAAAAATTCTCAAGGTATTTGAAAATACGCTTTTTTACCATTTTCGATCCGACTTTGCGCTGTTTTTATTGCAATATTTTTAATTAATATATGTGTTTAAGTAGTCTGACTCATTCTAAGCAAATAAATATCCTCGTAAAACCAGTAGTATTCTCGGAAAAAATTATCAAAATTTTTGAAAATACGCTTTTTACAATGATAAAAATTTAAGATTTGGCAAACTGTGGGTTTTACGAATAAATCACAGGATACTTTTTTTGCTTAGAATGGTTTGAGAATGACTTGACCGTTATTTTTTTTCTTTTACGTCTTAAGAAATCTCAGTCCATATATACATAGAGTGTTAGTATATCTCGTAGACATTATCGTAACATTGTTTGTTATCACTCATATCATACGTTCAGAATAATTTACGTGGATTAATAATTTACCATGTGTTATCCATTGTATTTAAAAGCATGCATCAATATATTTCTTTAATGATCACAATAATTAATTAAATATTTTGGTAGGTTGTAAAACTTATTATATTTGGAAGTTTGTGGGTAGAACGTTTACTACCCATATGTATAATAGATAGGTTGGTTTCGTATACATACATATTGTGTATACATATACCATATTGTTTATATCGATGTCGGTGGTCTTATATGTTTTACTTTTACATTAGCTGGTTTCATCGATAGCCCACTATAATTTATCAAACGTAAATCAATTAACAATATGAAATGTTAAATTGGATTTTAATATATCTATGTGATACCGGCTATATAATAATACACTTCCACAATGGTTTTTTATTGATCGAAAAATCTTCTTTTTGTAATGTCTATGATTTCGTCTTACTTAATTTTAAGGGCTTCGTACCAAAAAAGTACAAAAGGAATCTTTGTGGTGTGACTTCGTCCGTCGGTCAGCCTGTCACAGCTGCTTACTTCAGCTACTACTGATGTTATCGACTTCAAATTTGGTATAGTTGTAGAATTTGCTTTCCCAAAAAAATGAAAATAAGTTTATAGTAACGGGAAATGGGGTCCAAAATGGGGGTCGAAATACAAAAGTTTTGGATTGTTGCGATAAGTAGGATGTCATATGATAGGGCTTTGTTTTCACATTCCATATATATTTTTTTAAATAATTTTATGTGGCAAAGTTTTAGATTTATGATCGAAAATGTGCAAAAAATGACCATTTCCGTCCTTCGAAGTTTGCCAGCCGAAAAATCAGATATAATTGAGATTGATAGATAATTATCTATATTTTGCAAATAAAATAAAATTTTCAAATTAAAAAATTTTTGAAAAATAATTAAAAAATCTTTTAAAATTTTGGCAAGGCAATGCACGGAACTGTCGAAGCGCGAGTCTGATCACCACTTGACCGATTTTGTTATTTTTTTAATTACATTTAATATTCATACTTATATTTTAGACCTGCGTTCATCCGTTAGAAGCTTTCTGGAAATCGAGTAACTGGCAACATCGAAATAAGTCTTAGGACTTTTTGACGCTCAGTGGCTTGCCGTCGCCGATAAAGAGTTGTCCTTCTTGTGGAATGCATGTGTATTGCAAAGTATTACTGTCAGCCGCAAAGCAAAGCGTCGGTGCTATTTTGTAGATATATTACGCTCTATTCGTTTTGGGCGTTTACACACTTTCAGCGTTCAAGCTTATAAGCGCCATTTATTGGCACTCGTATTGTCTTATGAACGATTACGTTACTCTTGAATATGCTCATGGCAGATAAATAAATAAACACTTATACAGTATTTGTTTTGGTAGTTAGTACGATTTGGCACTCAAGTTTTTGCTGCCCTACCTCGATGGATAAAGCGTCTGTGAGCGTGGTGTCTATCGTTGTGCTCAACCATTAAAGCACTTTGTCAGTATACACAGCATCACGTTGAACATTAAAAACAACGCTTGATAGCGTTGATAGCGTGTAAGTGCCCAAAACGAATACACATGGTTGGAAATTTAGGCCTTAAGGTATGATAACATTGGTGACCTTTCTGTCCTAATATTAAAACTCACAGAGAATGAAGAGTTTGAATAGGAAAATGTTGCTTTAATCTACAGAAAGCACCCTTAGAAATTGAATATAATATGTATTCTTTGGAAAATCTAAAAAACTTACCTTACAATAGCGTTCCGAAGTCGAGACGCAAACCTTTCTTTTTATATCATCGTTACCACTCAACTGGAAGGTACTGTAGAGTATAGTGAGTTTGCCGATAGTTAGCAGCACTATCCAAGCCATTAAGGGTGACTAGAGATTTAAGCGACGGGACGGATTTAAGGCACTTTACCTTACTGATTGTCTGTCAGTAGACAATCATTATCATAGCATGAAGAATAGATATATTAGGAGATTGAACGACATAGGCAATTCGTCTGTTTTTGTGTCCTCAAAAACGTGTAGAGATCATAGTTATTATTTTCGCCACTAGCGGCAATGCGGCAATAGCGATATACTGTTATATATCTATGAGTGGAAGGTTGTTTAAGGTTAGGAATGCGTGTCTGCATTTACGAAAGGAATATAGTCTGTAATTACCGGTTGTCATCTTTCTTTATCTAATATAGGTTAGTATTGTAAACATATATTTGTAATTATTAATTGCAATTATCACTATGATTCTTCATCTTTTAATTTATTGCAGATTATTGAGAGTTATCTATTATTAATATTTATTTAATTATTACTTGATAATCGAAAACAATTTTTTATTATCTATAAAACTAAGACTTCTTATTAACTGAATGAAAGTGATTTCTTGGCGCCTACATTTAAACATTTAAATTCCGTACGGCACTGAGACCAGTGACCCCTACTGATAAAAGATAGTTACACCAATTCTTGACCGTTTTTTTAACATTACGTTCGCTCTCCTAATATATCTATTCTTCATGATCATAGACAAACTTTCAAGACATTCCAAAACTATGAACGTAAGAGGAAATAAGCAACATCACACAGGTAACAGCAGCTTATCGAACTTATTGGACTCTGTCTATCTATCGTTATTACGCGATGTCGTTCGGGAATTTAAATGATTTGATATGGATTTGATTATAGAGACAAAAAATAAGTTTGTCTATGGATGAAATTATTAAAGTTCGAATTTTTTTCGATTTTGTTACAGAATTCTAAAAGATATATATTCACAAAGACATTCCTGCTGTTATTTCATATTATTATTTTCTAGAGTTATTTAATTTTTATAAAAGTACTATCGACGGAGAGTTACTGCATTTCACTTTACTATACATTCTAGCTTACACTCAAAAATATTAAATATGGCAGTAATAGCTAGTGACTGGTATAGTATTATTATACTATACTATATAGTCTAGGTATGGTAGATAATATGCACTTATTAAAAAAATTTTTATTTGTAATTTAAGTATTAAACCGTTAAAAGAAATATTATATTGTTATTGCATGTAGGTATGTATGTATGTATGTATGTGTGTATGCTTACTGGCTCTGTACAGTTATTGCAGAAATAGCCTGTTTATTAAATTTTAAAACTATAGTAGTTATGTGTTGATGGTCAACGATCATGAAATTCGTCAATCTATTTAGTGTCTGTTTCAGGCAAGGACTCTGATTAGCAAGCACACATCAAGACTACAGACCATCAGGCGCGGATCCAGCACTCAAAAAAGGTTGTGTTTACGCTCATGATCGATAATAGAACAAAATATATGACGCCCTGACCAAGATATTGTACAGTGTATAGTTCCACGTGGGCAAAGCCGTGGGGCGAACACGAGTAAATTAATAAACCTGTAAAATGTTAGTTTGTTCGCTCACGAAAATTACAAAAATAAATGTGTGTTTGTTTGCACATCACAGTGTCACATTTAGACTCTAAACTACTGAACCGATTTTGATGTAATTTTTACAACTGTAAAAGTGTAAAGGATATCGAATTAAATTAAACGCTAGTATATATTTTACATTAAATAATTTTATTTAGGTGCTTACTTAAAATACAAATTCAAGCTTACGTTTCTTTTTCGCGAAAACGTTGATAATTACATCGATATCCAGGTTCACATCTTTGTGTATATTTAGGAGAGCTAACCCGGATAACCTCTCCTATGCCATTGAGGCACGCAACCAAGATTTTACTCTGCGAAGAGTAGAAAACGATCTCTCTGCGGTAGCTACGCTGACCGGAAGAGTTGCCAGTATTTGTAAGAAAATTTTTATGTTAGGGTACAAATCTTGGTCGCACGCCACGCCACCAAAAAGGAAGGCGACTCGGAGGTTTTGGCGGCAATGTATATGTGCATACAACACACGCTTACTTTTAAATTAGTGGACGACTATGTACTTTTTCCAAAACAAGTATTCATGTGCCAAAACGAAACAGATAATATGTTGTCAAAAATGTGACATAACGTGTCAGCATATCGTCTATGATGACTAAGTATTTCGCTGCGTTCCGAATCACGAACGATTCATTGTTGTTTTAAATTTTATTAAGTCATTGGATATAATATCATCAGCTTATCGACCTCAATAGACCGTGAAAGTGTGACGTCACAAATCTATTAGGCATTCCCATCGTGCCCACAACGGTGGATCCGCGCTTGTTGATCGATAAGAGGTTTTGAAATTTTGAGGAAACATAATTACGTGATTAAACTTGCCAAATATCAAAGATTAAAAGTTTTATCTAATATCAGGTCTCACGCATATAGGTCCTTAACCATTTTCATTTTAATTATATTCAAAAAGGCAAAACTGGTTCAATTCCCATTCTAGATGTGTATGAATTTTCATATCTAGCATTTGATATCAAATAATGTTATCAATGTTCAGACATATTACTTAAATGTCAAATTAAGTAAACGCTATTCACTTCCTTTGGTATAATATAATCGAAAGGCAACCATACTACAATGAATAATAATACATCCAGATAGTGAGAGATTATATGCATTCCACTATCATAACATCTCGTCTAGCTCAGAAGCAAAGCATTGGTTTAGAATGCCAATTTTTCATATCAAAGATTTGATGTCAAAAATGTTTTAAAAAGACATTTTACTCATCTCTACTTATAAGTGGTATTACATAAAATAAGCATATACGCTAAGCAAGTTGCATATTGTTGTGTATTTGCTAGGCATTAAAAAGTTAAGCATTATTCGATTTCTGTCTTCAACATAAAAATATTAAAGTAATATAGAAAATTGTTTGTTGTAGTTTTAAAACATTTTTATTACAACTATCATCCAGTATATGGATGTACCAAACTTCTATCCATTCATTCAAGTTAAAGTACTTATTACAAGTTTAAGTTTTAAGCTTCTTTTTTGTTTTCTTTATTCGTATTTTCCATTCCAGTTCCAATTCTATAGTAAGCTAGCTCTAATGAAAAGTAAAACAAAACAAATGCTTCTTCTTCTGTATATATATATATATTACTGTCGTCAGATATTTCTAATAACTCATTTAGGATTGAAAACAGAAGATAATTATTGAAGTTTAACAGAAATCCATTTTTTGAAGTTCAAATAAAGTGATAAGCCGCCATATTGTTATCAAAGCCACGAAAAAATTGGGCATGTTTGGGCAAAACTGCTCATCTTTGAAACCGTAAGATATAAAACAAAAATGTAATGTCCAAAAATATTCCTTTTTTAAAAATATACAACTTTTGTTATAAACTTGTTTACATTAATTCAGTATATACCGGGTATTTCAGCAATTAACTCAATTAGTTGTTATTTTCACTAGTTATTGTTGACATATATTTCAGTCTGTATGACCATTTTTCAAAACACTAACAGTTCGTACGAATTTTATTTAGTATTCTTGGGCTATATTTTTAAAACAATTAAAAAAAAATTAATAAAGATGTAGATATTGGCGATATTGCACATTTATAAAGAATTTTGTTATCTAAAATTAAATCTTCCAGTCTCAGTATTTGAACGTTTAACCTTTAGGTTTACAAACAATTTTTTTTTAAAATTTAATAAATAAAAATACATTGATTTTGCAATTTGAAAAACAGCTGAGTAATATTTATAAATTTTTAGTTTGTTATTATTCTATAATGCGTAATAAACTGTTGTAATCGAGTCAGAAAAAATTAAATTTCCCTCCAAATTTGAGCTTGTTTTGTTTTAAAAGCCATATATCGTTTTTAGGCATTAATTGTATTAACGCTAGTTCAATTAAATAAATTGTATAATTCATGAATATTTTTAAACAATATTTATCATTGTGTCTAATTGATTAACATAGTTGTTACAAGTTTAAATATTAAAAATTCTAGTTTACCATAAGGCACTACGTTAATAATTTTATTAATAAGTTAGGAATCGTGTTAAAAAATTTCAGCTCAGAGTCCACATCAATTATATGAATAGATTGAGATTGTAGACTATACTTTTTTGACTAGAATGAACCTCGTATAGGTACTTGTTCGCTTGAATTAAATAAAAATGTTATAGCTATTAACAAAACATGCGATTGATATATTTCTGCATGTAAAAAGAGATGTAAGTATTGTTATATCACATACATTTATTGCGATTGAAAACTTTCATCAAAACTGTCACGTGTAAAAATGGGCTAATATCAAGTCTCATACACGAATGTCCTTAAATAGAACGAAATAGAAAATTTTATGCGGCACACATTTTTAGCTGTTATTAACTATTTACCGTATACGGTATATAGGAATCTGGGCACGTCTTTTAGTAATATTTCACACAAAAAAAAAAACTAAATTTAAAATTTATATTAATGATATCCTTCATATTTCACCACAAAGATGTTTTATATGGTAGTAAGTATAATTTTACATACGCCCCTCATAATTAAATGAGACGGTGAATTGATTGGTATAGGTATATAGGGTGAGCCAGAAAGAACGTATCAAACGGTAGGATTGTAGTATTTACAGAATTAAACGTAAAAAATCTGAATTTTTTTTCCAGAAAATTCAGCAATTGAAATGAAATTTGGTATGTGACGACGTGCTTTCTGTTTTTGAAAGGGTAAGTTCGCTAATGGACAAAATCGGTCAAGGATAAAGGAAGGTATAGATTAGCAGGGAAACCTAAAATCTTGAATTTCTCTTTTAATATTAGTAAAATGAAAAAAATATCAGTAGTAAAGTTGTACCAAGTAACTTTTTCTACAATTTATTTTCTGTTTCTAATATTTACAGAAATATTTGCATTTTTTATATTCTTATACTTGTACTAATTCGTCACTATGCTAAATTGGTTTAATATTCATTATAATTCATTAAAGATAATTCACGTAGCTTCTACATGGTGATAAATGTTTTTATTTTAAAAATAAACAACTTTGGTTTCACAAAAATGCTTCACAAACGTATTCATAAAATGGCCTAATTTCATTTTCGCATATGCGTCCGTCCGTTTGTCTGTCTGTAAACCCGATAACTCAAAAACGAAAGATATAACGAGCTGAAATTTTTTTTGTGTATTCTAGAGCAAAAAAGTAAGGTCAAGTTCGTTAATGGGCAAAATCGGAACGTGTTTCGCCCCGCCAGGGGAGAAAATTTATATCTTTGAAACCGTAAGAGATAGAAAAAAAATTTGTTTACAAAAAATCTTCTTCTCTTTAAAATAAATAACTTTTGTTTGAAAATTTTTTTCATAAACTCAATAGCTTTCTCATAATTTGTGATTAAATGTTCCTCGGAAAGCGAATTGTCAACAAATCTACGTATTCGAATTCATCATATCATTGATATACAACTCAGTATATACTGGGTATTCAAATAGGAGTTGTTTCATTCATCCTATTTTGTTCTTTCTCTTGACAATTGCGTAAATCTCATTTTAACTTTAAGCACTATCAGAAATTTAAATATAATGTTTTTCATTTATTTGATATTATTTTTGTAAATTTTTCGGTTTGTATTTTTGAATCGCTCATTAGAGCAAGAAACATCAATGTTTATAGTGTTTGATGCGTTTCTCCCTACTTCACCCTGTATATGATAATTGTTAATGAACAACAAATCGGTACACGGTGTTGTTAGGTTGGTAATGCGGTTATCTGTTATTATAATAAAATGTTGGGTGCTATTTAACAATCATGGGGTCACGTATTCATCATTAGACCATCTTTAAATCAGTTGTAACCGCAATACATCACGAATATATTTATTAAAGATATACAATTTTAACTATAAATTTTATTTTTAAATACAGCATATACTGGAAACAACACCTGAGCTCAAGACAAGTTTCTGTATTTTTTTTTTGTGAGAAATAATTATTATCATGTATACATCCGTTTGTCTGTTCCCTGTCCAATATGTCTGGCCAAAGAAATCTGAAATCTGTAAGACCTTAGAAATTGAAATTTATGTAAAGGTAAATCGAATTCTAAAAAATATGTATTCTTTGAGACTGGGCCAGTAGTAGTAGTAGTAATAGCGTTGGATAGGTCGAAGCCTGGCAAGTAGACCTTTCTAGACCTTTTTTATCAACCCCTTAAGGACACTTGGACTGGTTTGTGCGACTGTATCCAACTTTGATAGGATCTATGCCGATATTCCTCTGGAGTTTATGAAAGGAAACTGCACGAGGATTAACGCCACTAGGGTTAATTTTTCCTTATAATTTACCTTATTTTTTATCTTATATACCTTCAAAAAACTACGTGAGTAAGGTTGCATATTCATGCGAGCGTTATTCGACGTCAAGCGTCGAGCATGGATGCCGTTTTTTGGAGTCAACGTTCTGGCGTCAACACTTTTTTGCTTGTATCGAACATATAGCGTTGAGTTAATTTATAACTATAAATCAATTCTAATTAATAGCGATTGGCGTCAAGCAAAGACGTTGGTCTGGAGCTCCCATCCCCAGACTCAACCCAGATCCTGTACTTCCTAAATAAAACGGGACTGGATGAGGCACCAAATGGGGGTGCACAATAGATCTTATAGGTCACAGTGCACCAAATTCCCCCCATTATCATACCTTCATTCAAACAATATGGTCAGATTAGTTTAAAAGTCTGTTGATTTTTCAACATGCTTCAGCTGGTAAATTAATAATTATTATTGTTTTTATACGTGACCACCCATTATGTATGAAAATAATAAAGTACGTATGGGCCTACTTGATTTTTATTTGGGGTAAAGATACAACAAAGTGTTTGTTTTTAATCAAAAAAAGGTATAATAAAAATTATATTAAAACTACAGTTCAAAAATTAAAAACAAATTCTCTTTTGATACTTTAGTAGTTATATAGATAGCTAAATAGATATATTTTGGAGTATAAAAAGTACTGCACTTCGACCTGATGGCCCATTGGCCTTTATGGCCCTCTCCTACCTCAGTCTGACGAGATTTGCTTCTTCCATATCTTGGCAATAGCCAGGATCTTGCTGATCAGGTTATCCTGAAGGTTCATATAATCGGGGTGAGATGCATCGAATATCTTGTATCTGCTGTAACCGAGAGATTCGCAGTTAAAGATAATGTGGCTGGATGTCTCCTTCTCGCCGCACAATCTGCACACAATGAAACCATTATGGAGGTCCCATTGTGTGCAGATGCTTCTGTAGGGTATAATGTCCGGTGATGAATCCGGTAACCCTTCGCAGTTGTATCCTGTTCAAGCTCAGTGCACCGAGGAATAGCCTCTTGGATGTATTCCGAAGCAGTATTTTCCCGAGCTTTTGCTGCGGTATATTTTCGCAGTGATCACGGTGTCTAAGATTCATCCTCACGTTGATCCCCTGTTTACATACAGTCTTTGGAATTTCTAAAATAGGCTCTGGGTATATGAAAGGTATTGTGTATGTAAAAAAAAATAATTAGAGTTTAATTTAAAAAAAAATTGGGTGTTTAGTTTTAAAAAAAAACACTTTATAGAAAATAATTGAATTATCAAGTATTTTCATAAATATGAAATTAAGTTAATTTAGTAATTTTAATTAAAAGAGTTATTATGATGTATTTTTAAAAAAAAATAATGAAAACTAAATATACGGTACTTTAGAAAAAAAATCCAAAGCAGAGTATTGTATGTGGAATTATGAAAATTGGAAAACGATCGGTGCTAACGCCATACACGTAAATATAAAAAAAAATAACACGTTGAACCGAAAGTCTTTCAATAAAAGCTGGGCCCATTAAAAAGATAATATTGAGGTAGTAAGATCTTTACTATCCAGTAAGTGTCTAAGTTATCGACAAGTGATTCGAATCTGAAAAAAATAAAAAGGTACAAAAAAGGGAACAAAACAAAATATATGTTAAAATAAAATATATTTGAAATAAATAATTTTTAATCTAATACGCTGATAGTACAACTATCTTTAAAATACTAACTTTGGTTGTACAAGTTATGAAAACAAAGATTACGTGAATATGTGCTAAATTGAACTGTAGTAAAAGAAATATTGTATATATATAAAAAAAAGACACTACAGTAAAAAAAAAATATGTTCAAATATGTCTGATTTGCAAAAATATAAATATGGATTACAAATTTAATTCAGATACATAGTTGTATATATAAAGAGACATTACGCTTCTGTAAAGAAAAAATACACGGCCAAAAAAAAACCAAGCGTATACAAACAATAAATTGAAAAGTCAATGCATAAGTTTGAGAGACCACAAGTTTCGGAATAGTGAATTAAATAAATTGTACAAAAAAAAATATACTTAGATACAATCAGATAGAAACCATTAATTCGCCCATTCGATACTTCAGCACAATCCATAAAAAATATTCAATTTGTAAATTGAACAAATAAAAATTTTAAATACCATCTGATTAATTCATGTGAATCAACTAATTTTAGTAACTGTCTTGAGACAAGTACTTTTAGTAATTGCTTTCTTTTGTAACTTCACAGAGAGAAGTAATTTTTGAAACTGAACTGAAAGAAGTATTTTTTGTAACTTCCAGAGAGAAATACTCTTTGTAACTGATTTGAAATATGTGCTGAAATATCGAAGTAAGCTTGTATATAGGCAAGTCATTTCTGATCTAAGTAAATGTTTGTTGAAATTATGTAAATTCTCAACTAGCATAAACCAACAATTATATAAATTACTTTTTTTGAATAATAAAAATATGAAAAAATATCAATACTAAATTTTAAACAGTGGAGTAGTAAAAAAAAATTATTCTCCAGTATTACAACTCCCTTCTTTGGTAAGGTATCTACTTTTTCGTTTCCTTCGAAACCACTGTGACCTGGCACCCGGATCAATTTAACATTGTTCCGTTTTGCCAGCTCCAGCAGTTCCTATAGACAATCCTTGACTACCCCTGAGGTGACCTCAGTTGCAGACAAGGCTTTTAGAGCAGCTTGATTGGCCGAGAGAATACATACGTTCTGGTTTATGTAGCTTCATGTTTTTTGGCTTTCTGAAAAAGCCAATAAACTCTGTGTGGCCAAAGGCCCATGCATGACCTAAAACGACCCTACATAGTACAGTATATAGAGGTAAAAAACTATATAATAATAATAATAATAATAATTTATTTGCTTAAGTTTTTACAACTTGTACAAAGTAATTCGTTGTTTACAAATAAACTGCATAATGCGTGTACAAAAAATGTCGTAGTATTTTCATGCCATAAACAGTTAAATTAAATCAAATATATTTCAAATGGAATTAATCATGTAAATTGTCTATTTATACTTATATAAGATTAATTTATAACTAGAAAAAGAACGATATTGTTCAAATAAGCTAAAATTAACTGAAACTATTCATATAAACTAAAATTTTGTAAATAAAAATATATAAATATAGAAACTCAGAATGAAACTATTTATTTTAATCAAAAATTAAAAAGGCTTGAAAAATAAGAAATGCAATCATTAAATATTGTGCTACTGCTCCAAAATAAATGATCTAGTGCAAACAATAGCTTTAATAAAACAAAAAAATCGTTTGAGCATACAAATATTCGACACTGAAAATAGGTTTACAATAGTATTAGAGCTATCACTTGGTTTAAAACTGATTTTACTGAAAAAATCTTTGCGAATGGCATTGTATATGGGACAATTAAATAATAAATGTGCTAGATCCTCGTTTTGCTTCAAATTGCATAGCGTGCATAGAGATGTCGGGTCTATAATGAAGGGAACTCCACGTATCACTACTCGAATTAAGCGTTTGTTAGAAGAGCGAAGCTGTGCTAAAACTCTGCTAAATGATATTGGGCATTGAAACAATAGGTAAGGTTGCGGTTCGTTATTAAACACCAAACTCTGGTAAAGAAGACTGAAACCTGAGTACTTGGCCCTATTAACATCGACTAGAAATAGTGAATCGGAATACATTTTTACAATGGTGTCAATATCACTTTTCGTAATATTTTGTAACCCAAAAAATTGTTCACTACCAATTTCGATCAGAAGGTTTTTAAGTTGTAAAGCCCAATTGTATTTAGCAAGCTGATCCGGCTGAGATGTCAGGCTGACAAGGCGGGTGTAGCACAATTTGGGAAATCTAAAAAACTATATACCTGAAAGAACATAAAAACAATAAACTTTCTAAACTATACCGTTCTAAAGTCAGATATACCTTGAACATTATTGTGCATATTATTAAAATTAGACAAAATTAAAAACAAAAAAAACATTTATAATTAATAGTTTTTAAAGGATGTATCGATTTATGATCATATAGAATATTAAATTATTACCATATAATTAAAAATATATATATATTGAAGTAATAACTATTCAAAAAAATTAAGGATGTACGAGCACTGAAGATTCAAAAAGGCTTGATTTTTTGTTTACATGTAGTTGAAGTGCACATAAATCAATTATAAAAGTTTCAGCGGAGTTACGGGGGTCTTGAATTAATTATTTAATGTTAAAGTTCAAGTTTTAATGCATTGCTCTTATGGAGAAACCCATATTTTTACACATATTTTGATAAATTTCTCTTGGAATAAAATAAGACGAATAAAAAAAAAACGCAATAGAAAATAGAAATATTAATAAAGAGAGTGATCCAATAAAATTCCGGTATGACGGGCCTAAAAAAATACATATTTTAGAAAACAACTGAGATTTCGGGTAAATTTTATTTCTGTTGGCGGTAGCTTAATTACCCAAAATCTGAGGTATTTTTCTTAAATATCTCTTTTTTGTTAGGCCCGGTATGACGGGCTTAAATTAAATTTTTATTTTAACTTACGAACAAAAAATAATAAACATTATTGTGGACTTTGAATGAATGTACTATATAAGATTTTGAAGAATTTTATAAATGGACTATACATGAGTGCTCGTACATCCTTAATCATAAATATAGTATATTATACCGATTTTTAATTTGATTCACTATGATGTTATGTTTTTATAATTAATATTTCGCTCTGCTCGCAAGGGGTTTCCCCCTTTGGCCCCTTGGCTCCGCGTCACAGAAAATAACCTTACATAATTGTTAAAAAAGTTGAAAAAAATACTTACTAAAAAGTAGTTACCATTAGAGAATTAATGGGGGGGGGCGATTTTTTGGGGTGTAATATTTTTATGGGAAGAATTTTGAGGGTTTTTTTGGGGGAAAAATTTTTTGGGGAAAGTGGGTTTAGGATGGGGGGTTTGGGGGGACTGCGCATAGATGGGTCTCACATTGCCATTTTCAAGAGTAGCGATGAAAAAAAATTACGTTTTTCGAATCAACCGATTAATTTGCAGTTATTCTGCGTTGAATGCAAAAAATCGCACCTTTCTAGCATGTAAAGTGGTAAATGGGTGATTTTTTGAGCGTTTTTTCCATTTTCAAGGAGGTGGCGATGAAAAAATTAAAGTTTATCGAATAACCTCATTAGTTTGAAGAAATTCTCCATCAAATGCAAAAAATCCCATCTTTCTACCATGAATAGAAGTTAAAAGGGTAGCTAAGGGGGTTGTTTTACAATTTTTTAGGGGGTAGCGATGAAAATTTTTTTTTTTTTTTCGAATTACCTTCATAATTTATATTTATTTAGCGTCGAATGCAAAAAACCGCTTTATAGCATGAATAGTAGTTAAACGGGTAGCTTAAGGGGTGATTTTCCCATTTTTTAAGAGGAAACGATTTAAAATTTTAAGTTTATCGAATGATCTTCTTATTTTATAGCTATTTAGCGTCGAATACAAAAAATAGCTACTTTCTAGCATGCATAGAATGAAAAATGTAATTTTGTCGGGTGTTTCTCCGATTTTCCGGAGGGTTTCATGCATTTCCTTGGGAGAAAATTCGCTAAAAATTCTAGAATAAATTCATATAGTCCAAAAATAAAGAATCGAATTGAATGATCCAAAAAAACTGATTGCCACTTGAAAGCTTAACCAATTATAACCAATGGCACCAATATCGCATTGTTCTCATTTCGAAACAATCAATCGAAAGCGCTTCTTATAAAATAAATCAAACAATTTCAAAACAGAATTTTTAGAGTAAATATATATAAGCTCTGTTAGGCTTACCTCGAAGGTAAATCATACACCTACCTATACAGTCTGTTTTCAAAAGCATTTCTAATAGGGAATCAATGTTAAATAAATAAATAAAATATTTACTATAAAACTATACAAACATACACATACTTACAAACATCTGGCTTCTTGCGGCATGATGTTTGTTAATGTCATTTAAGAGTGGGGCTTTAGTGATGCGCACTTAATTTATAATATTATTATTCATTACGTATGCACACACACTACTGACTACAGAGTATCCCCAGTATTTTTATTTCTTTATAAAGCATTGTGCAGTTATTATAGTAAATAATATTTAACATTGATTCTCTATTAGCAAATCTTTACAAAACAGACGGTATATCGGAGATATTGGGACATCTAATATTTCATTATTATGAAATGTTTAATGTTTGTTTACTTGTTGTTTTCTTCCTTTGTTTAAGGGTGGCGGCACGCAACAAACAAGTTATGTTTATTGTTGTTGTGCACACAATCAATGTTAAGAGACTGAATTGTTTACTTACGTACTGCTGCACAGCGTGTGATCGATCGATCTATATTCTATGACTATCTACTGCATTCCTTGAACAATTCAATATGATTGTATTATAATTATTTTAAGGATGTTCCAGCATACAACCATTTTTCGACAGATTTTGCTCATTTTTTGTTCACAGGCTAAAAATAACGTTTTCTAATAAATACCGAAGTTTCAGAATTTTTGACCGTTCAGAATGCGAGATAATCAATATCATAGTTATCATTCTCTCTCACTCTTTCTCATTAAAAGCATGTAAAACTTCATGCCCGCCCAACTATTATCTGTTGTATTAGAAAAAATACTCGACAGAATTTAAAAAAAAAGCTAGGAGAGTAAAGCTAAATATTTATTATATAAATTTAAAAAAAAATCGTGTGTTACAGTTTTGTTTTCGAAATATAAAAGTTAATAGTATATATACAGAGGTCACTTGCGAGAGATTATTCAAAACTTTAATTTATTTTTTCAAAAACTATTCAATATATATTCAATATTCAAGTTTTTTATCTGCTGATACGTAATTTATATAAATTCCCACAAAATAGCTCCGCCGAAATAGCAAAAACATTGTACAATTGGTTTTTTTTGCTTTTAATTAACTATTATGTTGGGTTTTCCCTATAATTTCTCGAAATAATCCCAGTTAGGCAAAATTAATGTCAGGTCATTGATTTTAACGTTGTGTTATACTAATTGATTCCGAAATAGATCCCAAGTGGGAAAAAATAATATTACTATAACAATTTTTACATTAGGATATCCATTTTTACTTTGGGATTTTATTGGGTTCCGATAAGAATAGCCTTACTTGGAATGCTCTCTTGATTCCCTATTGGGTTCTGACGTATGTGTAGGGGCAATTTCTAGTCGGGTATTAATAAGAAATCAAAAAATCATTAATTAATATCCTCCTTCACTACTCTATATTACACCAACTACCTTAATTTAAACATACTCAAATGAGTAATAAAACTTTGTTCGTTTAGATTTTTATAATATTCATATTATTTTTTTTTCATATTCGAAATGAAATGAGTTTATTTATAATGTCAATTATTAAATAAAATATTTATGTTTGTTATGAAATATGATAAGTAATATTATTATTGATGTTATTGTTTAGGGTGCCGTAACATTTGGACCTAAAGTGCAGTGACTTTTATTGTACCTGAATTTTTATTGCAACCAAACGAAAATTAACCTTATCAATAGGCATATTATTTATATTTGAATAAGCATTCTAAAAAGGTTTCAAATAACATGTGCAGAATTTTAGACCAAGACCAAGAGTCAATCAGTACATCCTAGATTTATCTATCTATCTATCTATCTATACCTATATATAAAATGAAATGTCGTAACTGACATATCATTGCACAGGCTAAACCGCTAAGGATAGAAACTTGAAATTTGGAGAGGGTGTTGATTTTGTAATGTAGGAATCGTTTACGAAAAGATTTTGCGAAATTTTGATTTTAAAGGAGGCATTTGAGCCCTGTAAGCGTCATCGTCATCCGATCATCCTGTTTGTAAATTCTGAGTGATAGAAAAAAAATTTAAAGACAAAAAATGTTTCTTTCTTAAAAATAAACAATTACAATTTCGCTAATTGTACCAACAAACCATACAACACTCCCAAGGAGAGGGGAAATATCTAACTTTAAAACCGTGTAAGATGTAGAGAAAAAGTTCAAAGACCAAAAATGTTTCTTCCTTAAAAATAGAAAGCTTGCAAGTTCGATCGGTCCACAACTTACCACGTTAGGTAGAAGCTGTGCCCACAACCTATATGTAAATATAAAAATGTTCATCTGATGTAAAACAACTTAAGTTTGAAACAGTTTTCCATACATTCGTTTTCGCATAAATACGTGCGCGGTGCATAAGAAATAAGTTTCTATTAAAAAAACATTTTTAAAAACAACCTGATTATAGTTAAACTAATTTTGTACCACTTTACTTCTTATGTGTATTTCGATTTTTTCAATATTAAGAGAGATATACCAAATTTTGTGTTTCCCCCTCCCTCAAACCCCCAATTCCCCTTCTCGATTTTTGTTATGCTTACCATAAAAATGCATTGTCATCGGAACTGAACCAACATGTAAAAAATCAACTCCGTAGGATAAGAGGAAGTGGTTCTGATTCAGCATGCAAGATTTGACCTGAACATAAAAACATACATACATACATACATTCCCGTTCAAAAAAATTGAACAGACCAGAAATGTGAATTATCTTACATTTCATAAAACTCGTCTCTTTTGTAACTCTCTGTATAATGTATAATTTAATTTATTTATAAACAAAGATAAGTAGTATATTTTTAAGTATGTAAAAAAGAAATGGAAGTATAAACTGAATTTATATTTTTTATTTGTATATACGGTGTCAGTGACAGAGTAAGAATTTAAAGAATATATGTAATGTAAATACATGTTAAGTGTTATATCTTACTCTTACGTTTAAAAATTAAATAAAATGTTGTATCTGTTACTACAAGAATAATCAAAATTGTGAGAGACTGATTCGGGGTAGGTCTGTTCAATTTTATTGAACGGGAGTGTACATACATTGCAAGTTAAATAAAAGCTTGTAAAAATAATATATACAACATATGTTTATAAAACGGGAGTATTTCCTAAAACAACGAATAATATTTTATGGAACCTATGAATAATATCTTATACAAGCCATGAAATTCGAATAATCCCAAAAATCAATAAATTATAACTCAGTTTTAAGTAACGATCAGCGGAACGGACGAAAGACTGCTCTAGTATTTAATAAAATGAAACCATTTGCATATCGGTTTCAATTCTGTGATGATCAAATGTTAACAATTTTATTATTGAATATATTTTTTTCAATATCTGTGGAACATGATGTTTATCATGTCGAATGCTACATCATTATATTAAATACATCGGCAATAAATCACATAACTTCCATTTAATGTAAATTGGTTGTTATTAATTCGAAAGGTATTATATGGGACATAATAATCTTTTTTTTTTTATATAGATTATTATTTAATCAATATTCATAAAATATTAAATGAAAAAAAAAACATTATTTGAAGTTAAACGTTTTTATTATCGTACAATCGACTAAAAACTAGAACATACTACTGTGTGGATTATTAGGTCAAGAGACCGAAGGCTAAAATATAAGAGAATGATTTCCACAAATTCGTAACAGAAATATATCAGTTAAAATAGGTATAGATTGTATATCAGATATAAAAAAAAATTCGTTAGCTGCGCCAACTTAGCGAATTTCCTTAGAATACATAAATCACTATCTAGCGGTCACAACTTTAGTCTGATCAAAATGAATTGTCGTATCTGATATGATTTTGGTATTTGCAAGTTCAATTTTTACAATAAATGGCATAGGTCAAGGGGGAAGCGGGACATAGAGAACACAAAACATAAAATATCTCTCCTAATATTAAAAAAATCGAAAAGTGTATAAGAAGTAAAGTTCTAGAAAATCATGTTTGCTGCAATTCGTTACCTGATCATTTTTTCGCAAACTCAAATGTGTACAGAGATATTTAGGAATTTAACTTTCAATTTTAATTCGTAAATATTTCTGTCAATATTAGGGTAAAAGAAAAAATGATAAGAACCAAAATTATAGTAAAATTAATTATCTATAACTTTACTTCTGAAACATTTTCCGATTTTTCCAACATTGAGACAGATATACCAAATTTTTTGTTTCCCTCCTTTCTTTAAACCGCCCTTAAGTCATATTCACACAATATGTTTGTTTTATCGAGACGATGGTTTAAGTTATTAACAAACTCTGTAATTTGACGGAGGTTCTGGGAAGCAAAATAACATTTTAATTCTGATAGCAGAAAAATTAAAAAGTTGAATAATTCAGTAGACACTATCGACTCCAAAAGTGGCTTTCCACTGGCAACACCGTGGAGTTTAGCTAATATTCTCCTAAAAAAAGCCTTTTGGAATATTAACTTCGTAGAGTGCACCAAATTATTAACAATTGAAGTGATTTGTTAAATAATTTTTTCAACAGAAATGATTTTAATTTTGCAAATCATGACCCTAATATTTATGGTCAAATCGTTTGTTATACGCCACACGATTTGACTTTTGAGTCGATTCACGAACTTCAAGTTATTGTTTAGCTGTTGAACATTTTCAAGAAAGTGTATTAACTCTTTCGTTTTTGTAAAATAATTACCGTATTGGTTAGTGATGCCGCCAGACGAGACGAGAGTAGTATGTCTCTTGTATTGTATTGACTTGTAAAACTTTTCTATTTATCTTATCTAGTCTCGTTTTTAAAGTGGAAGATTTTCTTGAAAAAATATAATATAAAAAAAATCATTTTTTGTACTTAGTAAGTAAAAATTATAATTATTACTACTGACCGGTTGATCTTTAATTAGAATTCGAAGTAAAAACATAGAAGAGCCTTGTTTTTATATTTTAATTGAAACAATAAAGACTAAATTAAATCATTACCACCCAAAATGATTTGCTGTTTGGTAACTAGACTTTTACAGATGCAAAATCTATAAAGATTGAAAAAGAGTACTATCGTTTGTCTCTCGAATATTTATCGAAAATCAGGATTCTAAATGGGGCGAATGGGGCCAAATGGGGCGACGGGAACGAACGACACATTTGTGAATTCTACTGTTAAACCGTTAAAATTACCCAAATGAAAGAAGGTTTTATGAAGAAGAAATGAAATTGATAACAATTAACTTGTGTAGTCACTTAATACTTTTCAGATGTCTGGATGGCTTCTTAACATTCCATTAATAAAGGATAATTAGACACCTACGTATAATAATCAAAACTATATGACTAATATTTAGATTGAAGCAGAAGATTTGATGATGTTTTTGATGCCTGTAACCAAATGTGTTTTAAACATTATTTGTGTTTCGATGTTTGCCTCTGTTTGTTATATAACGTTATCATAATATAAATATATAGGTACTAAAGTGTTAAAGTGTATACGATTTACAGTTCTCGCCAAAATATTAAGTCTATGATATCTGACATCCATACTTTAACAATGAGTAAAAACGTTAAATTTCTTGGCCTGCTGCTGGACAACTGTCTCAATTGGAAAGACCATATAAGCTATTTACTCAAAAAAATATCAAAGTATTGCTATCTGCTCCAATGTTTAGCTAAAGTTGTTTCGCTGGACGTGGTGTTATCGGCATATCACGGTTATATTGCTTCAAATCTTAAATTTGGGTTAGAATTTTGGGGTAATTCGGAAGACGTTTCGAAAGTTTTTGAAATTTCAAAAACGCTGTGTCCGCATTATAGCTAGAATCGGACCTAGAGAAACATGCAAACCTCACTTCAGAGCTTTAAACATAATGACTGTTGTTGACATGCATATACTTGCATGTGCATGCTTTGTCAAACAAAATTTTGCATTGTTCAAGTCGAATGAATGTACACATGACTACAGTACACGGAACAATAATAAACTGGTCATATGCCAAAGTGCATACACAGTTTTCCATAAAAACTGCAGGAATTTGATGATCAGAATCTTTAATAAAATACCATGCGAGATAAATGATCAACCGATAATCAAATTTAAGAAAATACTTCGCAAATATTTGATTGCTCGATGTCATTATGATTTAAGTGAATTTTTAAATTCTGATTTTTAATTATTAGTAACTGAAGTTGACGCAATTTATACTGTTTATGTAACGGTCTACTAAATAAAGAATTATTATTATTATTATTATTATTATTATCAGGCATGGACAATCTTTTTTGGCTGCCGTTCAAAATCAATCCAAATGTGAGTATTAGTAGTTGTAGTAGCGGAAGGGAAGTTGCAGCCTGGCAAGTAGGTCTTTCTAGGCTTTTTTATCTACCCCTAAAGGACAAGGAATTTGTATGTAGACTAGGAATTGGTAAGCTGTGTGACTGCAGCCGTCTGTGGTAGGAACTATGCCGATATTCATCTGGAGCAGTGGCGTAACGTGGGTGTCAACCACCCGGGGCGGAAGAAAATTTTGCCGCCCTCTTATTTCAATTTAAAAGACTATAATATACAGTAATTCTAAACAAATTTGCGGCAAGAACAGCCATCATTATTGTGTATTGTACAGGTTACAGATAAAAAAAATTCGTTACGCAGGAGCTGCTTCAACTTAGCGAATTTCCTAAGAATACATAAATCACTTTCTAGCGGTCACAATTTTAGTCTGATCAAAATGAAATGTATATGATTTTAGTATTTGCATGGCCAATTTTATTAATAAATGGCTTGCGTCAAAGGGAATGGGGGGCATAAAGAGAGAAGAAAACACAAAATATAAAATATCTCTCTTAATATTAGAACAATCGAAAAATACGTAAGGAATAAAGTTGTAGAAAATCAAATTTGCTACAATTCAACACCTTATCATTTTTGCTCAAACTCTAATATGTACAGAGATATTAAGGAATTTAATTTTCAATCTTAAACCGTCAATATTTCTGTAAATGTTAGTGTAACAGAAAAAATGATAAGAAACACAGTTACGATAAAATTTAATACCTACAACTTTACTTCTTATAAATTTTTCGATTTTTCGAATATTAAGGGAGATATGTCAAATTTTGTGTTTCCCCCTCCCTCTAAACCCCCCTTTCCCCTTGTCCGATTTTTCCCATTAACGAACTTGGCCTTTTGAATACCAAAAGCGCCTCAAATACCAAATTTCATTCCAATAAAATGAAAATTGTGACCGCTAGAGTGATTACAGACACACACACACACATATATATATATATATATATATATATATATATATATATATATGTCCATAGATATATATATATATATAAATTTTACAGATGGTGTTTTTCGACATCTACTAGGCAGGATCGATGGACATTTGAAGAAATTTTTGCAAAATTTTGAAGTCGGTACGAGACCAATAGCTCTATTTCCTTTCAGGAAATTCGCTAAAAGCATACATATCTTTTCATATCTGAATAATTTTTCGTTAACCGAACGGATTCAGTTGATCAGCAATATTACGTTAACATTTACAATCCAATGATTGATTGATTATAAATGATTTTAGACGGTAGTGTAGTTCACGAGTTATATAATACATAATACGTTATATAATGTTATTCGCAATAAACGAATTCGGCTCTTGCCTTAAGTTTTAATCCTGCTGCTGAATCCATATTCAGTTTTCACAAAAATGTATTGAAATAATCGCTTTTATTAGTACATAACGCGTAGAAAATTAAAAATTGCAAATGCCGTGGAGTGGTTGTGTTGACATTTTGTTTTTGGTTTTTAATGCCTTACTTACTAAAAAAAGAATTTTGGTGTTTTTTTTTATAAATTTAATTTCTATGAGAGTAAGAACTTTTATAATTACTAATCAAAAATCAATTAACAAAAACGCTTTACAAGCGTTAAAATTGTTATAAATGACGGACGTTTTTTTAGGACACTCAATCCGTTTTCAATCAGTTGTATGACGACGCTGGATCTGACACTACTATTAAGGACGTTCCAGCATTGTGTTATAAAATCAGGACAAAAAATTATTTGATTCTATTATAGAACAAATACATAAACACACATGCACACCACATAGACAATTTCACTGTTCTTATAAACAAAATAATGTAATTTTGAAAAAATAAAAAATTTTAAACTTTTATATTTCGAAAACAAAAAGGCTAACACACGATTTTTTTTTTAAATTTTTTTATAATAAATATTTATCTTTACTCTCCTAGTTATTTTAAAAAGTCTGTCGAGTATTTTTTCTAATACAATAGATAATATTTGGGCGGGCATGAAGTTTTACATGCATCTTTGATATTAATTATCTTGCGTTCTAAATGGTCAAAAATTCTGAAACTTTAGCCTGTGAAAAAAAATGAGCAAAATCTGTTGAAAAGTGGTGGTATGCTGGAACATCCTTAAATAAGGTTTAATTATTATTAATTATAAAAAATCTCTAGTTACCTAATAATTTAAATCCACACAATTCAATAGAAATTCAAATATGAAGTAAAATATTTAAAATCTTAAATTATTAATTTCTATAAAAAAAAATTGACGGAAATTATGTAAACGGTCATTTGAATAGCTCTATCTAATTTAATAAACAGGCGAACGTGCGATCTAGCAGTTCAACGTCGATATCAAAACAATGTACATCCTTGAAATATCGATCGTTGAAATATGAACAAGCCTATTTTCAACGACATATTTTTAAAAACGTGCGTTGTGACGGATGTTTTTCTACCGCTCGCGTGTCCTCGGCCTTAACATTATTTG
The DNA here is from genome assembly GCA_963920215.1 of Nineta flava. Classification (NCBI taxonomy): domain Eukaryota; kingdom Metazoa; phylum Arthropoda; class Insecta; order Neuroptera; family Chrysopidae; genus Nineta; species Nineta flava. The sequence goes on along the minus strand of OY986040.1, from coordinate 10,835,251 downwards.
AATGTAGTCATTGAAAACAATGTGGGTAAAAATTACGCGCAATGGCAATAATCGACCATTGCGACTAACATATACACAATACGTAATATATATATATATATATATATATATATATATATATGTATATAGTTTGTCAAAATATAATTGTTATTTACTTTAATAATGGTAGTTATATTTTAATTAATTATAATGTGTGCATATTAAAGTTATATATTTCTTGTTTGTTACAAAATGTCTTTCTATATTATTATTATCATAATTATTATTATTGTTATTATTAGTATTATTAATATTATGATAGAAATGATATTGAGAGAGAGAGAAAGGTTTTTATTACAGTCCATGTAGGTAACATGAATATCCCTACAACTACTATAGTTCATTCATTATATTTCTAAATTGGGGGTATACTTTATTTTTAACCCGACTTCAAAAAAGGAGGATGGTTCTCAATTCGTCTGTATTTTTTTTTTTTTTTTTTTTTTTTTTTTTTTTTATGTTTGTTACCTCAGAACTCCGGCATTTATGAACCGATTTTGAATTTTTTTTTTTGTTTTAAAGGGTTTGATTCCCGATTGGTCCCATTGTCACCAAATCGCATTCTGATGAGGGGATCTCCGGAAAATCGAGGAAAATCCTCATTTTATATGTGATAACCGATTTCTGCGAAATTTTTTTTTTTTTTTGAAAAAGTATACTCATTCATAATGGGAAAATAAGAAAATTTTTTTAAAAACCGACTTCAAAAAAAATTTTTCCTTAAAAAAAAACCGACCCCAAAAAAAAAAAATTTTACAAAAAAAAACCAAATTCCTTGTAAAGAAAACTGAAAATCTGATATAAAAAAATGCATTAAAAATTTAAAAAAAAAAAAAAAACGGGTAAAAAAAAAGTGTTATAAAAAAATTCACTAAAAATGTTGGTCGTTTAGTAGGTCTACCCATATTTAGACAAATAAAATCAGTTATAGAACTTCAAAGTCACTAACAAGCGAGAAATAAAACTTATTTTGACAAAATGGAAACCCGACTTAACAAAAGAAGCACTAAAAAGTAAAAAAATAATTGCATATTCTTGTGCCAATTTTAGTTCACCAAAGCAAAAATTTTTAAATATATATGTACAATTATTGTTATTTTTGGAGGCGGTGTCCAAAAGTTATGTGAATTTATCTATGTTGACACCGCCTCCAAAAATAACAATAATTGTACATATATATTTAAAAATTTTTGCTTTGGTGAACTAAAATTGGCACAAGAATATGCAATTATTTTTTTACTTTTTAGTGCTTCTTTTGTTAAGTCGGGTTTCCATTTTGTCAAAATAAGTTTTATGTTCGTAACAAAAGTATTAATACTAGATGTTGCCATCCCGAAAAAAGTATTCAATTCGGGCAAAGAGCTTTAAAAAAGCCGGACTTCGTTCTATTTAAGGCTTGGAATACACTGTAAAATATTTTATAAACTTTTTTTTTATAGTTCTTTGTCCAAGATGTTTGATCGTGTAACGACTCATTTTTTATAAAATATTTCTTTATTTATTAAGCGCCTTGCAGACGGAGACAATAGTGGCGGCTACAAGTGGCAGCCAGTTAATTGGTCGGACAGTAGGGCTACACACGAGGACAGTATTGCCTTCCATTATACGTATCAGCCAGAAGCCAGTTTTTGTCTTTGCTTCTTCAGAATTTGTACAAATTTCGAACGAAAATAAATACGTAAGAGACTCAAGCATTCTACTGTCTACTCTAGCCAGTAACGTTTACAACACGCCCGGTAATGGCTGCGATTAGGTCACGTGACCATGTTAATGGCCCTCTGGCGTCCACTAAACTGAAACCTGCTTGAGTTTGTTGGCCACCAGTAGACAGTAGCCAGTAGCTGGACAGAGTCTAGCGCTCTACTGTCTACTATAGCCAGTAACATTTAAAACACGTCCAGTAATGGCTGCGATTAGGTCACGTGACCATGTTACTGGTCCTCTGGCGTCCACTGAACTCAAACCTGCTTGATTTTGTTGGCCACCAGTAGACAGTCGCCAGTAGCTGGACAGTAACCAGTAGCTGAACAGAGTCTACTGCTCTACTGTCCACTTTTGCCACTAACATTTAAAACACGTCCAGTAATGGCTGCGATTAGGTCACGTGACCAAGTTACTGGCCCTTTGGCGTCCACTAAACTCAAACCTGCTTGAGTTTCTTGGTCGCCAGTAGACAGTAGTCAGTAGCTGGACATTGAAGCGGTAGTACCCCTGCACACGCGGGCTGTAGATAGATAATTCCTAGCGGTCATTACAAGCCCGTTCACAAACTTGACATTACTTTTTAGACACACACACACACACAATTTTAAGTCGTGATCGTTTTTGAATTATCGTGACTAGCCGAAGACGGACAGAGAGACGGGCAGATGGGCAGGTGAACAAGTGGTCAGGCAGACAACGGACAAATGGACATAATTAACTAAACATTTTTCTATATTATTTTATCTAAATGCAAATGGCGTCTTGTGTCTAAGATTCTTCAAGTTAGTACTAGAAAAAAATTATGAAAAATAGATGGCATTAAAAACATATTTGGTTATTTGTCTGGTAATTTATCAGTAGTATATTGATAAATTAAGTAAAATATATATTTTACTGGTAACATTGTACTACTAATCATACTGTTCATACAGTTTTCTGTACCGCAAATCAAAAAACAAACAGGAAAGTTTATTTATACATTATAATAGTGATTCTCAACCTTTTTTTTTGTCGCGACACACTTTTAACGATTTCAAAATTTGACGGCACACAAAGAATAAGATAAGTTTCAAAGTTGTTTACTTACCTATAATACACTGTGTCAAATAATTTTTATGATGATAATTTTGAATGTAAAATAAAATTATATGTACTACAAAAACAACAGTACGTTTATTAAGGGATTCATTACAATTTAATAAATAAGAATACTTTTAATGAGAAATTTGAGCTTAATGTTTTTCGATAATTTCATTTATATTTGGTCGTAAAAATGACAATGCTGCTCTCATATCGTCTTTTACATTTAACAGTCTCGATCTTTTTTTCGGTTTTATGTTGGTTAATACTTAACTATATACATTTCTAAAATTTGGCAGCACACAAAAGTGCCGTGTCACAGTGGTTGAGAATCACTGCATTATAATATAACATCCAATACTTTATATATATACATACATATATATATATATATATATATATATATATATATATATATATATATATATATATATATATATATATATATAGATATAAAATACATAATGATAATATAGGGGCGTGAATCGACAGAAGACATCATTATGCAAAATTTACGAAAAACCCTTCTGCCAAAGTAAGTAGTAAACCATAATACAACATGGGTCTATCTGTATACTTTACGAGGTTAATTGACTGACAACGAACGAAGTTTTTATCATGTTGTAACCAGTAACAGGATGTTATGGTATTTTATTTAAATTGTTAGGTATATAAAGGTAAAATACGTATATTTATATTTAGGTTGACACATGATTGTTTAGATAAGACAACAACAAAAGCGTCGTCTGTATACATTATTATTAAAATTAGTTGGAATAGTAATTCAAAATATTATAGTCAAAAGTATCTATAGCGACAGCGGTGGGATCAACTAAGGCGATATACTATGGGCCATAGAAGTAGCGGGTCTTTTATCCTAAAGGACTAGGAATTTGTATGCAGACTAGGAATTGGTAGGTTGTGTGACTGCAGTCGACTTTGATAGGAACTCAATATTTATCTGGAATTTGTGAAAAGAAACTGCAGACAAACCTTCACAACCATTGCCGGTTATTTTCGTTCTTGCCAATACGCCGCTTACTATACAGCTTATTCAGCAAACTCCCAGTTTCAACCACTCGCACTGGTCTTTCCATACGGATAATCCACAACTGGATAATCGATAGTACTCTTTAATTATTAAGTAGGCTACAAACGCGGAACATTGTGCAGCAACATTGAACTCCGCCTACAAAGTTGTAGTTTTTTTATCTACTAGTTTATTTGTATGTATCTTTACAGTTTTTTCAAGTTTGTTGTGTGCAAATACAAAATACAATAAATAAAGTAACAATCTATGTAATAAAACATAAAAAAATATTAGGAAAACATAAAATTTTAGATAATATGTTACAACTCCTACCACAAAATATCAAATAATTATGATTTTTACAGCAACCAGATCAAGGACATGTAATTTTGTTCTGCAAAAGCTATACAGACTATCGGCCTACTACCGAACATTCATTTGTCCTTAAAATGTTCCTGCACAGGTTGCACGTCTGTAGTTCCTATTACGTCGTACAAACTCCATCGCTATAAATGGTACGGACTGTATGTGAAAATGTTAAATATGATAATATATGTTTGGGGAAAACTTGTAAGAAACGTGAAATTTTTGTTTTATTCATCATCTTTTTAACAATCAAAGTCAATTTACTTTGTTTCGGAAAAGTTTGTTTGTTTCAGAGATTCGTAATCAATTTAATTGTATGAAAATTAGGAATATATAATGTATGTTTTTAAATGCCTAAATAAGTTGCTTTCATAATTTTGAGTACTTACACGCAAAAATTTCAGGTGTATTTTTTATTTTTGAAGTTATACTTCTTTAGCCGCGTTGTGAGAATCCGATCAGATTCGATCGGATCGAAGCAACTTGGCAAATTAGCTCATTTAAAAAAATAAGTAATTTATTCCTATGATGTGATATGATTTTTCGATATTGAAAGACAAGACAAAATTAAATCGTTATTATTCTGGTAAACAGCTACATCGCCAGCTATTACATTAGAGCATTTCAATTGGACTATACAGTTGAAATTAGGTACAGGAATGTCTTCATCATTATTACTCCATGTGTCTGATGGAATATTAGTATTAAGAGCCCTATTATCAATCATATCATTTTGATGGTCTCGTAAACTTTGTATATTAAAGGTATATGTTTATAAACCTGACCTAGTCTTGATAAACTTCAAATGACTCTGATTCTAATGTAAATAATGGATTTAATGCTAGTATTTCAAACTCTAATTTAACGGGAGAAGTGACGTTGGTTCTAGTCTACCATGATAATATGTAATAATATTTTTCTATTTCTTTTGCGTTTTAATAGTAGTATTGACCTTATTTCAGTGGCGTAGCGTAGGTGTCAGCCGCCCGGGGCGGAAGAAAATTTTGCTGCCCTTTTATGAACAGTCATCATTATTGTGTATTGTACAGGTTACAAATAAAAAAGTCATATATATATATATATATATATATATACGTTTTACAATATAATAATCACATGTATTACAAGAATTCATACACGTATGCCACTTATATTGATTTAACAGGTATAGCACACTTATGATTATACCTTGATGATCAACAAGATTAAGTTATGAGCGAATTGAATATAAAACGCAAATCGACTTCCAATTAGAACCAGAACGATACTGTTAACATGTATATTTTTATTGAAAAATAATATATTTGTTAGAATTAAAAACAAAACTTCTGTCTTTAACTAAAACTTTATTAGTCTGCTTTTTTTAAGAGCAAAGTCTTTTAACAAATATTTAATATTTAAGATATTATTATTATTTATTGTGAAATTTTGCCGCCCCTGCTGCGCCCAACTACGCTACGCCACTGTCTTATTATTTATTATTATTGAAATAAATTATTTAAACAGAAGTATAACATCTTAACGTGCGAACATAAGTACACGTACACTTCTTTTTTCTTTACGTATATGCTTTCAAGAACTAATATGCTTTCAAAAACTACATTTTTAATTATTTTCAAGTTTTAATTGATGGAAATTACTTGACGGGGGAAAATTGCACGAATTACCATATTGATATTTGATTTATTATATATATTTTTTAAAGATTTTTTAAAAATATATAAAATATCCGGTTTTTGGTAGGGAATAATTTCAACTAACAATAACACACCATATTTCAAGATGTACACCATGTAGATAGAGATAAATATACATATTTTCTACAATTCTGAATTCCAAATTTTTGATATAGGACAATCATACCCAACCGTATATATACATATTTATATATATATTTATATATATATATATATATATATATATATATATATATATATATATATATATATATATATATATATATATATATATATATATAATATTTTATATTTGAAATCCATTTTAATAATTTAAATATTGTATACATTATTTATAAAGAAAATATATACCCATTGTACGAAAAGTTATTAAAAAATAGAAGATTGTTTTTTTTCAACTCAAAACATATAATTTTATATCATATATATACGCCTGAATGATGACTAAAGAATATATATATGTCGCATAAGATTCTATTTTTATACCCAGCATATGTAAATGTACAAGGTATATTAAGTTTGATCACGACTTTGATTAACGCTTAAAAATATTGATCGTCGGCATGAATGTTTGGTTTATGTGTTCATTAAATGGCCAAATTCGGCAAATTCCGCAAGTCCGTCTGCCTGTCTGTTTATCTGTCTGTAGACACGAAGAACTCAAGAAAAGATAACGAGCTGAAATTTTTTTAGTGTTCTAGAGCAAAAAAGAAAAAAAACTGCGTATCTTTGAAACCGTAATAGATATAACAAAAATTTAATTACGAAAAATCTTCTTCATTTTAAAATAAACAACTTTTGTTAGAAAATTTTTTCCATAAACTCATGATATACTGGGTATTCTTACAGTTAACTCAGTTAGTTGTTACATTACTTGTTTATATTAACTTAAATCGGGGACATTCGAGGTACAAATGTTCCGCATAGATAGATAAATACTACCATTAAAAATGACATTTGACTGAGGTTTTGGGTTAAAACTTTTCTGATATTATTTTCATATATAACAATATAAATAGTAGAGAAATAATAGAATTAAAAAATTGTTTCGTAAAAACAAGCTTTTATGAAATAAAAATTCATTACGCAGGAGCTGCGTTAACTTAGCGAATTTCCTCAGATTAAATACACCATTTCTCTTTTGGAAATAGATATCTTAAATAACTTTTTGACTAAAATGTCATGTACTTTATAGGACCAACGCGAAAGGAGGAGGGGGGGGGGGGCTTTAGGACAGAAGAAAACAAAAATTATTTTTAGATCTATTCAATTTTGATACCGAATTAAAAAAATCTTAAACTAATTAATGTTATGCTTTCCAGAAAATTCATTTCGGATTATAAAAACATCAAGTATAACCATGGTGATACATTATTATATTATTTATTATTATGGGTATTATATATGCAAATATTTCTGGTAATATTACAGTTGCAGAAAATCTGGCCGGGTAATGAAAATTTCAATTTTACTTACATTAAGCTAGAAATTCAAGATTGTAGATTTTAAATTTGCAAATATTTCTGTAAATATTAGAAAAAATTGTTATACTATTATTTATTTATTTATTTTCATTTTTCTAATATTAAGAGAGTAATCCAATATTGTATATTTCACCCTCTTTCCAAGCCCCACTTTCCCCTTGTCCAATTTTGCCCATTATGGAACTTGACCATTCAAATACGTTATGTATATATATATACCGTTAGGTTCGATGAACATTTGAAGAAATTTTTCCGAAATTTTTTCATCGATACAAAACCAATAGCTACATTTTCTTCGAAAATGTCATTGATGAATTAGGTTTGAAATATTCACCTAAGGTTGAAAAGCACCTCAAGTTGTTGTTAATATTCACATATTCAGGTAATTTTCAACTCAATTCCCAACTCTTCCACTATTTTAAATATTTATTAACTCTTCCACCAAATTTATATTTTACAGAATATTCTCGAATTCTATTTATATATATTACTAGCTGACCCGGCAAACGTTGTTTTGCCATATAAATAATTTCCTAGTAATTTCTAGTGTAGACAAAATAGAAATTAAAAATTTTGTCTAAAAAATAAAAAAAAAAATTTAGGGGTGGACTACCCCTAACATTTAGGGGGATGAAAAATAGATGTTGGCCGATTCTCATAGATACCGGATAAGCACAAAAAATTTCATCAAAATCGGTCAAGCCGTTTCGGAGGAGTATGGCAACGAAAACTGTGACACGAGAATTTTATATATTAGATAACGATATTAAATATATCGTGCAATACAATATATTATATACCATATTATATTGATACGTGTTATCAAAACTCTAGCTGAATTAGAAATATTCGAAATTTTGAAGATTTGACCCAAACATACTAACAAGGCAAGTAAAATAAAAGCTTGTAATAAAATATAAAAAGTGACCTTTATATACATTACATCTCATAAGTACAAGAAAAACCGTACATTAGACTATTTTAGATTGCAGTGGTTGGCCTGGTGGAACACACATAGGGCACATGGCCCATTAAAACAACCCGTACGTTATTTTTTTATCAAAATTTTTTTAAATTATCCCTCTTTTTTTTCTTCTTAAACGTCTTATTAAAATATTAAACCCTATGCCACACCCACAGTTAAGGCGAATCTAACGATTCATTAAAATCCATCAAGCTGTTTAGGCTACAGAGCGTGCCAAAGAAATAGAAGTACATACATATGTACAGTCAACATCAAAATTCGAGCTAAAATTTAATAATTTTATAACTAATTTGTGTCTGCCTTATTTATTCGGTTTTCGAAAAAATCCTTCGGCTAAACGTTGATCATTATAACTATACTAACGATTTTTATTCGAAACATTTTTTCGAAATCCAAATTTTAGCACATACATACATACAAACAATCATTCATACATAAAAAAATAGACTCGAAAAACATCCTTACGGAGTAGTCGCGTAAAACGATTGTGTATTTTTGATGTTGTGGAAGTATTTCTTTGAACTGGATTCTAAAATAGTCTCAAACAGTACAAAATCAAAATTTGGTTGCCGGATTATTCAAAGCAAATCATAAAATAACTCTTCATATGCAAAAGAGAGGTTTCCACAACGTTAGATTGCTGGGTAAATTGGATTTGAACCTGGATTACAGATAGTATGCGATAGTTCGCGATTTTCTCTAAAACTATCAAATCGATTATTAATTTCCTCGGAAAACGTTTAGTTATAGAAAGTTAAAGAACTGACAATAAAAATAAAAAAGTCAAAATAACAACTAACTGAGTTAATTGCTTAAATACCCGGTATATATTGAGTTTATGAAAAAAAATCTCAAACAAAAGATGTTTATTTTAAAGAAAGAAACATTTTTCGTTATTAAATTTTTTTTCTATCTCTTACAGTTTCATAGATAGGCATTTTTCCCCTGCCGCGGTAACGTTGGAGCACAAATTATATGAGAAAAACAACAAATCATTGAGTTTATAAAAAAAAGTTTCAAACAAAAGTTGTTTATTTTAAAGAGAGGATTTCCGCTTTTGTCTATGAACAAACTTAACGTTATTTCTTTCCGTTTTTGAGTTATCGTGTTGACAGAAAGATAGCCGTTACGAAGTCGAAACTAAACTTAATATACCGTGGAATATTATATATAACGGATACAAAAATGTTGCAGGAAAAAGTAATTTGTTGGTTGAATAATTGGGAAATAAAATAAGATTTTTATTTTTATTAGGGATAAATTAAAAATGAAGGGGAACGATTGGAAATAAAAACGTTCTGTTAGATACAAATTCGGTTAAATTAAAAAATTTTTAATACAAGTGTACAACGTACACATGTGTCATTTATCTTTTACACTGTATGGGAATTTGGCAGAATGGAAAATTCTGATTTAGTATTATAATATGCATGCAATTTTTACATATCAATTCACATCATTAAATAATCACCATAAATATGTCTTATATTATGCATTCATTGAGTAAGTAAGTAAATCGTATAAAAGCATAGAAAAAAGAATAAAAAAAAATAAGAAAAATAAAAAGAGGGAACTTGCGGAAATAAATTGAAACATTTGGTTTTATCCAATTTTACATTTAAATACTTATTTTATTCAAAAGAAAGAAAAATGTATATATAAGAATTAAATTATTTTATGCATGTCAAATTTGATATAGAGTGGTCCATCAAAGGAGACAGATAAATTGGTCATCAAATTACAGTCTCTATTTCTCTAAAAGTTTGAAAAAATTAAAATATACTACCAGCGCGCTTTTTTTTTGACCAGTCCAAGTAGCCGAGCGGTCTAAGGCGTTATGACTGTGCAGTATACCTACTTGGACACTGAGAGGTTATGGGTTCGAATCCCGACATCGGCTGTTTGTCAATTATTAAGAAAAAAAAGGACGGTTAATTGACTAAACTGTAGCAACTGTAAGAACGAAGTAGCCGGCTATGCTTGACAAGGTTTTCTGCAGTTTCTTTCACGAACTCCAGATGAATATCGGCATAGTTCTTATCATAGTTGGCTGCAGCCGCATATCCTACCAATTTCTAGTTTATACACAAAAAGGCCTTCCACTCCACTTACATCCTCACATCCTTAGGCATCACAATGGTTCTTATGGCGAAGTGTAGCCCGTCGGGGCAGCCTCTACAATCTATCTATGCTCCCCCTTCCACTTCAGTCTGATGATGTTTGCTTCTCCCATATAATAGCCAAGAGATTGCTTATCAGGTTTCTCTGAAGATTCATCTATTCGAGGTGAGATGCACCGAATATATTATATCTGCTGTAATCGAGAAGTTGTGTGGATGTTTCTCCCACCTTATAGCCGCACAGTCTGCACATTGGATTCATTGGATTCATTGCGAAATCTTAGTGTGTGTAGGTGCTTTAGTAGATAGATAATGTCCGGTGATAAATCCGCTAACCTTTCGAAGTTATATCGAAGTTTAGGTTGAATGCATCAAGGGAAATCCTTGGATGCATTCAGTATTTTCTGAGAACACAATCTATATTTTCTCAATGTTATTTGAAATGATATCTAAAAACATCTGCGTGGCCCTTCTTGTTTATTTATATATATAATACGCTGTTTCAAATAAATATCAACTTAAATGTTATGTGATAACTGGAGATAAAAAAATATAGCGTAGTTTATGGGTAAACCCTACGGCAATGTATCAATTTTCGGAGAAATATTATGTTTTCTAGGAGAATAGAAGAAGTTTTCAAAAAAAACTGTTTCATGTTTTTTGTGGACCCCCCTGTAGAAGTTAATATCCCATTACAAAATACCACAAATATATATTTATGTATATTTTTGAAAGCATTTGTGATCAGTTACAAAGAATCTTAAATTGTTTACAATTGTTTACAAATGTTATGTATTGTTTTTATATGAAGTTTTTCGGTAACGATATTTATTATACTATGCGTATATATATATATATATATATATATATATATATATATATATAATATAACTAACAACATAACAATACGAACATTGATTAAATGTTCAAATTAACTTTCTGATTTCTAATTCATTTTCAAACCACATTTACTGGCTTTTGTTCGAATGTGTGTAGTCATTCGTGTAATTATTTATACAAGGTGTGACACTGAAAAATTATATTGATATTCCATTCATGCGGATTTTGTATTATACAGGTATTATAATTATTAAATATATCTTTAGATCGTTTAATTTATATGTAATTAGTTCCCAGATAAATTTCATTAATATATTATTAAGTATTTTAACTAATTATTTTAATTAAAAAAACGTCACGCAGAAGCTGCGCGAACTAAGCGAATTTCCTTTGAAATTGAGAATAAAAATATTACTTAATAAATAATATCATTAATATCATTTAATTGTATTCTCCCAACAACAAAATAATTGTGTATTCTATTTATGGAAAATATGTATTTATTTTTTTTCTTAATAATTATTAGATATATGTAATTTCGATACAATATTTTAAAATCCTAAATTGATTTACGTTATTCATTCCAGAACATTTATTCAAATACATTATCAAAAAAAATCAAGTAACCATGGTGATTCATTTGTAATTATCATTATTATTGGTATTGTATTAAAATTGCTAAGATTTTTGTAAATTTTAGAGTTACGGAAAATATGATCAGGGAAAAATACTGTTTGGTGCGGCTTTTGGTTCGACAGGATCATCTTCCAAAACGAAACTGGCATTGCTATAACCGTGACCGCTACAGATCGATGATAAGCAGCTTCTTGAGCTGAAACTGATATGGATACCAATAATGTCCTGTGGTTTCAACAGGACGTTAAAGATTTCCGTTATTCTTAGAATAATTATATTACATTTAATAAATTAGAAGACAAGTTGAAAGATATAAATTATCTTTATTGAAAATATTGATTTAATGTCAGAATGTATTTGTTACTAGTTACCAAGGTAAGGAACAAATACATTACCGTGGTATCAAACGGTGTATAAATATTCAAAGATGTCTAATACATTAAAATATATTTTTGTTGCGACTTCGCTAAGTAATTTTTCGAATTTTTACCATCGGTTCAACACCAATGACTTTATTTCATAATCGAGAAAATTCGTTGAAGAGTGTTTGTTTTTTTGGTGGGACATTCTATATATATATATATATGTATATATATATATACATATATATATTTAATTTTTTCTTTGAACATAAATACAGTTATATATATATATATATATATATATATATATATATATACTTGAGTAAAATGAAACAAGAGATAATGAATTCTCAAACAACTAATTTTCAAGTGTGATGGTGGTAGGGAGACTTTCGTTTCCGGAAAATAAAATGTTTTTAACGTCACTGTATTTAAAGTTTTCTACTTTTAATGCTGCCGTTCTTTTATTATTTTTATTTTGTATCTAGAAAGTTTTCAATTAATAATATAAATAATAAGTTTATAAAATTTATTATTGAATTATAAATTTTAAGAATAAAAATTAAAAGATTGTTATTATTAAAGAATAACAACCATCCGTCCATTTCCCTGAAGATTTCATCAAAAGATAATAAAATTTATTCATTGTAAATACAAAATCTTTTTTTTAAATATTAATCAATGGATTATAAAAAAAATTCGTTACGCAGGAGCTGCTTCAACTTAGCGAATTTTCTAGCGGGCAAAATTTTAGTCTGATCAAAATGAAATGTCGTATCTGATATGATTTTAGTATTTACAAGGCCAACTTTATTAATAAATGACATACGTCAAGGGGAAAGGGGGGGCATAGAGAAAGAAGAAAACACAAAATATAAAATATCTCTCTTAATATTAGAACAATTGAAAAATGCGTAAGGAATAAAGTTGTAGAAAATCATGTTTGCTACAATTCAGCACCTTATGATTTTTGCTCAAATTCTAATGCGTACAGCGATATCAAGAAATTTAATTTTCAATCTTAAACGGTCAATATTTCTGTAAATATTAGTGTAACAGAAAAAATGATAAGAAATAAAAGTAAACTCATAGTACCTATAACTTTATAACTTTATTAAGGGAGATATGTCAAAAGACAATTGTTCGAATACGTAGAATTGTTAACAATTCAATCATTGATACACAACTCAGTATATACTGGGTATTCAAACAATTAACTCAGTTAGTTGTTACATTACTTGTTTTAAAAAACTATTTAGTTAAATTTATTGTCCATTAATATTATCAAAGCTTTTTTATAGAAATTTTAAAATAAACAAACTATTTTATAAAGTTCTATTTCATTGACGCAACTTTGACACGCTCTACTAAGGAAACAACTATTTTGATATGTAGACGATATTCTTAGCGTTTGGTGCATTACAGTAATACCTAAAGTAATTAAGAATGTAATGTATAGCATATGCTTTTCTCTTAACGATGAAATAGGTTAGTCTGATTCCATTTTCTATGATGGTGAAATTATTTTGAATCGGCTCAGTGAATCACAGACATCGTCAATCAGAAGACTATCGAAAGAAAACAGCTTGTGTTAATTAATATGAAGATAAATATATTTAAAATTAATATAAATAATCTATTTATATACGTGTATATTTGTATATGTATGGGAGTGCGTTGAGAAGGTTCGCCGTTCGAGGAATGTATGTACGAATGTAAATGTACGTGTAAGATGATAAATGATTATATTTGAGAATCATTTATAATTATAATGCATTTGATAAATTAGAAGACAAGTTGAAAGATATAAATTATCTTTATTGAAAATATTGAATGTATGTCATAATGTATTTGTTATTAGTTACCAAGGTAAGGAACAAAAACATTACCGTGTGGTATCAAAGGGTGTATGTACTTGAATATTCTAATAAATTAAAATATATTTTTGTTGTGCATATGCACTCTACCAGTGTATATTTACACAAAACTTTTATCACCCACTTTTAGAAATATTTACACACTTAAATAAAGTGTGAGATCTTAGAAACTGAATGGTAAAATTTAAAAATCCAGTATACTTCTATATATACTACTAAATACTACCAAGATAACTAAGAGCGACTTGAACTAAGTAAATTTTCCCAGAGGAAGAACTTTAAAATTAATCATTATTACAATAAAATCTTAAATTATTTTGTAAAAATTAAGAGAGTTACAGATAAAATGGTCGAGTGATAAATTGAAGTAAAATTATTTTCCATTTTATCAATATTGAATATTACGTTTTCCCTTCTCTCTAAACCCCCATTTACTTTTGTCCGATTCTGCCTAATAATGAACTTGGTCGTTCCAATACTAAAAGCAGTACTTCATTAAAAATTCATTCCAATAGGACTAAAATTGAATCCTATTAAACACACAAAGACAGTCACACACTCACAAAGAAGCTTTCGTTTGTTCTAAAACGCTTTGGAAATAAAGCAGTGAAGGCTACACTAAAGTCATTCTTTGGTAGGTATTTAAAATTTCTAAAATATGGCACACTTTACGTCTACTTATTCAGGAATAAGTAGAGGTAAAACTTCTACTTATTCGTTACGCAGGAGCTGCTTCAACTTAGCGAATTTCCTTAAAATACATAAATCACTTCTAGCGGTCACAATTTTAGTCTGATCAAAATGAAATGTCGTATATGATTTTAGTATTTGCAAGGCCAATTTTATTAATAAATGGCATACGCCAAGGGGAAAGGGGGGGGGGTATAAAGAAAGAAGAAACCACAAAATATAAAATATCTCTCTTAATATTAGAACAATCGAAAAATGCTTAAGATATAAAGTTGTAGAAAATCATGTTTGCTACAATTTATCACCATATCATTTTTGCTCAAACTCTAATGTGTACAGAGATATTAAGAAATTTAATTTTCAATTTTAAACCGTCAATATTTCTGTAAATACTACTGTAACAGAAAAAATAATAAGAAACAAAATTACAGTAAAACTTGGTACCTACAACTTTACTTCTTATAAATTTTTCGCTTTTACTAATATTAAGGGAGATATGATAAATTTTGTTCCCCCTCCCTCTACCCCCCTTGTTTAACCCATTAACGAACTTAACCTTTGAATACCAAAAACGTCTCAAATACCAAATTTCATTCCAGATTAAAATTGTGACCGCTAGAGCGATTACAGACACGTTCATATATATATATATATATATATATATATATATATATATATATACATATATATATATATATATACAAATATATATATATACATACATATAAATTTTACAGATGGTGATTTTCGACATGTACTAGGTAGGATCGATGGACATTTAAAGAAATTTTTGCAAAATTTTGTGAAGTCAGTACGAGACCAATAGGTCTATTCAGGAAATTCGTTAAAACATACATCAACTTTGCCGTCATAGATCTCACAATTTTATTGTTGCAGTGATGAATAACAAATTCGTACTTGGACCTTTCTTTAAATGTGTGTTTTTTTGGTTGTATATATTCTATAGTATATATATATATATATATATGTATATATATATATATATATATATATATATATGTATATATATATATATATATATATATATATATATATATATATATATATATATATATATATATATATATATATATATATACATATTAAACATATTATGACTAATTAAAATTATATGAACATTTGATTCATAACGATACTAATCAATCATCTTACGACACCTGGGCGTTATTCTAATATATATTATTATTCAGAATTGATTATGATTTATAATGTGTCATTATAAATCAAACCACCATACTGTTTGTGTTAAATAATATTCTATTTAATGAATGTGTGAACTCGAATTCAGTAAATTTTCTTCGTTTTCTTTTTTATTTTCAAAATTTTTGGTATAAAAACAGAATTATTATAGTTAATTAAATATAAATCAATAATTTTTCTACTATATAAAAAAGTTACAACGTATTGTATATGCAATATGAACTTTATAGTTTTCGATACATAAAACGATTCTTAATAAAACATATTTTTAAGGTATTTCCAAACTATTATTAGGTTGTCAAGAACTTCACGAAATTCACAATATTAGTAAAATGAATCCTCAGAAATGAGCTGAATTTTTTTTGAGAATTTATCACCAAGGCGTTTTTGAGAAAATCGATACGTAAGTTGGAGAAATGTAACATGCATCTTCGTAAACATGGTGAAATGAAATGTACGATTCCGATTGTTTTTACTTCGAACTCTCTCAATATAGTCACGGTTGTTCTGAAATCCGACACATACTTTCCTCAATTCCTTAAAAATATTTTTCCTCTAAACTTTGGGAGAATGACCACCCGGTTGTTAAGTTTTTTGAAAAAATATGCGTAAAAAAGTGTATTTTTTTCATGTCCTCAGCAGAAGGTTATTGTTTATGGTTCAGTTGGCATCCTTAGTACCGTCGAGCTGTTTGAAAGTCGTTTGGAATTATATACTAGTATATGTGCGGAATCTTTCTGATTCGCATATAATTTTCTATATAGTTCTTTTCGCGCGGGTACCCGATTACCTGGTATAGTTTAAAAATTGGCCCATTGTATAAATTCATAACGAGTAACATATCATTGACTCCCTATCCCGGAGATAGTTACGATTAGCTAATTCATACCGATGATGACTACTTTGTAGTCGAAATACTGAATTATAAAATACAAAAAATTGTACTAGGAATGGGTAAAAAATTTGAATTTAAATATACGAACATGTTAAAATACATTTTGAAGAATATATAGGAAACTTTATTTTGAAACATACGGTATTTAGCTCTATAGCTCTATATGCATGGTATATCTGCATATTGTTTGTTACTATTTCATCAAGTGTTTATTTACCTGTGAGCTAGCTAGAGCATTTTGCTACAATATACATAGTATACGTTTATTTACCTCACTGAAGAGTAAATTGCACATCTTTATTGTGAATCAACTGTTTACCTGGAATAAACATTTACGTATTTTAGTGGTGCCGTGAAAAATGTGAATCGAGATCCAGATACCAAACGAGAGAATATTTTTTGTCTTGGATGTACATAGATGGATAAATTGTAAAGGCTGCCCTGGACGGGCTACACTTCGATCATAAGATCCATTTTGATGCCTAAGGATGTGAGTGGAGTGGAAGGAATTTTTGTGTATAGAAGGATATGCGGCCGCAGCCGACTATGATAAGAACCATGCCAATATTCATCTGGAGTTCGTGAAGGAAACTGCAGAAAACCTTCTCAAATAGCCGGTTACTTCGTTCTTGTCCATACGCCGACAGTTTAGTCAATTAAGTGCCCCTTTTGTTTTTTAATAATTGACAAACTGCCGATGTCGGGAATCGAACCAATAACCTCCCAGTTTTCAAGTACGCATACTGCGCAGACATAACGCCTTAGACCGCTCGGTCACTTGGACTTGAACTGGATGTACATAGTATCTTAAAGCAATTGTCAGAACAGCTTTGACAAAACTTTTGTCAAGAATAACATCTTTTCAGACTTAAAAAAGGATAAAAGGAGGAACACAGTCAACTTTATGAGAGTATAACGTGAAAATTAAAAAAAAAGTATTTGATTCCAAATGAAGATGCAAATTGAGGTTATGAAGTGAAGGCGGTCACTTTACAATATTTGTTTGGTAATTAATGCAACAGCATTATGTCATTGTTGAACAAAATTAAGTCAGACTATTGTTAAAATTGCTATTTATCAATCAAATTAAAAAATTAGGTTGAGGGTCAAATTAAAAAAAGGTACTTTTTAAACATTCTCGATAAGTGCGCCATAATAACTGACGTCTGTAACCTGTGAGCCGTTACTGACAGCTTATCAGCCAATACGAACAGAAGTGTCAAACGATCAAAATATGGGATACGCCCGACAAATAATAAAATATAAATAATGTTTTGTTTGTAATAACTTAACTCACAGAACTCCTGATAAAGATTCATATCTGTGGAAAGAGGAAACTAATTTGAGGATTTCGAGTAATTTCTATTCTTTTTTAGTTTGAATAACGCTGATGTTATTGATTGATAGTTGACACAACCATGGCTAATGACGTCATATTCTATCAATTTTAAAAATTGAGCAATAAAAAAACAATTTGTCCAATTCGTTTCTTATTTCTTTAGCTTTATCTTTGCAAATAATTAAAAAAAACGATATGCCATAAATTCCCGACTGACTTTTTTCCCCAAGTTGTTTTCGCACCGAATGCTTGGAATAAATTATGTCATCTTATCGCGACAACACTATAAGTATTGAAATAGAAATGATTTATCTCTAGTAGGTATATAAATAGTTGAATGCATTAAACTAGATTTGTATAACATTCGTAAATTGTTTTGGTAGATTTTTTTATTTTATTCCATTTGAATATGACGTGTGACGTACACGGATATTGTTTACAATTGAAATTGTTCTAAAATCTATTGGTGCATCTCTCGCAATAAAAAACATCTCTCGTAGTACATTTACTGATACTAAGCTTTTTTATTTTTACATATTTACCAGATATTTAATTTACATTTGCGAAAATTTGTAAAATGTTCTTCTTGTTAGTTTTTGTATATTATTAATTGTTCATGGTGGAATATACAAATTTGAATATACTATTTACTACAGGTCTCTATTTTATTTTACAAAAAAAAGTTATCCGAAAATTGGTAAAGATGATCCTATCGTGATCATTGTAAATGTAATTTTAAAGCACTGGACATTTTAACAAGGCCTTGCGTTTTCATCTATCACTGTTTGGTGCATGTACATAAAAACTGCAAAAAGCTAGGTGAGAATTCGCCCGATCATAACTACGACACCAGAGGTAAAAATTTATTAAACGTCCCGTTTTATAGAACACAACAACCTGACAATCATTTGTGCCTGATTATGTATAATAAGTGTTCCAGCAGGTTAAAGGTATTATCCTTCATAGAATTTATAGCCTCCATAAAGCATAGTCTTACGGACAAAGCTTTTTACAGTGTCGAAGAATTTTTACGAGACATACCTTTTTAAATAGTAAATATTTTATATTTATTTGTTGTTGAAATTTCTGTTTTTAGCGAATTTCCCGAAAGGAAATAGAGCTATTGTTCCCGTACCGAAGTTAAAATTTCATAAAAATTTCTTCAAATGTCCATCGATCCTACCTAGTAGTTGTCAAAAATCGCCATCTGTAAAATTTATATATATATATATATATATATATATATCTATGGACATATATATATATATATATATATATATATATATATATATATATATATGTGTGTGTGTCTGTAATCACTCTAGCGGTCACAGTTTTCATTTTATCGGAATGAAATTTGGTATTTGAAGCGCTTTTGGTATTCAAAAGGTCAAGTTCGTTAATGGGTAAAATCGGACGAGGGGAAAAGGGGGTTTAAAGGAAGGAGGAAACACAAAATTTGACATATCTCCCTTAATATTAGAAAAATCGAAAAATTTGTAAGAAGGTAAAGTTTTAGGTATTAAATTTTACTGTAGTTTCTGTTGCACTAATATTTACAGAAATATTGACGGTTTAAGATTGAAAACTAAATTCCTCACTATCTCTGTACACATTAGAGTTTGAGCAAAGATGATGTGGTGATTTTCTACAACTTTATTCCTTACGCATTTTTTGATTGTTCTAATCTTAAAAGAGATATTTTGTATTTTGTGTTTTCTTCTTTCTTTATGCCCCCATTTCCCTTTCACGTATGACATTTATTAATAAAATTGGCCTTGCAAATACTAAAATCATATACATTTCATTTTGATCAGACTTAAATTGTGACCGCTAGAAAGTGATTTATGTACTTTAAGGAAATTCGCTAAGTTGAAGCAGCTCCTGCGTAACGAATTTTTATTATTATTATTATTATTGTTTATGTTGACGATCTTATACAATGTAAATTGTTTTAAAGTAATAAATATTATTATTATTATTATTAATTAGAAAATTTAGACACTACTTCTGCGACCATGTGTACCCATCTATCAACATCTATAAATGATTATTTAATTACCTGTTATAGTATTTTACTCCGATCAGATTATTGTATATATACTTATGATCCAATGAGCATTATACACTCTGATTTAGTAAATAAATGCCAAAGGGTATGTAACATTACAATTTGCAACAAGGATATCAGAATATATACCTACATGTTTACAATTAATGTCCTTTGTCATACGTCTGATGTCTGGTGTGTATTATCCTCTATTCGGCTATAAATAGTTATCTAATAAAATTATAAAATCTGGGAAAGAAAAAAAAATTCATCACGTAGGGGCTCCCGTAGATAAAGGGATTTTTCTCCGAGGAAAGAATCAAAATAAAATAAGTAACTTTATATATAGTCAGAAGATAAAATGTATGTATTTTCTACAACTTTACTTCTCACAAATTTTTTTATTGAAGTAATATTAGAAGATGTTGTTCAAATTTTGTGTTCTCGCTTCTCTTTAAGCTTTTGACCGATTTTACCCATTATCGAATTTGGCCTTTCAAATACAATAAGCATGAAGAATACAAAATTTCATTCTGATTGTACAAAAATTCTGGGCTATAGAACGCATATAGACACATACATATACAGGGTGATACAAAAAGCATATTCAACAATACATCAAAATAAGTAATAAAACATTTAGTATTCTTTTTCGAAATTACCCGCAAACTTTTTGACAAATAATTTATTTAAAAAATTTTGTTTGTGGGCATTTCTATAGAAACTGTCTCTCTCTCTCTCTCTCTATATATATATATATATATATATATATATATATATATATATATATATATATATAAATATATAATACTGACTGACTGACATATCATCAGCACATGTCCAACCACTAAGGATAGAAACATGAATAAACCACCCAAAGAGAGAAATATCTAACTATAAAACCGTAAGGAGTTGAGAAAAAGTGCAAAGACCAAAAATTTTCCTTCCTTACAAATAGATAGCTTGCAATTTCGATAAGAGTACATCTTACCATACTAATTATTTTCTAAAACAACGACAAATTGTTTATTGTATAGATTAAGGATTTACGAGCGCTGATGCTTCAAAAAGATTAATGCTTGATTTTTTTTACATGTAGTTGAAGTGCATATAAATTAAGTTTCAGAGGGGGGGGGGGTTACGGGGGTCTTGAATTTATTATTTAATGTTAAAGTTTGAGTTTTAAGGCATTGCTCTTATGGAGAAACCCGTGAGCTTCGACATATTTTGATAATTTAGAATAAAATAAAACGAATAAACAAAAAGGGGTGGTAGTTTAATTACCCGAAATCTTTGTTTTTTTTTCTTAAATATCGTTTTAAGGCCCGTAATACCGGAATTTTAATTGGATCAATCTCTTTTAACTTACGACAAAAAATGATAATACTTTATTGTGGACTTTTGTGAATGTACTAAATAAGATTTTGAAGAATTTTATAAATGGACTATATCTAGTGCTCGTACATCCTTATTCACTTAATCAATTATTACTAAGTTTTAAGTTACGCTCAGCGGGACGGGCGGGTAACGGCTAGTATTATATATAAAGCTTTGCACGAAATACTGTCCGAGTGGTGCTTTTTATGAACACTACTACAGTATAAACTTTGACAGCTCTGTTAATATACAACACATATTTACTAATAGGGAATATGCATGAAAATTTTTTTTCACTTGAATTGAAGCATGTTTACTTGACAAATATCAAGGTAAAATTACTTTTTAAATAACTTAAAAAATAAGCGAGATATGAATGATTGAAATTCCCGATTAGACAAAGAGGGTGATAGCCCTCTTGATATGTTATGTGACGTCATATTACACTTTTACCATTTAAAATACACGTAAAACTCCGTTTTTAGTATTTTTGCAAGAAAGAGACAGATAATAATCTTTAAAAGCTTATAGCTTCCTTGATATTTGTCGGATTTTAATTTCGTTTTTAAATATTATTACAGTATTAACAGTATTTTCATATTCTGAAAATAAATGTGAAAAAAAATTTTCATGCATATTCCCTATTATACTCATGAACCTTCTTCTAACTAAAGACACTGTTCTATCTATTAGTAAGTCCTTGCATAACATCTGTTTAGCACTTTTTGAGATGTGCCCTTTCAAACAAATAGATGCAACGGATAGACTATACTTTATACTGTAGTGATTATAGATACCAAACTGTATGAACTGATGGAAAAATTATGTTTATTCAGAGAAATCGTAATTAAAGCTTTGATTTTACCACAGGCTTCAGCTGTATTATGAGGTTGTACGTAGAATACTCCATACGTAGGTAATAGAATCCAAAATTGTATTACGTCCCAGTTACAGGTGCGTACATTAGTTAATAATCATAATCAAATAATGGTAAAATAATATGTATGTATGTTCTACCTATGCCCATGTATCTTATAGTGTGATTGTTTAGCCACATTTCATTTATTTTAGTATACTGCCCTTTAAAAATCCTGCTACCCTTTAAAAATCTTCTAAAAATTCAGTAACCGAACAAATTCATCTGAAAATTTGAATTAAAGAAAAAAATTATCTGAAATTATTTTCTAAAAAGCTTAAACCATTGAGGTTTTGCAAACATTGTAGAAGTAAATCGGTTCAGAAAATATAACTTCTTATAAGGGATAAATTCTATACACCACGAAATATAAATACTGATGTCATGAGACGAGCATAAACTAGTGGAAGCGGTGGGAAATATGAAAAAGTTGGATAACCACAAAAGAAGACGACAACATTATTGTCACTATTTGGATATTCTTCATTAACATCCGTTTTCATAAAATATTTTCCCTAATTCATACGTATTTCGACAAAATAGTTATCATGTAAAAAATCGTTAATTCTATAAAATATTGAATATACTTCGGCATTTAGAATGTTTTAACTCTAGTATTTCAAGATGGTGAATTTAGCAGTAAATCAGGCAAACAATCCCTTATTATTTGTTTTCGGGGCATATAAAAGCTGTGCGAAATCTAATCTATAACTGAGCTTGATACTGGTTAATATTTCTAACAAGCGACCGCACTATTATGTATCTATACGATAATCATTTCAACAAACTAAAATGATTGACTAGGATATAAATTAAAGCTTAAAGCAATTGATAATTGAGTATTTTACTGTGAAATGAGTTATATTAGATAAATAGGTTTGTGTATTTGTTTGATTTAAAATATTGCTTTTATTTAATATTAAATATTTTACGACTTAAATTGTATTTTTTACATAAAAATAAGAGTTTTTTTTATCTGGCCTTAAAAGGTAAAAGTTTGAGTGAGTTAAAAATAGAAGGGTATATTCCACACGAAAAAAATTTAAAACAATCATTAATCCTGTATTTCATAACTGATTCAGATGGAAGATCAGTAACTATCGGATAGTCAAGTCTTTCTATAGTAAACAAATTCAGTTGTTCCTTAATTCATATTTACATAATCATAAGACTCCATGTAAATATTTATTCCATTTTATTAATTATTAAGATTTTCTTTAACATCAAGTGCTTGGATATGAAAAATTATACATATCTAGAATAGGAATCGAACCCACGACCAATTGTTTTCCATATTAAGCATTTGATGTCAAATAATGTTATCAATGTTCAGACATATTACTTTCTATTATATTCTAATTATTTCTACTTCTAATTGTTTTAAAAACGATAAAAAAAAAGATCTATGTTTCAGGTACATTGTTTCGAATTTTGTTACCGACATTCAACCTGTATTTTCGCGCATAACTTTTTACAGAGTAGTCCAATTTTGATATTTCATTTTTTTTAAACACAACTCGTATCTATAGAATAGCCTATTACAATTTGTGTGGCGTTCACACCAGATTTATTTTAAATCTTCCGTTTTTTTCTTCTTATAAAATAGTTATTACTTGTTTACTTTAGTACACTGCACCCCAGTCCAAATTGTTTATACCGATACATATATTTAGTTTGATGTATTCAAATAGTTTTGTCAAGTTTGTCATAGATATTGTATTTACGAATATAGATCCCATACATGATAAATGTAAAAAAAATTGTGTTTGTTTGAATCTAAAACACTTGGGCAAAGTAGGTGATATTTAGATAGATAGATAGAATAAGTATATTTGATCATCAGTATTTTACATAAATTGTAGTACAATACATCTAAAAACTATAGTTCCTAGCCTATGCTTTACCTATAATATATCATCATATTACATTATATGCATCGAGATTATAAAATCATTTTAATATCATTTAGAAATGGAAAAAACTTAATACAAAAACCATTGACATAAAACTTAATCTAAATTGGATGGATAAGCCATCCCCACTAGCTAAACTTAAATAGAAAAAAATTCGTTACGTAGGAGCTTCTTTAACTTCTTTAACTTCTTAGCGAATTTCCTTAGAATACAAACAAAGTTTCTAATATAAATCTATATGCAATAGCCATATGGGCGCTTTCTGCAAAGGCCATAAAAACATTGCCTCAACTATTTCGACGACGTATTCCATATTATTAAAGTCATAGTCGAATGTTATTTATCTATTTGACTTGTATGTTATGTATGCATGACTATATTATTACATGTTTTCTTCTTGTATGTTGATTTAGCATTATTGCCGTAAGCGACTACAGAGCAGTCAGTGGAGTTAGCTGTAGAGCTTCGCATTCTCTGCAGAGTATGAGCAATCATCATCGTAATCACACACACACAATATAATGTATTCTCTCGTTCTTTCTCTTATTCCATAAGTGTTCTTTTCACTAGACAAACACATAACAACATATCTATCTCTCTATATATTCAGTCATAGTATATTAAGTTGCTTGTTGTTAACATAAGGAATCCACGCGTTTTAATGCTGTCTTCATTCTTATATAAGGTGTCCTTTGATGCACTGTTAAAACTGATCTCGAAAAACTGGATAAAAGACACAAAAATTATCAAATTATCAATTTTAGATTAAGCTGTACCGACTGTCCTAAATGGGGCCCACTTAGATCGTGTGGTCCATTTTGATACCGAAATGGATTTGAACCATCCTTTCCACTACTTCTTGCGTGCTCTAACAATTGCAACCTCAAATGTAGCTTTCCAATGGACTAATATGATACTAAATTTCATAATTTTCCTTAATTTGTCAATCAATGTATCGTTCAATTATTTGTCTTTTATAAATACCTATCACGACTGCAAAGTAGTCATCATCAGTATGAATTAGCTAATCGTAATTAAGATATGTTACTCGTGGCCCAAATTATTATTTGGGCCAATGTTATAGTGTTCTATCAGCCAATTTAAATTTAATTCGAAGATTGGAGTGTATTTTTTGCAAACTAGAAGTTTCTGCTGAAAAAAAACAAATTAGACAAAGCCAATATAAGGTGGAAAAAAGTACGCGGAAGGTACCATAGGCCAGAGTTGTATTCTTGCCAGGCAGATCTGACCAGAGTACAAGTTAAGAATTTCTGAAAATATTATCTTTCTATGAAGGTCGTTTATATAACACCTAAGATTGCCAATACGCCATGACTATTGTAGGAGATGCCACTGCAAGGATGAGACGATGACACACTTTCTTTGTCATTGGCCAACTCTATGAAGAGACCCAGGTCACTCATTATTTAACGATCTCTCTTAGCTAAAGTCTACCGGCGTCAAATTATATTGTCCAAACAATAGTTGTAGAGAATTTAATTTGCAACAAAATATATTTTTACAAATTTTCTGTGCGACGAAAAGTTTGCCCGATATAGCGTAAAAATCATTTGCACACCTTGTTACAAGATGGCGGCCGCGGGACAAGTGTTGTGACCCCACAAACATGGATTTAACTTTACACTAACCCCCTCTTGACATCCAAAAAACAAAATTGCATGCTCTAACAATTGCAAGCTAAGCCCAAAAATGTAACATTTGAATGGACTAATACAAAGTCATAGTTTTGAAGAGCGCCGTGTCAAGGGTCCAATATCTGATATAAGGGTGGGTGTTATTGAATGAGCACCATCAGGATTGAGCCCAAATAATATTTGGGCTCAATCCTGATGGAATAAATAAATCGCTGATGGAATAAAATAAATCGCATTGCTTTCATTGGTTTCAAAATAAATTTTATTGCAATCCGATAACATTTCGCTATTATTTGCAAAAAATAGGTTTTTTGACGTCACCAAAACCCAAAAAATTAATTTTTATACCTGACAGTCAAATTTGATCTGATTATCTGAAATTTTATCCGATTTTAATAAATAAGGTAAAAATATAAATATTGAATTGGAGATCAATTTTCATTTTTGATGTTAAATTGTATATTGATTTCGAAATCGCAGAGCCTCGGTTCAAAAAATCGGTTATAAGAGTTAATATTAGTGAATAAGCCGAAAAAAATATGACCCAAATTTAAAAATTATTATATAAGAATCGATTAGATTTAAAAATATACAAATTCTGAACAAACAAAAACTTGTTTTTACTTAGTGTCCTACTTAAATGTTTTTCAAGAATACACTCTGTTTAAACTTTTTGTATATTAAATGTTTCATTTTAAACTTTCTACTTGTTGAGAATCGAAATCCGCCACTTTTCGTTAGTCTAGGCAGTATAATAGCAGTTTTCCATTAGTGGAGAAAATTTGTTTCCCAAAAATAAGTAAGTAATTTCAGGCCATGACTAAAACATTTAATCATTATTAATCATTTGAAACAAAATGTTGTTCAAAATTGTAATATCCACAATTATTATAAAAGCTTTTTCTCATCTAATTGAGGATGGGAAAATTCTGAAATGTTTGTACACATAATGAGACCAGATTTCCAAAATTTTCTTGTATAGATTCTATCTTGCTTCAAAACTCGAGCTATTATTTCAAAACTTTATAATTAATTTGTGCCTTATTTATTCGGTTTTCGAAAAAATGCTTCAGCAAAAAGTTGTTCATTATAACTATACAAACAACTTTTATTTGAAACATTTTTCCGAAATCCGAATATATAAGGCACAAATCAATTATAAAATTTTGAAATGATAGCTCGACTTTTGACGCCATTGTACACCTGGTTGTAAATACTGTGAATATCACATCAATTTGTGACATTAATATTTATACATTAAAAAATTTATTCGACGCTAGCAGTATTCGAACCCATACCCGTCAAGTTCATATTAGTAAGCGTTATATGAAAAGCTTTAACCGAATAATTTACGAACGAAAAACATGGTAATATTATACTTAAGCAATTGAAGTAAAAAAAAATTCGTTACGCAGGAGCTGCGTCAACGTAGCGAATTTCTTTAAAATACATATACAATACATACAAGAATACATACAACTTTATTTCTTATAAAATTTTCGATTTTTCTAATATTAAGGGAGGCATGCTAAATTTTGTGTTTCCCCCTTCCTCTAAAACACCCTTTCCCCTTGTCCGATTTTACCCATTAACGAACTTGACCTTTTGAGTACCAAAAGAACCTCAAATGCCAAATTTCATTCCAATCGGAATAAAACTGTGATATAAAAATTTTTAGGATAGTGATTTTTAAAATCTAGTAGGTAGGATCGATGGACATCTGAAGAAATTTTTACGAAATTCCATCATCGGTCAAAAACAATAGCTGCATTTCCTTTCAGGAATATCCATTTCAGGAAATTCGGTAATAAAAGCTTGACAAAAAACTCGGTGTACTAAGATTACCGAAGAGTTACGTAATCAAAACAATAGCTGCAATTCCCTTCAGGAAATTCGCTAATACAAGCTTGTATAAAAGCTCGGTGTATTAAAGATAACAGAAGAGTTATGTAATTAAATTCAATAGCTGTATTTCCTTTAAGGAAATTCGCTAATAAAAGTTTGTAAAAAAGCTCGGTGTATTAAAGATTACCGAAGAGTTATGTAATTAAATCCAATAGGTGCATTTCCTTTCAGGAAGTTCGCTAATAAAAGCTTGTAAAAAAGCTCGGTGTATTAAAGATACCCGAAGAGTTATGTAATCAAACCAATAGCTGCATTTCCTTTCAGGAAATTCGCTAATAAAAGCTTGTAAAAAAGCTCGGTGTATTTAAGATACCCGAAGAGTTATGTAATCAAATCCAATAACTGATTTGATTACCTTAAAGATTACCGAGGAGTTATGCAATCAAATCGGAATTACATACTAGAAATGTTAGGTGTTGCGTAGATTGATGGATTTCCAATTGTGCCGACAATCTAGAAGAGCATTTCTATATTGCTCAATGCCGCAACCAACTTGTCTTTACTATAATGTGTGTAAATATAAAGTGAACTGAATCAATATATAACGGGTGTGATAACATTGTTTCGTATTTTGTATTTATCTTTTAGAAGTGAAATATAACGTTGGATCATATTCTTTGATATCAATGTTATATAGAATTTATATTTTGTATGCACTGGCACTGTTGGTTGTAGTCCAATCAATATGAACTGTGTTGGGTTGTAGATAGATAGATAGATAGATAGATTGTTGAGGCTTGCCTGGACGGGCTACACTTCGACAATGAGGTCCATTGTGATGCCTAAGGATGTGTGGATGTGAGGGGAGTGGAAGGAATTTTTTTCTATAGACTAGGAATTGGTAGGATATGCGGCTGCAGCCGACTATGATAGGAACTATGCTGATATTCATCTGGAGTTCCTGAAAGAAACTGTAGAAAACCTTCTCAAGCATTGCCGGTTATTTCGTTCTTGTCCATACGCCGGCAGTTTAGCAATTCCGCCCTTTTTTTTTCTTAATAATTGACAAACTGCAAACTACAATATTCAACCAATGTTAATTCCCAGTATGGTTAGGAAGACAAAAGTAAGAAAGGACAAGCGTATACTATACAGACTAAATAGATAGATTATAGCGGCTGTCCTGGATGGGACACACTTCGACCATAAGGTCCATTGTGATGACTGAGGATGTGAGACTGTGTGTGGAGTGGAAGGAATTTTGTGTGTAGGAATTGGTAGGTTGTGCGGTTGCAGCCGCCTTTGATAGGAACTCTGCCGATATTCATTTGGAGTTCGTGAAGGAAACTGTAGAAAACCTTCACAAGCATAGCCGGTTACTTCGTTCTTGTCCATACGCCGACCGACAGTTTAGTTAATTATCCGCTATTGTTTTAATAATTGATAAACTGCCAATGTTGGGATTCGAACCCATAACCTCGTAGTTTCCAAGTAGGCATACTGCGCAGACATAACGCCTTAGACCGCTCGGCCACTTGGTTATGAGTTCGAATCCCGACATCGGCAGTTTGTCAAATATTAATAAAAAAAGGGCGGTTAATTGACTAAACTGTCGGCGTATGGACAAGAACGAAGTAACCGGCTATACTTGAGAAGGTTTTTTGCAGTTTCCTTCACGAACTCCAGATAAATATTGGCATACTTCCTATCATAGTCGGTTGCAGCCGCATCTCCTACCAATTCGTAGTCTCTACACATAAATTCCTTCCACTCCACTCACATCCTTAGGCATCACAATGGACCTTATGGTCGAAGCGTAGCCCGTCCAGGGCAGCCTTTACAATCTATCTATCTATCTAAATCCTTAGGTCTGAGGTTCGATTCCTGGTTGATGAGCTAATTTTTTCATATCAATATTTTATTATACATGAAAATAAGAAAATAATTGAAGTTTAAAAATTATGTTTACTAATTTTGTATGGGATGCAATTTTTGGAAGACAAAAAACTGTCGAGTACCAAACAATTTTAATGATTCGCTTTGTTTGTAAGTGAAAAAATACAAAGGTACAAGCAACATTCTTAATTAATTGACAATAAATTAAAATACAAAATGATTCGTACCTTATACACAATTCTCTACGCATTGATTTTAAATATTAATTTTACATTTTGAGTATAAAGAGCTACATGGTGGGAGCTATGCTGGCAGGCGTTCCGTATGTATATACATAATAATATTACAATTTATATATATATATATATATATATAACGTAAAAAGGGTTGAACAATGAATGAGAGAATATTCACAAAGAATCCTGGTGTATAAATTAACCATAATTTATAATTATGGCCTATTAAAATATATAATATAATAATACATTTTGATTCTATATATATAGAAACTTTTTGAATATTCGTTACATAAATAATAATAATATTCTCTTCCTATTCCCTTCTCACATTCTTTTCACTTGTGACATTATATGTAAAATCTTAAATATTACTAGAATTTTCGTAAGATTTTTGAGTATTATTTTCATCATATACAGGTTGTTTTTTAAATTAACACACACACACTAAAAAATTCACTTCGATTGGCATAAGAATTTCTATGGCGATTAGAAACATTCAGTATTGTAAAATTTCAAAATAATTTATTATTATATTTGAACAAATATATATATGACAATAATGTACGTTGTTATAATAGTATAGAAGAAATTAGTATAGAAGTAATATTCAATTAAACAAAATAAAACATCATGTATAAGACTGAGAAGGATATAATATATTAATTGCTAAAGTATATATATATATATATATATATATATATATATATATATATATATATATATATATATATATATATATATATATCATATATACGTATAAATGTTGATACGTAGTTTGTACATACACATACAACAGTAATAAAATAGAATGAATACGATATCTATATCTGATTATGCTACTATGCTAGGGATCATTTTTAACTTCCAATGCGTTTTTCAGGATGATGAGCATCAAGCTGGTACTTTGTAAGTAGCTTCGTTTTGACAAGACAAAGCTACAAGTAGAGGATGGGAGACTCGGAGTTCATTCCATTGAATTTATAGGACGAAAATTGGTACTTATTCTTCACTTGATTATCTTACAATTAAACTGAAAAATACCTCGAAATTTTCAGGAAGCCGTTGAACATGTTTATTTGACCGTTCATCCAAAGTTTACGAGCATCTAGTTATTTTTAAGTTAGTTGTAAGATAATCAAGTGAACAACAAGGAAAAATTTTCGTCCTACAAATTCAATGGAATGGACACCGAGTCTCCCATCCTCAATGTTCAACGGCTTCCAGAAAATTTCGATACCATTTTCCAAAATATTATAATTAAAAAAGTTAATATTATAATTAAAAAAGTAAGGGCGTCTTGTCAAAACGAAGTTACTTACAAAGTACCAGATTAATGCTCATCATCCTGAAAAAACCCTTAAAACCCTTTGATCTCCCGGACTATTTCTATATTTGTAAAACGCTTCTCGCTAAAAGTAAGGGACAAGTTATATAATGCTATACTCAAGTTTTTTCAATATAATATATAATTTGATTAATGTAATGATAATATATGCCAGAAAATATAGTTTAAAAATATTTGGCTGAACAGATTTCGATGCGGTTTTTGCCGAGTAGAAAATAATTTTGCCCGACAGAGACTATACAATTTTTGCTCAAAAACTATATTTGAAACGATTCAAAGCAAAGAAAATCTTATTAAATACAAAAAAATGTTTACCTTATAAAAACAAACAACTTTTTCTTCAAAACTTTTTTCGCCTATAGACTTGGCGTCAAAAAGGGCGGCTTGTTACATATTATTTTCGAATAAATAGATGACTGTATGAATGTTTGAATCATATCTTTTCAAACATTTATTTATTATAATTTAAATTATACAGTTTTATTTAATTCAAATAATTTCTATAGAATATTATTATAATGTCTTAATATGGTTTGCCCTGCAGTTAAATAATACATTTGATACCTGTTAAAATCGATGAATCAAATAATATATTATTACTATTATATTATAGAATTATAGGTGATACAATCAATGATTTGTATTGACTAGTTTTGGAATGTTCGATTTATTCACTTACTGTAAATATACAAATTATAAAACTGAAAAATTATAAATCGAGTATAAATCTTGAGGACCGTAAAAGGGAGATGGCTATTTAGGAAATCATATTTAATGAACCTTTTTTCTCTGAAGGAGATCCCCTCCAGTATTCATTTTAATAAAAAACAAAATTAGTTCACAAAATAGTGGGTGCCGAAAACATTTTTAGATATAATACTTATTTCGTAGGAAATAGGATTTGGGAAAGTAAATGAATTAATTCAAATAAATTGGACGATTCGTCATTTATTTATTACTTCCTCAGCAACTTATTTATGTAATTTAAATGTCTAATATAAACAAACTATGGAGAAAGACTTTGATAGTTAAATTTGATGCCATAATCATTATTGAAAACAGTCTGGCTTTAAAATAATTAATATTAACTTAATAAATTATTTTTGATTTAACTTTAAAGTAATTTTTTTTTATATTATTTGAATGAAACTTATTTTTAATTGAAAGTATTTGTTAATGTCACCTGATTAAAATATAATCTATTATTAATATTATTATTAATAATAATATAATAATATTTATAATTATTTTAATCAATTATTCTTAGATATAATGTAAAATGGTCACTTAGGATATATCCACAAAGATGAAATCAACTAAATCAAATGTTAAATTAAAATAAATACTGGAGAGGTTCACCATCCTCTTGAGTAATTTTTGGATCAGAACCAGTTGTTGGCATATATCAATACCAGAATATATTGAAAGAAATGGTTGCGAATAAAAGAAAAACTTGAACTCCGATAAGAAAACGTTATAGGTATCAAAAAAACCAATCGATTGACGTGTCTTGAATTGAAATTGGATCGGTAATTTTTGAGAAAAATCGGAAAAACCGTCAAAAGAAAACCATTTCTTGTTTTTACTTCAAAAATTCAAATTTTTCATAAAAATGTCTAATAATCCACAGAAATGAAGCTCAATGCAAGACAAGAAAGATGAGAAATATTAATTTTTTGCCGAGGTATAACGTTGCTGCCAATGAGAAAATCAAAACATGTGTACCCCCCCCCCCCCTCCTACTTGTGCAGCCTCTGGTGGATGTTTTAAAAATCTTCAGAGGAAAAAGGATCCGAAAAAATCTAAAAACCAAATACTACAAACTCGTTAAGTTTTCTGTTGTTTTTTTTCATAAATAAATTGAAATGCATTACAATTTGGAAAAAAATGTATTGATTAACAGTTTGCTCAGTGGGCGGAAGCTTTCTGTTAGGAATTTATGAAAATCTGTTTTTTTTGTCATTTTGTTCTAATACGAAACAGCTTTACCAAATTTTATATGTTTCTAACACTCGACGAATATTCGTCATGATATTCCTGTTTCTAGCCAATTTTTCAAGATTAGACCACAAGGACATAGAAAATGATACGATTCAACACAGAAAGATCCGCTTGGAGATAATAAAACCATTTAATTACATTTTTTTCTGGTGAAGTAACCTTTATGATGTTATTATTTCGAGGCTGAAAGCATATTAACTTGATTTAACTACTAACCGTGGCGCGGTGATTTAAAAAATAGTCTCCAAACAAAAAATCACAAGCAAATTGTTCGGTAAGTAGTAATCATCTTCAATGTGTATAATTCACACAAATATATATTCTAGTAATATCGGTTACATAAATTTCAACACTTATGTTAACCCTAATATTATAATCAATAACTTAACCAATGAGAATAACTTGTAGATTATTATATGGCCACATTCATTTAACAGGGTAATAATTTATTTGTTTTCAAATACATATACAGGGTTATTGATTATTAACTATATGTTTTTGTGTATACTTAATAAACATTACAATATTCAACCAATGTTAATTTCCAGTATGGTTAAGAAGACAAAAGTATGAAAGAACAAGCGTATACTGTATAGACTAGATAGATTCGAGCGGCTGTCCTGAACGGGACACACTTCGACTATAAGGTCCATTGTGATGCCTAAGGATGTGAGGATGTGAGTGAAGTGGAAGGAATTTTGTGTGCAGACTAGAAATTGGTAGGATATTCTTATGGTTGGACGCATATTCAGAGGTCCCGGTTTCAATCCATATCCGAGCTAATTTTTTCATATTAATACTAATTATT
Organism: Nineta flava; assembly: GCA_963920215.1. NCBI lineage: Eukaryota > Metazoa > Arthropoda > Insecta > Neuroptera > Chrysopidae > Nineta > Nineta flava. The sequence continues at coordinate 10,800,841 of OY986040.1, read as the reverse complement.
GGTTATTGATTACGAATGTCTTAATGATGTTTTACCAGTCCAAGTGACCGACCGGTCTAAGGTGTTATGTCTGCGCAGTATGCTTACATGAAAACTGGGAGGTTATGGGTTCGAATCCCGACATCGGCAGTTTGTCAATTATTAGGAAAAAAAAAGGGGGGCGGTTAATTGACTAAACTGTCGGTGAATGGACAAGAACGAAATAACCGGTTATGCTTGAGAAGGTTTTCTGCAGTTTCCTTCACGAACTCCAGATGAATATCGGCATAGTTCCTATCATAGTCGGCTGCAGCCGCATATTTTACCAATTCCTAGACTGCAGGACTACTCACATTATCAACTTTCCATTTGGTGCCCTTGAAAACTGATCCCTTAACACTATCGTAACCAGTAGTAACCAATGACCCTGTATAAAATTATCAGTTGTGTACCGCATATACATATTTAGAACAAACCATGTATTTTAAGTAAACGTTTCAAATTATAGAGTAATAAAATTCTCAGTTGTTTCTTTTTAAAAGAGTTAAATTATCGAAATAAAAAATTCCAACTTACGGATTTCGTTTAACTTTATTTAAAACAGTGTCATAAACATTCTAGTGAAGCGTGGTGCATTCGAGTGTATATAATTTAAGGCCCATTTTATAGATATTATTATGATTGCTGTTGAAAAATCAACGGTACAATCACTGCTACTCCAACTATAATAGGGAATATACATGAAAATTTTTTTTCACTTGAATTGAAGCATGTTTACTTGACAAATTTCAAGGTAAAATTACTTTTTAAATAACTTTAAAAATAAGCGAGATATGAATGATTGAAATTCCCGATTAGACAAAGAGGGTGATAGCCCTCTAGATATGTTATGTGACGTCTTATTACACTTTTACCATTTAAAATACACGTAAAACTCCGTTTTTAGTATTTTTGCAAGAAAGAGACAGATAATAATCTTTAAAAGCTTATAGCTTCCTTGATATTTGTCGGACTTTAATTTCGTTTTTAAATATTATTACAGTATTAACAGTATTTTCATATTCTGAAAATAAATGTGAAAAAAAATTTTTATGCATATTCCCTATTATAATTTTGTTATGTGTCCTGATGCCCCGAGAATCACTGTACCTTATAATTTTATAGCACCGCAGTAAAAAGAAAAAAAGCGTTCCACCAAAATCGTCACATCTGAAATGACACATTGCTCTTCTGGAGGATTTTCGCCTAACGGGATCCATTGGTTTTTTTTTTTTAAGTTTTATTTAATGAATAAAAAACAAAAAAAAAACCCTTTTTCCCGAAAATAAATCATCGTTCTGGGAACATATTTATTATTCAAATCCAAGCAATAATTATTAATATAAGAGGCAATTTAAAATTATTTATTCATTTTTTTGTTCTCTACTATTTTTTTTTTTTTAATATTAAAAATAATTCATGCATTTGAATTAATATATTGTAGGCCTATAAAAAAAATATAAAAAGTAATTAAAAACACATTTTTTACATAAAATAAAAATTATAATATTTCAAAAGTTTCATTTCTGTTAATTAATTTTATCATAAAAAAAAAAAGTAGTATCATGAATAATAATAAAAATATTCGAGGATTATGGTATAATGGAATAGTCCTGTAATATGCAGTTTTCTCATCTCTCCTTCACATCTTTTTCATTTCATTTAAAATATTGACGTGAATACGTTACATTTTACGTTACGTTTTCATTCGTTACACCACCGTTGGAACAGTGGAACATTTTTGTGTGACAAAATTATATCTAGATTTCAATCGTTATGGACGTTCATGCGCTAGAGTCAAATGAGTACTATCTTTCATAAAATTTATTTAGGATTTTAAAAAAGGTTGTAAAGTATATCAATCCTCTTTAACGATTTATATAATCTTTTTTTATTTGTCTTAAATATTTTAAAAGTATTTATTGTAAAATATCAGTATATATAAATTGATTTGACTTGATATTTGACAGTGTATTAATGTATATGTATGTATATATTTTTTTACTGTGCGCTGTCGCCAGTTTTAAAAGAATGGTGGCAAAAACAAACCTAGCAAAACAGTTTTAATTTTATTAAATAATTAAATCAAAAGTTCGTCAATAGCATTTTTTAATGCAATTATATAAACTGCATATTTCAAAGAATATTTATAAACATTATTTATTATGGTGTCTACTGTAATAATATAGTTATTATAATAATTTTAAGTACAAAAAAATTATGTTCTCTATAAGACGCTGTGTTAAAAGTTTGATTTTTAATCGATAATTTCTTTTCGAAACGATCGTCAACAGGTGTTAAATTTTTGAGGCAGGATAACTATTGAATTGAGCTATTCAATTCACTAAAAAAATTTTTTTTATCTACTATCAAGCCTCATGCATAAACGTCCTTAATAGCCTCGAGACTAATAATGCTTCTACCATGGTTGTGTCCACAATAGATAGATAATTCCTTTACGTATCTATCACACTGTATTTGTTTTGCGTATAACGTCATCGTACCAGTGTACGCGCATGCGCGTTAGTAGTTCCGAGTTAGCTTTGTTATAAATTGGTGAAGCGTGAAAACGCTTTTAGCTATCGCGTTCATTCTGGTATCATTGTGAAGAACTTGTGGCGCACTGCTAGGATGCATATTGAGGCAAAAAAAAATATTCGTCGGAATATATGTGAAAATCGTTATTAATTTGAGAATTACAAAAAAAGAAAAAGATTTCGTCCCACATGATTCGTAAATATGCTCGGAAGTATTGAAAAAGCATATCATAGAGGAAAACTAGCGTTGAAAGGGATCCAAAGAGCAATGCGAGAGCAATGGCAGTGTCGAAAGGTAATGAATCGGGGCCCATCGGGGATACAGTGGCCAACGACAATGAAAACGTCTACGGATTATGTGCAGGACCTTTTCACGAAAGATCTACGGCCGGACCCGAACTACGCCTCTTTTCTTCTATCGAAATTTTTATACTTTGCTTTTGTTCCATAATTTTAAACAACTGCCTGTAAATATAACTTTTATTCCCTATAACCCGACCTTACTCTACCACGTTGCAAAGCCCACACTATATAATATTATATTTTATGTGTTTAGTAACAACAATCTTATGTACCTCTACAATTGACCATGATGGTAGACTGGTAGAGGTATGGAAGAAAAAGGATATTTTTGAGTCATATAATTATAGCTATACTCTCTATAAAATAATATATATAGTAATAATTCAACACCCTTGTCCTATAAAACCTAAATATCCATTAAATCTGTAATACAATGTAACGATTATTATTTCATATCTAATTAAAAAATGATTAAATTATTTACGAAAATATGTAACTGAATGAAATCCCCGTTATTAACGATACAATCACAGTTTTCAGACACAATACTTGAAGAAAATTTGGTCAAGTTCAAGCAATTAGTGTTCCGTGAAAACAAAAAAAGTGTGTGAGTACTTTATGCACGCATAAGAAATTATATTTCTTTTTTAAATAATTTATTAAACCAATATTAAATAAGGTCAACGTTAGTATTGAAACACACCTAGAGGTTTAATAAAATGATATAGTGATGAAAAACTACAATAGAACAAGTAATGTAACAACTAACTGAGTGAATTGTTTGAATATCCAGTGTATATATATTGAGTTTATGGACAAATTCTAATTGTATTCGAATTGTTAACAATTCGCTTTCCGAAGAATTTCTAATCACAAATTACGAGAAAACTATTGAGTTTATGAAAAAAAATTTTCAAATAAAAGTTGTTTATTTAAAAAGGAAAAAGATTTTTTGTAATTACACTTTTGTTAATTACACTGAAGGTATCATTTTTGCCCATTAACGAACTTGACCTTACTTTTTTGTTCTAAAACACACAAAAAAATCTCAGCTCGTTATCTTTTTTGTTCTTTATGTTCTTATTGTTGTTTTGTTATCATGTCCGCAGACAGATGGACAGATAGACAGGCAGACGGGCAAACGAACGAACATGCGGAAATGGGACTAATTAGGTCATATTATAAACTCCTAAAGCTAAAATTATTTTCTGCGATCAATATTTTCAAGCGTTACAAAGTCGGAACTAAACTTAATATACCTACTTTGTACATTTATACATATACTGGGTATAAAAATTCAGGCTAAATAAAAGTTTGATTGAAAGTCCACAAATTGTCAATATTTATTTATTTTTTATTAGGTATATTTCAATATGATAATTTCAATAAAATTTCAAATTCGCTCTAATACCTAGATCACTTTTTATATTATAAATACGTATCTCGACTACAAAGTAGTTATCCTCAGTATAAATTAGCTAGTCGTAATTTACTCTTTGACAATTAAGAAATAAATAGAAATAAATATAAATTACAACATTAAAAATAGATAAAAATTAAACAAACAAAAAAAAAACACTTGTGAAACTGTCACCAAATTAGCAACGAATAACATATCCAGAGACAACAACAGAGACAATTGTCGAAGAGTAAATTACGACTAGCTCATTTAAACTGAGGATGACTACTTTGAAGTCGAAATACGTATTTATAATACAAAAACTGATCTAGATATTGGAGTGAATTTGAAATTTTATTTCAAAAACCTAGACTTCTCATTAATTAATCATTTGATAATCAAATATGATAATTTCAGTGTACTTTCTGTATATATATATATATATATATATATATATATATATATATATATATATATATATATATATATATATATAATGCAGCAGAGAGATATCTTAAATTACTTCTTACTTTCAGAGGACACATGACTATCGGCGATATATATATATATATATATATGCTAAGCTAAATTGATAGCTCGTTTTGTTTAAAATGTAACTATACATACGAGTTAGAAAGTACTTAGTATTGTTAGTTAGTAGTCTTCAATCTCTGTGGACTAGTAATTAAATGATATTGTTTTATAACAATAAAGTTGTTATTCAGATCAATTACCATACAGAGATATTATCACCATGAGATAATATATATATATATATATATATATATATATATATATATATATATATATATAATGCAGCAGAGAGATATCTTAAATTACTTCTTACTTTCAGAGGACACATGACTATCGGCGATATATATATATATATATATATGCTAAGCTAAATTGATAGCTCGTTTTGTTTAAAATGTAACTATACATACGAGTTAGAAAGTACTTAGTATTGTTAGTTAGTAGTCTTCAATCTCTGTGGACTAGTAATTAAATGATATTGTTTTATAACAATAAAGTTGTTATTCAGATCAATTACCATACAGAGATATTATCACCATGAGATAATATATATATATATATATATATATATATATATATATATATATATATATATATATATATATATATAATGCAGCAGAGAGATATCTTAAATTACTTCTTACTTTCAGAGGACACATGACTATCGGCGATATATATATATATATATATATATATGCTAAGCTAAATTGATAGCTCGTTTTGTTTAAAATGTAACTATACATACGAGTTAGAAAGTACTTAGTATTGTTAGTTAGTAGTCTTCAATCTCTGTGGACTAGTAATTAAATGATATTGTTTTATAACAATAAAGTTGTTATTCAGATCAATTACCATACAGAGATATTATCACCATGAGATAATATATATATATATATATATATATATATATATATATATATATATATATATATATAGCTGGCAACTAACCAACGTGTATTTGACTTGTAAATTAGTTTTTATCAAATTTGTTTGTGGATCTCAAAACAACATATAGAGATAGATTATGTAGTAATTAATGCGGTCGTCAGATGTAGTTTTCGTCGCGCAACCTGCCCATAGTTTAATGAATAAATATCGAGATTTGGCAATAATTGACCCAATGTTATGTTTGCGGACTATTTAAGAGACTTTCATACTAAAAAATCCTGGGACCTAGGAGGAAAAGGGAGTGCAGAAGATTTCGGAGACTTCGGAGAAGGCTATTGGATTTAGCTCCGGATATTGTCTCCTACGAAACCAGTCCAAGCGGCCGAGTGGTCTAAAGCGTTATATCTGCGCAGTATGTCTACTTGGAAACTGGGAGGTTTTATGTTCGAATCCCGACATTAGCAGTTTGTTAATTATTAAGAAAAAAAAGGGGCGGTTAATTGACTAAACTGTCGGCGTATGGACAAGAACAAAGTAACCGGCTATCCTTGAGAAGGTTTTCTGCAGTTCCCTCCATAGACTCCAGATGAATATCGGCATAGTTCCTATCATAGTCGGCTGCAGCCGCATATCCTACCAATTCCTAGTCTATACACAAAGATTCCTTCCACTCTACTCACATCCTCACATCCTTATGGACATCACAATGGACCTTATGGTTGAAGTATAGCCAGTCCAGGGCAGCCTCTATAATCTATTTATCTATCACCTACGAAAGCATCAGTAAACAATAGGACTACTATCAGTACAATGGATCGTGTGAAGTAGAATAGATTATGTGAAGATTTTGCGGCGAGTAGGAAAAAACATCGAGCCACATCATTTTTAACTTCGAATCTCTCGGTTACAGCAGATACAAGATAATTAGTGTATCTCACTCCTATATAAACCCTCAGGAAAACCTAATAAGCACACTCCTGGCCATTGCGAAGATATGGAAGAAGTTAACCACGTTAGAATGAAGTAGAAGGGGGTGCACAATGGGTCATATGGTCAAAATGGAATACTTTTTATACCCTAAGATATATCTATCGATCTATCTTAGGTGACTAGATATTGAAGATCAAGATCTTGAAAAATGACAAACAAATGTATTTGTCTGAAATTGAATACTACTCTATGAAGTGTGCTATCTTAACTATTCTAAACACATCCTTCAATGAATAATTCATCGAAAAAGAAACAAGATAATGATCAATAAACTATAAATAAAATAAAATATTATTCGACTACAAAGCCATAGCCAAACTGACTCCTTGTTTGTATCCACAAACTCATTTATTATTATCATCAATAATAATTTATTTTTTTCGGGGTTTATTCATCACTACTAAACTATTTATTAACTATACAAAAAAAAAAAAAAACAATGAATGTTTTTTAAGGATGTACGAGCATTGATTTATAATCCATTTATAAAATTCTTCAAAATCTTATATAGTACATTCATTCAAAGTCCACAATAATGTTTATTATTTTATGTCGTAAGTTAAAATTAAAATTTAATTTAGGCCCGTCATACCGGGCTTAACAAATAAGATATTTAAGAAAAAAACCTGAGATTTCGGGTAATTAAGCTACCGCCGACAGAAATAATATTTACCTGAAAATATCTCAGTTGTTTTTTTAAATATCTTGTTTTTTAGGCCCGTCATATCGAAATTTTATTGGATCAATCTCTTTATTAATATTTCGATTTTCTATCGCTTAGTTGTTTTTTTATTCGTCTTATTTTATTCCAAGTGAAAATTATCAAAATATGTGTAAAAATATGGGTTTCTCCATAAAGGCAATGCATTAAAACTCGAACTTTAACATTAACTAAAAACCCCCGTAACTCCCCCCCCCCTGAAGCTTTTATAATTGATTTATATGCACTTCAACTACATGTAAACAAAAAATCAAGCCTTATTTTTGAAGCTTCAGTGCTCGTACATCCTTAAAGTATGGCTTACCTTATACTAAACAACCTATCAATTAATTACTTATTTCAACACTTTGTTATAAATTGAAAATGATTTTAATAATTTTGTTGTTCGTATTCAATTTATAAATAATGTATTCGGTTTTTTTTTTTTGGAGGATAATAATAGGTTACCCAAACATGACTGCGACTACCTTTTAAGGGAGAGAAATATATTTATGATGGTCCTTTTATAATTATTAATAATAAACATTTGATAAAATGTTGTAAATATTTTACACATGGGTTTATAACTGTATGCATTTAAATACGAATTTTTCGTTTGAAAATTACATTGGATCACAAACGAAGGGCTCATTTTTCAAAAAACTTTTAAGTTTATTTGTGCCTTATTCATTCGGTTTTCGGGAAATTGTTTCATATAAAATTTGTTAGTACATTTATAATGAACAACTGTTATTCGAGTTATTTCTAATACCGAAGGAATATGGCATAAATTATAGATAGATGGATAGATATATCTTGGGATATTAAAAGTTTTGCACTTCGATCTTATGGCCCATTATGATCCTTCTTCTACTTTAGCCAGACGAGATTTGCTTCTCCCATACCTTAGGCAATGGCCTGGAACTTCTTTATCATTCGGGGTGAGATGTACCGAATATCTTGTATCTGCTGTAATCGGGAGATTCGCAGTTAAAGAATATGTGGTTGGATGATTCTTCCTTCTTGGCGCACAGTTTGCACATAATGGATCCATTGTGGAGTCCTATTGTGTGAAGGTGCTTTCGTAGGGGGGTAATGTTTGGTGAATAATAATCCGGTAACCTTACGAAGTTGTATCCTTTTCAGGTTCAGTGCATCGAAGGATAGTCTCTTGGATGCATTCCGAAACAGTATTTTCTCGAGTTTTTATTGCAGTATATTTCCCAGTTATCACGGTACCCAGTCGGGTTCCATGATATTTGACTACCCGACAAAATACCCCCGGTCAAAATATCCTCAAAAAAAAATTCTCTAGCCAGAGTTGAGTTTATTACACGTATATTAAATAACAAAAACCGCTAAATTAAACATTTAACAAGAATTTAAATAATAATAATTTAGAAAATAATAAATATTAATGATAATAATAATGATAATAATAATAATCATGATAATAATAAACAATAATAATAAATTACAATTTAATCTCATCTGGAATAAACCAACCCAACCCAATCCCCACCGGGGCTTCGTGTCTGGACCCCTTCATCTTCATCATCATCATCATTATCATAGGAACGATAATTAGATCGCTAAGAAATTTAGATCTTCTTAGATTGAAGGCCCGACAGTGTACGAGATATTGTAGAATTTTGTGACTTCAATTTTCAGCTATTTTCAGATTTCAATGGTTTATTATTTTATTTAAAATTCAATAACAAATCAAATCTGCTTATGGTTTTTGCTGTATAATTAAACAGGTTGTCTATTGTTTTTTTTTTGATTAACAGTAGCTTATTAAATTTTTTATAATTAATTTTGGTTTTACAAAAATATTGAACACACTATAATCGGTTTATAAATTAGACAGACCCATAAAATAAATGCATGTGCAAAAGATAAGAAGTTCATATTCAGGGTTAGATTTATCCGATCATTATCATCAGATTCCCTTCCAAATTACGTGAAGTAGAAATTGACTATTATTCTTTATAAAAATAAGTATCCAAATCGGTGTATTTTTGCTACGGAGTGTATCCACAGAAAAAAATTTGACAGAGTTGATGAACTTTCTACTTTACTGGCGGAGATTGATGAATAATTAAACCAAAGATATAAATAAAAACTTTTTAACAAAAAATAGAACCGACGAAATAAGAAAGTAACTGAAAAGCAAAAAATAAAAAATAAAATCTTTTTCACAAAAAGTTAAACCTTCGAAAAAAGAAAGGAACTGAAAAGCAAAAAAAAAAAAACTAAGTTCTACACTAATTTAACCGAAAATCAGATTCACTCTTCTTCCATTTTGACGGAGATTTTTTGGCGCCGACTCAAAATTATTTATGTATTTACGTTAGTGTAGAACTTAGTCAGATTTTTTATTTTTTTGTGGCCAAAATTTGAAATTTTTTCTTTAAATTTATGTGGTATCAACTTTGAAAAATACCCCATTTAATAAAAAAAATCTAAATCGGACTACTCTGTAAAAAGTTATGCGTCATCATACATAAAAAAAATATACAGGTTGAATTGAGTACCTCCTTCTTTCGTAGGTAAAAAATTAATTTTGGTTGGTTAATTTTTATGTTTATTCGTCTGAATTAATCGATGTCGATGAAACTACATTCGAATTATCTACTCGAAATAAAATAATCATTAATAAAGAATGTATATTACAATTTATTCCAAAATTTTGCTAATCTTGTGAAGAAATCGAATACCCAAGATAGAAAACAGCGTGCTTGAAGAAAATTGTATACAGGTCAACTATTTTGCATTTTACTAGAAATTTATTGTAAAAAGTTTTTACGAAATTGAGTTATATACATCATAATAAAGCAGTTGTGCTTTTCTTATAATTATTTCCATCGTAATGAATTTTTACTATGTAATTTTAAAAAGCCTTAGGCCTTTTATATAGAGTTTATTCTTGTTTGTTGTATCTACCTAGAGATTATTACAAGTATTATCTTCATAAAGTATATCCCAGCTAGACAAAGCATAGTTGATTTTGTTAGTGGCCGTAGTATACATAAATTTAAACAAGTAGTGCCACTCTGACATTCTTTTGAATTCATTGTACATAACCTTGAGAAAGCTTGAACATTGTTCTAAACTAGCAACTAGCTCGAACTAATTCGAAATTAGCAAAGCATTTGGAAAAACTGTCTAAATAAATAAAAAATAAGAATAATATGAAGAATTAGGCTATTACGTCACAATCGTCTTTGGTGTAGCGGAAGCATACTGGACTAGATATCCAGAGGCCCGAGGTTTGATTCCTGGTTGACGAGTTAATTTTTTCATATCAGTATTTAATGAAAATCAAGTTTGCTACAATTCATTACTTGATCATTTTTCTCAAACTCTAATGTGTACAGAGATCTTTAGAATTTTAACTTTCAATCTTTAATTGTAAATATTTCTGTAAATATTAGTGTAACAGAAAAATTATAAGAAACAAATTGCAGTAAAACTTAGTACCTACAACTTAACTCCTGATAAATTTTTAGATTTTTCAAATATTTTCAAATATCGTCTTTGGTGTAGCGGAAGCATACTGGACTAGATATCCAGAGGCCCGAGGTTCGATTCCTGGTTGACGAGTTAATTTTTTCATATCAGTATTTAATTTAATTAAAAATTTGGAAAAACGTTTACAACTTTTGAAATGAGGTCAAGTTTTAAAAATGTTCCAACAATGTCCAACAAACGACCAACAAATTTGTTGGATGTGTTTGGGAGGTGACTGCTAAAAATACTCTGCTAAGTTCACGGGGTTGAGAATATGATATTTATTTGGCGTAGATGATGTTGGGTGTATAAACAGTGTCATATGTTTTCTGTCTTGTTTAATAATATCATAATACTCTAACATCATGTCAAACACTTGCAACGCCATAAACCCGAAATTGGATAAATGTTTAGATTTAAAGTGATTTGTGTAAAGTAAAATTCAAAATAATTGTTTCATTTAATAATTATGATGGAATTTCGTCGTCAATACAGAATACCCATTCTCAGAAGAACAAAAGTTTTGATGTCGATTGTAGAACGTAAAAAAAATTCGTTACGCAGGAGCTGCGTCAACTTAGCAAATTTCCTTAGAATACATAAATCACTCTCTAGCAGTCATAATTTTAGTGTGATCAAAATGAAATATAATATCTGATATGACTTTAGTATTTGCAACAATGGCTGCATTTCCTTTGGAGGAAATTCGCTAAAAATTAAATTTATTAAAAGCCAAAATAAACCGATGTATAACGATTATAGTTTATAGTTACTATGGAAATGACAATCAAAATTTTTTACAATAAAATATATTTCATGTATTTGTGTCAAACAAACACAAAATATTTATTATCTCTCTCTATACTAGAATAATCGAAAAATGTATAAGAAGTAAAGTTGTAGAAAATCAAGTTTGCTACAATTCATTACTTGATCATTTTTCTCAAACTCTAATGTGTACAGAGATCTTTAGAATTTTAACTTTCAATCTTTAATTGTAAATATTTCTGTAAATATTAGTGTAACAGATAAATTATAAGAAACAAATTGCAGTAAAACTTAGTACCTACAACTTAACTCCTGATAAATTTTTAGATTTTTCAAATATTAAGGGAGATAGTTAAATGTTGTTTTTTCCCCTCCCTCTAAACCCCATTTCCCCTCGTCCGATTTTACCCATTAACAAACTTGACCTTTAGAATACCAAAAACGACCCAAATACCCAATTTCATTCCAATCGGAATAAACCTGTGACCGCTAGAGAGTCCACAGACATTTAAAAAAAAGTACTTATGTTGTATATATATATGTATATATATGAATATATATATGTATATATATATATATATATATATATGTATATATATATATATATGTATATATATATATGTATATATATATATATATGTATATATATATATGTATATATATATATATATATATATATATATATATATATATATATATATATATACATATATACAAATTTTAGCGATAGTGATTTTTAACATTTAATAGGTAGGATCGATTAACATTTGAAGAAATTTTTACGAAATTCCAACATTGGTGCAAAAACAATAGCTGCATTTCCTTTGGAGGAAATTCGCTAAAAATAACCACAATACAGACTTGAATGATTTAAAAAATGTATCTTTTCGTTTTAATAGATATGGGTTGAAATTCGGGTACAGTGATATAGATAGATATATTAAATGTGTATTTATGTATGAGATGGTATACAATAAAATATATTTTATTATTTTGTAATTTAAATGATTATATATTGTTATATGAAATACACCTGTGTGTTTAAATATATTTACTATATATATATATATATATATATATATATATACTACCTACTAAAACCTACCTAACCAGTGCATAAATCATAGTATTATAATAATATAGTACAGCAGATGTCAAACACACGTCATAATCAAGATACTTGATAAATTATATTGGTTGTTTGAATTTATTATATTTATAAAATGTCCTTTATTTATAATATTTTGCAATTAAATTTGTTCATTTTATTTGTAACAGTAACATCAGTAGCCTGATATATCATATATTTATTTTTAAAATAAATCAAAATTAATATTCTATTATATTATATGTATAAATATATTATGATTATTTATATATATATATATATATATATATATATATATATATATATATATATATATATATATATATATATATATATATATGTGTCTGGTCTATATGCACAATTGGCCATTAAAGTTGATGTTATTTAAAAAAATTTTATTATTGATTTGTGCCTTACTCATTGGGTTTTCGAAGAAAAAAAAATTATCGAATTAAACTTGTTACTATATTTCTAATGAATAACTTTTATCCGAAGCATTTTTTCGAAAACCGAATCAATAAGGCACAAATCAATTACAAAATTTTGAAAAATGACATTAATTTTTGTGGTTCATAGTAGACACTAGTAGATAAAAGTGGCTGATTTTGTATAATAACACAATAGGTTGGTGGCAAAAATATTTTTATGGGCACAAATCTGTGTATATGTTTTGATAAACACAGGGAAAGATTTCAATAAATTTTTAAACGCCGACAGTTTAGTCAATTAACCGCCCCTTTTTTCTTTTTTTCTTAATAATTGACAAACTACCGATGTCGAGATTCGAACCCATACCCATTCGAACTCAGGCATAACACCTTAGACCGCTTGGCCACTTGGATGGTAAATTGATATATGCACAGTTCTCAAAACGGTGTTCAATGTTGTGCATCTTAAGCCGGAGACAAAACTTTTGTCTGTATTCACAAAATCGTTCACCTTTGTAAACTAATATGTACCGAGGCTAATTAGACTGTAAATAGAATAGGGAGGTACAACGGGCCACAAAAGTAGAGTTCATTTAAAAAAAAATTATAATTGATTTACATCTTATTCATTTGGTGTTCGGAAAAATGTTTCGGATAATAGTTATTCATTATAAATAAATTTAAACCCTTCTTTTGTGGTCCATATTACAATATTAAACTGGCATCATAGAAATTGTATCGTTCTCGATATATTTGTCATCCCTGCTTTAAAGAGTAACAATAGTAGTAAATACGATCGATGCAAAAAAAAAATTGTGCATATACCGAATTATTAATATTATGTATGTTTGTCCTGATAGTTGGCCAGCTGTGTATTGTGTAGTGTTAAAAATTACTTTTGTAATGGGTAAGAAGAAGTATTAGAAAGTGAATTTGTACAGAAAATAGTATATAACAAACCAATTTAAACGATATTATAAATCGATATTCACATATCTATATATTCGTACTCGTTTCTGGAAATAAAATATTACCCGGCATTTATTTCTAGCCCATCTAAATTTATACAACCACATTTATAACATCATACAATACACATAGATGGCACTAATCGGTTTTGGGTATTCAAAAACTGGTGAGCGCTTTTGGTTTATTCGTATACAGTCCTCAATTTATCAGAAACGGCTCAAATGTGCTAAATTAAAAAATGGCTTTCATCGGAAACGGTACAAATGTTTACAAAATAGAATAATTCGAAATTTAGTTCAAATGCCAAATATACTTTTTGGAACTAGTAATTCATAATAAAAGGTATGTATAAAAAATTTGAAGGTAAAGTGTTACCATGTCCACAAATAGCAATGTACAGTTTCTTGTATACTCGAGGACGCCTTCCAGTTTAAACCTCAAAGTTTAAATCTCCAGTACGTATTTCGATCACTTCATATTACACCTATGCCAAATCTAATCAGTTGGCTATCGCCTGATCTATTGTAGACATGGAAAAGGAAATAAAACTTTCATTTTTATCTTTTTCAGCAGTGGTTTCGAAGGAAACGAAAAAGCAGATACCTTAGTAATGAAGGGAATCGGATTACCATTCATACGCCCAGAATCTATTTTAGAAATTCCAAACCAGCATGTAAACGAGTTATCAACGAGTGGATAGACTGTTAATTAGACATCCCCCAAAATTACGTTTTTCTGTTCTATACATGCTAGAAAGATGGAATTTTCATCAATCGACCCAAGATAAAGTCAAATTAACAGAAAACTTCATTGCCTCCATCGCAACCCCCTGAAAATTGGACTAAACATCCTAAAACTGCTCTTTTCACTTCTATTCATGCTAGAAAGATGCGGTTTTTTGGAATCGGCGCGAAATTACTTTAAACCGATGAAAAAAATCGAAACTATTTATTCAATATTTTGGGGTTTTTTCCATTCGACGTGGAACACGTTCAAGATAACAGAATTATTTGAGAAAAGAAAATTTTTTCCATCACAACCCTTCGCAATTGGGAAAAACACCCGTAAAACAACGCCTTTCCTTCTAAACATACTAGAAAGAAGCGGTTTTTTGCATTCGACGCTTAATAGCAACAAATTAAGAAGGTGATCTAGAGCACGGTAGTGCGACAGGCCGAGATTAAGTTACTGTTAATGCTATTTTCTGTGACGCGGAGCCAACGGGTCAAGGGGAACACCCTTGCGAGCAGAGCGAGTAATAAAATATAGTGCGAAAACTCACTAAACAATATATTTTATTAAAACCACACGAACGAAATATATAGTCTAAAACACCAGCTCAGCTACCTGTGTAGTGTATATATTATATATTATGTATATACTGTTAGATAAAGCAAATTAAATTTGAGGCCAATTTAAATTGATCAGATATTTAATTGATGGTATGAATGAATTGGATGGACGCTCTTTCACAACAACAGAAGTCTGTTGTTTAATAATAATAATTTGTTTATAGATATAATCAACATATATAGATATATATTATATACAGTATGGGAATCAAATCATTTGATATATAAATTACCGTATAGTTCAAAAATAAACATACATAACTCGAAAATATCCCATAAGTAGAGATTTTATTGTTTTATTCACTTCAATTAAGGTCCAACATATGACTATTTTTGGTTTCGCCATACGTGGGCCCTACGTAGGCACTCACCGTAGGGGCAGAGAGTTTGAGGATCCCATTTTTTTTTTAAGTTGGAAATTGTTAATTAGGCTACTTTACGAAATATCCGTAAAAGCTCTTCCAGACTCCCCATGCCAGATTCACTAGCATTGAAATTGTTGGTTTTTGTTAACGATTTCAAAGTGCCTAAAATACATACCCCAAATGTGTCAGATGCTCTTAGGCTAGAATGCTACATATGATCAGAGTTTATAAGAGAATTCCTGTCTAAATATTTACACTCTCACAGTGTCATAAATTCAACACGGAGTCGAGAGTTTCAGTTAGGTCCGTCAAAATCCAACCACGTAATATATTTCATAGTAATTTCTTCGAAAAAAGTGATCAGAGTGATGAAGTTCTCAGATATTTTTAAAGAGTTGAAGCGTCGGACAGGTGGTCTATAGTATTCTATTGTATTGGTTCGCACCCGCGTCAATCCATCATAACTTTGAATTCCTTGTCCTCCACTCACATCATAAAAAATGTACAGTTTAAAAATTAATAAAGGTTGAAAAATAATGTTGTGGGTGGACATTGTTATAGACCGTGGTGTCTCAGAAACGGAGGTAAATCCCATTATTATTTTTATTATTAATTTTGTTATATACTTGCAAGTAAAAATTAAATAGCTACTAAGGAAAAACTTAAAATGATTGGGCCCTCGTCTAGATATAACTAAATTTGCCGGAGAAAATGCATGCACATGCATGGAAGATACATTATACCAAAATTGGAATATTTACAAACCATATACTATACCGGCGAACATAATCCAGAGCCGTTCTTTAAACTAGTAATAACCTTTCTATTGAAGGTAGTCAAATCGGCCGTACTTTGAGTATAGTCAAATCACATTTTTTTATATTTTAAAATTCCCAAAGAGAAAACTTTGATAATATTAATGTACAATAAGTTTAACAAAATAATTTAAAAAAAAAAAACATTTAATTGCACAGTATATACTTTGATGTAATCAGTAGAGGAATTGAGCATGCGCATACATTCCAAACGTTAATGTTCTAATGTGTTGAGTAATATTATTCAGTTCATCGGAAAATTTCATTATTATCTGCGATGAAAAATATATGTTTCCATAATATAAGGTTAACTTATGATTTAAAAATGTAATTATTTAAATTTGAACTCGGCGAGAAGCCATTTTTTCACACCACTGTCAGAAAAAAAGTTTTAAGTATTGATTAACATAAAACCTATTTTTAACTGTAAATTTATTTAACTGTAAGTTTATACGGACTACCTGAAATGAATATAATAATACATTGATAATTTGAAATCTATGTACTTAAATTGAATATTCAATAATAATAAATATATAATTTCTTAACACTTTGTACTAGTAGTTAGCTAGCTGTATACTTCCTATTAGTGATGATGATATTTATCGGCTTTATTGACTGTGGTGTGAGATGGTAAAATGTAGGTAGCATCAAGCAAAGCGTCAATTTATTATTGTCTGTTCGGTTCATACATCAAAGTCCCTAAACTACTATTAGTTTACATAACATAGTATCGACGGAGTAATCGATAAATAGAAAATACTCCACTTCATAAAATGTATATATTATATGCATACATGTAGGTACTCTATATATATGAAACAAGGTGCTTCACTATTCAGTTAATCTAAATCAATCGTTTATTTTAAAATATGCAAACATATATATATATATATATATATATATATATATATATATATATATATATATATATATATATATATATATATATATATATATATGTTCTTAAATATATATATTCGAAAAATATTTTCTTATTTAACCGCCATATATTCTAACGAACATATGCAAATTCCATGTTTCTGACTTCATCCAGATAAATATTTTCAAAACTAAGCCGATTTGAGAAATATGTTTGAAGCGAAAGTTGCAAGGTTTAGAGGGGAAAACATAATGCAATA
Organism: Nineta flava; assembly: GCA_963920215.1. Lineage (NCBI taxonomy): Eukaryota > Metazoa > Arthropoda > Insecta > Neuroptera > Chrysopidae > Nineta > Nineta flava. Next base: position 10,783,012 of record OY986040.1, on the reverse strand, counting down.
ATTATATTTTTGTTCGATGCATCCGTGCTCGTGTGGTATAACTTATCTTTTGAACGGTGCAGGATATGGAAAATCTATATATACAAAAGATGTTTATCTCATAAAAACAAACAACTTTTATACGAAACTTTTTTCATACATCACATAGTTTTGGTGTAAACGTACAAAACTTATACCACATTTACGCCCCGTAATTACAACAAAATTATATGTATATATATATTGATATATTTATATATATATATATATATATATATATATATATATATATATATATATATATATATATATATATATAATTGATACTGATAATGTGTCTGATTCATTTGGATTTCGTAAAAATGATTCAAACAAATGTTGTTAATATGTTTACAACGAATAACTTTTATTCGTCATATTTTTCGAAATTCCAAATAGATTCGACACAGAAACGACTGCAAACATTTGAAAAAGGGACGTCTCTTTTGGAGTCGATAGTAGATAAAACATTTATATTAATTAATTAATATTATTTTATAAACTATTATTTTATTCATAATAATAAATGAATAAATAAATAATTATCTGGCATGAAATATAAATAATCTATTTATAAAATTTACGAAACAATCAAACCATGTCTCATGGAATACCTATAAACGGTTATTGTTGACAGAACTGGAAAATTTTAGCCGTTTTACTGGTTACTTGATTATTATTATCTCTCCTCGTAATGCCCATAATGCCCGAGCGTTTATTGCTACGGCTTTCGTGACATTATCGTCGACAGATCAGCTAATATACAACACTTATCATCGGTATGTACTTTTATTATTTATCATTTACAAGTGAAAAAAAATTTATTACACAGGAGCTGCGTTAATATCGGAGCGAATTTTCTTAGAATACATAGAATACTCTCATAGCGGTGACCTATTCAGTGTGATCAAAAAGAAATGTCGTATCTGATGTCGAAATTTTATCATCGGTTCAAAAACAATAGATGCATTTCCTTCGCTAATATTAACCAACTGACTTAATTGCTAACATTTTTTGACATTAATTGCTTGATAAAATCATACTCATCTGGGATGGGAATCGAACCCACGACCTCCGGCGTCTATGAGACGTAAGTCATATGTATATTTTTTAATTTCTAAATTAATTTTCCAATATTCAGTTTTGCTTCGAGTATTTTGGTATTAGTTTTATTTTTTGAATAACTAACTATATCTCAGCTCGAAGTCAACATAAATTCATTTTATTAAAGTTACATGTTTCAATTAAATCGACCTGAAAAACAAATTAATGTCATTAAATTAAGAGTCATTTAATATTGTAAACAAATTACTTAGTGCATCGATCTATAACTATGATTTTCATAATTATATATAAAATTTACAAGTTGGAACCTGTTGAAAAATTACCAATCACACCTGTTTTTGTCTTTATTAATTAGTATATTTCGTGAACTTATTATATCTGAATACTAAATACAATAGGGAATATGCATGAAAATTTTTTTTCACATTTATTTTCAGAATATGAAAATACTGTTAATACTGTAATAATATTTAAAAACGAAATTAAAATCCGACAAATATCAAGGAAGCTATAAGCTTTTAAAGATTATTATCTGCCTCTTTCTTGCTAAAATACTAAAAACGGAGTTTTACGTGTATTTTAAATGGTGAAAGTGTAATATGACGTCACATAACATATCAAGAGGGCTATCACCCTCTTTATCTAATCGGGAATTTCATTCATATCTCGCTTATTTTTAAAGTTATTTAAAAAGTAATTTTACCTTGATATTTGTCAAGTAAGCATGCTTCAATTCAAATGAAAAAAAATTTGCATGCATATTCCCTATTCAGAGGCGCTACTTATTAGTAATTTAATTTAATATTTATAAAATTGTTCACTTTTGTTGCCTGGAATTTTTTATTTCCATTATAGTTTTTACAGTTCATATTTTATCGTATAAAAGACCATAATAAAGTTCAAAATTCGAAATTCTATACTGCTATCTTCTGGTAAACCATTGCCTGTTTGTAATTTCATTTTTATCTGATAACCATTCAAGGAATAGTCATTCCCTTTAAAACTATTCATCGGATAAACTTGAAAATTTCACCGAACATTTTTGAAATGTTGTACTTAAAGAAAATGTAAAAAAATTCCATTTTAGGAAAATTTTCAGTGCACGTAACATCTTAAACGTAATTATGTACACTTGGGCCGAGGCATTGGATGGATTGTATTTACATTATGACAAAATGCTTTCATAATTATTGTAATATTTACTCATGTAGAATATTGTTAACCTTCTTCAACATTGATTAATTAGGTATTGAAACGTTAATATAGTATTCTGATGTAATTAATTAGTCGAATGTTTATTGAATGATTTTATCACTATGCTAATATTATGTGCACGTGGCAATTGGCACTCCTGATATTCCAAGGTATTCTGATCGATTTACAGCTTAAATTAAGATCAGTTTAAATACTACCATGTAATTAGCATGATAAAATCGTGCATCGAGCTTACTTTGCGTAAACTTCAACACTATTTATTTTTGTTGACATATGTTTCAGTTTATTGTATGATGGTTTTCAAAATAACTGTTGTTTTCAAAATGGCCATACAAAATAAACTTAAATAATATCAGTGTCTATATATATTCTATATATTCTATATATATTCTACTCTCTGAAAAACACAGTCAGACTGATCTGGGTACCGGATCACTCTGGCGTTTAAGGGAACGAAGTAGCGGACTCATTGGCACGAGAGGAGTCATCTCAAACGTCCCTTTCACCTGAGCCTGTCATTCCCATAGCAAGATGCTCCGTAATTTACTGAATCGAGGGGTGGCTTCGACAAGCTCATCTCGATTACTGGGACTTTGCGTAGGGCATGCGACAAGCCCAGTTATGCATAAGCACCTGTGCTCGGTTAAAACTCAATAGATGCAGTTGAGAAGGGTGGTGGGGCTCTTGACTGGACACTGTTGATTGAACTACCATCTTCATAACTTGGAGATCTCTGATGATCCCACTTGTAGGGCCTGTATGGAGGACGATGAAACCTCCATACATGTTATTTGCACTCACAAAAACCTGCAGGGTGTCAGGTATAGAATGTTTGGGTCTGAAACCAAGAATCCATCAATCTTGGGAACAATCCCGGCGGAGAAGTTGTGGGCCTTCTGTGTGGCGTCTAGCCTCAACAGAATCCTATAGATTCATCTGCTTAAAATAGCAGCACCTACCTGGAGACGTCTCGCTTTCGGGTGACAGGTTGTTCTTGTAGCGGTGTCGCTTCATTATTAAATTATTATTATAATATTGTTTATCATTTTTATCTGTTGCATAAAAACTATAACTTCCCTCTATTATCACGGTTGCTTTGAATGTTAACAACCATGGTAATTTACATATTAAAAATAACATTTCATAAATCAAATCAATAAAGATCAATTATATCTTTTATACATATTTATTATTTATTTAAATAATAATTATTTAATATAATTATCATTTACCTTTACATTCTCAAGGGCGGCACAGACGACCCCTTGGTCTAGTTGCTAGGGATCAATTTGCGGTGTTATATTCTACTCTAATCTTGAATATAATGATATATGTCCAATATTGTTAAACTCTGTATATAGAGATCGGTTGAGTGTTTTGCACCAGAGTTTTTATATTTTAAACATTACAGAGCTCTAGATAGATTATTACATTATATTTATGTAAACACACAATATATTTTATATACCAAGTGTTTACTTTAAAAGTACCAACATTCAAACGACAACAACAACAACAACAACAACATATTACATAGAAGTAAGTACCAATGGTTATAAAATTAAAAGTACTATGTTATGTTACATATTTTACGGATTACATATTATTATATTATATTTAATATATTATTTATATCATATAGTGTGATTATTGTTGTCTTTAGGGATGGTTGAGATGTGTGGATAGAGGGAAATAGCTTTGTTATGATTATTATGATTATGATTATTATTATTATTATTATATGGGGATGTTGTATGAGTCATATTAGTCATCGTCAACCCTACAGAGGTATACGGATATGTCATACGGTGTTGTTCACATGACCGCAACACAAGTCCTTTACTCAAATGATAAATTGTATTGTATGTATATATATATATATATATATATATATATATATATATATATATATATATATATATATACATATACATATGTATAATAATACAGTTTAAGTATGTGGAAATGTTTTCATATTGAAATTGTTTAATTTGGTTTGTTATAGTTTTCTTGAAGTAAATACTTGGAAAGAACATGCACTATATTGTAGTACAAGAGATCGCGACCATGAACCCTTCTTTATATGGGCTTTTACGTTTGTTTTACTTTTTTCGGACGCTTATTTTATTTGGTTTATTATTATTTTCTTAAGGTATTTCCAAACTACATCAACTGAAATTATATGCGTAAAAAAATATGTTGGTGCTCCTGCGCATTGTTGAAAGCAGCGGTCCGTTGTCGTCAGTGTTCCCATTCGTCACATAACATATCATACATATACTAGTCATCATACATATTCTCGTATATAATTTCAAACACCTTTCAAACAGCGCACGGGTACTCATGATGCCAACTGAACCATAATAAAAAATAACCTTCTGCAGCGGACATGAAAAATGCACTTTTTTACGCATATTTTATCAAAAAACTTAACAACCCGATGGTCAATCTCCCAAAGTTTTAAGGAAAAATATTTCTAAGGAATTGAGGAAAGTATGTGTCGAATTTCAGAACAACCGTGTGACTATATTGAGAGAGTTCGAAGTAAAAATAGTCGAAATCGTGCATTTTATTTCACCATGTTTATGAAGATGCATGTTAAATTTTTCCAACTTACATAACGATTTTCTCAAAAACACCATGGTGATAAATTCTCAAAAAAATACAGCTAATTTTTGACGATTCATTTTACTAATATTGTGAATTTCGTGAAGCTCTTCACCATCTAATAACAGTTTGGAAAAATGAATCGTAGATGATTTCATATCATGATTTTATACATTTTTCGACTAGTCTAATATAAAGAGTGATTTTGTCTTTTAGTCTTTCTCTATGCCCTACTTTGCCTTCACCTATTTCATTTATTACAAATAAAATTGGCCTTGCAAATACCGAAATCATATCAGATACGATATTTCATGTTAATCAGACTAAAATTGTGACCGCTAGATAGTAATTAATAGCGTAATGAATTTTTCATATTTATAACAAAATAATATGAATAATACACGAAAAGTGTACTAAATTAAATTTATTTGTTAAAAATAATTAACGTATTATTAAAAACATTTAAAATGTTCTTAACCGTACCACATCACATCCATACATTAACCGTAACCATAACCTATATATCTATCTAGAAACTAAATATATGTATATTTACATACACACTAAACATACTGTATAAACCCATTCATGTTACAACATCTCACATACAACACATCTAAATAACAAAGCGCATTAAAACAATGTGACTAGTATGAATGAATCATTGATACATATGTTTTATGAGAATGTGACTCTATGTTAATACTGTCTATACCGTCTGTTTTGGACAGCTTTGCTCATAGAGAATCAATGTTAAATATTATTTACTACAATAATTACACAATGCTTCATAAAGAAATAAAAATAGTGGGGATACTCTGTAGTCTGTAGTGTGCGTGTGCATATGTAATATAAATTAAATGGGCATCACTAAATCCCCACTCTTAAATGGCATCAAACATACATCAATTTACATCATACCATAAGCAGTCAGATGTTTGTAAGTATATGTATGTATGTACGTATGGTTTTATAGTAAATATTTTATTTATTTATTTACTATTAGAAATACTTTTGAAAACAAACTGTATATATATAATTGTATGAGTAGGTGTGGGTGTGTGTGTATGTATGTATGTATGTATGTATGTATGTAAGTATGTGGTGTGTGTTATTGTTTATTATATTGCAGTTCTTGTTAATGTTGAATCAATTATTAATTCATAGACTCATATTAATAATAATAAATGATTATACCAATTAGTTGTAGAACGAATATTAGTGATGCCGCGTGACGAGAAGAGTATCTCTCTTGTATTGTGTATTGAATTGGAAAAGTTTTCTATCATCTCGTCTCGTCTCGTTTTTTATACAGACGATTTTCTTGAAAAAATACAATTAACTTCAAAATTTGTTTATACCCGGTATATAATATACACAAGGGTATATTAAGTTTAGTTCCGTTTTTGTAACGGTTGATACTATTGATCGCAGAAAAAAAAATGGTACAAGTATTCATAAAATAACTTAATTAGTCCATTTCCGCATATCCATCAACATGTCGGTCTACACGATAACTCAAAAACCAAAATAGACAGCGAGCTGAAATTTTGTATATAATATATACTTTGATTTCATCAGTAGAGTTATTGAGCATGCGTAAAGCACCCGCAAAAGTACTAAAACACATATAAAGCTCGAACAAAACCAGCAAAGAACAAAAGTACTTATACAAATATAACTTTCAAATATTAATGCTCCAAATTGTTGAGGAATATTGTAAAATTCATCCTCAAATTTCATTATTATCTACGATCACATTTATGTTATCTATCCTTACCAGTCCAAGTGGCCGAGCGGTCTAAAGTGTTATGTCTGCCCAGTATGCCTTCTTGGAAACTAGTAGGTTATGGGTTCGAATCCCGAAATCGGCAGTTTGTCAATTATTAAGAAAAAAAAGGGCGGTTAATTGACTAAACTGTCGGCGTATGGACAAGAACGAAGTAACCGACTATGCATGAGAAGGTTTTTTGCAGTTTCCTTCACGAACTCCAGATAAATATTGGCATAGTTCTTTCCTATCATAGTCGGCTGCATCCGCATATCCTACCAATTCCTAGTCTATACACAAAAATGTCTTCCACTCCACTACATCCTCACATTCTTAGGCATAACAATGGACATTATGGTCGAAGTGTAGCCCGTTCAGAGCAGCCTCTACAATTTATCTATTTATCCAGATATTCGTCATAAAACACTTAAAACAAACATCTGCTGATATCATCCTGACGTCGATTAGAACAAACGAATCTAAATCATTTATAAACTAGAATATCAATCACATCTAAGCAACATTAGTTTTGACATACGTTCGTTAACTGTTCCTCGGAACCAACATGACTAATTGTTATCATTTCATCGTTAATTGTTGTACTTATAATTAAATAAGGTAATTTTGTTAATTTGAATTTGTGTTATATAGATGTAATCTTTAATAAATAAATTTTTCTTTAACAATGAACTTATAATATTATATTATCAAATGATTATTAATGAGAACTCTAGGTTTTTGAAATAAAATTTCAAATTCCCTTTACCTAGATCAGTTTTTTTTGCATTATAAATACGTATTTCGACTACAAAGTAGTCATCATCAGTATAAATTAGCTAGTCGTAATTTACTCTTTGGTAGTTAGAAATCGATAGAAAATCGAGATCAATAGATAAAAATAATTAAAAAGTTAACTAAAATAAATTATAATTAAAATAATTCATTTTATATTTTAAAATATAATAAATTTTATTGAAATTACTCTTGTTAAAATCTTGCATTCAAGTTTACTCCTGTTAACCTTACTCTTATTAAAATTACTCTTATATTGTCTCAGGAAATGTTACTCGTTGCTTATTTGGTGACAGTTTCTACCCAGTTTATAATTTATATGTTCCCATAACATAAGGAATTATTAACACTTTTTGTCTCATCTCATGTTAATCAAAATATTGATAACGATAAAATTTATTATCATATAACCGTAAAATTTTATGCCTGGCCGGACTACTTTCAGTACTTTGTGGCAAAGTAATAGCAAATATACTTTTCTGTTCGTGATTCTTCAGTATACTGTTGAATTTTCAACGTGTATTTGTTCTCATATTTTAAATATTAAAAAAAAAAAAAAACATAAATAATTGAGATAAATAAATATATGAACTAAACTATCATTAAGTGTAATCAATTTCATATTCTTAAAAAATTAATTAAATAATAATAACTATTATTTATTTTAATAGATTTATTAGTCTCTTAGTCTATTTTAATAGTTTGAACACTTTGTTTAAATAATTAAAAATATATAAGGTCACTAATTAAATGTTCTAATTACTCCATTCCCACGGTGTCCGTCAACAAGCTAATAAAATGAAATTTCTTGAGTTGAAATGAATGAATGAAACCCCCCGTCATAGAAGAAGGAAAACATGTAAATACAAAAGGTCTTCTTTTATTAGAAAATCGGCAACTTTTGTTTGAAAATTTTCTTCTATAAACTGAATAGCTTATACCCATATTTCAGTGTCCTTTTTAGGCGCCATGAGGATGGATAACTAAATAGTGGCGACCAAATATTTTAAGTAATTATTCGATAACTTACGAAAACATTAGTAAAACAAATCGTTAGTGTTGGTCGCCTCAGGGTTGCGGGTAAATTAGGCTTGGTGACTAAGCATATTTTTATTTATCACATCGAAACCTGTATTTTGGTATAAATATTACTGATGTATTTTATAACTGAAGATAACACTTTAAATCATAACCGGAAGTGGCGTAATATTTTAGCATGCGGACAAAGTTTGCCAATTTTCAAGGTGGTGCCTTGTAGGTCTGCTATAGTATTACTTACTCACACAAAATCGTCCATATATCTTATCCATAGGATATCTAATATCCCAGAGGACAAATATGTAAATTAATTTTTTTACGTACAATTCGACTGGACTATATAAATATACCTAATGCCATTATTATGGTTTTTTATTACTTTTATTTTTTTAATCAATCAAATATAATTATCTTATTGGACAGTTAATATATTATGTTTTATAATTTGATTTGTTTATAATTCAAATAGTTTTGGATTAATTGAAATAAGAAAATTTACTGATTAATTTGTGTTTAATTGTCTTCTTCAAATGTTTCATATTTAATTACGTTCAATGTAAATCATAGAATATAAGTCATAACATGTGATTAAACATAATCCGACAAAAAACATAAATGTGAAAGGATTTTGTCCCTTTAGCACAAAAAGTATTGATATTTCAGCAGAAACAAACATGTTCGCCTTTAAAAGTAGTAAAATCTATGTAAGGACCAAGTTTTTTAACAAAAATGAGAAAATAACTGGGAGGTTATGGGTTTGAATCCCGACATCGGCAGTTTGTCAAATATTAAGAAAAAAAACCGGGGGTTGGTTAATTGAATAAACTGTCGGCGTATGGACAAGAACGCAGTAACCGGCTATGCTTGTGAATGTTTTCTGCAGTTTCTTTCACGAACTCCAGATGACTATCGTCATAGTTCCGATGAAGAATCGGCTGCACCCGCACATCCTACCTATTCCTAGTCTCACACAAAATTCCTTCCACTTTACTTACATCCTTACATCCTTAGGCATCACAATGGACCTTATGGTCGAAGTATAGCCCGTCCAGTAATCTACAATCTATCTATCTCTATATATCTATTGGGTAAGTTTTCTTAGGTTTTGAGTTTTCTTATATTAGTTGGCAAGTGGTCCGAATATTTTTTTGTATTTTAAGTGTTAGAAAATCTGAACACTTGCCAAGTAAAATATAAATCACCCTGCACCTGAGAAACTAACCCCATAAATATATACCAACCATTTTCTCATTTTTGTTAAGAAAGTTGGTCCTTACATTATAGATTTCACTTTTTACTCTGTAGACTCTATCGAGCCAACGTCCTAAAAATATTATGACAGACGCTAGACTTGTAAACAAATATATGAATACATTAAAAACACATAAAAATGATTAATTAAATATATTTGAGTAAATAATTAAATAGTAATTAAAATTTAGAGACATTTATAATAATTTAATTTTCTTAATGGTTTTAAGTATTATAATGAAATATTTTTATTATTAAAATAATATTTTCACTGGAAAAATAATAATAGAAAAATGTAAACAATGAGTAAAATTTCATAACACTAATAGAAAAAAATCTGTTTGTGACAGCACACAAACCTCTATATAAAGGCTAAAGTTTGTATCTATATATAGAAACATTTAATTAATCAAATATTCTTAAAATTAATTTAATTCGATATTGAAAAAATTCCTAACGCAGGAGCTGCTTCAACTTAGCGAATTTCCTTAGAATACATAAATGACTCTCTAGCAGTCATAATTTTAGTGTGACCAAAATGAAATATCATATCTGATATGATTTTAGAGTTTTCAAGGCCATTTTTATTACTAAATGGCATGGATCAAGGAAAACGGGGCATAAAGAAAGAAGAAAACACAAAATTTAAAATATCTCTCTTAATGTTAGAACAATCGAAAAATGTATACAGAGTAAAGTTGTAGCAAATCAATTTTGCTACAATTCATTACCTGATCATTTTTGCTCAAACTCTAATGTGAACAGAGATATTAAGAATTTTACATTAAAGATTTAACTTTCAATCTGAAATTGTGAATATTTCTGTAAATATTAGTTTAACAGAAAAAATGATAAAAATTCTGTTGTTAGGCCTTTTTTCCGACCCTTAAAGAACAAGGAAAGTGTATGTAGACTAGGAATTGGCTAGGACTGCAGAAAATCTTCACAAGCATAGCCGGTTACTTTTGTTCTTGTCCATACGTCGACTGTTTAGTCAATTAATCGCCCCATTAATTTATTTAAAAAAATTATTAATTTAATTGACAAACTACCGCCGTTTTGAATCAAAACCTTTGATTGGAAATATTTTTCGATTAAACTGGGGAGCACGATTTTTTACGTTGAATGCTACGTTGTAGTCTAAAAATATAGGTGTGAAAAAACCGTATGATCCTTTTTACAAGAGCATTGCTGACTGTCTAAAATATTTAATGATTGTGTCGACCGCTTATTAAACATGTTTAGCAAAGTCATGACATTCATGTGTGTGAGTGTGTGTATGTTACTTACAAATATTTGTTTTTGGGTACCTATATCTACGTTGAAGTACAACTATTATTGATTCATATGCTACTAAATACACGAATCAACAATGTTAGGGTAAAAGTCGAATCGATTAAGTGTGCTATAACGATGTTTTAATGGTATGTATGTATACAGAAAAAGATTACGTGTCCTTTAGTTTTAACGCAAATTATATAAAATATTTTAGTTGGTTTTGTATACTCCCGTTCATAAAAATTAAACCAGTAAGTCACATTCTAAGCGTCTATATTAGTAAATTTAATGTATAACATTACATACAGTAACACAGTTAGACAATTTCAACTGGTTCAATTTTTATGAACATGTGGCTGGAGTATATTATGGACCACAAAAGATTTTCTAAATTTTTTTGTTTTATTGCATTGGTTGCATCGAAATACATAGTAACAACTTTTAATCAAAAATTTTTCTCGAAAACCGAGTGATTAAGGCACAAATCAACTAAAAAATTTAGAAAAAATGACATCAACTTTTGTTGCCAAGTGTACTATAGATCAGCAAAGGAGCGTTTCTTTTTTAAAATTTAATATTTGATTTCTGCCTTAGCCAATTGGTTTTCCAAAAAGTTCGGATAAAAATTGTTAATTATATACTTACAACTTCTATTCGAAACATTTTCCCAAAAACCGATTAAATAAGGTATAAATTAACTATAAAATATTCGCATGTTCACCGGTCTGTGGACACAATAACTCAAAACCGAAAAGAGATAAGGAGCAAAAATTTTGTGTGTGTATTCTAGAGCTAAAAAGTAAAGGGCTAGTTCGTGGGCAATGTGCAAAACCGGAGCATGTTTGGACAAAATGGGCCAAACTGCCCATCTTTGAAACCGTAAGAGATTTTTACAAAAAATGTAAAAACAAAAAATACCCCTTTTTTAAAAAATAAACAGCGTTTATTATAAACATTATTACATAAATTCAGGATATACCGGGTATTTAAACAATTAATTCAGTTAGTTGTTACTATCACGTTTTATACCCGGTATATATTAAATACCAGGGTATATTATTATACCCGGTATGTAATATATATCAGGGTATATTAAGGTTAGTTCCGACTTTGTAACGGTTGAAAATACTGACCATAGAAAAAAAAAATTTTGTTACAGGTGTTCATAAAATTACCTAATTAGTTCATTTCCGCATGTCCGTCTTCCCGTCTGGACACGATAACTCAAAAACGAAAAGGGATAACGTTCTGAAATTTTGTGTGTGTGTCCTAAATAGTATGGTCAAGTTTGTAAATGGACAAAATTGGACCATGTTTCAGCAAAATGGACAGTACTGCCCATCTTTGAAACCGTAAGAGATAGAACAAAAATGTAAAGACAAAAAATATTTCTTTTTTTAAAATAAACAACTTTTGTTATAATTTTTTTACATAAATTCAGTAAATACCGAGTATTTAAACAATTAAATCAATTAGTTGTTATTTTCACTTGTTTTCACCTGTAAACTTTCATGTGAAATATATAGTTTGTGAATATATTGAATAGAAGTTTGTTCTGGGTGTCCACGTTTTTGAACTACGGAACCAAAGAAATGTATCTCATTTAGTCACCAAACATAATGTACGACAGTTTAGGGGTGCATTAATTTAATAAAGTATAATGTTCGAATAAAGATATCAGCTGCCTGCCAGCCTATGTGAATCAGAAAGTAAACAAACGCGCTATGGGTTTGGTTTATTTTTAATAATTGACATAAAACACCGTATTTTATTCTTGAAGATTACAAAAAACTCTTTTGTAGTAAAAAATTATGTTGCGCATATAATAATTTTGATTTTTTTCTCACCCTAATCAATTAAGCTATCGTGGGTATTATCTACAAATAACCTCAGGGGTAGTCAGAGATTGCCTAAAAGAACTATTGGAGCTGGCAAAATGGAACAATGTGAAATTGATCTGTATACCAAACCACAGTGGTTTCGAAGAAAACGTAAAAATAGATACCTGAGCAAAGAAGGAAGTCGGAAGATCTCTCAAAGGCCCAGAACCAATTTTAGGATCTCCAAAGACAGCATGTAAACCAGTGGCTCAACGAGTGGCTATACCACAGAGAAAATATACCACAACATAAGCTCGGAAAAATACTGTTTCGAAATATATCCAAGAGGCTCTGTCCCTCGATGCACGAAACTTGAACAGGATACAACTTCGAAAGGTTACCGGATTCATCACCGGACATTATCACCTACGAAAGGTTTTTTCTTTCGCCTTAAAAGACAAGACGTAAATAATCACCTCCGTGTTACACAACTATTCCCTGTATGCGAGAGCAATGCTGTGATAAATTGAAAGCTCACACATCTATAAATAAGATAATATACAAAACATGGATTTGTATATGTTGTTTAATTAAATGTTTTAAATTGTTTATTAATTAATTAAATTACAATTAATTAATTTAAAATGGTTTATGATGATAAAATGCAATAACAATATATACGTTTGCATATAATTGGTCCAATGAATTCTCGTTACTGATGTATATATGTATATATATATATATATATATATATATATATATATATATATATATATATATATATATATATATACATTGTGCTCATTTGAAAACTTTCTACAAGTTTTGTTAAATATTTTCTAAAATATGCATTTTAGAAAAAAAAGTTTAATACAAAAGTTGCTTATTTTGTAAGACGGAAGATAGATAGATAGATTGTAGAGGCTGCATAAGGTCCATTGTAATCTTAAGAATGTGAGGATGTGAATGGAGTGGAAGCAATTTTTGTGTATAGACTAGGAATTGGTAGAATATGAGGCTGCAGCCGACTATGATCGAAACTATGCCGATATTCATCTGGAGTTCGTGAAGCAAACTGCAGAAAACCTTCTCAAGCATAGCCGGTTGTTTCGTTCTTGTCCATACGCCGACAGTTTAGTCAATTAACGGCCCCCCTTTTTTTTCTTAATATTTGATTAACTGCCAATGTCGGGATTCGAACCCATAACATTCCAGTTTCCAAGTAGGCATACTGCGCAGACGTTACGCCTTAGACCGCTCGGCCACTTGGACTGGTTTAATTTTGTATTTACGCCTGAAATATTGTATTCATGTGAAAAAAATTTTCAAACAAGAGTTGTTTGTGTTTATCAGTTCCTATAAAATATTGTTCTTATAAAAAGAACTTTTAACTTTTTTCATTTCTCCAATATGTCTGGCAAAAATGCAATATTTACGTCACATCTACTCAGCATTTACACCAAAACTATGGGATGTATGAAAAAATGTTTTAAACAAAAGTTGTTTGTTTTTATGAAATAATAATTTTATGTATAGTTAAAGATGTTCCTTATCCTGCACCGTTTAAAATATAAGTTACACCATGCGTTTCCCCCTTTAAAGCAATTTTTGTTTGAAGCTTTTGCTAAACTTTTGCTAAAAAGCATATTATACAACACTATTAAGTTGGAAACTTTTCAATTAAACATACGGTGTCTGTATATGTACCACATACTTTAGATTATATTTTCGACAATTTCTATATACAGATATATTAACTTACATTAACATACAAATTGCGTCAAAAGTCACGGTATCATTTCAAAATTTTATAATTGATTTGTGCCTTATTTATTCGGATTTCGGAAAAAAGTCTTTTTAGCGAAAACCGATTTAATAAAGTACAAATCAATTGTAAAATTTTGAAATGAAAACTCGACTTTTGAGCCTATTTGTTCGTACGCCGCGAAAAAATATATATATATATATATATATATATATATATATATATATGTATATATGTATACACGGTGACCCAATTTAAACGGGCCCCGCTAACAACTTGTAAAGGAAGGCCCTAATCGAAAAAATGGTTAAGACAAAAGTTGTAGGATATCAAGAGTAAATAAATTTAACCTTCGATTTTCAAGGTCATTTGAAGGTCAACTTCGATTTTTTTAATAGGAACCCTATTTTTTCATTGCGGGAATGAAAAGAGCGCAAAATTTTACGTTCCGAATGGTATGTTTGGTTTACGTTCATCTCAGGGTTAAACGATGAATCAATTTAAACGGGCACCGCTAATAACTCGTCAGGGAATGCCCCTATCGAAATGGTGTTCGATAAAAGTTGTAGGATATCGAAGGGGAAGTCGATGGGTGACCTTGAACTCGATTTTCAAGGCCATTTTAAGGTCAACTTTGAGTTTTTTAATTGAAACCCTGTTTTTTATTGCGGAAGAACTTTTGTCTGTACCATTTTTTCGATTGGGGCTTTACGAGTTATTAGCGGTGCCCGTTTAAATTGGGGCACCCAATTATATGGTATGGTATATATATATATATATATTCGAGGCGTACGTACGTTTATGTCAGTTAACGGTAGGAACAACAGCGTGAATAGAATACGTATTGAATATTGCGTTCGTTGTGGTGGTACCTGGTTTGCATGGGTAAATGTATATATCAATTCAATTACATACATTTGTTAGAACATGTCCGTCTGTCGTTATTCAAATGCATATAACATAATACTACTGCTGCATATTGGATGCAATAAATATTATTATGTAACAATGGCACTGTTGTCGTTCAAGAATTTAGCGAAGATGATGCAGTATACGATATATGATGCAGTATACGAATAAATATGACGTGAAAATAGTAAGTTTTTGCAAATAAATTCTCTAAAATCTTTAATTTAAAGATTTTTTAAATCTTTAAATTTTTGTTAAAATGTAGTGTATTCTGGTACCATATACACGTTCATAAAAATGGAACCAGTTCATACATTCTACGTGTTAGATAGATAGATTGTAGAGGCTGCCCTGGACGGGCTACACTTCGACCATAAGGTTCATTGTGATGCCTAAGGATGTGAGTGGAGTGGAAGGAATTTTTGTGTATAGACTAGAAATTGGTAGGATGTGCGGCTGCAGCTGACTATGATAGGAACTATGACAATATTCATCTGTAGTTCGGGAAGGAAACTGCAGAAAACCTTCACAAGCATAACCGGTTACTTCGTTCTTGTCCATACACCGACAGTTAAGTCAATTAACCGTCCCTTTTTTTCTTAATAATTGACAAACTGTCGATGTCGGGATTCGAACCAATAACATCCCAGTTTCCAAGTAGGCATACTGCGCAGACATAACGCCTTAGACCGCTCGGCTACTTGGACGGTATTCTACGTGTAACTATACATATAATATTATACATATATTTAGTAAAAAGCGTAGAATGTAACTTAATGGTTCAATTTTTATGAACGGGAGTGTACATACATATGTTTGTCTCTCCTACTAATCTAATATCGACAGAAATTACAGATGTTTGAGCCAAATTTGTGGTTCAACTTCACATTCATAAGTATTTTTTTTAAAATTACGTTACAAAGATGGATATTTTCACCACGGGCGGGAAAGTACTGGGTGGATTTATCTTATTTACAAATTCGAAGTAACATTTTACATCTAGAACACACACATTACAACTTTTGTTTGAAACTTTTTTGTCGTACATCGCATAGTTTTGATATAAAAAATACATGGTGGTGTAAATGTGACGTAAATTTTGTATTTATGCTAGAAATATTGGATGCTTGAAAAAAAGTTTCACATAAATGTTGCTTGTTTTTATAAAAAATAAAGTGAAAATAACAACTAACTGAGTTATTTGCTTCAATACTCGGTATATACTGAATTTATGTAAAAAATTTTAAAACAAACGTTGTTTATTTTTAAAAAAAGAACATTTTTTGTCTGTACATTTTTGTTATATCTTGTATGGTTTCAAAGATGGGTAGTTTTGCCCGTTTTGCCCAAACATGGTCTGATTTTGCCCATTCGAACTTGACCTTACTCTTTAGATCTAGAAAACACTTACAAAATTTCAGCCCGTTATCTCTTTTTGTTTTTGAGTTATCGTGTCCACAGACGGACATGTGGAAATGGCCGAATTATTATTTTCAAGCGTTACAAAGTCGGGACTAAACTTAATATACCCTTGTATATTTACATATATCGGGTATAAATATATTTAAGTGGTTACTTTTCAAATGAGCATACGGTATATATTTTATAGAATATGTATAGCGTATAAAACTGAAAAATATTTCTTCTTTCTTCTATCAAATCCAAATTCTATTCTTTCCGATTTGAAAGCATTTTGTGGATTGTATTTTGACCTGAAATCATAAGAGACATTGAATAAGTATTTAACAATTATGAACAACAATTGAATCACTTAACGATATATTATATTGACACCTGGAAGGTTGTGTGCTCTTGTGTCATCTAAATATATGACATAAAGAAACAACAAGTTTTGAACACTCTGTAAACTCTAAAACCCTACCAAAAAAAAAAAAAAAATTAGTACACATACTTTTTAATATACCTGAAAATTGTATGTATATACGACTTTTTACATACCCATGATCATACCAAATTAATCAAACCTACAATTGAGTTGGTACAAAGTGGCCCGTGGAAACTAATACACTTGTTTTCATAAGAAACACATATTCATAAGATAACATTTTTTGACATAAAATATGAAAAATCGTACATATCTAGGGATGGGGATCGAACCCACGATCTCTGGAATTCCAGACCAATACTCGACCAACTGAGCTACCTTAAATGAATCATCTAGGTAGATGAAACCTTAGATGAATCATCTAAGGTAGCTCAGTTGGTAGAGTATTGGTCTGGAATGCCAGAGGTCTTTGGTTCGATCCACATCCCTAGATGTGTATGATTTTTCATATCAAGTATTTTATGTCAAAAAATGTTATCGATGTTCAGACATATTACTTAAATGTCAAAGTAAGTAAACGCTAGTCGCTTCCGTTGGTATAATATAACCGAAAGGCCACCAAACTAACAATGGAAATAAATACACGCTAGTTTACAAAAAAAAAAATTGAAAATATGTTAATAATATTTAACATTGATTCTCTATTGGAAAAGCATTCCAACACAGTCTGTATACACTAACACGCCTGGAGACTGCTAACACAAACTAAGTGATAGAGCTCCGTGAAGCAGCTCGGGGAATATCTGAATCGTGGTACACTCAGCTTGGTTGGCAATGTTGTGAGTTGAAGTACATGAGATCGTTTATTTTTAAATTGTAATTTTTCAGGATAATCTTCAACTGTAAAAACGAGACGAGACGATAGAACACGGCTATGAGTCAATAAAACACACATGCTATTCTTGTCTCGTATCGTCTCGCGGCATTTCAAAATTGAAAACTAACAGCTAGTTAGAATTGTACGGGAAAGTTCTTGCAAGAAGTTGTAATAGGGAATATGCATGAAAATTTTTTTCACATTTATTTTCAGAATATGAAAATACTGTTAATACTGTAATAATATTTAAAAACGAAATTAAAATCCGACAAATATCAAGGAAGCTATAAGCTTTTAAAGATTATTATCTGTCTCTTTCTTGCAAAAATATTAAAAACGGAGTTTTACGTGTACTTTAAATGGTGAAAGTGTAATATGACGTCACATAACATATCAAGAGGGCTATCACCCTCTTTGTCTAATCGGGAATTTCAATCATTTATATCTCGCTTATTTTTAAAGTTATTTAAAAAGTAATTTTACCTTGATATTTGTCAAGTAAACATGCTTCAATTCAAGTGAAAAAAAATTTTCATGCATATTCCCTATTGTATTGGAAAGTTCTTGCAAGAAGTTGTAATTGTGTGTGTGTGTGTGTGATCTCCTGATTGTAAACCAACCGGTATATAGAGAGACTATTGTATATACATACATATTATATTGCATTCCAATCTATCTGTCTGTAATACACATATATTATATACATGTAACTGCTATTACCTATATAATCTATATTCTATAATAAAAAAAAAACCTCTCAATTGAATCAATTTTGATATTTGTGCATGTTTTTATTTTATTGCCACCTTCAAATTATATCAATTATTCATTTTTTATTTTTGTATTAAACAATGTTTAAAACATTTTAAAAATGTTTTTATTATTCATTCATTTTAAAATTAACAACACTTACTACTAGGATTAGTAAGTTATAGAATAATAATGGTATCATTTAAGGGCGTTGGGTCCTTTACACTTAAATATGTCAATTTATTCTATACAATAGGGAATATGCATGCAAATTTTTTTTCACATTTATTTTCAGAATATGAAAATACTGTTAATACTCTAATAATATTTAAAAACGAAATTAATATCCGACACATATGAAGGAAGCTATAAGCTTTTAAAGATTATTATCTGTCTCTTTCTTGCAATTATACTAAAAACGGAGTTTTACGTGCATTTTAAATGGTGAAAGTGTAATATGACGTCACATAACATATCAAGAGGGCTATCACTCTCTTTGTCTAATCGGGAATTTCAATCATTCATATCTCGCTTATTTTTAAAGTTATTTAAAAAGTAATTTTACCTTGATATTTGTCAAGTAAACATGCTTCAATTCAAGTGAAAAAAAATTTTAATGCATATTCCCTATTATACAGGGTGTCCCAGAACAACCTGGAACCCTTCGGTGAAGTTGTTCCTTAGGTCAAGACGATCTCATTTTACCATATAACATAGGTCCGGAAATGATTTGTTTATCCGCTAGTCGCCATTTTGTGATTTTTGCTTTATAATTTATATCTACACAACGCGTTGTCCGATTGAATTGAAAATTTGCACGATTGTTGCTTTAGCATAGACCAATAATAGAAAAAAATTTCAAAAATGTATTTTTACAAAATGGCGGCTTTTAGAAAAATTCAAACTTACGAAAGTCAAAAACAAGCAGATTTATGAATGTTTTGAATTTTTCTAAAAGCAAACAGAAAAATTCAAACTTACGTAAGTCAAAAACAAGCAGATTTATTAATTTTTTGAATTTTTCTAAAAGCCGCCATTTTGTGAAATTACATTTTTGAAAATTCAAATTTTTTTTAATTATTGGTCTATGCTAAAGAAACAATCGTCCCAATTTTCAATTCAATCGGACAACGCGTTGTGTAGATATAAATTATAAAGCAAAAAACACAAAATGGCGGCTAGCGGATAAACCAATCATTTCCGGACCTATGTTATATGGTAAAATGAGTTCGTCTTGACCTAAGGAATAACTTCACCGAAGGGTTCCAGGTTGTTCTGGGACAACCTGTATACTGTAGATATCCTATATACTCTCAGAATATTTGATGTTAATAACCAACCTACCCATGCAAACTCATCATACTGAATTTATGAAAAAAAAGTTTCAAACCAAAGTTATTTATTTCAAATAAAGGAACATTTTTTGTCTTATGATTTGTGTTCTATCTCTTACGGTTTCAAAGATAAACAGTTTTTACCATTTTGCTCAATTATGGTCAGATTTTGCCCATTCTTTCGAATTTGACATTACCTTTTAGTTGTAGAACATAATTTCAGCTCCCTATCTCTTTTCGTTTTTGATTTATCGTGTTTACGGACGGACAAATTTGCGGAAATGAACTAATTAGGCCATTTTATATGAGGACTAAACTTAATATATTTAATATAGTGCGCCAATTTAGAGATTTTCTTCAGAATAAATTTCATTATACATATATATATATATATATATATATATATATATATATATATATATTTCATGTATTTATTGCACCTTCTAGCGGTAAAAATTTTCAATATTAGCACACTGGGCTATATATACATAGGTCCGGGTTCGATTCCTTGTGGGTGAGTTAATTTTTGCATATTAATATTTTATCAAAACATTGCTTTTTTATAACAAAAGTCTTTTGAAACGTCATATGAGTAAAAAGTTTATTAGGCATTTCAAATTTTTGTAAATTAGAAAATACTACAAGGGTAAATAACCTATTTATTGAATTAATGATGTACGAGCACTACATTTATAAACTTCTTCAAAATCTCATATAGTACATTCATAAAAGTCCACAATCAACTTTAGATTATTTTTTGCCGTAAGTTAAAATTAAAATTCATAATTTCATTATTTATTAAAATTCCGATATGATGGGCCTAGAAAACAAGATATTTTCGAAAAAAACTCAGATTTCGGGTAATTACCACCGACAGAAATTAAATTTACCCGAAATCGCAGGTTTTTTTCGAAAATATCTTTTTTTTAGGCTCGTCATACCGGATTTTCATTGGATCAATCTATGAATATTTCAATTTTCATATATTTAACATATTTAAAATATTTAACATTTAATAATTAATTCAAGACCCCCGAAACTTTTCTAATTTATATCCCGTGTGTTTTTTAAAGTACCCCCAATCTGTAAATAATGTATGTATCTATCAATGTATGTATTTATCCATTCGGTTTTTGGTAAAATGTTCCGAATAATAGTTGTTACTATAAATCCGAATTAATAAAGCACAAATAAATTATAAAATTAAAAAAAAATGATATCAACTTTTGTGGTCCAAAGTACATCATGTACACTCCCGTTTATAAAAATTGAACCGATTAAGTCACATTATAAGCATACATATATTAGTAAATATATGTATAATAATATACCGTGTGTTTTTTAAACTACACCCAATCTGCGCACCATAATACGGTGCACTCTGTTGTACTCACAGACATTTGTAGAATGCAGAATGTAGAATATGTATTCATTGATATGTATACAGACAGTCATTGATATGTACATCACTGTCTGTGTACTGTGATCGATGATGTGGACAGCCTTGTTCCACTGAAACTGCACTCTACAAATTTCTGTGAATTTGGGTGTAAAAGAGTGCACCGTATGATGGTGCGCTGTATATGGAAAGTGATAGATGCACTACACAATGTTCCTATTGGGTCTATGTGAATAGACATACTGTATATGCACTTCAACTACATGTAAAAAAAAATCAAGCCTTAATCTTTTTGAAGATTATCCAATGCTCGTACATCCGTAAAAATATTGATTGATTAAAAAATATTTATTGAATTATAAACACATTTAAATAAATAGCATGATGATACATGTGTTTATAATTATCATAAAACATTGAATAAATAAGTCTACGGATGTGGTTCTAATTTGGTCTGAATTATTTATTCAAATACGATATAAACTCATAATTTACATATACCTACAATAATTTATGTATGTTTATTCGATTTTTGGTATGTACGAGTTATGTGTATATATTCGCGTAAGTATGTATTAAGAAATTATCTGGTTTTCAATAAAACTTATTTTTACATTTTATTCACACAGTAGAACGCAGATCAACTGCAGAAAACTAATGAATCAGTGACAATCGATTAGAGTACATGGCGTAGTGTATTATCGTCTAAAATGTGTTTTTAAAGAAATTTAGAATTAAAAAAAAAAACAAAACTAAAAAAGCATGCTTTTATTGCAACATGAACTTAACAATGACAAACTAATTTAAAATAGAATAGAGAGATTGACATTAGAGACAGATTAACAAAATTAACAAAGATAATTAAAATAATCAAAGAGAACTCTAGGTTTTTTTGAAATTATATTTCAAATTTTGCCCCTATTCCTAGAACATTTGTTTGTATTTTATAAATACGTATTTCGACTACAATGTAGTCATCATCAGTATGAATTAGCTAATCGTAACTATCTCTGGGATATGGATTCAGAGATATGTTGCTTGTTGCTAATTTGGTGCGTTTAATATTTCAATAAAATCAGTTATTTTTAGTTTTTTTTTTTTAAATATAAATTTTAAAATAGAATAGAGAGATTGACATTAGAGAGAGATTTACAAAATTAACATTAATGTTAACAAAAGCATGGGGTGCTCTCTACTTACTCTTGTAAAAGTAGAGTCTATATGTAGAGAGCATTCCATGCTTTTTTTTACATTAAAGTTAATTTTGTTGTAAACCTCTTTGTTCTATTTTCTATTTTAAATTATTTTGCAATTTTTTAGCAATTTTTATATTCCAATAAAATCAGGTTTTTTTTTTTAACTATACATTTTAAAATAGAATAGAGAGATTGACATTAGAGAGAGATTAACAAAATTAACATTAATGTAAACAAAAGCATGGGGTGCTCTCTACTTACCCTTGTAAAAGTAGAGTCATTATAAAGACGTTCGTTGAGAGCATTCCATGCTTTTTTTTACATTAAAGTTAATTTTGTTGTGAACCTCTTTATTCTATTTTCTATTTTAAATTATTTTGCAATTTTTAGTTGATATTCCAATAAAATCATGTTTTTTTTTAGTTTTTTTTTTTTTGAAACTATACTTTTTATTTAGTCTTACCACGATTAATGGAATCAATGCAATTCTTACCAAAGAAAGTTTATATCGAATATAGTATAGGAAATTTCTGTCAAATAAATGTTTCTTTTCTAAATTTTAACAGTTGGAAATGGCATTTCCATAAAAATTTCAAAAACTATACTAGCACACTATAAATCGTTATATATAAGTTATAAATATTTGCATTTTGGCTAATAATAAAATTAAATATTTCTCTTTTTATTTTGTTTTCGTTGTTTTTATTTTTTTTTTTTGTATAGTCATCGGTTCTTAATACGTCTGTAAAATTTCCGATTGATCAGACGACCGGAAGTGGGTGAAAACTCACTTGCATTCCATTACATTCATACTTAAATAGATACATACAGGTCAAGCTAATAAAAGCATGTTAATTGTTTTACTAGTAATGCATAAAACGGTGCCCATTTAATTGAAACTTTCTGAAACGATAACAAAGTACATAATAGTTACTTCAATTACGTGCCTAAGGGCCAACGCACACCAAAAGAACAAAACTGCTTTAAACAGTGTTAGTCAGCCAAACACTATTTTGTTAAAACTATAACATAGGTAATTCAGATATTATTAAATTTTTATCAGAAATTCGAAACCACAAAATAGAAATATCAAGTTTGATGGAGGCAGTGGTCAGACATGAAAAACTAATTTATGATAAAAAGTTTCAAACAAAAGTTGTTTATTTCTAAAAACGGAACATTTCTCTCTCTTTGAATTTTTGTTTTATCTCTCACGGTTTCAAAGATAGACAGTGTTTGCCCATTTTGCCGAAACATAGTCCGATTTTGCCCATTGATGAACTTGCCCTTACGTTTTAACTCAAGAATACACAAACAAAATTTCACACGTCCGTTACAAAGTCGGAACTAAACTTAATATACCCTGGTATAAAAAGAAAAGTCCATGATGGTTTAATTGAAGCATACAGTTTTTAGTGCGTTAATTTCGAATAAAAAACGTTCGTTTTTAGTTGATATTTTTTTTTTTTTATAGATTTTAGAGTATACCATTCACTTCCAACAAATGTTTTTTCTGTGCAACATTGGGATTTTCCTTTTACATATCGAATTAAACGCAAGTAACCGATGAATGAGCAAAAACTAGTAACAAATCAAGGAGCTGATATTGTGTCAAAATACTGAAAATAGTGAAAATTTTAGATTTTCATTAGATTGTTACCAAATATGTTACGGCACCACAACAATTAATTTATCGAAACAATTTGTCTTAACACACAACAAAACACACTTTTTTATGCAAAATTACACACACATTAATATGAAAATAAATTATTATTAACAATGATAAAATATCACATATATAAAATATACGTAGATATGTGTGTACATATATTATACAAGGCGAGTTTTAGTAGTTAGTAAAACTTGAATAGCAAGCAGGGTAGCTAGCAAGTAGTCGTCGGTGTATACTGTATATATATATGAGAGGATATTCAACATATGGATAAGGAATATTATCATCATCATCATCATCATGATCATTTCCAACACAACAATTAAACGAATATGTTTCAAACCCTGTTTTGATTGTTGCAGGACTTCTCTTTATATATCTATATACAATAATAATACATGCTTTCGAAGTAGAGGAGGGTTGTTGTAGTAACTTGCTTTAAATATTATTTTGGTTTTTCTCACAAAATGTTAGTAAAAATGCGCGCGCAACAATTACAATATACATTCAATAACGCGTCATTCAGTCTACTGATAACTGTAGACGCGTGCAGTTCGCGTGCTAGTCTTTATCCAATATTCTAGCTGGATGTTGTTGTGGTGTTATATTAAATATAGTTAGTTGTATGTATTTTATTCAATAGAAAACAACATATCACACTCACTACTTGTGACGAAACACGTTACAACTCTACCTACTACCCGATTCACTTCAAATCATATCCATATTTATTAACCGGGGGAAATAAAATCCAAATTAAAAAAAAAAAAAATTATGACATTTATTTAAAACATTGTCGTTAATTTTTAACCTAAAAAAAAAGGTCCTTTTTTTACACGGTGGTCATATTTATAACATCATGTCATATTTATAACATGGAATGCAATTCTGTTTTTTGAATAAATAATGTGAACGAAAAATAAACGTGAAGGAATATTTATTTACTTTTAATTTGTTGTGAGTGATTACAAAAAAAAAACATCATTGTGTGACAATCAAAATAAATACACAACAACGAAAAAAACAGGGCATTAGTTTATTATCGTATTAAATTTATGTGTTGTGTGTTTTTGTAAACATAATTATTATTTATTTATACAACTAAATCCAGTGCAAAGTGATTACTATTATGATGTGTGTTGTTGCTACTGTTTATTATTGTTTTATTATTATGACAACAAATTGATTGATTATTATTATTATTGATTAATTATATTATTTTTGGTGGTGCTTTTTTAAAATTGGTTTTTGTTATTATTCAAGTGAATTCTTTTGAAAATATTGTGATTGGTGAATTTGTTTTTGAAAAAAAAATTGTGAAGTGTTGTCACTTTGTCAAAAGGTAATGATGAAAAGTGTTTTATACTTACTATTTTTTTAATCTTTTTGATTTAAAAGGATCGATTTTGATTAATTTTGGATTTTTTGGGGTAATTTAATTAAAAATCAAAGATGACAAGTGTTTTTTCCAATAAATGATCGAATTTGATTGATATTCGATTGTTTGGGATGATTTGATTATAAATCATTTGGTATTTTAGTGGAAAATCATGTTTTTTTATTCAAAAAAAAATTATTGTAATAAAATTCGTGAGCTTAAATACTCTTAGTAAAAAGAATAATTTCGAGTTTTATTTCGGCTTTTTAAGTTATTGATTTGGGAAGGAACCGTGACATGTTTTTTGATATCATTATTGAACTGTCTGAGTCGTGATATGTTTCGGTTTTGACATGGGTCTTTAAACATCGAAAATAATAAAAAAGCGAAATAATAATGGAAACTTATCCACAAATTTAATCTAAAGCACTTTAAGATTAGTTTTTTTTCCTCTCACTAATTAAGTGGTTTTTTTTTTACAAATTTAAGAATCAATTAAAATTTTAATTATAATTTTAAGGTTTAGAAAAATTTGTTTTATCTGGTGAGTTTTTAAAGAAAAATATTTAGAAATAAAGAAGCTATTATAGAAAATATTTGAGGTTTTTAATAATTTTTTAAAGATAATTTATGAAGCTCTTTGCTTTTCTTGCAATTTATATATCTTTTTCAAATATCTGTCAAAAATTTGGCTTTAATTTGACCCCGTTAATCGGGGCTATGGTAAATATGACACCACATTATGTAATTATTTACTAATTTTTTATTGGGGGAAAATAAACTTTTTTGGATCGTTTTATTTCTAAAAAAAAATTTTACCGGTTAATCTGAACACTGATTATATTACGGACTGGGATATTCTCTAAAATTAAATAACTTTTGATCATTTGTTTTCCGAATAATTATTCGTCAGTTTCAAAGAGTGTGGACTTTCTGGAAAATCAGGGAAAGGAAACTCCCTGATTTTTCCAAGTTGTTGAAATAAAATTCATAAATGGATTACTCTGTAGTTTTTGGAAAATTATACAGTTTAATGAGTGATTACATCTCTAAAAAGTTCGACGTTCTTCTTGGGCCTCCATTGGCTAGGTAAATAAATTCATTAATGACTTACATATGGTTTAGGGTTTTGTTGGGACAGATTTGACGCCCTATTTTTAAGTAATTAATTTACAAAAATTATATTTTTAACACATAGTAGATAGGAAATGCCGAATAAATCGCACATACATGCCATTAGGTTAGGCTACAACTGCTAAAAATTAAAACTTGAAATTCAGTAGTTAAATATCACTTTTAATTTTAATAATAAAAACATAGGATTCTGACGTGTTGTTTTTAAGATGTTTTGATACGAACAATGAAAAAATCGTAAAAATATCTGTTTATGTAATTTTATTCAACAGTTTTAACTACAAACAGTTTTTTAACTACAATAAATTAACCTAAAGTATGTACTTCGTAAATATAATTCCGTCATAATTATCCGAGTGATGACGTTGATCGTGATTTACTGTTCCAAAAACTCGTACCATCCAATTTTTGAATTATTTATCTGTTCATAAAAACCTGAAAATCTCAAACGAATTGAAAATAATTAGTAACTTATATATATATATATATATATAAATTATCTTATTTAATTTAAATAATTTTTGCCATGATATTTGAAACATATAGAACGCTGTTAGTGCGAGCGCCCAAAAACACACAGTCCCGAACAACTCGAGGTATTTTTTTTCACTATAAAAAGATATTATATCGTGGGATGTTTTGTCTGAGGATCAAAACGCCTGCTACGTTATATATATATATTTCAAATATCATGGCAAAAATTATTTAAATTAAATAAGATAACTATTACAACCGAGTACTTCAATCTTGTACTTCATCGGTAATAGCCCGAGTTGATCGGGTTTGCGTGTTTTTGGGCCCCGCACTAAAAGGCGTTCTATATATTTTAGATATCGTGGCAAAAACTATTATTATTATTATTATTTTTATTATTATTGATATTATTCTGTGATTTCAACGTTTTCGAGATGTTATATATATATGGTTACACGCGTCTTTATACCCGGACAAAATATCTCGAAAACTATTTATATAGATATTGGTCGAATATATTACCTACATAATCATATACCTACGACAAATAATACTATAGATTCTTATCAACTTCTTATTAACATCGATAGTTATCAGATAGCTCCTTTATCTGATAAAATGGTCCAGATTAAATTAATGATCCGGATGTCTAAATATACTACTAGTCAAAATTTCTTGTAAATATTTTGAAAACTCTTGAATATATATTTCATTTTAAAACTAATAGTGTATTATTATTATTATTGAAAGATCATGTATCTATTCCAAAAATTTTATGGAAATAATAACGAACAAGATTCAGAAAACATATAATTTTTATTATACGTGTACTTTCGATATACTTCAGGAAAAAATAACGTTTTTTTCAAAAATGATGACCCTTAAAAATAAATAAGTGAAAATGATAATTGAAATTAAAATTTGATACTGTTGATGAATGTACCTAAATGAATAATGAATGCTTTTTACACAATTATACCGATTCGGGTACACAATACAATCTATTGACCCCACCTTAAAAGGTATAAAATAATATTGAAATATAATAATTCATTGTTATATTATAAACAATTAATTATATTTCGAGATTTAATATCAATTACTCATTATTTGAATTTGATGATAATTTATTTTTTAATGATATTGTTAATTCACAATTTGTTTTTTTTCGCTTATGATTTTTGAATATTTGGACAAATTTTGACAAATATTTTGACAAAACTATCTACAATTTTGATTTTATTGAAGAACTTTTACGAAAAATTTACCAAGGGTAATAAAAGGTTAACAGGAATCTTTTTTTTTGTAAAAATAATAGAGAATTTTGTTTTGTTTAATTATTTTTTACGTTTATTAAAATGTTAATCTTTATAAAAAAAATCGATCGATTTCTATTTATTGACCATTTATGAATTTTACTCTTAATAAATTTTATCTTATGATCATATTTTTCTCAAAATGTTTAATATTATCTTCAGAATTATTCAATTTTTTTAAATGGCAATAAGATGGTTAATTATAATTATAATCAAAATATTAATTAAATTAAATACTGATATGAAAAAATTAACTCGTCAACCAGGAATCGAACCTCGGGCCTCTGGATATCTAGTTCAGTGTGCTATCCATTACACCAAAGACGATTGTGTGTAACGGCCAATTTCTTCATATTATTCCAATTTTTTTTAATATATATATTTTTTATATATTTATTAGACAGTACTGAACTTCTGTTGAAGTGAAATTTTTTATTTAATATTTGTTTATTTGTGTATACTTTCGTGTCAACATACAAGTGTTTGTCCAAATTCCTTTCGGTTACGTATGACAATAAATATATATATTAAAAAAATTTGAATAATATGAAGAAATTGGCCGTTACACACAATCGTCTTTGGTGTAATGGATAGCACACTGAACTAGATATCCAGAGGCCCGAGGTTCGATTCCTGGTTGACGAGTTAATTTTTTCATATCAGTATTTAATTTAATTAATAAATTCAATGACAATGAAATGTGTCGGGTATACGCTATAGTCTCCTACAGTTTGTCATACGTAACCGAAAGGAATTTGGACAAACACTTGTATGTTGACACGAAAGTATACACAAATAAACAAATATTAAATAAAAAATTTCACTTCAACAGAAGTTCAGTACTGTCTAATAAATATATAAAAAATATATATATTAAAAAAATTGGAATAATATGAAGAAATTGGCCGTTACACACAATCGTCTTTGGTGTAATGGATAGCACACTGAACTAGATATCCAGAGGCCCGAGGTTCGATTCCTGGTTGACGAGTTAATTTTTTCATATCAGTATTTAATTTAATTAATAAATTCAATGACAAGGAAATGTGTCGGGTATACGCTATAGTCTCCTACAGTTTGTCATACGTAACCGAAAGGAATTTGGACAAACACTTGTATGTTGACACGAAAGTATACACAAATAAACAAATATTAAATAAAAAATTTCACTTCAACAGAAGTTCAGTACTGTCTAATAAATATATAAAAAATATATATATTAAAAAAATTGGAATAATATGAAGAAATTGGCCGTTACACACAATCGTCTTTGGTGTAATGGATAGCACACTGAACTAGATATCCAGAGGCCCGAGGTTCGATTCCTGGTTGACGAGTTAATTTTTTCATATCAGTATTTAATTTAATTAATAAATTCAATGACAATGAAATGTGTCGGGTATACGCTATAGTCTCCTACAGTTTGTCATACGTAACCGAAAGGAATTTGGACAAACACTTGTATGTTGACACGAAAGTATACACAAATAAACAAATATTAAATAATCAAAATAGACATTATTACACAGTGATTCTAAACCTTTTTTTGTGGCGGCACACTTTTAACGATTTCAAAATTCGATGGCACACAAAGAATGGCACAGTGGTTGAGAATCACTGATCTAACATTATTATTTTCGTAAATTTGGGCGTCACAATACAATACTAATGTCAATTTCCATTAAGGTTACGTAAGACATAGTATGAATGACTTAGCGTATACTAAATAGACAAACGTGTTATTAAATTTTTGAACTAAATTTTTGATATGAAAATATTAATTCATTCATCAGATATCGAACCGTGGACCTCTAGATTTCAAATATTCTTGAAGATCATGGTCAGAATTCAAATCGAGTTGACCATAGGATGCCTTTCTCCGAACAAAACAACTTTTACTCGGGAAATTTTTTTCAAAACGAGATAAATGTACATGAGCGATTTTCGAACAGACAGCCAAATAATCAATAATAGCATAGTACTTACTAAGGAAGGTACACCAAGAATACATGAATTTCTTAGCTTTTTCATAAAAACGAAAAAAAAAGTTAACCTATATTTTCCGTAAGCCCTCAGGATATTCTTCAAATTAATAATGTCTTACAAAATAATATATAAAGCCTATAACGGTGTAAAATACTGAAATTTATTTTTGTCTTTGATATTATATTCGCGTTCTATGCAAGAAATTATGTCAATGAAAATTGTTTTTTTCTTCTTTTTAACTGAAACTTTATCCATGACGGTTGCATTACAGTAGTTAAATCTGAAATTTTGAATGAAGAATTTATCTCGGATTGGCAAAAAATCGATATAATATTTTCCTTTTAAATTTCCCAGATGCCAAAAATCAGAAAACATATAAGCAAAGTGCATGACATATTTAGTTCAGTAAAAATTTCTAAGTTTTGAAAGTAGATCCATATCGAATAACATATTAAAATTATGTGCAAAATATTCCAATTTATTAATCTATTCTGACCGTCCATTTGAGTAACGTTTGAGTATTTTATTGGCTGAAAAAATTTTTGTCCGATTATCATTTTTAGCGAATTTCCTCCAAAGGAAATCGGCTATTGTTTTTGTACCAACGTTGGAATTTCATAAAAATTTCTTCAAATGTCGATCGATCCTATCTACTAGATGTCAAAAATCACTATCGTTAAAATTTGAAAGTTAAAATTCTAAATATCTCTGTACACATTAGAGTTTGGAAAAAATGATAAGGTAATGAATTATAGCAAACTTGATTTTCTACAACTTTACTACTTATACATTTTTCGATTGTTCCAATATTAAGAGAGACATTTTATATTTTGTGGCTTCTTCTATCTTTATGCCCCCTTTCCCCTTGACGTATGCCATTTATGAATAAAATTGGCATTGAAAATACTAAAATGATATCAGATACGACATTCATTTTAATCAGACTTAAATTTTGACTAGAGAGTGATTTATGTATTCTAAGGAAATTCGCTAAATTGGCACAGTGCCTGCGTAATGCCTTTTTTTAAATAGTAAAAAACATTCACACTTGTCCTCAAAACGAAAATAATAATACCACGAATATCCTGTGAATATCCCTTAACTATCGAAAACTAGTTCAATATTGCAAAATTTCTCTTCAGGATAAAAGATAAAATTTTCGAAGACAATAAATATATTTTTCTAGATCGAATCAATATACATTTCCTCAGATTCTAACATTCGCATTCCTTATATTTATATTTATATTCGATTTAATTAAATTATAGCGTCATCTTCAGACAAAAGAAATAATGAAAGAGAAAATTACTGGCTAGAAAACTTATAACTATAAGCTTTGGGATTAATTAGTCAAATTAATAGATGAACAACTCATAAGTATTTTTTGTAGCTGTAGTTGATATACAGGGTGTCTCTCAAACTGACATTTTTTATTTGATAATTAATAATGTTTTTGCATTATTAGAAAGGAAGGGTAAAAAGTTTTGTGGGGTCCAAATTTCTGACAAATGAGTGCTCTGATCTTGGCAGCACACATTTTTAACACGCTTTTATTAATTTGGTATGTATCTATGCATATATATATATATATATATATATATATATATATATATATATATATATATATATATATATATATATATATGTATGTAACGGAATCTGTGCAGTCAATTTTAACCTACTTTTAATTGTATCGAAATGAAACTTTGTATGAATATGTAGTTCGTATGACAATGCATTTTTATGGTAAGCATGAGCGGAAGAGGAAAGAGGGGGTTTAAAGCGAATGGAAAACACAAAATTTGGTATATCTCTCTTAAAATTGAAAAATCGACAAATACATAGAAATAAAGTTGTAGAAAATTAGTTTTACTATAATTAAGTTCCTTACCATTTTTTCTGTTTCTCTAATATTTACAGAGATGAAATATTGACGGTTTAAGATTGAAAATTTAAATCCTAAAGTTCGTTTCAAGACTAAAA
This sequence comes from Nineta flava, assembly GCA_963920215.1. Lineage (NCBI taxonomy): Eukaryota > Metazoa > Arthropoda > Insecta > Neuroptera > Chrysopidae > Nineta > Nineta flava. Next base: position 10,750,195 of record OY986040.1, on the reverse strand, counting down.
AAGCAATAATAAAATAAATAATAAATTAAAAAAACTAAAAAACACGAATTATAGCTAGCCGAACTAAAAAGTAGAAAATAATTTTTATCAACAAAATAATTAATTTCATTGTAAAATAGCAGGGTGCTATATATATGTGTATATATATATATATATATATATATATATATATATATATATATATATATATATATATATATATATATATATATATGTATAAATTTTAACGAAGTTCGTTTTTAACAACTAGTAAGGAGAATCGATGGACATTTGAAGAAATTTTTACGAAATTTCATCATGGGTACAACAACAATGACTAGATTTTCTTGTGAGGAAATTTGCTAAATCCCCAAATTTTAAACCGAGTAGCAACCTATAGATAAATTATTTTTATTAAATAATAAAAAATAGTTTTCGTGATACACAAAAAGGAAAAAAAAACATATTTTCGAAAAAGGAAATAATATTCAATTGGTTTCTAATATATATATATATATATATATATTAGGAGAGAGAAATTCCACAAAAAGTAAATAGGTAAACGTTGTTGTATAAGGAAAGCTCAACTAAGCTCTTTCATACAATCAATATATAAAAAAAAACACGTCTATTTATTATTCATGATAATATTAGGAGGAAAAGTTTTTTTTTTTAGTAAATTTTTCTCGTATTATGTTTTTGGTATAAAGTGAATTTATCTCATTTTTCATTTAAAAAGGAAAATATGTGTAAATACACTTATCTGGCTGGCGTGCGCGCTTGTATCAAAATGGATCGTATCATCATCATACGAGAATGTTTGTTGGGTTGGTTTATATTATACCGTGTGTTCCATTTGAAAAGTTTCCACCTAAATATTTTTTTAGAATATGCAGTTTAGAAAAAAATGTTTCAAACAAAATTTGCACGTTACATTTCAAATTTTTTGCCCCAATTCCTAGAACATTTATACGTATTTCGACCACAATGTAGTCATCATCAGTATGAATTAGCTAATCGTAACTATCTCTGGGATATGGATTCAGAGATATATTGCTTGTTGCTAATTTGGTGCGTGTCTCACAATGATATTAAAACAGTTCTGTCTTTTATATTGTTTGACTGAGGGTATGACCCGACCTGTAGGATTATTTGAGTTGACTGATTAAAAGATTAAGTGTGTGAAGAACCCCACCTATTTATTGTCGATATCCTTTTTTGACTATGCTGCGTTGTTTTTGTCACTAAAGTGAGGGTATCGAAGCTAACCTTGATTTCAAGTATTCGATTTTTTTGAAAATGGTTTAATTTTATTATATCGGAGTTTGGAATTGATCCAATGTCTAAATTCATTATCTGTTTTCTCAATTTGTATATGTAGATACTTTCGTATGCATCTAATTCTGTGCAACCTAATTTTCGTATGCAACCTAATAACGTTCGCAGCTATACACGATTTTTCGGGTCTCCTAAATTTCACATGAGCCAGATGTTCTTTGATTCGAGTTCCGATTTGGCGACATAAATTTTCGAACAGCCAGAGATAGTTACGATTAGTTAATTCATACTGATGATGACTACATTGTAGTCGAAATACGTATTTATAAAATACAAATAAATGTTCTAGGAATTGGGGCAAAAACTGTGAAATGCTCCAAGAAGCAGGCAGCAAAGCAGTTAACTATGAGTTAAAATTAAACTCATAAGATATAGTTCTGCAAATTTTCGCACGTTTACGATACAATTAGACTTTGCATAAAATTGCAGAAGTTAAAAGTGAGGTTAAATGACCAAAAAATTTAATTTACAAAATTTACATTTACCCCAAAACCATGGGTTGTATGAAAAACAGTTTCAAACAAAACTTGTTTGTTTATATAAGATTACCATTTTTTTTTATTTAAAGATTATCGCTATCTTGCACCGTTTTAAAGATAAATTATACCACGTGAACATGGATGCATGAAACAAAAACATAATTATTGTATTATAAATTGTGCAACTTTTGTTCGAAATATTTTCTTCTAAAATGCATATTTAGAAAAAAAAAATTTAATGTGGAAACTTTTCAAATGAACACCCCGTATTTATATTATATATGTTGTGTGTGTTATAAAACATAAAATTGTTTCATTAATAAATAAACAGATCTTTCTACCACTTATTTTGTCTTAAATTTTTTATCATGAGAATTCTTATGTTAAAAGGTCAGCTTTTAGCGAGAGGCGAAGAACAAAGAACAGTATTCAGGGCTATAGGGATGGTAAAAGATTACTTCAATATCAATATCAAACTAATAAAAGCGTTTTCAAAATATTCCATTACGTTGATACAATTGTTTTGTTCTCTCCTGTGACTAATTTAGTTCATTTTTCTTTCAAAGGACTATATACGAAAGGACACTTTCATACATACTGGAAAAACCGTAGTCTGTTTCGGCCAAGATGTATTTTCACAGATGCAACTAAAAATCTGGAATCGGCGCAAACTAATGTGTATTTTGGCATTCACTGCCCGGTTTAATTTTTAACATGATTTTCTTTCTAAAGCACCCCCCCCCCCCCTTTCATTACACGATCAAACCATTTGCTCAGAACAAGACTACAAAATGAAATTAGGTTTGCACAAGCTATCGAAAAGTGTGAGTACCATAATGTTTGCACAAACATGGTTGTTGCGCAAATTGTTTGATCTTGAATTGGAGCATGAAAAGCTCTACTTAATAATGCCAACACAATCGTACTTGAACGGTATACTCATTGTCGCAATAGCGAAAGAATTAATGAAAGAAACTATTGCAATTAAAAGAATGTAATATTTATAAAATAATGTAATATTGTTTATAAAATAACTTCAATTATTAAAATGTCAGGTAATTTTGTGTTTTTGGAAAAGCTAGACAACTTAACGAGGGGTCAGGTAAAATGATTGGACGTTAAAAATATAAAAACAGTTTTGAGCCCGGGATTCAGGAGTGAACAAAATCCGACTAGCTGAAAAAGCGGGTGTTGTCCGTTGGGCTTCAAAATATTATTATAGGAAATTTATGTCAATATCTAAATTTTGACATTTCAAAACGTCTAGTTTTTTTTTATTTTAAATTTATTGAAAAATCTAAAGCACGGTCGTGCATCGAGTCGAGTTTAAGGGGTTTTTGCCTGCATATGTGACCGTGATATTACTTATCAAAATATTAGGCGATTTTCGACCCATATGTAACTTTTGAACGATAATTTATTTCCAAAATTTTGCTAATTCAGATATAATATATAATAATATAATATATAACATATCTATAGAAACTATAAACGCTATTAAAGATCTACCCGTTAGAAAACGTTATATTCATATACAATGTTAAATTTCTCTTTAAACCACGAAAGCCGATGATTGCCGAATGTCACATAGCCGATCGTTATCAAAAACCGTTTCATTGTATATTTATATAGTCTTTAAAGTCTCGCTATAGAAGTTTTCACATAAAAAATTCTGTTGGTTTCATGATTTAATAAATGGTTTACGACAATGTTCTTTGTTATTTCTTGAAAATAATTGAATTGATTAGGTCATATCTTTTTCCTTTAGGACAATTTTTAATTATTTAAAAATGGTCTGAGAATTTTTTTCTGGAAGCTGTCTTGCATAAGATATATATTAATTAATTTTTTTCTAAAATAACATTTTTTTATTTTTATAAATATCATGTCGATTCGGTTCGTTCGGAGTATTGTTCTTGTTGTGTATTGTTTTGTATTTTTTCCAGAAAAATATAAATCAATCTTAATTGTCCAGTGAAGTGAAACAAAATATTAATGAATTTTTGAGTCATAGTCATCAGTTACAACGATAATATTTTATGTTTTTTATGTCAACTTTTTTTTTCCGGACATACAGACGAATATTTGTCTGTTTTTTTTGGGGTTTTGATTATTATTTGATTGTCAGATTGAATTATGAAATTAAATATATAAAAAAAAACAACAATTTTTATATATGAAAAACCAATTTTTTTAAAATTTTGTTTTAACCTTTAACTGGTGATGTGCAGTCTAACAGGGTTCGCGGCTCTAACTGAAATGTTTTTTCACCCCTTCCACGAGTATCGCAGACTTGTACGTCTCAGTAGCTTCTAGTTTAGACGTGTCCACGGCTTAGATAAGAATAATTGTGTTGGTTTGAACAAATTTTGGTACTTAGAATAGAGTTAAACGTCGGTCAAACATAAATAAGCAGTTTCAATAAAAATTTATTTTGTTTAATTATCTATTTATTTTTATTTTTGTCTATTGATCTCTGTTTTCTATCTATTTCTAATTGTCAAACACGACTAGCTAATTTATACTGATGATGACTTCTTTGTAGCCAAAATACGTATTTATAATATAAAAACGGATCTAGGTATTGGAGCGAATTTGAAATTTTATTTCAAAAACCTAGAGTTCTTCTTAATTATCATTTGATAATCTAATATTTAAATTGCGATAAATCTAATATTTAGACCTCACTTTTATCGAGTGTTGCACGAAAGTGGTTTTTTTTTTTGTAAATTTTATAGTTTATTTGTCCCTCATTCATTCGGTTTTTGGAAAAAGGTTTCGAATACAGGTAATTAGTTTATTTACAACGAACAGCGAATAAAAGTTGACAATGTTTACCCATTATCAGTTTTGCAGAATGAATATGACTCGCGATATTACGATGTTCGTTTGTTAGTTGGCTAGACCAAGCGAATTTTTGTCAGAAGAAAAAATCATAATGATTATCAAATAAAGTTACCATGGTGATATAGTTGTAACATTCATTATTATGGATATTATATTTAAACTAAATGTAAATATCAGATTTACAGAAAAAAAAAATGACCACGTCATAAATTGTAGTAAAGTCTATTTATGAAACTTTACTTTCATAATCCTGCCCCTTAGCCTCCCGACATCTACTTCGATTCGAATTTTCCCGAAATTTGTTCATAGATACACTTGGCCATAAAAGTTGTAATTTTAAATGTAACTTTTATAAATAGTTCGTTGATTTTTGCCGTATTTATTCACTTTTCGAAAACAATTTTCAAATAAAAGGTGTCACTATATCTCTAATGACCAACTTTTATCCGAAGCATGTTGAAAAACGAGTCAATAAGGCAAAAATCAATTATAAAATTTTAAAAAATGAGATCAACTTTTGTGGTCCATAGTACAAAACTATGGACACAGTGGTGAAGTTGCATTTTTCCATTTTTGTAAAAGTACTTAAATTACACCATGTTAAAGGTTAAATTCTATTATCTGATTACATGATTGGCCATATATATATATATATATATATATATATATATATATATATATATATATATATATATATATATATATATATATATTGAATTATTTTAATTGAAAATTGTGTGATTATTATTATTATTGTTACTAGATGAAACTTGCTGGAAAATCAACGATACAATCCTGGTATAATAATTATAGAAGTGAAAAATACATGCCGTTTAAATTAGAGTTTTGATGTCTTCTAATGACAAAAAGACGAATTTTAGACAGAGCCACTACTTAATTAATAGAAACTAAATACAATATTCTATAATTAATTGTTACTAACTCTGTCAAGGTCTCTAATAAAACTTAATTATTTGCTAAAAATATTAAATAACATCGTTCTATTTATATAAATGCTATCAAAAACTAAATGTAAGAAAAGGATCAAGGTTTCGTTTGTCGCGTCAAAAAGTTACTGATATTTATGTGATAATAATTGAACTTGAACATTATATCATTACTTCTTTTTCGTAAAGCGTTTAAGAACAATCAAAAACTCGACATCCTTTTACATTAACGTTTTTGGCATAATATTATCAAATTTTTCTGGATTATCAAAATTTTATGGGAACCCTTCATATCATAAATTTAGTTAGATGGTACATTCATATTTTATTAAGTAGTGTTTTTTTTTTTTTAAATATGGGGTAGATTTTTAGAAAATCAACGTATTATTTATTTCTTCATCTTCGTGGTCTGGATTTATGGGTTTTTGGACCATGAACATACACCGGAAACAATGTTCTTGAAGATATTGTCCATTTAAATAAATTTTCAGATATATTTGATTGATTTTAAAATAAATCATGTTTTAAAAATAGATCAGGCAATTTTTGATCTCAAATAAAGTTATGATTTACCAGTCCAAGTGGCCGAGCAGTCTAAGGCGTTATGTCTGCGCAGAATGCCTACTTGGAAACTGGGAGGCTATGGGTTCGAATCGCGACATCGGCAGTTTGTAAATTATCAAGATTACTAATAAATAAAAAAAGTTAATTATTAATTGACTAAACTGTCGACGTATAGACAAGAACGAAGTAACCGGCTATGCTTGAGAAGGTTTTCTGTAGTTTCATTCACGAACTCCAGATGAATATCGACATGGTTCCTATCATAGTCGGCTGCATATCCTACCAATTCCTATACACAAAAATTCCTTCCACTCCACTCACATCCTCACATCGTAAGGCATTACAATGGACGTCATGGGCAAAGTGTAGCCCAGACAGGGTAGCCTCTACAATCTATCTATCTATCTAAGTTATGATTTAGAAATGAATTCTGAAAATTATGAATCAATTAGTTTTGTATTATTCTGTCACTGCTTAAAATGCTATTAAGTAATTGACTGCTTTAATTCAGTTTCTAACACGACTGGTTAATGTTTTGAACGCTCATATCATTCATTCTTCTGATCTTGAACCGATCGTCAGTTTACGTATAAAGACTACACTTAGCCAATCATTCAACTGAATGATTAGTTATTCTAATTGACTTTGACGGGTAACGCATACTTTCGGAGCTTTGGTCGTGTAATGTGTGGCCGATATATTAAACCATATTTATCTGCCACCAATATACTATGGGCCACAGAGCTTTTATCTTTTTTCAAAATTGTATACTCATTTTGTGTCTATATAGTTATTAAAAATTTTGTTTGCCTTCTTCATCATAAACTCCGGTTCTGATTGAGACATCGTGTATGTCTATTCATTTCTCAAACTTTGTCCAACGCACACTCATGCGTATGTATGTGTATATAGTATTATTTAAGATTATTAAATAACACCAATAAATTTCAATTTTGATCTTCTATTTCTTTATTTATATCAATTAACTATAGTATTATTTGGCATTGTTAAATACAAAATACTCACCTATAGCTAATATTGGACACTAAAGTCGTGTCCTTTTTTCAAAATTGTATAGTCAATTATTTAGTCTTATTTATTCGGATTTTGGGATAATGTGTCAAATAAAAATTGTTAGTATATTTATAATGAACAATTTTTAATTGAAACATTTGTCCAAAAACCGGATGAATAAGGTTTCAATTTTTTAATTCAATTTTGAAAAAAAGACTCGATTTTTGTGGCCCATAGTACACTCCCTTTCCAAAAAAATGAACAGACTTGAACCGAATCTGTATCTCACAATTTTGATTATTCTTGTAGAAAATGTTTTTGTTTACATAAATTGTTTACATAATTAAAAAATAAAAAACTTCTTTTTTTCACATTTAAAAAATATACTTCTTATCTTTAAATAAAATTTCAAATTCGCTCCTTTACCTTGATCAGTTTTTTTGTATTATAAATACGTATCTCGACTACAAAGTAGTCATCATCAGTATAAATTAGGTAGTCGTAATTTACTCTTTGACAATTAGAAATTGATAGAAAATCGAGATCAATAGACAAAAATAAAAATAAATAAAAAATTAACCAAAATAAATAAAAATATAATAAATCTTTGTTTATAAATAAATAATATACAGAAAGTTACAAAAGTGAAGAGTTTTATGAAATGTAAGAAAATTTACATTTCAGGTCTGTTCATTTTTTTTGAACGGGAGTGTACATTGTAACAGATAAAAAAGATATATAAATAGATATCTTTATTTTTATTATATTACGTTAACTATTCCATTAAGTTTGATTGATTGTGACAATTCAATAATTAGATTGTCAATTTGATTTGAAATGATAAAATGTATTTCAAGACTGTTGAAACTAATTGAAACAAATAAATGATATTATATTTTTTTTATATGACAGATTTGTAAAATAAATTCTAAATATACTCTAAACCGACCATAACGGAAGCTTCATTTATTACAATTGTTTTCGCATTTTGTGAATGATAATGGATTTTCTCCATAAATTATATAATCAGACGGACATAAACAATTACATTGTGGTATTGGTAAATTTACTCATGACTGATATTCCAAAATGTGGGCTTTAGTGAAGCTACATTTAATCAATTAGTCATATTTTTATAAAACAGATGAGTTTCACTAACAAAACTTTTTATTAACGCTAATAACGTATATGTAACTATCACAGTTGAGCCATACTACTCTGTAATTATTACAGCCCTATGTCATAGTCCTTAGGAATAAACACCAATAGCAAAGTAGTTTATTTCTAGTTAATTCAAAGAGATGGAGGTTGAGCTTAGTTCGGACTTGAGTACGAAAATTTTTATGTTACGAAATATAGATCGGAAAAAAAATTTTTGGTTAATGTATTTATAAAATTTTCTAACCATTCCATTTCCATGGACAAAATCGTCCCCTTCCCTATGCTACACGGGAAAATTTCTTTATATACAAATCTTTAACAAATAGAAGAGAACGTCAAATACAAATAAAAGTCATTTTTTCAAAAACAAACAACTTTTGCCTGCAATTTTTTGTCAAAAACTTAATAGATATGACAAAATTTCAGCTCAAACATCAAATATGTACAGTACTTACCTTGATACACAACAAGACATATTTGCATAAATCTATACGTGTGTATGATCAGGTCCGCAATAGAGAGTTTTTGGCCTAAGTTTGACTAGGAAAAGCCTAAACTAGAAATAATAAAATATTTCTTGTATTGAATGAATCGTTACTTGACAAAAATCCATTATAATTATTAAATAAAACACATATTTCAGATTTTCGTAACAATATTATAGTTAGTAGTTTCTTATAAATTTTCTGAAGAAGCAATTGCGATCGTGAAACTGTACTCAAAATAAAAATATTGTTACGAAAGTCTCAAATATTTGTTATATTTAAAAATTAAAATATTTTTATTATGAAAAACAAATACAAATAAAGGCGCTATGCTCGGAACTGAGAGGTTGCTGGTTTGACTCCCAACGGTGGCAGTTTGACAATTAAAATAATTTAAAATAAATTAATGGGACGGTTAATTGACTAAATTGTTTGATTTGTGGCAGGAAAAAAACCTTCTAGACAATTAGTATCAGTATTAAATATTTTATAACTTCCACAAAAATTTTCACAAAATTAATAACCTAAATTTAATGATTTGCATAAATCTTATTTAGTTATTCAGCAGTTTAATGTGTACATGATATTTTTTAATAGAATTGAAATATTAATTACATTTATTTGTCCTCCTCACATTGGGGGCCAAAAATGGTTACTCTGGGCTTGTGTTTGATGAAGAAATCGGTATACACATGATTTTGAAACAATTAACTCAGTTAGTTGCTACGCTTCTTGTTTTATTTGTGGCATAAATAATAAAAACCTTCTAAACAATTAGTGTATTAGTATTAAATATGTTTTTTTTTTCTATAAAATTTTGTTTTTATAATAAATACTACTTTAATGTAAACAAAACACGCTTAAAAAAAACCAGTTTATTTATTAAAAAAGAAAAAAAAACACCGAATTTCAATATTAAATAAATAAAATAATAATTTTATAACTACATATATGAATATAAATATAAAATAGATAGTTTCATCAGTAGATAATTTATATCACAACCCTGTCGTAAGGTCAATTTTTTATTAAATACTAAACACATTAACTGACATAATTTTTTAACAACTTTTCTTTTTTTTTTTTAAATATATATTAAAATTTTTTTTTATTAACTGTACACACTTTTATATAATCAAATGTTATGACAATTTATGATCTCTATTTGAAGGGAAATTAATATAGATATGCATATATATATAAATATATATATATATATATATATATATATATATATATATATATATATATATATATATATATATATATATATATATATATATATGTGTGTGTGTATGTGTGTGTGCGTGATATCGCCCCTTTCCACATGACATACGGTCATTTATTAATAAAATTGACCTTGCAAATACTAAAATCATATACGACATTTTATTTTTCTCAAACTAAAATTTCCAAAAAGTTTGGACACGGTATATTAAATCGTTTCAGGTGGTTCGAACTAAAAATTTTCAAACAAGTAATTTTTCCCGAGGAATCGAATGCGCTAATTAGATTTCGGGTCCGATTGGCCCATAAGGGAGAAGCAGGGTCAAACTTTAAAATTTGCAATGGAAACCCATATTTTTTATTTAATATTCGTATTCTGTGGAAAAAAATACGTATCTTTTATAGTAAAACTTTTTCTTAAAAATGCATTGTTCTCTCGCTAGAGGGCGTTTTTTACGGAGAATTTTTGGAGAAATTCTACGAATGAATGAAATATAATAAATATAATTTTTTGAGTAGTGAATTTCGATTTGTAATAAACTTTATTGAATACTTCGATTTTAATAAATCTATTATTTGTTATTATTATATCAAAATTATTATAACAAAATTTATTATTATTTATAATAATGGTGGCAGAGAATGTGGGTCACCGTTTCCAATTCTTGTTCATTGCTCCTGGTAGGACCATGCGCCGCTCAGTATGTGTGATTTTCAAGAAATAAAGAGAGAGGGTGATATTTAATAAAACACTAAAATTAGGTAAATTTTCGAAGAGGAAGGAATCAAAATGGATATAAAATCAATTTAATATATTTGTAATATTCATTATTATAAATATAAGTATATTAAAATTGCTTGAAATTTTCCTTAACTATTTTTGTTTACATTTAAGAAAAAACATTTATTTTTAATAACCAGGGGGTCTCATTTTAAACAATGCAGCTGAATATTTATTTATGGAATTACATTTTTGTGGCGAAAATGGTAGGAATGAAAATGATTACATGTTCGGAGAGGGGCATCTTGAACATCTTGTCTTTGCAGTTGCAACTTGTGGTGCTAAAATGAAAGTATATATATATATAAATATATATATATATATATATATATATATATATATATATATATATATATATATATATATATAAATATATATGTATATGTAGACACAAAAACTGAGTAAAAAAGTTTCTTTTGGTTAATAATTACCTATTTTATAACCGTTTTAAAAATTATGAAAATTGCCAAAAGATTTAAATGTTACAAACCACGGACATGTAGACTACGGAGCCTTAAACAACGCGTGGTCCGTCATTAGCACTTGACCCAGTATTTTTAACATATAATTATTTCAATTGATTTACTTTTCTTTGAACAATATTATATTTTTATCAACCGTTTTATTTTATTTTTAAATCGGCTTGGAAATAAACCTTTAAATAAAGTATAAAAAAAAAATAAAGTCTTTAAACCAAAGTATAAAAAAAAATTCATTCGAAAGTTCCTCATTATAATTATGATGACGGTAAAACAATAAAATTATGCCTATATCTTTATTCATGACCATTTAATTTAAATCACATATACTTTTTGTTGCGTATATGCTGCGTATATAAATTAATTATTGTACATTTGGCCACAAAAGTTGATGTCATTATTTAAAATTGTATAGTTGATTGGTTCCTTATTATTCATTTGGTTTTCGAAAAAAATTGCTACTACATTTAGAATGAACAACTTTCACCCGAAGCATTTTTTTCGAAAATCGAATTAATAAGGCCGAAATCGGTTATAAAATTTAAAAAAATGACATCAACTTATGGGTGTGGGTCATGGTATACAAAATATTATAATTTTCATGTTGTTGTTGTTTAAAATATTATGAAATTTTCTGAGACAATTAAAAACGCTTTTTAACTGTGCAATTTACATCACAAAATGAATATAATAAATATATACAGTCGAACCTGGATAAGTGAGAGAGCTCAAAGGACCGCGATCTCTTTTTCGTTTATGGAGGTTTACTAACCCGAGTTCCTAGCTTATAGCAGTACAGGAGTGGCCTTTCACACTCATAGAGGTTAATAAACAATATACCCTCAGATATTTGTACGTGGACCTTTATAATTAAGACTGCTACTTATCTGTAACTCGAAGAGACAGTCGAGCATGTATGAACACCTGCAGCTGCTTCGATACCCTCACTTTGGTAACAAAAACAACGCCGCATAGTCTAAAAAGGATACCGACAATAAATAGGTGGGGTTCTTCACACACTTAATCTTTTAATCAGTCAACTCAAATAATCCTCCAGGTCAGATCATACCCTCAGTCAAACAATATAAAAGACAGAACTTTATTAATATCATTGTGAGACACGCACCAAATTAGCAACAAGCAACATATCTCTGAATCCATATCCCAGAGATAGTTACGATTAGCTAATTCATACTGATGATGACTACATTGTTGTCGAAATACGTATTTATAAAAATATAAACAAATGTTCTAGGAATAGGGGCAAAAATTTGAAATATAACCTGCAGCTGCTATTTATGACTCATTGTTAAGTTCAAAGGAATTTAACAATGTGTCATAAATAGCAGCTGCAGGTGTTCATACATGCTCGACTGTCTCTTATAGAGTTACAGATGAGTAGCAGTATTAATTATAGAATATAGAGGTCCACGCCCAGATATCTGAGGGTCCACGACTCTTTCTTACAGAGGCTTTTATTTTTCACTCATAGAGGTTTTACAGACTAAAAATGGCGGGACCAGGCAATTAATCTCATTTATTACTCTCTTAGCTTACCTAGATCTCATTTAATCAGGTTTGACTGTATATAAATGCCTGCCTGCTGTTTACTTGTCTAATAATAATTTTGTGTGTCTGTCCGTCTGTCATCTATAAAAACTGCAGGCATATAACATAATATTTGCATGTTTTTGTATAACGATATGATACCTTCGTACTTGTGTGTACTGAGTGTGTAGATCAGGGATGTTGCGTAATTTCAATTTCTACGCTTTGTGTCTATCTTTTTAACCCGACTTCAAAAACGAGGATGGTTCTCAATTCGTCTGTATTTTTTTTTTTTTAATGTGTGTCACCTCAGAACACTGTCATTTATGAACCGATTTTGAATTTTTTTTGTTTTTGTTTTTAAAGCGTTTGGTTTCCCATTGGTCCCATTGGCACCAAATCGCATTCTGATGAGAGGATCCCCGGGAAATCGAGGAAAATCTTCATTTTATATGTGATAACCAATTTCTGCGAAATTTTTTTTTTTTTGAAAGAGTATACTCATTCATAATGGGAAAATAAGAAAACTTTTTTTTAAAACCGATTTCAAAAAAATTTTTTACAAAAAAAAAACCAACCCCAAAAAAAAAATGTTTACAAAAAAAATGCATGTAAATAAAACTGAAAATCAGTTAAGAAAAAATGCACTAAAAATTAACTTACTTTTTTGTATTATTTAGTATCTAAACATTTTGATAGATTTATTTGCCTATTTCTGGTATTCCATCATGACGAATGCTTTTCGTCACATGTTGTTACATTCTGTATATGAGGAAAAGGTTTTTAAAAATAGTTTTTTTTGACTGTTTTATATTGTGACAATGAGCGAAAAATATCCGTGTTTATATGCTTCAACTCAGTTGTTTTGTAAATATATATATATATATATATATATATATATATATATACGTATATACTTTTTTATATTCGTACGTGAGTTGCAATAAAAAAATTGTATAATAAAACGGTTTGAAATATTTCTGTATTTTAGGGAATAAAAACAAAAGTAGTGTTTTTCTTGTAAAATATTTTTGCTGTTTAAAAAAAACCCATATACCTATCATCAGAGTGGACGCTATTCGGTTTTGAGTATACAAAACCTGGGGAGCGTATTTTGTCTTGTGAGCTGAAAAATTCCAAATATTTAAATACCTTTTGGAAGATTTTGCCATGTGTTAAAAAAATTTTCAAATCTTTATATGGCTTTATACAATCAAATGCGAATACAATTTCAACAAATTGCTTTTTAATTATAGCTAGCGTTTACATAAAAAATGTAAGGTTGACCGGAATAAGGGTATTTGACATAGTCAAAACAGGATATACCCGGGCTGTATACTCCATTCTTGTGTTTTATGTCTACGTGAAGTATGGTTATGAATATTGTTTTTTTTTTCATTTTTATAGTATTATTCGGGTAAATATTTTACACTCAAATTTATTTTATGTTTTGGCTTTTCATAGTTGGGGTTAGCGAATGATCGATTTCAGAATTATGAATTGGTATACGGACATTGTTTTCTCCGGATATATTTTAACCACAGCATTGATTTTTACTTTGAGTGATAAAAATTCTATCTTCAGTATTCAAACATAAAATAATTTGTCTTGGTCAAATATTATTTCACTTATTAGACCATGTAAAAAGTGCCAAAATACGGAGTTACCTTGGAGAGAGTGTCATTTTAATAAATTGCTAAAAGCATAAACAAATACGTTATGTCGATATTATATCGAACTACAATTGAATATCGTTGGATAATGCCCTCCAATGTAGGCTACCGTTGGATAGTGTTTTATCGCGAGTGTAAACAGCTAAAGATAATTGTCACATATGTAAATTTCGGTTAAAACCACACAATTTTCGTTCTTCTAATGGTATACAATTCCAATGTTCATACAAAATTTTAATCTGGAAACTATTTTAAAAATTTGTATAAGTTGAAAATCAAATAACTGATGAATTTATTTCATACTTATTCATGTCAGATCTATGGATAAAAATTCCAGGTAGATAAATTCCCTTTTTAAAATAAACAATTTTTGTTTGGAACTTCCGTTCATAAACTAAAGTTGAGCCACAATTTTATCTCTTACAACTGCAAGTCATTGAAGAAATAAAACCTTGACTATTATTTTACTGTTAACAAAACATTTATATTTTTGTTTAATTGTTTGTTTTTTTGTTCGAACAACACGCAAAAACTACTGGACCGATTTTGATGAAACTTTTCTAATTTAAAAGCTCATGATTTGACTTAAAAACTGGTACTTTATCACGCTACGAGAGATAGAATTCAAAAATATTCTCTGAAATAGAAATTGGGTGGAGATGTCGATGAATATTTGTAGTAGTGGAAGCGGTGGGAAATTATATTGAGGTTTTTAGTCTTAAAATGACCGAAGCCGGAGAAATAACAATTAAACTCGAGCGTAGCCGCTGGTATAAGCTATAGTTTTAAATATCTAACTATCTAACTAATTTCCACTTACGAAGTGGAATTAGTAAAACAAGTTTTTTTATCTCATATGGCATCTTTATACACTACTTTGTCGTTTATACATCTGTGTGTGTCTGTAAAAAGTTAAATAACAACTAACTGAGTTAATTGTTTGAATATCCAGTATCTACTGAGTTGTATATCAATGTTTGAATTGTTAACAATTTTTGAACTGTCCCACAATTTAAAAATAAATTCTAAATGGTTTTAAAGATGGACATATTTTTCGCTTTCTGACGAACTTTTGAGCACAAATTATGAGAAAACTATTGAGTTTATCGAAAAAATTTTCAAACAAAAGTTGTTTATTTAAAAAAGAAGATTTTTTGTTTTTAAATTTTTGTTATATCTCTTACGGTTTCAACGATAAACAGTTTTGCCCATTTTTTCCCAACCTAGTCCGATTTTGCACATTTACGAACTTGTCCTTACTTTTTTGCTCTAGAACACACAAACAAAATTTCAGCTCGTTATCTCTTTTCGTGTCCACAGACGGGCGGACAGACAGATAGACGGACGAACATGCGGAAATAGCCGAAGTAAACTATTTGCCAAACACATATGCCAAACATGCATGCCTACGATCAATTTTTTTTAAAGCGTTACAAAGTCGTGATCAAACATAATATACTTTGCATATTTACATATACTGGGTATAAAAAGTTAACGCATTGGTAACGAACTTAATACAAAGTTTATTGAATGTACAGGTTATTTAAGCAATTAACTCAGTTAGTATTTTCACTTATTTTATTTATTTATTCTCATTTACGTTTTATTCATGTTTTTCTGTAAATGTAAATTACCGTCATCATTTAAATTATATAATCAAAAAAAAAAACTTTAGTTATTCTTGACTCGTGTCGTATGTGTTCACAATCGTTGAAAAAAAAAATTTACGTGGAAGAATGTTCGGTTGTTTATGACGTACGCTGCTAGTAAACAGATACACGAGAATAAGAGGCGTAAGACGTATAGAATTGATGTAACAAATTCTGAATTGATGTTTTGTATAGAAAATCGTTTTTTGTAAAAAAAAAAAACACCGATAGATATTTCATTTAAAAGTTAGCTATTTTTTCTCATCATTCCTTTTTGAATAAACTTTACAAAAAAAAAAAAAAAAGCGGTACAAATAACATGAGTTATACATGAGTTTATTATTAACAGCATCGGATTGTGTTTAAGGGGAGCGAGTTTAAGGGCCGATCACTTAGTACTTCTTTTTAAAGGACAAATTTTAACTAGATTGTCAATAAACCGCTCGTAAACGCTGCGATCCTCGTTATCCTTGATATGATCCCACTCTGTGTTTTAGGATAACGAGTCCAGTAGTTCTTACCCCAGTAGAGAAAGATGGCTCATCTTAATGCGCTTTTGCGCGGAAAATCGTCATGCAATTTCAGTAGGCTTTGCTGTTTGCCTAAACCATCTTCGAACCAGTCCAAGTGGCGAGCGTTCTAAGGCGTTATGTCTGCGCAGTATGCATACTTGGAAACTGGGAGGTTATGGGTTCAAATCCCGACATCGACAGTTTGTCAATTATTAAGAAAAACAAATGGCGGTTAATTGATTAAACTGTTGGCGTATGGACAAGAATGAAGTAATCGGCTATGCTTGAGAAATTTCCTTCACGAACTCCAGATGAATATCGGCCTAGTTCCTATCATAGTCCAATTCCTAGTCTATAAAAAAAATTCCTTCCAATCCACTCACATTCTCACATTCTTAGGCATTACAAGGAACCTTATGGTCGAAGTGTAGCCCGTCCAGGGCAGCCTCGACAATCTATCTATCTATCTAAACCATCTTCGTAGATATCTTCTTCTTTTTTCCGTCTCCATGTAAGAACTGTTTTTTGTGTTGGTAGTAAGCTTGGGGGCTCACGTAGGTTAGGGCTCAGGTGACAAACGCCACTCGGCTCTATGGCCAGTTCGACACTGACCGTTACACATCGAACGGTATACAAAACGGAGAAGAGATTCCAAATATTTTTGTGCAAAAAATTTCAGACACCTCTTTGAAATAATTCAGATATACACTAGAACTTCAAATATTCGCATCGCTTTAGGAAAAAAATGGACGTACTCTAATGATTTTTCCAGCCACAAGCTTTGGGAAATCCTCTATCAGGGCCGTTTATTTGCAAATATGCAAAAATCTTAGCCGAGAAAATTGACAGTTTGTCTTAGGATTTTTTTAAGAAACAACCTTTTTCATTGAATTATCTGGATACCAACCTTTTTCATGGAATTCGGTCCCAATTAATCCGTAAATATGGGTTGTAAATAAATTTGGATTGTCTTGAAAATTGAAGATTTTCTTCTGTCGCGAAGAGACAATTGTGGGAGGGTTGGCATTTAAAAATTTGGTTGTGATTCGACTACAAAGGTTTACTATATTAATCAAATATAAATAAACCAAAAGTGGTTATATTTGTTTAAGCCTTTGTATACATAAATAAAATCGGTTTGTAAGAATTCAATGAAGCGTTTTTCTGTTCAATTGTGAAAATTGTTTTTCTCATTTTCTTTTAGTATTGAAATTAATATGATTTTCATTAAATTTATTTTAAATTGAATTTTAGTTTTTATATAAATTCTTTTTTTGTGTAAGGAGCGGCATGTTTTTTTTGTGGATTTAAATCAAACGAAATTGTTTACAATGTTTTTCCAATTTTTGTTTTGTTTTGAAGAATTAAATTGTTTAGAAGAATTCATTGTCGTCTTTGTGTTAAAATGAAAATAAAGTTGGGCTATATTTTGCTGAACGAAGGTAATATGGATATTAGACCACAAGTGAGAGTATAAAGTACTTTATCGAGAACTATGGATTTCTCTCTAGAGTCTAGACTCTTAATAAATAAATGGGCTCTTAAGATAAGCCAATATCTTGGCAATGGCTAGGAGTTTGCTTAGCAAGTTTTCCTGAAGGTTCATATATTCGCGGTGAGATGCACCGAATATCTTGTATCTGCTGTAAGATTCTGTGAGATTCGCAGTTAAAAATTATGTGACTTGATGTTTCTTCCTCCTTGGCGCGCAGTCTGCTCATAATGGATCCATTGAGGAGTCGTATTGTGTGTAGTTGCTTTCGTAGGTGATAATGTTCGGTAACCTTTTGAAATTGTATCCTGTCCAGGTTGAGTGTGTTGCGGTGTCGCTTCATCATTAAATTATTATTATAATTTGTCAAACCTCCACTATCTTGTAATTATAAAGGTCCTTTCTCTGTTATCAAAAGATTTCCTAAATTTTTTGTTATTGATGTCAATAACAAACCTACCTCTATTTGTTTTTAAATATAAGATGTACATCAACTATTAAAGTTTTTTTCGCGTGAACAAGGTTGCCTTATGTTACAACCTTTTTCTAGTCGTTTTTCTTTATTAGTTGATGGGGGGAAGTATGTAGCGGTGTCGCTTCATCATTAAATTATTATTTCATTTTTTATCTGTTGCATTTCAACTATAGCTTCCCTCTATTATCACGGTTGCTGTGAATGTTAACAACCTTGGTAATTTACATATAAAATAATAACATTTCATAAATCAAATTAAAAAGATCAATTTTAATTAAAAAATGATCAATTATATCTTTTATATATATTTATTATTTATTTAAATAATAATTATTTAATATAACTATTATATACTTTACAAGTGCATCGATAGACAGCCTCTTGGATGCATTCCGCAACAGTATTTTATCGAGTTTTTGCTGTGGTATATTTTGACCAGTCATCGCGGTGTTTATCGTCTATCAACTTGTTGGTCACTTGTTTACATGCTGTTATTGAAATAGGTTCTGGGCCTATGAAAGGTAATCCGACTCCTTTTTTTGCTAAGATATCTATTTTTTCGTTTCCTTCGGAACCACTGTGATCCAGATTAATTTTTACGTTGTATCGTTTTGCCAGCCCCAATAGTTCATCTAGGCAATCTCTGACAACCCCTGGGGGGATTTCAGCAACAGGCAAGTCTTTTATTCAGCTTCATTGTATATGAGATAATATAAATGTTCTGGTTTATGGAGCCCATACGTAGGTTCTCACGGAAACAAATATGGCGTAGACTTCTGCCTGAAGTACTGTTGAGAGATATGACCTAATTATGATATTTCCAGTTTTGTTATGTCATTATTTTATGCGTAGCATTTTCTGTGGTATTCGCATTTATATTTTTATGTATTTTTTATATTAGGTATTGATGGAATGAACTCTATACTCGTCAACAATTCCTGTTTATGCCAGCAGCGCCAATATATACCATCTGTTTTGGACAGCATTGCCAATAGAGAATCAATGTTAAATAATATTTACTATATAACTACACAATGCTTTATATAGAAATAAAAATAGTGGGGGTACTCCGTAGTTAGTAGTGTGTGTGTGCATATGTAATGAATAATAATATTATAAATTAAGTGAGCATCCCCACTCTTAAATGATATCAAACCAACATCTTAACACAAGCAGCCCAGATGTTTGTAAGTATGTATATGGATGTATGGTTTTATAGTAAATATTTCATTTATTTATTTAACATTGATGCCCTATTAGAAATGCATTTGAAAACAGACTGTATAGATATCGTTTGGAAAATATGAATTTATTTTTTTATCAAATCTAAATAGGGAATAGTGAGAGATAGATATGAATAAAGGGGATCGATCATATCATACATACTACCACGGAATATTGGTATTGTGTATTACTCTAAATATAATGGAGAAAAAAATTACTAGCCAATTTTTTTATTTTTTTCATATTTAAAAATACATTTTTTTGTTTATACATTTGTTAATTAAATCGATGTTTTTTAAATGAAAAAATTGTGACCAATGAGCGTTTGTATGTGTGTATGTGTGTGTGTGTGTGTTATTTTAGAATTTTTTGTATTTTCATAAATTTTTATTTTACTTTTTTTTTTTAAATAAAAAATTTTTTTTTTTTTACTGAATGTAAACAATCCCTATTGTTGTAACATATCTATAATTGTATTTTATTACTAACAATATTGGGTTTATTCAACATTATTTTGTAAAAATAAATGAAAACAAAAAAAATATTATAATAATATTGATAAAAATATATAGGAAGGTGGTTTGTCGTTCGTTCATACATTGTTTATCCTGGAAAATTATTTATTTATGTGAACTATGCAAAAGGCCTGTAATACGGGCACCAGCGTTTTTTCAATGTATTTTGATCTACTGAACACAATTTTTAAAAGTGTTTGGATGTAACATGAAACGATAAATCTTTGTAAACATTTTTGATAAACAAATACTTTGACTCAATCTAATCTCTCTGTCTCAAAGTTTTTGCAAATATTCTGCATAGTGAATTTTCGAAGAAAATGTAACTATTGTGATACTACAGACTTTGCCAAAATTTCTTCAAATCCATCTATATTCTAAAGATGAAAGTTTTCAAATTTTCATAACTTTCTTTTAGTTTTGAAAATTTTATAAGCATATAAAGATTATTGAAATAATCAAAGAGAACTCTAGGCTTTTTGAAATTAAATTTCAAATTGTGCCCCAATTCCTAGAACAATTATTTGTATTTTATAAATACATATTTAGACTACGAAGATATCATCATCAGTATGAAGTAGCTAATCGTAACTATCTCTGGGATATGCAGTTGCTCGTTGCTAATTTGGTGCGTGTCTCACAATAATATTATAAAAGTTTTGTCTTTTATATTATTAAAAAAATTCACAGCTCGTAAACAACTTGAAGGCCAAACTTGAAATTATCAGGGATGATTTTGGGACATGATGAAGTATAATCAATTACAATGTCAATTTGTAAGAAAAAGTGACAGCTATCTGAAAATAGCGATTTATCAAAAATTGATTGAATTTGTGAGGCCATATATCAAAAGATAAGAGTGGAAAAGTAATAATGATGGTAGCTACCAATATAGAGTCACTAGTTAGCTTTCGATATCAAAAACTATTGACCTGTGACCGTTTCAAACTTGCAAAATTTTGCTAAAATAGTGGGTCTGATAAAAAACTCACAGCTCAACCAGATTTGGTTTGTAGTCGGGTTTTTGTGCTTTCTTAAAAGTAAAATATGAGTGGAGAAAATGACATTTGTTTCTGAGTTTCTTGGAGACGGAGCTATAAGCTCCTAAACATGACTAAAAAATTGACTTTTTCCAAATTTTAAAAAATTTCACAGCCGCAAATTTCACAAATTAAATTAATTAATTAAACTATTATATTTCGAAAACAAAACGGTAAAACACGATTTAAAAAAAAATTATTTAATAAATATTTATCTTTACTATCCTAGTTTTTTTTTTTTAAATTCTGCCGAGTATTTTTTTTAAAATAAAACAGATCATAGACGGGCATGAAATTTTTGAGTGAAAGAGAAATATTACTTTGTTATTATCTCGCGTTGTAAACGGTCAAAAATTCTGAAACTTCAGGATTTATTAGAAAACAAAAATTTGTAGCCTGTGAAAAAAATGAGTAGAATCAGTCATCATATTAAATATTTCCTTTGCTTATTCCACGTACCGAATTTTAACCATAGTAATTACCATACAAATTAATTTTGAGAAACAATTTTTTTAAAATAATAAATAAATAAATGGTAAAAGAGCGAAATTTACAAAAACGCGGTTGAGAATCATTTCCGATTATTATCAAATTCAAAATTTTATGTAAATTCAAAAACATATAATTTAAATATTCATTTCAAAAATGAATTGTTGATATAAAACTAACAAAAATGAGTTTTTTACTGGATGTAAATATTTAAAAATAAAATTGATTCCCAAGTATCAATTCTCTAAATGTTGTGAAAATAATATTTATTAATAATGATTTTATCATATTTATTATAAACGATAATGATAAAACGATAAAATCACCATGTACTTAACTTTACAAAATAATATAAACAAGAGAGCACTACTAGTATTCTCTTTTCTATATAATTTTCGTAGGTAGGTACTTTTATCTTACCTTAAAGTGTGGTAAAAGGAAAAACCTTTGATGAAACCATAAAAATTAATTAAATACGACAGAAAACATAAATAAATACATCGTTAATTCTATACCAACCAACAACCACTTCAATTTAATCAACAACATAATCATATATTTGATATCATCCAACAGCCGCCATAGGAGTAGATCAAATTTATATTTTATTTTAAATTATATATAGAGTGTGTCGTGCCTTGCCGTACATTCAGTTGGTAATCTATATAAAAAAAAAAAATTAGTTACGCACGAGTTGCTTCAACTTAGCGAATTTCCTTAAAATACATAAATCACTCTCTAGCATAAATCAGCCGCGGCTTCGCTCGCGTTTTATTTTTATATATTCGACATTTTAAGACTATAAACGTCAATGCAATTTCCCATCGCTTCCACTACTTTGAATATTTATCCTACCCACCGCTTCAAATGTTTATCCAAACTTTCACCAAATTTCTATTTCAGTGAATATTTACGAATTATATCTCTCGTAGCGAGATGAAATACAGTTTTTAAGTCTAATCATAAGTTTATAAACAAATAGGTAATGTTGATCCATGCAGAGGGGTAAATTGCCATCTTTAAAACCGTACGAGATAAGCTCCAAGACAAACAATGAGCAACTTTTATTTGTAACTTCTTTTCATATACTACAGAAACGGTTTTTTCACAATTTTATCTCAAACATATGTAATTACCATGAATTTTTAAATGTTTATATGTATATAGCACCGATATACGCTACGTTGTCTTTGTACAAAGTATATGCAGGGTAATTAAACAATTAAATTAAATTAGTTGTTATTATCTCCTGTTTTATATAAATTGAATAATCTGCGTGTATGTAAATTGAAAAAAAAACCTGCTTACTTTGCGTAAATTTCATCACTATTTTGATTGTTAGCATATGTTTCAGGCTGAATAACCATTTTCAAAACACTGTTTATTGAAAATGGTCATACAGGTTGAAACAAATGTCAACAAAAAAAATAATGATTGAAATTTACGCAAAGTAAGCGTTTTTGTTTTATTAAATCTCCAAACAATAGAAATTGCGTGTACTTAAACCGACTGACCCGAATAACTGAATATTCTGATTGTTCTTTTGATGTTTGATGTTACAAACAGTAATTAATTCAATTAGAATTTACAACCTGTATAAACATTATTCTGTTTATTTTGTTGTAAAATTAACAACATAATTTAAGTAATTTTATATAATAATAATGTTTATCAATTTATATAATATATATATATATATATATATATATATATATATATATATATATATATATATATATATATATATATATATATATATATATATATATATATATATATATATATATATATATATATATATATATATATATATATATATATAAATAATGTTAAGTATGGATGGTTAGATTTAGTAGAGGTAATACCTAACACCATACCGCAAATATTTCTCTACTTTGTGCTAATAAATTTAATTGAAAGTGATGTATTTTATTAAAAGCATGTATTTATAATCAATTAAAAGCTATTTTGTATAATCAAACATCTTCTGGTCTATATTTATTATATCAAATTTTTAAAATGTTTTGAGATACATAAATACGGATCTATATTATAATTTGCCTATAGAATTCTTAAAACAAATCACATGCGTCCTTAAAAGAACCTCCTATTTTATTCCGAAAGGAAGGAACGATTTATTTATAGGATTCTGTAGTCGAGTTATAAAATAAATAACTTGATAATTTTAAAATTTAAATAGTTGTACCAATTCCTAGATCACAATTACTTGTATTATATAAATGTGTATTTCGTCTACAAAGTAGTGATCATCAGTATGAATTAGTTAGTCATATTTATTCTTCGGGAAGATTTTTTGCTTATTTGATGCCATGATTAGTCTCACGAAACTTTGGGTACAAAAATAGGGGATACTTTTTTTATTTTGCTATAAAGTGGTCATTATTGTTAGATTTACGTTTTCTTAACCCAATCAGTTAAACTACTGTTTGAATATCTGATTCAAATTATGAATGATATCACGGATGACTGGTTTGTCCTAGTTTACGAGTAATAGTTGACCAACTTATGTCAGGTTGGGTCTTTAAACAATCATAGAAACCCGAGAGAAAGTAGGCCAATTATTAAGATAAATTGGAACAAAAAACACATTGTTAATTTGACGGATAGTTTCAAAGATATGCTCTTCTTTATGCGATGTAATAAATCTCTCACACCAGATCGTCAAATGTACACAATTTTCGTGTTATTTTGGACCCAATTTACTTTATGTAGTAAATTTCACCACAAAAGGACCAAGAAAAATTTTTCCGATTTGAATGCAAATGAAATAGCATAAAATTGATTTGACGATTTAATATATAAACATACACAATTTTGGTATTCAATCACGCCAAACAAATTCAACATCTAACGTGTGTACATAAATACAAAAACCTGTATATTTTATTAAAGAATTTAATAAAAATTCTATATTCAATTAATATATAAAGTGAATAAAACAAAGTATTTTAAATATTTTCAAAAATATTATTAGTTTTTTATTATGTAGGGTAGACGACCTTTTTGTAGCTTATTACACTTATAACATACATCACATTCGTGTAATAACAGGTAGTACATATTCATGTCGTCAATATTATTTTATTTTTATATTCTAATTTAATAATAAATTATTGTACTCGAGACAGAAAAATAATATTACAGTAATGAAGCCAACATTGGATTGGATCGTTTGATAATTTGAACCTTTAAATCTGAATTACTACTCAAGTCTCAGTTTATTCGTATGCGAATCGTTTTTTACTACTATCATTTTTGTGATCCATCATTTTCGATTCTTTGTTTGCGTTTTTTTATAAATATTTATTTTTAGTTTTTATTATTATATTTGCTCTTGTTATTATTTTTATTGTTTCCATTCTTTATATTCATAGTTTTAACAAAATCATATGAATAAAAAACGCAAACCATTGAATGAACCCGGCCTGTTTTGGTATATGTTCACCTGTTCAGCGAATGGTATTGTATTTTGACTCTGTAGGTTGAGTTTACTATAGGGAAGGACAGTTTATGATTTTAGCAATGTAATATGTATGCATGGACATTAAATTAGTGGCTCAATTTTAATAAATATGGTGTCGTTGGATTCGTCTGAATATTAAGAGGAACATATGCTACATATTGTTCTGAAAATGTCTTAACGACGGTCGCAAGTCTGTCATATTAATCTGATTCTGTAGAAAGTTATGAAAAGCCATTATGATGGGTGCCATGTGATAGGACTTTAGCGACGATTTTATAAACATGTAACACTTAAGGAAAAAATTCGAAGTAATGATTTTGGTAAAAATGTATGAATAACATTAAATTAAAAACTAAAATCCGACTACGGAAATTACGAACCACGGAACGACCTCGGAAATTAAATTACCCCACGGCAGTAAAATAAGAGAAAAGTAATAATTGCTGTCGTGCTTTGGTTATAGGCAGTAAATTTTAAAAAGTGAAAACAGAGAAAATTGAAAACTGAACGTTTTTGATATACCTAAACTAAATTAATAATATTATTTTCCATGATAATTATTGAACGACTAATAATATTAAGTGTAATTTTAGATTACAATTAATCAAAATGCGTAAAATGCACGTGATTAACTGCCTTTATACTCTGTAAAACATGATTTACTGCTTTTTTCACAGTTTTTTTTCTTTACTATTTTGTCAAAGTAAAAGGTAAAACGCAGTAACGCTGAATAAAAATAAATGAGGTTAAAAATTTGTAAATAAGTTTACAATTGAAGTTTACAAAGTGTACAAACTATGTTATGATCATAAAATGAATATTCATCGTTAAAATGAACAAATTAAATTTTTCGTTCAAACATACACTTACCTCTAATATTATTATTTGGACAAACTTTAATATGTAGACAAACTATAATCATAACTGGTAATAAAGAGTACAAAAGCAGTACTTATATTTTTCAGTGGCTAAAAGCAGTAGAGTTTGAAAACTACTGCTTTTTTACTTTAAAAAATAAATTAACTACTTTTATATTTAAGAAATGTAACCAATTTGAAATATTTGACAAAACTTAAAAAATTACATTCTGAATGATTTATTCTATAATTGATATGTAGAAAATCATCGGAAAAATGTATTAGCATCAAAATTAATAAAAGGCAGTAAATTAAGTTTACTGCCTTTTACCTAAGTACGGCGGTGTAGTTGGAGGCCTTTCCCCATTATTAATTTATAAACAACAAAAGTGTTTATAATAATTAACTCTCGTGTAAGTGGTTTGCAACATTTATTTGGGTATGCAGTAATTCAGACTTAAACCTAAGGACGCGATACGACGCGACAATTAGAAAACATTATACTTATAGCAAAGCATTCATTGATCATCAATATTTATATATTCATTGTTTTAGGAAACCATAAAAGAACCATATATTGGTAATACCTTCGTATTAGGTATACAGACCGTTTTCAAAAGCATTTCTAATAAGGAATCAATGTTAAATAAATAAATAAAATATTTACTATAAAACCATACATACATACTTACATACATCTGGCTATATGCCTGTATGGTGTTTGTTTGATGTCATTTAAGAGTGGGGGTGTTATGATGCATATTATTATAATTGATAATATTTATCATTACGTATGTGAATGCATGGGAAATATTTGGTTATGTGTTTTAATGGTATTACCGTATTTCAACAATGGGTTATTACACAATAATAGAAAAAGTGCAAATTATTAAATGGTACATTCGGCACATGAATATGTGAATTTATTTATTGTGGCATTTGAGGATAGGCAATCGCCAAGCATTCGAACAGTTACTCATATGATTAGCTGTTTTGAAAAATGGGGTTGTATATCTAGTTGCAAAGACAGCCACAAAGATAAAGATAATGAAGCCCCACAAAAAATGAAGAGAGAGATATAGCAGTTTGTAGTTTATTATTTATTGACGATAAATTTTTCGCATTTCTATTTTTTTTTCTTTTTGGGGTTTTATTTTTCTTTTAATTTGTGTGGATTGTTGTTTTATGTTATACCGTTAATAGAATACTATCTTGTAATTTCAAATAATCCACATACATAAATAATCCACTATAAGTGTTAGAAATAATGCTAAGCTTAAGAAGACAACAATGAATATATTTAACACACTCTCATTACATGTTAATGCATACTAAGTACAGCAAGCATACATAATAGACATACTAAAGGGTACCCCCACTATTTTTTATTTCTTTATTAAGCATATTGTGTATACTTATTATAGTAAAAAATATTTAACAATGATTCTCTATTAGCAATGCTTTCCAACACGTACGGTATATTCATAAATAATATATTATTCTCATTATTACGAGTATCATTATTACGAATAATATATATGCTCTTGTAATATTAAATTTTTAAAAAGTAAATCGTAAATAATTTACAAATGTTTTTAGTTCAGGGAAAATTATAAAAGTACCTTGAGTACCTAAATTTTTGTATACAGATTAGAATTTTTTATTATAAAAGTATTTCTTAAAAATAATTGAATTCATTCACTGATATCTTTTTTCTTCAGAATTATTAATAATTAATTAGTTTATTTATTAAGGATGTACGAGCACTGAAGCTACAAAAAGATTAAGGTTTGCTTTTTTGTTTACATGAAGTGCATATAAATCAATTATAAAAGTTTCAAGGGGGGGTTACGGGGATCTTGAATTAATTATTTAATGTTTAAGTTCGAGTTTTAATGCATTGATCTTATGGAGAAACCCATATTTTTAAACATATTTTGATAATTTTCACTTGGAATAAAATAAGAGGAATACAAAAAAACAACTACGCAATAGAAAATAGAAATATTAATAAACAAATGGATCCAATAAAATTTCAGTATGACGGGCCTAAAAAAAAGATATATAAGAAAACAACGGAGATTTCGGTTAAATGTTATTTATGTCGGCTGTAGTCTCAGGTTGTTTTCTTAAATACCTTTTTTGTTAGGCCCGATATGACGAGCCTAAATGAAATTTTAATTTTAACTAACGACAAAAAATAATAAACATTATTGTGGACTTTTATGAATGTACTATAAACGATTTTGAAGAATTTTATAAATGCACTATATATCAGCGCTCGTACATCCTTAAGAATATTTTTGTTTGTTTCATAATTTGGAAATTGTAAAATTGGTTTTAATATTTTTCCCGTAGACAGAAAAAGTAACCACTGGTACAACACCATACAAATAGAATGATATTTCGGTTATTTATTAAACTAATCCCAGCCGGTTATATAAGAATAAAAATTCCTAGATACATAAATAGACATGAAAAACGGTAATCCATCATATTACAGTCGAATTAAAATGCGTTTGTTTTTTAGTGAAGCATTTTGTATAAATCAAATGACTCTAAGTAAACTTACTCAATAAATTCTATAAAAAAAATCCCATAATCAAAATATTTATAAATGATCGGCCATAAATCTAAAAAGATATAATAATTGACTCTGTCACCACTTACATTATTTATTAAATAAAATTAATCAATACATCAAATAATGTATTAATAAAAAACATTTTACTCATATAAAAAGGATTAACACCTTTTTTATCTCCGAAAAAAAAAAACCAGTTCATTCAAGCTACTATCATACATATTAACTTTCTATCCAATCAACCGACGAATAGTTTGAACATAAAATAGAGTTACTAGACTTAAGGTTGTTGTGAAGAAAATTCAATTTAATGACAGTTTCTTCAAAATTTTACAGCTTATTATTTCAATCATACGTATATCCTGTCAAAATTTGAAGTTGATTCTATTTTTAGTTTTTGAGTAAAAAAATGTTAAAGTTACGATTTTTAAGAGATTTTTTTATAGACTCGTCGGTAAAAATATGAATACAAAAATTTATATCTCGACAACCAGATATGCCAGTGTTATCAAAATATTTATCAAAGTTTGAAATTTAATTTGTTTAATTTGTCATAATATTTATCAAAGTCTTATAAATACCTGAACCAAATTTCAAATTAACCTTGTTTTTTGTTTCTGAGATAATTCAATTTGTAGATCGAAAAATATTCTAAATTTAGTTTTGTTTTCAGTTATTTTTATCTAGTTTTATTTTTAGTTATATTTATTTTTATCTAGTTTTATCACCATGTAACTTTTTTTAAATACATAAAAACATATTTTTAATTATTAAAACTCTTCGAAAAACTGAAATTTAGGATATAACTTTTAAACAAAATGTGTTTTTTTTACAAATATATATGTTTTTTACAAAAATTAAATTATTTGAACGATTTAATTGCAAAATTTTTAATTATTTAGAGTTGGCAATGGATGAGATATCAATGCATTTAGTATAGGACAAACTCACCAACCCTACTTTCCCTCACCAGTTTCACAACAACCTTAAATTGTCTACACAAATTTAATTAAAACACACACATACACACAAACGCACATTTTAATCAAAGTTTTATAATGTTTTTTTTTCGTGTTCAATAGAAAATTTTAATAAATCAGTTTAATAAACTTATTATTACCTATCTAAAAGTTTCGAAAACAAACTAAAGTTACTTAGATTATAAAAACTAGGTTGGGAGGGTTGTATCTACCTAGAAAAGTTCTATCTACTATGTACTTGAAAGATTAATGGACGATGATAGATTTATAGTGATACACAAGTGTAAGTAAACTCTTAATCGGTTTCGGTATAACTATTATATACAGGGTTTCTCATTTTAAACATTGCACCTTAATATTTCATCAGGAGAATGTTTTTGTAAAAAATGACCCGGATAAAAGTTGCTTTCTTCGGAGGGGGATTTATGGACGCTTTGCTGTATCTTGGCCGTCAAGGTTATTTGAAGGTCGACTGGTTTATTTCATAATTGGAACTCGTATGTTTTTGAAAGAATCAGTTAAAGCGCATTTTATAGCAGTTTAAAAAAAATGGAATTTTCAAGGATAACGTTACATTTTTTGAGAAAATAAGTTCCTTAGATGAATAAAATCTATCCAAAATAAAAAGTTTTAGGTCAATGAATAGAAATCAATCGTTTCTTATTTGTAAAAATTATAAAAATCCATTTATTTAAAACATGAAAATGGCTATGAAAATGGCGAATTATTAATAATAATATTATTTAGTGATTATTTCAACATCACAATAGGGAATATGCATGCAAATTTTTTTTCACTTGAATTGAAGCATGTTTACTTGACAAATATCAAGGTAAAATTACTTTTTAAATAACTTTAAAAATAAGCGAGATATGAATGATTGAAATTCCCGATTAGACAAAGAGAGTGATAGCCCTCTTGATATGTTATGTGACGTCATATTACACTTTCACCATTTAAAATATACGTAAAACTCCGTTTTTAGTATTTTTGCAAGAAAGAGACAGATAATAATCTTTAAAAGCTTATAGCTTCCTTGATATTTGTCGGATTTTAATTTCGTTTTTAAATATTATTACAGTATTAACAGTATTTTCATATTCTGAAAATAAATGTGAAAAAAAATTTTCATGCATGTTCCCTATTCTATACTAAAATGTCAATCTCCAGTACGGTTACGAAAATATTGTCAGAGTATACAATCGGAGACGTTCCGAAGATATAATCTCCCTTCAAAAGTCCTCCAATATATGAGCAGCCATTACAGAGCCCTAGTTGGGAGGCAAAAATGCCTAACGCGTATGAAATCGGTGGACGTCAAATCTCTTCGGCAGTTCATCGCCAACTTCTAATGGTTCAAGGAAAACAGTGACTGCTTGTGGAACGGTCCCTTTGTTCAGGTATCACAATAAGCCTCATGGCTTAGGTCAGCCATTATAACCTAACCTATGATATGAAAAAATCGACTTCAACGGGTATTTGTTCTCCTGTTTTACTAAATATTGAAAAAAATATAAATAATAGAGATCAAAATAAATGTATGAACTTTTAACTATCATTAAGTGTAATCAATTTAATATTCTTGAAAATTAATTAAATAATAATAAGTGTTATTTATTTTAATAGATTTATATATTTTCTATATATATATATATATATATATATATATATATATATATATCTATATATATATATATATATATATATATATATATATATATATATATATATATATATATATATATATATAATTTCTATATATATATATAACACTTTGTTCAAATAATTAAAGATATATAAGGTCACTAATTAATGATGACATTTTAAATCAATGTTAATTATACGTCTTGTGTATAGTTAGTTGTTGCTGATTGGTTAGATTGCCTATGAGAAATAAATATCTGTGTTTTAAGATTACTAAATACTGCTATCTATTATTATTAATATTATTATTTGTAGAATCTAATCAAACGAAGTTTTAGTCAGGTCGCTGACTTCCCACTATTTTATATCAATTGAGATGAAGAGAAGTTCAGATTAAATGTCATAATTTGTTGTAATTAACTGAATACCATATAGTATATGTACCGCTGTATACATGATAAACATTTCCATTTGAATATCTTTCCGTGTACCATTAAGTCGTGTATTTTCTAAGTTCAAAAACCTTTGAGAGTCTATCCAATAAATTTCTTCGAACATAATGGCCTAAAGACGAGCTATCGATATTGTACAGTTTTTTGGAGAATCCAAAATACACTTGTAAGCCATTTTTTGCAATTTTTTTTGCAATTTGGTATGCTGACACAGATTATCTGCTAAATATAGTACATTAATAATATACTCTACATGTACCAAAAAACACTTTGTTACAAAGTTTCTATCAAAATCAGATACAAAAGTTTGTCTCAAACTTTTGCAATTCCTTAGAAAAAATGCGAAAAAAGTATTGTTTGATTGTAATAAAAAAATCTTTTCTAAGGGGATACGGATCAGGTATCGCGAAAACCGTTAATCTTATCGCATTTTAACCAACGCCATCAATTTCGCTGGGTCCAAATTAGCTTAAAACGAAGTTTATATCAAAATCGGGGAAACAAATTTTTCTTCAATTTTTGCGATTTTTTTAAGGCATACCCCTTGGAAAAAATGCAAAAAAGTGAAGGAAATTTTTGTTCTCGATTTGAATAATATTTATTTTCTAGAGTAATTTTGATCCAAACAGTACGAAAATCAGGTTCATTTTAACGTCCGACCAACACATTTCAAAATTTTTGCTTCTCAATTCATACAATTTAGAATTTTAGCACTATGGAACTGATATCTTGAAAACCGTTAATCCTATCGTATTTTAACCAATGCCATCAATTTTGCTAGGTCCAAATTAGCTTAAAACGAAGTTTATATCAAAATCGGGGAAACAAATTTTTCTTCAATTTTTGCGATTTTTTAAGGCATACCCCTTGGAAAAAATGCAAAAAAGTGAAGGAAATTTTTGTTCTCGATTTGAATAATATTTAGTTTCTAGGGTAATTTTGACCCAAACAGTACGAAAATCAGGATCGTTTTAACGTCCGAACAACACATTTCAAAATTTTTGCTTCTCAATTCATACAGTTTGGAATTTTAGCACTATGGAACTGATATCTTGAAAACCGTTAATCCTATCGTATTTTAACCAACGCCATCAATTTTGCTAGGTCCAATTTAGCTTAAAACGAAGTTTATATCAAAATCGGGGGAAAAAAGTTTGCTTCAATTTTTTTGATTTTTTTAAGGGATACCCCTTGGAAAAAATGGCAAAAAAGTGAACGAAATTTTTGTTCTCGATTTGAATAATATTGATTTTCAAGAGTAATTTTGATCCAAACAGTACGAAAATCAGGTTCATTTTAACGCCCGACCAGCACATTTCAAAATTTTCGGTTCTCAATTCATACAATTTAGAATTTTAGCACTATGGAACTGATATCTTGAAAACCGTTAATTCTATCGTATTTTAACCAACGCCATCAATTTTGCTAGGTCCAAATTAGCTTAGAACTAAGTTTATATCAAAATCGCGGAAAAAAATTTTTCTCCAATTTTTGCGTTTTTTAAGGGTATACCCCTTGGAAAAACTAGAAAAAAAGTGAAGGAAATTTTTGTTCTCGATTTGAATAATATTTAGTTTCTAGGGTAATTTTGACCCAAAAAGTACGAAAATCAGGTTCATTTTAACGTCCGACCAACACATTTCAAAATTTTGGATTTTCAATTCATACAGTTTGGAATTTTAGCACTATGGATCAGATATCTTGAAAACCGTTAATCCTATCGTATTGAATAAATTCAGGATATACCGGTTATTTAAGCTATTAACTGAGTTAGTTATTATTTCACTTGTTTATAATTTGTTTAGGAACATGATCTTAAGTGCTGCGTGTGCAAGATAATTGAGTTCCAACGAGATCTGCATGTTTTTTAAGCAGATTTAATATTTTCGATAACAAAATCATATTGGAAATATTTTTGTGACTAATAGCTGTACAATATATATTGAATGAAACAGATGGCATTATAAATTACACGCAATAATAGTAATGAATATTGCAGAAATTAGTGAAAATTCCTCCTATAATGTAATATAATATATCTTACGATTGTTATTTAGTACTAAATTCAAATATAAATCATTATACAGTATGATTATAAAGTCATTATTTGCGGTGATCCATATTCGCCTGAAGAAAAATCAGAGATTCGATTTCTTGAAATAAACCATGAAAAATTCTAAACAACTTGATTAAGTTATCAAATATACTCTCGGTGAAAAAATAAAAAATAAATTTCAACGAATTCATATTTCGTGAATATCTTTCATTTATTCAAAATACGTGACTGATTTCATCAGAATATCGTGACCGAATCGTGATCAAATCAACTTGTATCATTTTACCAAGAAACAAAAGCGGATATACAGGTAAAAAATTATGGATTTTTATTTAAAAAAATAAATATAAAATTTATTATTATTCAATCAAAAAGTAAACTCATAAATGAGATAAAGTTCACTGAATATGTAGGTAAATAAAATACAGTAATAATTCATTTGGTTGTTCTATCTAATGCCTAGTAGCATTGGACACAAATGTGGTTTTCTGTCTCCATTTTTAAACATTTTATATTTTATTTATGCACATGGGAAGAATCGGTAAAAACTCAGCATTGTGAATCGTAAAAACATAATTTATATATTACATGCTATATTATTGCCGGTTGTATATAGGTTGCATTTTGTAGCATATAGAAATTATTAATTTTGTAGAATTAAAACGCATTTATTTACAGAAGACATTTTTTTGTATCTTTACATTAGCACAGCAACATCCTACCTTTTATAACGGACAAGTCAGTCAGTCATTCTTTTATACACTTAATATGTTAATACATGCTATATAACCATCCCTATATATATATAATGAGTTAAAAAAGAATCGGAGAGATAAAAGTTTATTGTGTTATTTAGACATTACAGTGTTAGACGTATTTGAAGTGTTGCAATCGCTATGCCATCCATACACATAAACTGAAGTCATTTATAAGCTATTATGATATAAACATGTATCAGTACATATATATATATATATATATATATATATATATATATATATATATATATATATATATGCATTATACATATACAAAGAACATTATTCTTTATTTTCCATATTATAATGTACAATACAAAATTTCCCTACTAAAAATGGGTAGGTATATATGATATAAGTAATTTATTCAAGTTGAAGAGAATCTGAATAATATGTAGATGAAGAAGAATTATTCTTATATATGCACAGGTAGGTTCGTACTCGTAGGTACATGGTAGCAAGCTCTCATATTATAATACAAATACATATACACATATATATCTCATATCAAATATATAGGATGTGACACAAAAAAGTGTAGAAAAACAATCAGGTGGTTGTGAAAATACAATCCCATCCAAAAAACGAATGTAAAAGGCACAAATTGTCGTATGTCTTAAAATATTTCTTTAAACAAGTGAAAATATCAACTTACTGAGTTAATTGCTTAAATATCCGGTATATGCTGAATTTATGTAAAAAAGTTTATAACAAAAGTGGTTTATTTTTAAAAAAAGAACATTTTTTGTCTTTACATTTTTGTTCTATCTCTTACGGTTTCAAAGATGGCCAGCTTTGCCTAAACATGGTTAAATTTTGCCCATTCACGAACTTGACCTTAGTTTTGAGCTTTAGAACACACATACAAAATTTCATCTGGTCATCTTTTATCGTTATTGAATTGTCGTGTTTACGGACAGGCGGACATGTGGAAATTGTGGTTTTCGAACACAATTTATGAACACCTAAAAATACAGGTGTTCATTTTATGAACACCTGTTCAGATTTACTTCTGTTAAATTAGAGAGACAGATAGATTGTAGAGGCTGCCCTGCTGCCATAAGGTCCATTGTGATGCCTAAAGATGTGAGGATGTGAGTGGAGTGGAAGGAATTTTTGCGTATAGACTAGGAAATGGTCAGATATGCAACTTCAACCGACTATGATAGAAACTATGCTGATATTCATCTGGAGTTCTTGAAAGAAACTGCAGAAAACTTTCTCAAGCATAGCCGGTTACTTCGTTCTTGTCCATACGCCGACAGTTTAGTCAATTAACCGCCCCTTTTTTTCCTAATAATTGACAAACTGCCAATGTCCTGATTCGAACCCATAACCTCCCAGTTTCCAAGTAGGCATACTGCGCAGACATATCGCTCGGCCACTTGGACTGGTCCAAGTGGCTCTGTTGAATTAAGTGTGCCAGATGTTTTTACTGATGTTTTTCTCAATCTTTGACTCGACTTGCCCTGTAAAAAATTGAAGTGAATATCAGTTTTATTTTAAGACTGGATAGTTGGATAAGGCAAACGCCTTAAAGTGAAACACATCGTATATTTTAAATGATGTCTACATGTTTGGTATATATTCTGATATTCTGTATACATATATATTATATAAAGATATGGTTTATATACATAACCATAGCTCACAACAGTGTTATACCATAGCTCAAACCCTGCGGATTTTAAACCTAATACATATTTAATGGTTGTAATCAAATATGTATTGTTATATAAATATGAATGTATGAGTTTGTGTGCCTATATCAATCTACTTAAATAAACGAAATGGTTTGTTCGTGTAATGAGCTGCTGTGTTGTGCTATGAGCTATGAAATGACGAAACTTAAGTATCCCAATTGTCAAGAAAAAAACGATTTTCTATTGACCTTGATGTGAAAAATCCTAATTAAAATAATTGTGGATAATAATATAGGCCTAGGATACTTTGTAGACTGTATTATTTATTTATTAATTGCATATTAATAGATAGAGCTCAAGTATGGCTATCAGGGATGGTGAACCTATATTGGTCTAAGTGTCATTTTATCTTAACAATTTTTTAATGAAGCCATGAGGTGCTGTCAAAGAATGATGACTTGAGTGATTAATGGGTGAAAAATAAAACTAATTGCTATCCTCGGAATTCTTTGTGCCTAACTAACCATAACTAACCATACTAAATAATACTTAATAAATGTAAACATAACTCAAAAAAACTTAAACATGCGCTTTTGGCAACGAAATTGGTTTAAAAACGTTGAAAACTATGCGTAATTAGTGAAGTCTCTCCTTTCTTGATTTTGACGACTCTTAAAGTCCTGGAATCAAAATAATAGAAGACACGTCGGTAAACGAGTTTCTCCACTACTTATTTGTGAGAAACGTTATTGATTGAAGATAAGAGAACGAAAACAAACAAGTGAAGCGTGTCCCTCCCGCACTACTCGCCATTCGAGTAGCTCCCTCCCGTACGTTTGGCCAGAAACACGCGTGAAATTTACCTATCTCTGCGTACAATCTGTTGCCGTTCAATGAACTTTTACGAAAAAATAAATTGTTTCGATCCGATACCTAAATTTCTTAATCAACCTCAAGCCCGGATGGTTTTCCCATCGCTATTGGTTCGACATTGCTGATCTAGCACTTTTTGTTGACTCCTTAGCTTCTCCATCTCTAGTTTAAATTCCACTTAGTTTCTAATTTTACTTTACTTTACCTTCGATAGCATCGAAGCTAGTAAAAGTCATTTGTATTCTTCGTAAGTAGTATCACTGCTTTGGCATATTGCACTGCTTTCAGTTTTCACGAGAAATCGACCTACAGTGTCCAATTAGAGTATTCCCATTCAAATATGGCAAATCAGCTCATAGGTGAACGAGGATTTCATTGCTTGCCTGCCCGTTTCTTCAAAGTCTTGACGTAATCGGTCACCCTCCGCATGTACTTTTTGGTGAACATGATGTCTTGAGAGAACCTTAGATTTTTTGGCAGATTAACAACTGTTTCTACACAAAGTTTGTCACTCTTCCTATATTTGTCACTGAGAGTGACAAATCACAGACTCAGGCAAAGACATTTGCCTGAGCAACATTAGCAATGCCCGAGTGTAAAGCTGGACTGTTGTTTGTTAAATAACCTTGCAAATTTTAGGTTAATCCTGAAAGAAATTAATTTCTTTCCCATTCCACTTTTATTAAGCTGATAAACTATCAAAATTTAGGAACTAATTTTTCCTTCTTCCCTGTTAGAGACGTTTGTTCCAGAAGTTAATGTTAATGTTGCCTTCTTTTTCTGCTATACCCTCTCTGCTAATAATAAATAAAACCATATACACTAATGTAAAACTTACCGAAATTCGTTCCCAAAATAAAATTTTTTTAAGGAATAAAACAAAGAAGAAGAAAAAAAAAACTGTTCTTCAATTATCTTGAAGTGTCAATTGTTTGAAGGTTTCAATGGATGAGATAATATGAAATTTTTAACAACACACAACACTCTGTGTAGTAGTCAGTCACATACAATTATTGTTGTTGTATTTGTGAATCGAAGTTGTATTGTGTGACAGGGCTGCTCAGGGCTTTAAATAGAATAACAATGTTATACAACCGTTATGTAGATAGACAATTCTAACTTCACATATCTACCTACCTACCTACGGACGTATGTATGTACCATACGACAACAGAACTGACTACTACACAATTCTGATTATAAAAAGTGACACTTTGATTGCCTACTGCAGAAACAACCAACTCTCCTTTAAAAATATCTAATAAGCATGCATTTTGCCACAATGTAGAGGGTTCCGAATCTGACGAGTTAATTTTTTCATATCAGTATTTAATTTAATTAAAAATTCAATGACAATGAAATTTGTCGAAGTATACGCTAAAGTCTTCTACAGTTTGTCATACGTAACCGAAAGGAATTTGGACAAACATCGTTATGTTGACGCGAAAGTATACACAAATAAACAAATATTAAATAAATAAATCACTTCAACAGAAGTTATACTGTCTAAATAAATAAAAAATTAGAATAATATGATAAAAGTTGGCTATTACGTCACAATCGTCTTTGGT
The DNA here is from genome assembly GCA_963920215.1 of Nineta flava. Taxonomy (NCBI): domain Eukaryota; kingdom Metazoa; phylum Arthropoda; class Insecta; order Neuroptera; family Chrysopidae; genus Nineta; species Nineta flava. The sequence goes on along the minus strand of OY986040.1, from coordinate 10,711,375 downwards.
GTAGCGGAAGCATACTGGACTAGTTATCCAGAGGCCCGACGTTCGATTCCTGGTTGACGAGTTAATTTTTTCATATCAGTATTTAATTTAATTAAAAATTCAATGACAATGAAATTTGTCGAAGTATACGCTAAAGTCTTCTACAGTTTGTCATACGTAACCGAAAGGAATTTGGACAAACATCGTTATGTTGACGCGAAAGTATACACAAATAAACAAATATTAAATAAATAAATCACTTCAACAGAAGTAATACTGTCTAAATAAATAAAAAATTAGAATAATATGAAAAAGTTGGCTATTACGTCACAATCGTCTTTGGTGTAGCGGAAGCATACTGGACTAGTTATCCAGAGGCCCGAGGTTCGATTCCTGGTTGACGAGTTAATTTTTTCATATCAGTATTTAATTTAATTAAAAATTCAATGACAATGAAATTTGTCGAAGTATACGCTAAAGTCTTCTACAGTTTGTCATACGTAACCGAAAGGAATTTGGACAAACATCGTTATGTTGACATTCTGATTATATAGACACAATTCTGATTATAAAAAGTGACACTTTGATTGCCTACTGCAGAAACAACCAACTCTCCTTTAAAAATATATTAAAAGCATGCATTTTGCCACAATGTAGAGGGTTCCGAATCTCTCTGGTTTCTAGAGCTTAAAAGTAACTGCACAAAATCAGTCCACGAATCCCGGAAAATAACAATTCGTTAAAAATGTAAGAGATAGAAGATTAGCTTAAACCCAAAAAATGTTTCTTGTATAAAAAATAAATAACTTGTGTTTTTAGCGAATTTCCTGAAAGGAAATAGAGCTATTGGTCTCGTACCGACTTGTGTGTGTATCGACGTGTGTGTGACTGTAATCGCTTTAGCGGTCACAATTTTAATCTGATTGTAATGAAATTTGGTATTTGAAGCGCTTTTGGTATTCAAAAGGTCAAGTTCGTTAATGGGTAAAATCGGGCAAGGGTGGGAAGGGGGGTAAAGAGCGAGGGAAACACAAAATTTGACATATATCCCTTAATATTCGAAAAATCGAAAAATTTATAAGCAGTAATGTTGTAGGTACTAAGTTTTACTGTAATTTTGTTTCTTATCATTTTTTCTGTTACACTAATATTTACAGAAATATTGACGGTTTGAGATTGAAAATTAAATTCCTTAATATCTCCGTACACATTAAGAGTTAGAGCAAAAATGATAATTAAATATGATAACTGAAATATGATAAACTCCGTCTGTAAATATGATAATTGAAAAACGAAAAGAAAAAGCGAACTGAAATTTGGTTTTCTATAGCTAAAATGTAAGGTCCAGTTCGTGAATGGGTAAAAAAAACAAAACTGTTCATGAATGACCGGGAAAACATTTTAAACTGCTCATCTTTGAGACCGTAAGAGATAGAACAAAAATTTACAGATAGCAATTATTCCTTTTTAAAAATAAACAACTTTTGTTTGAAACATTTTCAGTATAAATTCAGTATACACCGGGTATTTAAGCAATTGAATCAGTTAGTTGTTTTCAGTGTTTTTTTATATTAAATTATGATATTTTACGTTTTAAAACTGAAAGATAATTCCGTTGCTTGTTCTACGTCTACTGAAATTTTCCAAACTGAGATTTTCATATAAAATAAATACATGGCCGCATTTACACACACACACACACACACACTTATATCCAGATAACACATTGTAATGCTGTCATTGTTATGCTACAATTTCCAGAACTCTAAAGCCAGGCTAGAGAGAGAGAGAGAGTATAACAAAAAAAAAACCAAATAGTAGTTGACTGCTGTTTTTCTAAATTGTTTTTTATATATCACATACATGCGTTCGTTATACGGCTATACGCTTCGTCCATCCTATTTTTATAGTGTTTTGTGTGTGTGTTTTTTTTTTTATATTTTAAATAAATGATTTATTCTTCTCTATGATGATGCTCTGACTGACTGTAATACATGCACATACACAGTAAAAAACAAGTTAAAATAACAACTAACTGAGTTAATTTCTTAATTTCCCAGTATACACTGAATTTATGAAAAAAAAAGTTGTTTATAGTTTAAAAAAAAATCATTACGCAGAAGCTGCTTCATCTTCTGCGAATTTCTTTAGAATACATAAATCACTTTCTAGCGGTCACAATTTTAGTCTGATCAAAATGAAATGTCGTATATGATTTTAGTATTTGCAAGTCCAATTGTATTAATAAATGACATAGAAGAAGAAAACACAAAATATAAAATATCTCTCTTAATATTAGAACAATCGAAAAATACGTAAGGAATAAAGTTGTAGGAAATCAAATTTTCTACAATTCATCACCTTATCATTTTTGCTCAAACTCTAATGTGTATAGAGTTATTAAGGAATTTAATTTTCAATCTTAAATCGTCAATATTTCTGTAAATATTAGTGTAACAGAAAAAATGATAAGAAACAAAATTACAGTAAAACTTAGTACCTACAACATTACTTCTTATAAATTTTCCGATTTTTCGAATATTAAGGGAGATAAATTTTGTGTTTCGTGAAGAAATTTATTGCAAATTTTTTTACAAAAAGTCGGAATCAATAGCTCTGTTTTCTTTCAGAAAATTCGGTAAAAAGGAACATTTTTTGTCTTTAAATTTTTTGTTCTATCGCTTACTGTTTCAAAGATAGACAGTTTTTCCTATTTTTTCCAAATATGGCCTGATTTTGCCCATTTACGAATTTGGTTTTACTTTTATGCTCAAGTACACATAAAAAACTTTTTTCGTTTTTGAGTTATCGTGTTGACTGACCGACAGCCGTTACACGTGTTAGCGTTATTGAAATTCAATGGAAATATTTCATTTCATATATCACTTTGAATTGCGACCTGAATTAGTCACTGGTCTCTTTATTATCAATTATTATAGTTCAGATTTAGTATTAACTCTGAATGCATGATGTTCGCATGTACTCACTATATAAAGATATATATATATATATATATATATATATATATATATATATATATATATATATATATATATATATATATATATATATATAAGATCATAACTACATCATTTAGTTTGATAACAATATGTACCTATCAAAATAGAACATGTCACAAGCGAAAATTTTTGGTATCATTTTATACCGATATCATTTTATCATTTTATACCGTTTCATAATATTTTGAACAAAATTTATATGTTTCGATAACTCGTAATTCTGTAATAATAACATATTATCTCACCTACCTGGTATAGTGCGTCCACTTTTTTATTTTTTAGAGTGTACGTAATATGTGAAGGACACGATATATGTTTTTTTCTCGGTCGTTGTATTTAATTGTAAAATACGCTTCTTTGTTTTTTTTTTTTAAACTTATGTATTTATAATTATTTCATTGTTTGTGACACTTGTCAATAGTGTTAAGTTAGTTGGTGTAATCATATACTCGTAGTATGTATTTAAATCAATATTTAAATTAAAACGCCCCCCAATGCTATTTTAATTCACTTTAGGCAGCTTGGTGTTATAATATAGTAGTTTTATTAAAATAAAACTCAAAGAATATAAAAAATTCGCTTCACAATGGGCTTAGTCATTATGAGAACGGGGCACGGTACTTACAAGTGGCTAAAAGAAACGACCGATATTTATTTACCAAGTTTAGACTTTACACTTTTAAATGGGATAGTTTAAAAGTTGGAGGGAAACGAAAATGTCCGAGGAAAGTGAAAGCATTAAACATCTTATTGCAGATTGTCGAGGAAATGAACGAGACGTATTGAACAGTCATCATCTATTTAACGCAGAAGACATCATTAATGTTGGGGACAAAAAATTAATAATAGATGTAGCTAAATACTTGCGCTTTATTTCGAACAAAAGAGACAAATACTTACACTGATCCCGTGAAACATTTCAACAAGTGATTTTGTTTATTGATATTGTTATCATTATTATTATTGATGTTGTTAATATGGTTATTCATATTATTGTTATTTTTATTATTTTTATTTTTCTTTGTTTTAATCGAAGCTAATTAATTTGTATTTTCAATTAAGTAATACCTTCAATTAAGTGGGTTGTTTCATTAATCCTATTTTGTTGTTTCTCAGAAATTTTATTATGAAGTTTTTCTTTTATTTGATATAATTTTTGTAAATTTTTGTAAATTTTTTTTTTTGTATCTTTGAATCGCTTATTAGAGCCATATCAATAAACATCTACATACATTTAGTATATTCACAAAATTCTACATATTCGAAATATTTATTATAATTTATTATACATTAATATTTAAATCAACATGTATATAAAAAAAATTTTGACAAAATGGAAACCCGACTTCAAAATAAAATATTCTAAAACCAAAAATGCACTAACAAGTAAAAAAATAATTGCATATTCTTGTGTCAATTTTAGTTCACTTAAGCAAAAATTTTTTTAATCTATGTACAATTATTGTTATTTTTGGAGTCGGTGTCAGCATAGAGAAATTCACATAAAATTTGGACACCACCTCCAAAAATAACACATTTTTTTGATGTTTTTTTTTTTTTTTTTAATTTTTATTGCATTTTTTCTTAGCAGATTTTCAGTTTTTTTTACATGCAATTTGTACTTTTTTTTTTAAAGATTTTTTTTTTGGAGTCGGTTTTTTTTTGTTCAAAATTTTTTTGAAGTCGGTTTTAAAAATAATTTTATTATTTTTGGATTACGATTGAGTATACCCTTACAAAAAAAGAGAGAAATCGCAGAAATCGGTTATCACATATAAATTGAGGATTTTCCTCGATTTCCCGGGGATCCCCTCATCAGAATGCGATTTGGTGACAGTGGGACCAATGGGAAACCAAATCCTTTAAAACAAAACAAAAATTCAAAATCGGTTCGTAAATGACGGAGTTCTGAGGTGACACACATTAAAAAATAAATAAAAAAACACAGACGAATTGAGAACTATCCTCCTTTTTGACGTTTTGCATATGTTTTACAATACGTTTTGGCTTCTAAAAACAAAGAAAAATTAGAAAATTAAAAAACAAACCTAAAGAAGTATTCTGTAATTACTCTTCAGGATTTTTGTTAAGGAATGTTTAAAAACATTTTAAGAAATTTATTTTACAAATGCGAGATTTTTACTTTGTTTAAAAACATCATGTAGAACAAATAAATACACACTTGTTAATTTCCAAATGAGGGAAAGCTATCTTATTTCTATGAAATTGTACTTTAGGGTTTATCTAGAAAGAGGATACACAATCTGCGTTAAAATTTTTCGACTGCAAATTAACATACGAAGAACATACGAAGAAATAATAAAACAAATTTTAGAATGACAAAAAAAAAACGAATAGGGAATATGCATGAAAAATTTTTTTCACATTTATTTTCAGAATATGAAAATACTGTTAATACTGTAATAATATTTAAAAACGAAATTAAAATCCGACAAATATCAAGGAAGCTATAAGCTTTTAAAGATTATTATCTGTCTCTTTCTTGCAAAAGTACTAAAAACGGAGTTTTACGTGTATTTTAAATGGTGAAAGTGTAATATGACGTCACATAACATATCAAGAGGGCTATCACCCTCTTTGTCTAATCGGGAATTTCAATCATTCATATCTCGCTTATTTTTAAAGTTATTTAAAAAGTAATTTTACCTTGATATCTGTCAAGTAAATATGCTTCAATTCAAGTGGAAAAAAATTTTAATGCATATTCCCTATTAATTGATTGTACGCATCCAAAAGGTAGCATGTAATCCGAAATGTAGTTATATGTCTGACATGAGTCAGACATATAGCCGTCATAGATTGCATTACATGAATAGATTAAAGTGTTTCATACAGGCGTTGTTTGTACGCGAGTCTAATGAAAATAATAAATATTAAAAAAAAATGTTTATAATTCTTTTTAATTACTTGTTTGTAAACATGTTCATTGTGATGGTTGTTGTGTGATAATAAAAAAAAACTATTTAATAAGAAAATAACCGATTTCAAAAACACACGATAAAAAACGGTAGCATTTTTCAGCACGATTCAATGTGCAACAAATTTCGCTGCTTAATTACAATAATGAGATAAACGACAACTTTCCCCATTCTTGAGTTTTATATACTCTTTAAGTGAGCTTGGAAAGCTCTTCAAAATGGTATATTATGGTACAGTATGCGGCTAATAAACACAAAATATAGCGGTTTGTTTTAAAATCTAAGATATATAATGCAATACTCAGATATGACCAAATATCCTTATAGTACAGCTAACTAATCCGGGTGTAAGTCAATGAAAATTTGTGGAATACAGGGATAATAGTATGTACCAATGGATTAATTATTTTGTTTCTTAACAAATCCATTTGCTTACCATTTTGATAGACAGTAAAGAAAACATGAAAAACGTCTATATCAAGACTATTCGCTCCGAGCGTAACCGTACTCAGCGCCATGCGTGGTCAAAAAAACAACTTCATGACCAATGTCAGTGTATACAAAACCATAGGCGTTTAACAAAAATAATTTATTAACAACTATTTTATTCTATTATATTTCAAATTTTGCCCCTATTCCGAGAACATTTGTTTGTATTTTATAAATACGTATTTCGACTACAATGTAGTCATCATCAGTATGAATTAGCTAATCGTAACTATCTCTGGGATATGGATTCAGAGGTATGTTGCTTGTTGCTAATTTGGTGCCTTTGTCATCAAATTATTTTAATAATCTTTATATTTTATTCTAATTGGTTACTTATTTGAATTAATAACTCATTACCTGTACGTCCGATTACAAAATGGTAAAGGACTTTTCGTCTCAGAATTCAATTTTCTATCCATACCTTCAGTTGTGTCCGTGAATTACGGGACATCCTGTACTATATACGTATATACAAATTTTAACGATAGTGATTTTTAACATCTAATAGGTAGGACCGATGGACATCATTGGCACCCACTTTTCGAGCTTTTTGACCTGTCCAATACGTTTTAAACCATCAAAAACCGCACGGGAGCTGACGCCCAGTTCTTCCGCCATCTCACGCACCGTTTGTGATGGGTCAGTTTCCAACAGGGTCCTCAAATCCTCGTCCTGGATTACTTTAGGTCGACCTCTTCGGGGCTCATCTTCCAGGCTAAAATCTCCGGAATGAAATTTTGCAAACCAACGACGAACAGTGCGTTTATTAACACTATCATTCTGGTTAATTTTTCGGGCTGTTTTGGCAGCGCTTCGGTTCAATTTGAATTCGTAGAGAAAAATTTGCCGAAAATCGTTTAACGACATCATATAGTAACAACCTGATAAAAGACAAAAAATTTAAAAAAATGAACAGCATCAATGTGTAGAGAACAAAACTCTCTATCGATCACGACACAGTAGAATAAATATTTATTAAGATATGGAGCAACAAAAACACATGACATTAAAACGGACATAACTTTTGAAACAACATAATAAAATAGTGCTAAAGACAAGATTTGTCCTTCCATTTTTATTTGAAATCGGTGAATAAATGTGTTTATGTTATAGCGCGTTAATGACACACCTTGTACTTACATACATTTCATAAAGAGCCTGCACATAGAAAGTTACTCCAGACAATTAGTCTAAGTGGAGTCTATATACTTATGTTAAAGGCATATTATGTATGCGAACATGTAAATGAATGAAAAATGTATTTTAAAATACTATAAAATAAATAACATAGTGGGATTCAAACGTATTATGAATAAAAACTTTTGTGTCTACATTGTATGTAATACGTAGTACCTATTCTTTCATCACAGAGACAGATAGAGTGTCTACTTTTATTTCAAACATTTTTATCGTTATGACAAAATTCCGTTACAAGCTTTGCAAAAATTTCGCAATTTTGCAAAACGACGAATATACCTTCAATCGAAACCAACCCGACTGAGTACCAGTTCGGCGTTATGTCAGCGCAGTATGCCTACTTGGTAACTGGGAGGTTATGGGTTCGAATCCCGACATCGGGAGTTTATCAATTATTAAGAAAAAACAACGGGGCGGTTAATTGACTTAACTTTCGGCGTATGGACAAGAACGAAGTAACCGTCTATGCATGACAAGGTTTTCTGTAGTTTCCTTCACGAACTCCAGATGAATATCGGCATAGTTTCTAACATAGTCGGCTGCAGCCGCATATCCTACCAATTCCTAGTCTATACACAAAAATTTCTTCCACTCTACTCACATCCTCACATTCACATCTTAAGGCATCACAATGGACCTTATGGACGAAGTGTACCCCGTCCCGGGCAGCTTTTACAATCTTTCTATCTTTCTAACCCGACTGTGTAACAACCAATTTATTCTTTTTACAAAATATTTACAGTTCATTTGTGCCGAAACCGTTTGATTTTCGGAAACAATGTTTGAATAATAGAGGGCTCGTTCAACAACTTTTATTGTAAATATTTTGTCGAAAACTGAAAGGATTTGTTGGAATATATGAAGATATTCTGGTATGTTCGATCTACAATTTAATCTAAAAGTAATGATTATAATTAAATACAAATTTATGGACTCTAACCAATGTTTATTTTTAGCCTCAATATTTAATAATAAAATGCAAGTTTGTTGGTAGTTAGAAGGTGTAATTGAGGAATGTATGTATTGCACTACGCAGACGTCTAGATATTGAAATCCAAGATCTAGAAGCGAGTACACAGATACAGATTCGATTCACCCGAATTAATCACAAATAAAGTTGTAGAAAATAATTTTCATACAATTTATCAGCTGATCATGTTTTCTTTAATATTTACAGAAATATTTGCAATTTTAATATTCGAATACTTATATTACTGATATTAACGCTCTAGATTAACGCTCTGCCTCTGAGCTACCAGATGCTATGGTGGTGGAATGTGCATATTTTTTCACTATCTTGATGTCGATATATTATTAATTTTTATTTATTTATTATTTATATTAAAATATTATATTAAAATATTTTGACATTCATTATGAAACCCAACTTAGAGAAAATTTGTATACCCAGTATATGTAAATATACAACGTATACTTATAAGTTTAGTCTCGACTTTGTAACGCTTGAAAATATTAATCCTTGACATAAATGCTTGGTATAGTTGTTCATAAAATGGCCTAATTCTGCCATTTCCGTATGTCCGTCCGTCTGTGAACGCGATAAGTCAATAACGAAAAGAGGTGAGGAGCTGAAATTTATGTATTTGTTCTAGAGCATAAAAGTTAAGTTCGTTAACGGGCAAAATCGGAACGTGTTTGCCCCCGCTAGGGAAGGGGAATATACATCTTTGAAAGCGTAAGAGATAGAAAAAAATTTATTAACAAAAAATCTTCTTCTTTTTAAAATAAACAAGTTTTGTTTCAAAATTTTTTTTCCTAAACTCAATAGTTTTCTCATAATTTGTAATTAAATGTTCCTCGGAAAGCGAATTGTTCACAATTCGAATACGCAGAATTGTTAACAATTCAATTATTGATACACAACTCAGTATATACTGGGTATACAAATAATTAACTCAGTTAGTTGTTACATTACTTGTTTCATATATGTTCCGGAAAAGACCTAAACATTAATTTTAAAATTCTATAGAAGTTATATATTATATAGTAAAATATAAAAATTAAAATAAATTCATAGAAAAAAAGAAATCGTATGTTTTAAAAATATAATTAAAAATATTTTTTTTCATTAATTCTTCAAAAAAGCATCATTTTTTTTTTTTGTATAAAAAAAAATCTATATATAACAAAATCAAAAAAATAGAATTTCTATAAAAAAAACATTTTTTTTTTAAATAAATTTTTTTATTGTTTGTAATTTCTTTATAAAGAGTTTTCCGTACACCCATATTGTCTATATCATCATCATCATCAACATATCACATGTTTTTTGTTGTCGAATAACAATAGGTGTATACTAGTCGTGTTTTTTTTTTGACGCCAATTTTCTAGATGACTCGTATGACTTGTTCCTGTTCATTATTATTTTATATGTTACACGAGTACGTGAAACTAATACTGAGTGTACCCTATAAATTCATTCGGGATATCTGGTATCTTTTCTTTAATATATGGTCGGTAACACTGCATTTTTGAAATCGATTACCTTAAATTTCTGCCGTGTACTTGAGTAGTTTTAGCGAATTTCTTGAAAGGAAATAGAGCTATTGGGCTCGTACCGACTTCAAAACTTTACAAAAATTACTTCAAATGTCCATCAATCCTACCTAGTAGATGTCGAAAATCACCATCTGTAAAATTTATATATATATATATATATATATATATATATATATATATATATATATATATATATATATATATATATACAATATGTGTGTGTGTAATCGCTCTAGCCGTCACAATTTTAATCTGATTCGAATGAAATTTGGTATTTGAGGCATTTTTGGATTCAAAAGGTCAAGTTCGTTAATAGATAAAATCGGACAATGGGAAAGGGGGGTTTAATGGGAGGGGGAAACACAAAATTTGATATATCTCCCTTAACATTCGAAAAATCGAAAAATTTATAAGAAGTAATGTTGTAGGTACTAAGCTTTACTCTAATTTTGTTTCTTATCATTTTTTCTGTTACCCTAATATTTACAGAAATATTGACGGTCTAAGATTGAAAATTAAATTCCTTAATATCTCTGTACATATTAGAGATTGAGCAAAAATGAATAGGTGCTGTATTGTAACAAACTTGATTTTTTACAACTTTATATCTTACGCATTTTTCGATTGTTCTAATATTAAGAGAGATATTTTATATTTTGTGTTTTCATCTTTCTTTATGCCCCCCTTTTCCCTTGACATACGGTCGTTTATTAATAAAGTTGGCCTTGCAAATACTAAAATCATATACGACATTTTATTTTGCTCAAACTAAAATTGTGATCGCTAGAAAGTGATTTATGTATTTGAAGGCAATTCGCTTAGTTGAAGCAGCTCCTGCGTAACGAATTTTTATATAGTATGAAGGATTTTTGATTAATATACTTTAGCGTTTGAACCGGTCTCTGAGGGTATTTTCTTAGTTCTTGATGTGTCCAACTGAACTAAAGTTTAAATCACAATATTTCTTAAGTCAAAGATACTGTTATCAGATAATATATTAATTATTAAATTTATTACTAAAGTTTTTTTACCACAAGATAGAAAATTTATATATTGCATGTATTCGAATAAATTTTTGTGCTTGAGAGAGAATTTTATATATATTTTCAATCATTTTCCAGACAATTTTTATACGTATGGAAATTTTTACTTATTTAATTACAAGAAACAAGAAGAATAAAATAGAACAGACACTTCTTCTATGTCATTTTTCATATAGTGAACGCAAAACCGTAATATATTTTTCTCTTGGGTGTATGTCAGTAAACCAATAAATCATATACTTCATTTCTTTTTTTTATACAGCCTTATATTTATTACCTCCGTATCAGGACGACAACATAATTTCTAATAAAGAGTATTTCATTGGGTGCTTACCTTTTGAAGTCTCTTGGTGCCAAATTGTTGGTGGCAACCTTTAAATTTCACTATTACATTTTAAATTACCAAAGCTAAAAAATGAGCCTTTCGAAAGTCAAAATTGCCGCATCAGATGTCGTACTTATGAATCTGGTGCTATTAATTACTGATATGAAAAAATTAACTCGTCAACCAGGAATCGAACCTCGGGCCTCTGGATATCTAGTCCAGCGTGCTTTCCGCTACACCAAAGACGACTGTGACGTAACAACCAACTTTTTCATATCATTATTATTTTTTTATTTGACAGTATTACTTCTGTCGAAGTTATTATTCATATATATTTGTGTATACTTAAGCGTCAACAATACGACGTTTTGTCCAAATTCCATTTCGGTTTTCCCAATTTTCTGGCATATTGAATTTTGATTGAAAAAGGAAACCAAAATACCTTTTACGCCTGCTCCTGTTTGTCTTTTTCGAGCAGTACTATCATAATTTTCTATTTTTTGTTGATATAAAAGTTAACTGTTAAATTTCACTTGGTTATAGCATGCTTTATATGCTTAAGAATTCAATGTTGTTGGCATGTGGGAGAAAAATTTGGCATGAACTGCTTTAAAGCTTCTGTGCTTGTTTTAACCTGTATATAGAGGTTGTGTAACGTTCACATCAAATTCTTTTCCCAGAATGGTGATTTTATCTCAGCCATATGATTTTTATCTAAGTTTATATATTGTCTTGTGTACAATATTTGTAGGCTACGCTTAGACGAATGTTAAATTGGTGGGTGTAAGAAACATACGGAATGGCTAGACAAAACTGTAAATTTTGCTGCAATCATACGGTCGGTATGCTTCTACAAAATCTAGTCCTTTTATTGTTTACTATCGATGATATAAAAATATGAAAGAACTAAGAAGCAAGATGGAATAACATTCTCTATAATAAAATTTCAAATTCGCCCCACTACCTAGTTCAGTTTTTGTATTATAAATACGTGATATGATATGACAAAGTTGGCTGTTACGTCATGGTCGTTTTTGGAGTAGCGGTAAGCACGCTGGACTAGATATCCAGAGGTTCGATTCCTGGTTGACGAGTTAATTTTTTCATATCAGTATTTCATTAAAATTCAAAGATATTTGTCTATAAAGTATACGCTAGTCTTCTAGAATTTGTCTTACGTAACCTAAATGGAATTTGCACATTGTATTGTTCACGCTTAAGTATACACAAACAATAATAACGTATTTCGACTACAAAGTAGTCATCATCAGTATAAATCAGCTAGTCGTTATTTACTCTTTGACAATTAGAAATAGATAGAAAATCGAAATCAATAGACAAAAATCAAAATAAATAAAAAATAAATTAAAATATAATAAATTTTATTTGAAATTACTCTTGTTTAAAATTACTTTCATTCAATTTACTCCTGTTAACATTACTGTTTATAAAATTACTCTTATATTGTCTCAGGATATGTTATTCGTTGCTAATTTGGTGACAGTGTCACGGGTTTCGAGTTACGCGCGTGAAACTATCACCCTTTTCCGTTAGGGGACGGTAAAACAAGCCAAACCATCATTAACCTGGGAAGCAAATGAAAATTAAATTCTCTCTCAAGCACAAAAATTTATTCGTATCTTGTAAAAAAACTTTAAATAAATTAATATAATTAATATATTATCGGATAACAATATCTTTGACTTAAGAAATATTAGTAATTTAAAATTTTCGCGAAATCGATTTAATGAACAATTCTTCTATTCGAATAGTACTTCTACGAATTATCTGAATTGTATTACCAACCAAATGGATATGAGTCAGTTTATCAGTCCGTAAGTTTTACAACAAACAGATGCAGTAGTTAAAATAACACACAATGTATTTACTACTGAGTACTGAGCACATACAAACACAATTTAACATCATGGTTAGGACAACAACTAACAGTACTTCTAGTATTAAGAAGCATACATATAATATAGAATCTCGAGTACACATGGCTACCAAAGTAGCGTTCTTTTTTTTAAATATATTAACATACTTTTATTAGCTTGACCTGTATGTATCTATTTAACTATGTATGAATGTAATGGCATTTTTTTTAAAGAGTTTTCACCCATTTCCAGACAAATGAATAATCTGAAGACCTATAAAATAGAACCAGTGACAATAAAAAAAATACTAATTTGCATATCTCTAACCTATTTATATATAACAATTTATAACTTGATAGTATAGTTTATAGTTACTATGGAAATGTCTTCAACAAAATTTTAGTAATTTTCCAACTGTCAAAATTTAGAAAATATAATTAAATGACAAAAAATTTTCCATGCTATATTCGATATATAGTTTTTTTGGAAGAAATGGATTCATTCCATCACTCGTGGGAATAATAAGAAAACTACAACATACACAAAAAATTTGTTTTAAGATTAAAAAACAAAAAATAAAATTTAGAATTTAAAAAAAAAACTAAAAAAACATACTTTTTTGGAGTATGAACAAAAAATACAAAATAATTTAAAATAGAATGGAATAAAGAGTTTGACAATAACATTAATGTAAATAATAGCATAGGGTGCTCTCTACTTATGTCTTCATAATTGTTATACTTTTACCATAGTAGAGAGCACCCCATTCTTTTATGTACATTAAAGTTAATTTTATCGTCAATCTCTTTATTCTATTCTATTTTAAATTATTTTGCATTTTTTAGTTCATCCAATAAAAGCAGGTTTTATAAACTCTAAATTTTATTTTAAATTTATTTCTAATTTATGCTTGATTAAAGATGTACGAACGCTGATGTATAGCCCATTTATAAAATTCTTCAAAATCTTATATAGTACATTCATACAAAGTCCACAATAATTTTTATTATTTTTTGTCGTAAGTTAAAATTAAACTTTAATTTAGGCCCGTCATTGTTAGGCCCAGTTAACAAACAAGATATTTAAGAAAAAAACCTGAGATTTCGGGTAATTAAGCTACTCCCGACAGAAATATAATTTATCCGAAATCTCTCTATTAATATTACTATTTTCTATTGCGTAGTTTTTTTTTTATTCGTCTTATTTTATTCCAAGTGAAAATTATCAAAATATGTGTAAAAATATGGGTTTTTCCATAAGAGCAATGCATTAAAACTCGAACTTTAACATTAAATAATTAATTAAAGACTCCCATAACCCCCCTGAAACTTTTATAATTGAATTATACGCACTTCAACTACATGTAAACAAAAAATCAAGCCTTAATCTTTTTGAAGCTTCAGTGCTCGGACATGCTTAGTTTCATCCTTAGTTTTTTTTTTGGGTAAATGTTTCGAGTAAAAGTTGTTAGTATATATATAATGAACAACATTTAATCGAAGTAGTTTTTTTTTCTTGGAAAATCGAATGATTAAAGTCACAAATTGAGTATATAAATTGGATAAAATAATGCTACTTTTGTGACCTATAGTACAGTTCGAGTACAATTACATTACTGTACCCTACTATATATATATATACATACACATACCCTACTATATGTATGAACGTAGTGAGTAGTAGTATCTACTGTTATTATATATCCGTGCACACAGTGTTTACTACCGATTTACATATTATCAGTAAAGTTGTCGTTTATATATCTACGTTGTGTTTTAATTAGCATAGAAAATATGAAACAAAGTTGTTATTACACTACATATACAATATATACAACACACAACCCTTTTAAATGTATTCGTATGTAGGTGAGAGAGAGAGAGATAGAGAGAGAAAGTAAGAGTACAAATACCGGGTGAATTACATTTGACCTGATGTATCAGATTTGTATCTATTCAAATAATTACAGATGAAGATCCTTGTGATAAACATTGCCGTAACGAATTTCTTAGATAATTTTAATAAATGTTAGTATTTAATTGTTCCTGTAAACTTTGTGTCTATTCATGTAAACAAGCATTTGTTTAATAAATTCATAAGTAGAAAATACAATTTTCCCCCCGAATCGACAATATCTAACTATAAATAAATGTTTGGAGCGCTCAGGTTTGAAATTGTTTGGAAAATTAAAATAAGTTTTTAATCTTAAAATAAATAAATCTTAAAATATAATTAAAAAACAATAATATAAAAGATTAAAAAGTAGAAAATAGTTAGCATAAATATTTTTTTAAACCAGATGTTATTTAATGAACTAAAAAGTATAAAATACAATTTTTTTTCTTGAGTCATCAATATAATGAAGGTCATGTTTATGGAATCCTGGAAGAAATAAAATATTGGAACTCTCAGGTTTTTAAAATATTTGCTCCGAGCTTTTATTTATAAACACATATTGGTGGCTCGTAGAAAACATTTTATTTTCTTCTTTTTAGTGCATAAAAATCTTTTTAGTCTTTTAAGTGCATTTAAATAATCAAATTGTTTATGTATATTATTTTATACTTTTTAGTCTATTATAGGCTAAAGCAAGTGAAAATAACTACTAACTGTGTTTTTGTTCAATCTCTTTCGGTTTCAAAGGTGGACATTTTGGCCCATTTTGTCCAAACGTGGCCCGATTTGTCCATTGACGAACTTCACCTTACTTTTAAGCTCTAGAACAGACATGCAAAATTTTATCCTCATTATTTCTTTTCGTTTTTGAGTTATCGCGTTGCGGATGGATAGATGAACAGACGGACGGACATGTGAAACTGGAGTAATTTTATAACAAAAACACCAATTACAAAATTTTTATCTACGATCAATACTTCCAACCGTTACAAATTCGGAACTAAACTTAATATACTCTTGTATATTTCATAGATACCGGGTATAAAAATTCAATTCAATGTCCCACCGCTTCCACTATTTCCCTATTTTGATCAACTTTTCCACTAAGTTTTTCTTTCGGTGAATATATTTTCTAATTACATTCTTATATAGAACGATTGCATTGCCATGTGACTTATACACGTTCAAAGCTCTAGCTCAATTAGAACTAGTCGAATGTTTGGTTTGACCTCAACTAAACCTTCAAACCTGTGAAGTAGGTAATCATTATACACAACGAATTCCTCAACAATAGAATATCTTATGCAATATGCTTTATGAGTTGTTATTTCCTATGGGTGTGTCTCCGGATTATATCGTAAAAAATGAATCATCCTGTAGGACTACTATATAACATGGAATATTATGGATAAATGTTATATTTGGTGTTACATAAATTTGTAACAACCACCAATATTCCAAATGATCCCATTCTTCGTACAAATCACACCCAACTTCACCTATTCATTATTATAGGCTAATTTTATTTTATAACACATACACACACACTTATAATGCCTATATCATATACAGCACTGGGATGAAAGTTTCTAAAATATGTTCTAAATCTAAATCTATTATTTTAATTGATTTATATTGTGCAAAGGAAATTGAGTAATAATTTTAATTGATATTAGAAGTTTATAAGTTTATAGTTACTAAATATATATAATAATGACAAAAATGTACAAATTTTAACAAAATCCTTTTCAAACCTAGGGAATTTTTTTCTCGAATTCTAAAAAACCGATTTTAATTTCCATGGACTCTTTTCTTTTCTTTTTTTTATTAAGAATTTAATAATTCTTTGTCTTTTTTAAAATTTTTAGTTTTAAAAAAGATATTAAGAAATAACGCTTTTTATTGTTATAAACAAATTCAATTTTGACCCTGTTCCGTCATGAGCCAGAATGTAAAAACTTAAGGCCATATTCAGGACGTCAAAATAAGTAGATTTAAAAAAATAAAAATTGCGGTTCCGAGCAACCTGCCTGAAAAATGCTAATTTGACTCTATTTAAAACAAATTAAAAAATAAAAATAAAAATAACATTCACTTTTAACTAGTAACCAACTCATTCAAGTCAATTTAGACATTATATCGTATTTTTTTAAATACAGTTTATTCTGCGTTTTAAACTTTTAAACCGTAGTGTAACAATGGATATATAGTTGGTTTCATGTAGTAACTATTGTTTGCATAGGTTAAACCGACTTACATGTACTGGGCAACTTGCGTTTATTATTAAAGGGATACAATCAGGGCAAAGTAACTCTTTACTCAATAAATCATGATGACTGAACAATGTACTAAGACATCAAGTTTAAAAGTTTGAAATGAAGATTTCCCAAAGGTTTAAATAAAATTTTCCAACTGCATTGTCCAATGGTGGGTGGCATTGTGTCATTCGAAATTGGCATTAGTACTATATGTTAATGAGACGCAGACAAATTTTGTTGTACTGATGGCGTCTAGACTAATTTGATAAAACTAAAACAAAAATAAATTAATTAAAATTTATATATTCTTAAAATTGTTCTGACACATAAGAAAAAGTATGCTTGAAACGTCACACAAAGGTTGTGTGACAGTTTTTAATAAATATAAGTTTTTTTCTTCATATATTGTCCCAAGTAACTGGCTATACAAGTGGTGAATGAAGCGTAGAAAATGTCTTTTTCCAAACTTCAACATTTTACTTGATTTACAGAAAAAATTCCATTATTAAAAAAATTATTATTATTTAGCTTCACTGCCGTATGTTTGTTTGCTTGCCGCTTGTTTGTTTGTTTAAAATCTTCCAACCTACATTTCCCTTACTAAATAAAAATCAAAGTAATATTGTCTGTATGAAAGAATTGATTCATCTAGCTATATCATCTGTGGTGTAACAGATAGCATACTTGGTATGTAATCCAGATGTCCAGAGTTCGATTCCTGTTGGATTGGTTACTTTTTCCATATCAATATTAATAAAAAATTCATGGACGTATTTGTGTATATAGTAAACGCTTGTTCTTTCTTATGTCTTCTTAATCCTAATGGAATTTGGTATAGTACTGTGACGTGTTAAGTATACACAAATAATAATAATATGCGAAAACTGTTGAGAAGTATTTTTACTTAATTTTTTTTTAAGAGTAAAAACTTTGTCATCAATATTTCTAATTTCTGTTTCGTGCCATATTTATGAATTCTATCATTAAATTGGCTAAGTGTCTTCAAGCTAGAGTGAAATGAGTCCTATTTTTCATAAAATTTATTTAGGATTTTAAAAAATTTGTAAAGTATATCAATAATCTTATAACCATTAACAACGATTTATTACCTTTTTTTAATTTGCCTTATATATTTTAAAAGTATTAATTGTAAAATATCAGTAAATGTAAATTAGAAATTGATTTGACTTTATTTGACAGATCTGACAATAAACTATGTTTTGTTATGACGTTCACGTGTATGTGTTTATTTTTTTACTGTGAGCTCTCGCCAGTTTTCAAAATATGGTGGCAAAAACAAACCTAACAAAACAGTTTTAATTTTATTAAATAATTAATTCAAATGTTCGTCCACACCATTTGTTTAATGCAATTATATAAACTGCATATTTCATAGAATATTTACAAACATTATTTATTATGGTGCCTACTTTAATAATATAGTTATTATAATTTGCAAGTACACAAAACTTATGTTCTCCAATTAGACGCTATGTTAAAAGTTTGATTTTTAATCTATAATTAATTACTCTTTAAAATGATCGTTAACAGGTTTTTAATTTTTGAGGTAGGATAACTACTGAATTGAGCTATTCAATTTACTATTAAAAAAAATTATTATCTACTATCAAGCCTAATGCATGAACGTCCTTAAATATAAATTATAAATTATAAATTGTATTTAATTTTTTGTGATAAAATTTCAAATTCGTCCCCTTGTGAATGTGAATGAAGAAATTTTAACAAGAGCAATTTCAATATAATTTAAAATTTATTATACTTTAAATCTAGTTAATTTTCTATTTATTTTTATTTTTTGTCTGTTGATCTCGACTTTATAACTATCTCTAATTGTCAAAGAGTAAAGTACGACTAGCTAATTTATACTGATGATGACTACATTGTAGTCGAAATACGTATTTATAATACAAAAAACTGATCTAGGTAAAGGGGACGAATTTGAAATTTTATTTCAAAAACCTAGAGTTCTCACTAATTATCATTCGATAATATAACGTTTAATTTTTCGTGGTTCACTCTGTGCATACAACAGTGGAGCTATTTGGGAATGATAAATTTTATAAAACAAAATTATATTGATAAATTCATGTAATACATCGAGTGGGGTGATGTGAGACGAGATGAGGTGATTTACATACCTACATTACATTACATAACATAACATAACATTATAACTAATAAATAACATTAGAAATTGTCATTCATTTTACAATTGTATTATCAATAAAATAATAAATAACGAATGATCATTGATGATTGTATCTCATTAGTGATTTGTTTTTGTTATGGTTTGCTATGCTAATATCTAATTATTATTTATGGTTAGGGGACAATACATACTTCTGGCTTACATATACATATACATATATCAGTGCCGGATTAGCTACGTAGCAAGAGTAGCAAATGCTACGGGCCCCGCGCACCCACGCCTACCTGAGCGTAAAAAAAATTATTTAAGGAAATTACAAGTCACTGATGTTATATTTTTTTTGAGTCATTATTGATAACGTACTGTATGCTTTAGATAAACGTATGAAATCATACCATAAAATAACTAGTATTTTTGGAGTATTTCAACAGTTAAAATCTGTTTACAAAGATGAGATTTTGAAAAAATCTTCAATTATCGTCTGTGCTTACGCACATGATTTGGAGGACTGTCTAGGTGACGAAGGTGTTCGCTGAGCTGCTCAAAACAGATGTGGCTACTGCTATTGACCGGGAGAAGGACGAGGCTAAGGAACTAGACTTTAGAATCGTGTTTCCCAAATGTAGAAATTGCCTAGCGCATTTATTTGTATCTCATGATCACCAACTGCAGTGGCGAACGTTCTTTTTCAACGTTAAAGCGTATAAAAAAAGAGTAATACGATGGGCCAAAAACGTCTAAATCATCTCAGCTTGATGAATATAGAAACTGATTTACTCAGAGAAAACGATATCAATAGTTTAATCTCTAAATTTGTCCACATTAAATCCAGAAAAGTTCATTTGTAACATTTTCTTTTATTAATCATCCTAAATTTAAAACCTAAGGTAAAGCAAGGGCCCCTTAATGGAATTTGATACGGGCCCCGCGCTGCCTTAATCCGGCACTGACAATATATATATATATATATATATATATATATATATATATATATATATATATATATATATATATATATATATATATATATATAAGTTATATACCTAGTATATATGTAATTGTAGAGTTAGTTAATACAAGAGGTCACTACAATAAACCCTGTTTCATTGGATACTGATATATGAGAGTACGGTAGTTAGTGTTGCCGTGAGAGAAATAAGACCGGGCGAGAATAAGTTAGCGAGAGATAAGACCAAAAATTGGAATCCAGATTTTCAATAAATATTCGAGAGATAGACTGTAGTACTCTCTTTTATAGATTTTTAATCTATTAAAAATACTTGAAAATGATGATAATCTATTAAAAGATTATAGACTACTACCTTATTGTTTCAATTAAATTATGTAAATTCTAATTAAACTGTAAAAAAGAGAGGAGGCGAGACGATAGATAACTTACAAGTCAATACAATACAAGAGACATGCTACTCTCGTCTCACCATTTCTCACGGCATCACTACTGTTTATCCGAATCGTTCGGTCGCTATTTTAGCATCCCTGTATCTTTCTTGTCCAGAGCGTACTGATGACAGTCTTATTTCCATGATTACTGATGAGAAATACCCAGTTAAGAATTATTCCAAATTGCTATCTTTAATCGTCGAGAAGGTTCAAAGTGTTAATTTTATAGCGGATTGAAATTTGGTACAAATTTACGTCTTGGTGTGCAAATAAATGGAAAATAATCTGAAAACCTCAAAATTTAGCTAATATAACGAAAAATTTTATTAATAAATTTACCATGATAAATCGTTAAGTTTGTAGTTATTATGTGCAAAAAATTAGGGTTGGATGTGTGTACCTATGTACACTCGCGTTCATAAAAATTGAACCAACAGTAAGTCACGTTTCAACTGGTTTAATGTTTCATCTGGTTCAATTTTTATGAACGGGATTGAAATTTTTATGAATGGGAAATCTATGTAAGTCGGAAAAACGATAAAAGATCGATGAAACACATTTAACAAAATTTAAGAAGGCTTGATTAAAGAACATAATTAAATTTTATATAGTTTAAAAAGAATTTATTTTTTGTCATTTTTCATACTGAAAATAATCTATTGTTCCCTTAGACTTATAAAATTATTTTATTTAGCATGGTAGTGCCATCTATTACTAAAAATAATATACTCTATTTAACGACTAAATGACGATATTTTAAAATTAGATTAAGGAAGTACAACTCCAATACTATATTTTTTAGTTAAAATATATTAATTAAATAGAAACATGGAGCATCAAGAGCTATTGGGGGGCTATGAGTGCGTTGAGCTGTATTTTGAAGTCAAAATATTTCCTGATCATGTGCAAAATTCTTATACAGCTATATTTTATGCAGCAGAGCTAAGTGTTGTGACCTTTTATCCTGTACATAATATACATAGAGATACATTTAAATACAAACAGTTAATGTTATCAGAAATTGATTTTTTTGTTTAGCTAATTGAATTGTAGGATTTTTGTTTTAAATTTCATTTTGTAAATAAATAATCATAAAAAATTGAAAATCTCATATATCTCTATTATCTGTTTATATTTAAATGAATAATAGTGGGCTTTTTATGTGTTTGATATACCATAATATAACACCATTAATTTACTGTTCTATAGGTTGTTTTATTCCAATTTTATTATCCACGTAATTTTTTACCTCTATTTTCAATAGTGAGTTTTTATCGGTCCTTTTTATCTTCTGCTCTCCTGACTTCAAAAATATAATTTCTAACCGTGCAAATAGAATTTCGCGACAAACAAAATATTTCAAGCAAACCACTCCAACGCGAGTAGAATATTTTTCTGGTTTTTTCGAAATTCATCAAAAATGACTTGTAAAATGTAGACCATGAGATTTGCCTCTTTGAGACCCTTATTTCGGTATATAAACCAATTATTTTTGGAACTACGTGGGTGGAAATCGAATAAACCTTCGAAAGGTTTGATGATTTCTTCCAAGCGCATACTCTATTGACATAATAGTTAATTAGCAAATAATATCTTCATACTTGTTCCTCCATTCTTGAGATATTTATGTTCGAAACTCGAATAATTGTTAAAATTATATTTGTATACACATTTTGTTACCATAGATACCAAATTTTTGTATTTGTGGATATTAAAATCTATATGGTCAAAAATTTGATATGAAAAGCTAATATGGAGATCTCTGACAAATGACGGAGCTAGATAAATAGATCGTAACGGTTGCCCGGGACAGGCTACTCATCGACCATAAAGCCCATTGTGATGCCAAAGGATGTGAGGATATGAGTGGAGTGGAAGGAATTTTTGTGTATAGTCTAGGAATTGGTAGGATGTGCGGCTGCAGCCGACTCTGATAGGAGCTATGCCGATATTCATCTGGAGTTCGTGAAGGAAACTGCAGAAACCTTCTCAAGCATAGCCGGTTACTTCGTTCTTGTCCATACGCCGACAGTTTAGTCAATTAACCGCCTCTTGTTTTTCTGAATCAGTTCTAAGTAGATATAACGCCTTAGACATATGCCTTAAACCGCTCAGCGACTTGGCTGGTCAACGGCGGAGCTAAATATTTCAACCTATGGTCAGTAGTTACAAAGTTGTTCACGAAAGTGTGACCACGAAACTTGTAGACCAAAGAGTATGTCACGGAGGTTGGGACAGGAAACATCGACCAACTCTAGCTCTAGTTTATAATTTACATACCATAAAGCCTATCTTAGTTCTAAAGTTGCCATTACTAACTCGTAGTATTTTATACCATTGGGAAATTTGGGGAGGGGCATAAACGTTGAAAAAAATGATATCTTTCACACAACCTCTGTACATGTAGTCTGTATATAGAGGTTGTGTAACTGTTGAAACCAAATTTTTTATTTTTATATTTGATTTATTTATATATTTAAAGACCGATATTCTACCAAAAAACATTTTAAATAACTTCAAATGCTTAAAAGGGTTTTATGCCATTAATTAACCACATGATTTGTATATGGTCTCACTAAATATGGCTTGTCAAATGTACATTAGTTTGGTAAAATATACACAAATGGTCCTGTAACAATCACTTAGGACCTTTATAACTTCCATAGATACCTTATCACCAGGCTAATTAAGGTTTATAAATAAAATTTATAAACCTTAAATAAAACTTTTAGAATCGCTATATCTCAGAAATGATGATTCTTAAGAAAACAAATGTCAGAACAATTTTTATAGATAATTGAATGATATACAATTTTTGCCAAATCTATTTATATGATAAAACTTACCGTTTGCCAGAAAAATGCAGAAAAACGATAATTTCGACCTTTGACCTCGAATACAATTTTTTCCCGATGGAGGATCGATGGGACCTTTCCAAATTTTATTTGTAAAACTGTACCCAACGTCTGTACCAATTTTCAACTCTATGTGAATTATTGCAAGCTGACCACTAGTTTTTCATCTAAATTGACTGGATTATTTGTAAATTAATTTTTTCTATGAGTAGATTTTACAAAGGATTGAATATTTTTCTAATATGTCGGCGACAATTCAGTGTATGTTTTTAAAAATACAAAGGCTAAATAATGTACACTATTTACCATACACAAACACATATAGACGCTTTCGAAAGGAGAAAAAGCTCACACAAACATACACTCACACACAATTCACACATTTTACACAAAGCTAGCTGGCTAGCTGACTTTATTAAATATATACAGCTCTAGCTAGCTCTAGCTGTTCTAAGCTTTTTTCATCGTTTATTTTTTTCGATGAATTTATAAAACTAAACGTCGACCGTCATTTGTTTAATTTTCAACAAACTTGTTTCAATCCTCATCCCATTTAATTAACATACAGTCAACGGTAAACAGCTAAACATTATAGAAGGATGCAAAAATTATATGAAAAATATATATATATATATATATATATATATATATATATATATATATATATATATACTCACCTCTTAAACTTTTAAATTCTGATCCTCGTTTAGTTAGTTCTCACCTATACAGCGAGTTTTTAAAATTTTCAAGGTCGAATGAAATATTTAATTTAAAAAGCTACGTGTTGCAGTTAGAGGCGTGACAAAATTGAAATTTTCAAAAGGAGGTTTCTATAGGATGGCGCATAATTAACGTTATGATTTAATTGGTGATTACATTTTTTGTTTACGTTTTTTTTTCAGAATTAACTTTAAAAAACTTGGGAAATTTATGATGGAAAGACTCATCACAGAACAAAGAACCAAAGTTGTTCAATTTTATTTTGAAAGTCATCATTCGATTATTCAGATACAAAGATCATATCGAAATGCACCTAGCGCTCCAACAAATTACCGATTGGTTAAGCGTTTTCGGCAACAAGGGGCTGTCTATGATCTTCCGCGTGTTGGAAGATCTCGTGCAGTTCGAAATGATGTGAACATTGCTTGGGTGCAAGCAAGTGTTGAGGAAAACCCTGAAACTTTCACCAGGCGACATTCTCAGCAGTTGGTTATGTCTAGGCGGTCTTTGAGTTACGAGTTCACGAGTTAAAACCAAATGATGCACAAATACGTATTCATTCAATAAATCATAACGTTACTTATGCGCCACCCATTAGGAGGGGGAATCACAAAATTTCATATATCTCTTTTAATATTGGAAAAATAGAACCAAGTTATATTAGTTTGAGCTGTAGTAAGGAAATCTCTTTTGGAAATAATTTGCCACCGTGTCTAATTATCGTATCCTATCCTTATCGATATCGGTATATCCTTAGTTTATGAAAAAACGTTTTAAACAAAAGTTGTTCATTTTTAAAATAGGAACATTTTTCGACTCTAAATTATTTTTCTATCTCTTAAGGTTCAAACATTTTCCCCACTGGTGGGGGAATGCATTGTCCGATTTTACCCATCCACGAACTTGACCCCACTTTTTAGTTTTTGAGTTATCGTGTCCACTTTTTATGACTAACAGATGAACAAACAGACAGGCAGACAGACAAACGGACGGACATTTGGAAATGGATTTGTAAGGTCATTTTATAACAACAACTTTGTTTTTCTGCGGTTAATATTTTTAACCGTTATAAAAGTCGGGACTAAACTTAATATAACCTAGTGTCCACTTTTTATGACAAACAGATGGGCAGGCAGCCAAACAGGCGGACGGACATGTTTTTCTGCGGTTAATATTTAACCGTTACAAAAGTCGGGACTAAACTTAATACAACCTTCGATATCTCTCCTCTAATATTATAAAATTATAAATAATCTGTTTATTTACTTATTTGTTTGTTTGTTAAAAAGCTTATGATGCTTATGTTTAAAAGCTGCGACTTAAAAACTGGTATGCAATTTATCTCGCTGCAAGTGATTCGAAATTCAAAAATATTCACTGAAATTGGCAGAAGTGTCGATAAATATTAAGTAAGTACTGGAAGCGGTGGGAAATTACATTGAGGTTTTTAGTCTTAAATGGAGCCGGAGATATAACAATCCACGGGTAGTATATAAGCTGGTATTACATACACCGGCTATAAAAAAATTTAAATACAGTTTTTCTGTTGTGTTATTATTAACCTTCAATATTTCCCGTATTCTTTATACAGCTTCTGTTTTCATTTGTTTTCAGAGGTAGGTAGTAAGTTTGTCGGTCAATTAAATTTTTTTTTCTGTAATTGGTTTCTTTGCCCCTGTTTGTGTTGTTTATAATACACACAACCTTCAACGTTTAGTACCTGATGAAATACTTAAGGGAGTTCCAGCATAATATTACTTTTCGACAGATATTGCTCATTTTTTTTTCACAGGTTGAAAATATTGTTTTCTATTAAATCCCGAAATTTCAGAATTTTTGACCGTTTAGAACGCGGGATAATTAATAACAAACTAATCATTATCTCTCATGAGAACCATGTAAAACTTCATGCCCGTCCAACTATTATCTGTTGTATTAAAAAACATACTCAACAGAATTTAAAAAAAAAACTAGGATAGTAAAGATAAACATTTATTAAATATGATTTTTTTTTTTTAAATCGTGTTTTACCGTTTTGTTTTCTTAATATTATACTTAAAATATATTTTTTTTAAATTACATTAATTTGTATGTAAATATGTGTATGTGTTTATATGTATTCCATAATAAAAGCAAATCGGTTTTCGGTCCTGATTATACAAGACAGTGCGGGAACTACCTTAAACATACTATACATACATAAACAGAGAAAAAAAAGCATCGAATTAAAAAATATATAATTTATATTCAGAATACTTAGTACGGCTTTTTTTTCTCTAATTTTAACTTACTTCAAAAAGTTTACAGACTATTTTCATGTTTTTTTTTTTAACTTCCATTTATAGACAAAGAAACGATATTGAGAAAAAAAGGTGTATTATATTGTGTTTGCTTGTGATGTAGATGGGCAATACAGGAGCGTAACATATAGCACATATAAATAACACTATGTAACACACAAAAATTCATCGAAATATCGAATAGTGATTCATATTAGGTACATCTAATATACAAATGAAAACGAGGTTTTGTTTTGATCATATTACATAATTACTCCTTGCAACACTTGTTTTTGGGGTAGTCATAAAAATGTATTTTTTCGGCAAATATTGGTCTTCAAAACATTTACATTACTCTTAAAAATACACAAACCGTTTGTGTTTATTTTTGTAACTTATTGAGAGGCTTTATCAGGTTGATGAGGAACCAGCTATTCTTGCAGACTTCTGTTGATACATTTTACGGGATACTACAAGCAGCCGGCATAACAACAAAACGACCATGCAATCTTTATTTCGATTTGTATAAGTAAAATAATTATATTTAATCGAAAAACAAGGGAAAATAGCAACTAACTGAGTTAATTTCTTAAATACTCGGTTTATACTGAATTAATGTAAAAAAGTTGTTTATTTAAAAAAAAAGGAACATTTTTTGTCTTTACATATTTGTTCTATCTCTTACGGTTTCAAAGTTGGGTAGTTTTGCCCATTTTGCCGAAACATGGTACGATTTTGCATTCACTAACTTTACCTTACTTTTTAGTTTTAAAACACACATACATAACGTCAACTCGCTATCGAGTTTCGTTCTTGAGTTATTGTGTTTACGATGGACAACTTTGCGGAAATGGACTAATTAGGTCATTTTATGAACACCTATATCAAAATATTTTTTTCTGCGATCAATATTTTCAACCGTTACAATCAAAGTTGGGGCTAAAATTAACATACCCTGGTATATATTATATACCGGGTATAATAAATCAATGAAATGATTGATTTGATATCGCTTAAAACATTATAAGCATTAAGTTAATGCCTGGTTTAATACAGATAATCAGATGAATGATGTACGTGACTGTTAATGACGGGGATTTATTCCATCATTAAGCTGAGCATTTTTATTGACAATGATACTGAAGTAAAACTATGTTAGGAATTGAATCTTCAGATAATTCTGCGGTTTCAGCAAATATTTTATGACAATTAACAGATTTTATTTAATTGTATGTAATAATAAAATATATTTAAATGTCCGCTTTAATAATATAATTTGACATTTTAAATGCAACGAACTGAATAATGTGACACATACAAACGACATTAAATTTGATAGTGTCATTTTCGATTAACAGAATTTTTTGGTAAGGGTAAGAGTTGTTTTTTATAGCAAAATATATATAATATAAATGTATTTGAATTGTGTTTGTTAAAGCTATGAAACATATTTCACGTGTATGCGTGGTATTTTGGGCTTTTTTTCTAAACTTTCATGATTTAGCTATGCGTAGGTCAATTTCAAGTTGTGCTTTTTAATTTTGTTACAAGAACCATTAAAGTTATAATGATTTAGCTCAGCGTAGGTCAATTTCAAGTTGTACTTTTTCATTTTGATACAAGAAGCTTTTACGATAAATAAAACTTACAAATTTCGATCAGAACTAAATAACTTATTCAGTGAACATGTTAATCTTTGGATGTGGTTAAAAATGCTTCTTGCATCATTTGCAATTTTTTATCTAATTTTATTTCTCTAATCCGTGTTATATGGAATTTTCTTACTGACGATTATTTCGTTTCAATCGAAATACCGGAATCTTGGTGGAAGTCTTATTTTCTCATATATAAGTCTTATGTTTTGAGTAGCGGGATAGAAGTCTTAATATTTGAAGTTTGGCAGTTTTTGAGTGCCACAAACTTTTTATAATCCATTTAATCAAAGAAAAATCGTGCCAGTCAACGTAGTAAGAATCCAAAAAATGTCTCGCTATGAGATTTTGTTGGAATATAATTTCCAGGATTATTATTCGGGGTTTAAAATCTTTTGTTTAAGTGACGGTACGCCCCAATTCCCTTAATTATTTTCTAGAAACACAACATGTTTCATGTTTGTGAAAAATAAATACAGACAAATTGTAATACTCTGAATATTAATATTCAATAAAATTTCAAATTCGCCCCAATATCTAGATCAGCTTTGTGTTATAAATACGTATTTCGACTACAAAGTAGTCATCATTAGTATAAATTAGCTAGTCGTAATATACTCTTTGACAAGTAGAAATAGATAGAAAATCGAAATCAGTAGACAAAAATATAAATAAATAAAAAATTAAAATATAATAAATTTTAAATTACTCTTGTTAAAATTACTTTGATTCAATTTACTCTTGTTAACATCACCCTTATTAAAATTACTCTTATATTGTCTCAGGATATGTTATCCGTTGCAAAATTGGTGACAGTTTCATGGGAAACAATATAAGAGTAATTTTTATAGGATTGATGTTAACAATAGTAAATTGAATGAAAGTAATTTTAACAAGAGTAATTTCAATAAAATTTATTATATTTTAATTTATTTTGTTTAATTTTTTATTTATTTATATTTTTGTCTATTGATTTCGATTTTCTATCTATTTCTAATTGTCAAAGAGTAAATTATGACTAGCTAATTTATACTGATGATGACTACTTTGTAGTCGAAATACGTATTTATAATACAAATACTGATCTCTAGGTATTGGGGCGAATTTGAAATTTTATTTCAAAAACCTAGAGTTCTCATTAATTATCATTTGATAATCTAATATTAATATTCAATGACAATTACATTCAAAATGGGTATTATTTTTAAATAAAATCATGTTTAAAAAAAAAAATTAAATTAAGAAATTTTGTGCAGTAAAATAAACGAACCTATACCACACGCTTTCGCATATAGACACGAACAAACCCCTAACTCCTTTATTATGTAAATATTTGAGTAAAATATTTCGCGTATACTAATTTTAAATACTATCAATTTATCTTGTCACATTTAAGAACTAAATAATATGTATTTTAAAGTGAAAAAGGGGTGAATTGAAAATTGTTTTGAAATAACAGTTAATTAAAATTTTCAAATGGTATGTAGTATATATGTATGCAGGATATTTTAATGAAAATATATTTTAATTTGTGTTCTTTATTAGGGTTATGTAATAGCGATTGCTAATTTAATTATAAAGTAGAAAAAAAATTTGGTTTAAACCTGCCGCATAGCATCCATCTATATAAAGAAAGAGCATAGGTGCCAATTTTTTTAAAATTATTTATAAATTTAAGGTAGTTTGGTGTCGGTAATTGCAGAGTTTTGTCAACATTTTTCTTTGAACCGGTCAATTGTTTGTGAATTATTGATGTACACTTTAATCTTCATACTTTACCGACAAATTTAATTTTTTTTTTTTTAAGTTTTTTGGAGTGTTTTTTAGCGAGTTTTCAAAGAAAATTTAGCTATTAGTTTTGTACCGATGCGAAAGAATTTCGGAAAAATTTTTGAAATATAAATCGAACTTAATCTAGTAAATATCAAAAATCAATGTATGTATAAATAAAGTTTAGTGACGGTGATTTTTGATATCTACGAGGTCAGTTCGATTTACATTTGATAAAATGTTTCCGAAATTCTTTCGCATCGGTACAAAACCAATAGCTAAATTTTCTTTGAAAACTCGCTAAAAACACTCTAATTTTCCAACAAAAATTAAATTAATTAAATCAATAATTCATATATATATACCGGATCATCCCAATAGGGAATATGCATGAAAACTTTTTTTCACATTTATTTTCAGAATATGAAAATACTGTTAATACTGTAATAATATTTAAAAACGAAATTAAAATCCGACAAATATCAAGGAAGCTATAAGCTTTTAAAGATTATTATCTGTCTCTTTGTTGCAAAAATACTAAAAACGGAGTTTTACGTGTATTTTAAATGGTGAAAGTGTAATATGACGTCACATAACATATCAAGAGGGCTATCACCCTCTTTGTCTAATCGGGAATTTCAATCATTTTACCTTGACATTTGTCAAGTAAACATGCTTCAATTCAAGTGAAAAGAAATTTTCATGCATATTCCCTATTACAGAAATACTAGTGTCTTCAGCTTTCTTTGTTGAAAGGCCCGCAATCAATAAGATTTTCTTTTAACCTCTTGAAAATACGTTTATCAGGTTGTCTTCTTTCTGGATAGCGATTGAAATATATTTCAGATGCAATATCACAATTGTTATTACTTTGAATAAAGCTTTCTAACATATCAAATTTCTCGTAATTTTTCGTAAGACATCTTTTACATTTACGATTAAATGAGTTTATTATTTTTATGGCGGAAACAAAATTGTCATCAATAATAATCATAATAATCATCGCCTCCTTGAAATAAACATAAAAAACGCCAAAAATTAAACTAGGAAATTACTATTTTGGCTATTTCAGACATACGGATGAAAAGCTACTCGATAAATGATACATGGTTAAAAAGAGGAAAAAACATCCGTTCTAGCTAAGCCATAGCCAACTATACTACCTATTTAAAGAAAACACAATTTTAGGTCATATCTCGAAAACCAACCTTTCTTCTCAAACTTTCACGACACCCCTGGATTATTATATACCAAAAAAGTGCCTTGAGAATGTAAACATTATTTTCATCTAGTTTTACAAAGAACCAAGATGCTAGCAAACTTTTGTTGACACCAATGAATTAGTCTCAAAAAAATAGATCGAGAATGTGCCATCCATAGTTACCGAGTTACCCCATAAAACCATCGAAATTGGTCCACTCTGTACACAGACGTAAAATATTTTTATATATAAACAAAATATACATGAAATATTATTTATATGGCGTCAACATTCTCAACACTTCAGTACAGAAGTAATCAGCCTTGAATTAGAAGATGAATTACATTAATTTTTCCATAAAATTTTATGACTTATGAATATTCAATATCCGCCTGTAGTTAAAATTTCTGTACATTATTTATTGATAACCATCATATTTTGCTTGGAATTTGTTAATTAATTAATAAATATTTTTTTTGTTTTTTTTTGTTTTGAAGCATAGAAACTAAAATAATTCTTAAGATTCGTAGTTTGGAAAAGTATCATTAGCTAGTAGGATCAAATCTGCCTGTATATCAGAAATGTAACAGATATACACCGTGTAACTGAGCAACCATGTTTTTATAAATTTAAAATAATAATTCGAATTTGTTAATATAAAAGAGTTTTATGTTACATTAAAAAAAAATGTATTCTAAATTAAAAATTTATTATTTAATTATAAAAAAGCATTTTATTTAAATTAAAAGAATAAATATAATATAATTTAAAAATACATTATTTAAATAAAAACTCAGTTGCTCAGTTACTCGGTGTATATAAATATGTTTTCTTGCAATGAATTTCATTCCGTTTTAGGCACTTTTTTCCAACTGCTTTCGCCTATAACTAATCAATGTCACTTTTATTTATACAATAGACACCTTTTATAGCACCAAATTGTATTCAAAATTCACTATAATATGGAATTTAAAACATAAATAGAATTAATAACAGATAATCTGGTGTTTTTAAGAAGATTTTGATACAACAATTACCTTTTATTATTGTCATTTTTAGGTGAATGTACTATCAACTCCATAAGTAGTATTCATTTTTTTAAAAATTATTTCGATTTGTACCGAATCTATTTACTTTGCGAAAAAATGTTTCGAATAAATATTATTTGTTTCAAAATTCCTTACAAGTTTTGTTCAAAGAATTTTTGCGAAAATCGAATAGATTTGACACTAATTAACAGTTAAAATTATGAGAAGTGAATGCCATTTATGAAGTTGTTAGTATACGTATTTTATGAATGGTATTAAAATGATACAGGAATATAAAATGTAATGTTTTTATTTCCTTGTATTTACACAATTTAGGTACGGGATTTTCGTGACCTGTTTACCATTATTATTCAATGTTGTTAAATCATTAAAGTGATTTAAAAATATCATCTATACTTACCTTTTTTATATTTTATTAAATTAATTATCTATATAAAAATCAATAAATAGAATTTACGTATTTGGTAAAATAAATTTATTGGCTTTTGCCAATTTCAAACCTATAAAGAGGTAAAAAACTGTGCAAAAAAGTTCGATATTATTATTATATTATGTTTTATATTATGATATTCTGGTCGAAGATTGTTCCAACCGAATACTACAATCTTTCACTTTATCGATCATACCATGGAGACTAGATAAGGAGTCCGAACTCCATGTAAACAAATAGTTGACAAAAATAAGATGTCAGTAATGTTCCTTTTGCACCGGTGACAGTTGAGGGAGTATATGGCGCAAGTTTGATTTGAAAAACATGACGCATTTATGTAGTATTATAAAAATTATTTGCAGCCAAAATATTTTTCCAATAAAATTGTTTTTTTAATAAATGAAATAAAGTAATTAGTTGAAGTAAGTGATAGTTAAAAATTCACAAAATAATTACATAACAATAAAAAACAAAATAGTAAGCTGTAAAGTTGGAATTATAAAAATGCTAATAAAGTAAGTATAAATTAAAATCAATTTAGACGATTATTGAATTAGATATTAAATTAAACTTTTATTTAATAATAATAAGTCTAACAAAATGACAAATATATACTTCACTCCGGTGCAAAAGGAAACTAGCGACGCTAGTGGCACAAAAAGTAAATATAACTTACGTAATATACCATTACGTTGAAATATTTTGTCAATTTTCCCGTTTGAGTTCGGTCTCCTTGTCTAGTCTCCGTGGGTCATACCCCCAACTTGGTCAGGTTAGCGTGTTTTTAGGCCTCTGCAGTAAAATGCGTTCTATATATTTCAGTTATTGTAAAAGGTGCACAGTCGTTTTTATATGACGTGGGAACTGGTCGAAATTTAATATTATTTTGAAAATATTGTCCACATTCAGAATTGACTCTGCTTGTCTACGGTTTTATAAGTACGGTTTTATAACAATACATAATTCAATTTATATTTCATATAAATTGACTTAAGTGGATTCTGGTTATTTAATATTATTTTGTTCAATTATTATTATTGGTTGGACACTTGGACAACACAAATTATATAAATTTGACATCACATAGTAGCTTTATAAAACTGAGTATTATATAACACGTCCATCAGGTTACAACCGCAAAATGACTCAAATACAAACAGATTCTTTAAACCATTTATTATTTATAGATAATTTTGTCTGGAGTACCAATTTGCGTATGCGGTTGTTGGAATATACTAAGATATATTTGGTATATTCAATCTTTAAGTTTGTTGTGGTTATGAAGGGTACCCTTGCGGCGTATAGATTGCACTAAGGCGACTAGATATTGAAGTTCCAGATTTACGAGTGAACAAGGGATCAACGAGTGGATAGACTTTAAACACCATGATCACTGGGAAAAGATACCGCCGCAATAACTCTGCTTTGGAATATATCCAAGAGGCTGTCCCACAATGCACTCAACCTGAACAGCATACAACTTCGAAAGGTTAGCGTATTCACCACCGGGCATTATTACCTACGAAAGCATCTGCACACAATAGGACACTAGAATGGATCCATTATGTACAGCCTGAGCAGCAAGGAGAAAGAAACACCCAGTCACATTATGTTTAACTGTGAATTTCTCGATACAAAATATTCGGTACATCTCACTCCAAATATTTGAATGTTTAGAAAAACCTGCTTAGCATGCTCCTGGCTATTGCCAAGATATGGGAGAAGCGAACCTCGTTAGACGGTTATAGAAGGGGTATCACAAGGGATCATAAGGTCGAAGTGCAACCCTTTTCATACCCCAGGGTTTATCTATCTATCTATCAATTGGCACAAGTACCGCTTACTACACCTAATAAAGAAAAAGTCAAGGTCATAGGAAACATTGCCATTAACAA
Source organism: Nineta flava (assembly GCA_963920215.1). Lineage (NCBI taxonomy): Eukaryota > Metazoa > Arthropoda > Insecta > Neuroptera > Chrysopidae > Nineta > Nineta flava. Next base: position 10,676,410 of record OY986040.1, on the reverse strand, counting down.
GAACCGGCCAAGTAGCCGCGCTTTTTAAGGTTCTCTACTTGGGACTGGGATGTTGTGGGTTCGAATCCCGGCATAGACAGTTTGTCAATTATTTAAAAAAAAGGACGGTTAATTGACTAAACTGTCGGCGTATAGACAAGAACCCAGTAACCGGCTATGGTTGTGAAGGTTTTCTGCAGTTTCCTTCACGAACTCCAGATGAATATCGTCATAGTTCCTATCAAAGTAGGCTGCAGCCGCACATCTACCAATTCCTAGTCTACACACAAATTCCTTGTCCTCCACTCCCATCCCTAGGCATCCTAATGGACAGCCGCTACAACTTAATCTAGCATTGCCATTAACAAAAATAAAATTCTGCAGAATTCTGCTACTTCGGGGTTTGCGTCTAAACGGTATATTTAAGAATATTGATCCCAACAATTTTTTCGAGATTACTTTGAATAATTTCATATAGTCATGGAAAAATCACCATTTTTCATTACGGTACAGTGACTGATGTCACGTTAAAAATAAATAGTTTAGAAAAATAACGGAGTTTTATTAATTTTGTTCGATGTATTTTTCCCCAAGTAATGTTTGGCGAAGGATAATGATTCTTGAAAACTGATGAATAAATTATAAATATGATAATTATAATTTTATATTATGTATTTCATATAAAGGTTGATTCAAGAATTTTTTAATTTAATATTCATAAAGTACAAAAATAATTAAAATATTTTGTAACATAAACGTACGTAATTCATAATTATTTCATATAAAAGTATAAAATACCATCTCTTTTCTTCTATAAGCTGCACAATTAATTTCCTGTGTACACTTTCAAAATAAATCGTGTTATACCGTTACTCAGCAATATTTCTCTCAAACAAAATACCAAAGTCCTCAACATATTGATTACAAATTTTTGTTTTTAAATGAAGATTTACCGTTAAATTGCCGTTAAATCTTTCAGGTTCTGCTGGGTTTTCCGGCCGTCGGAAAACGAAACAGTTATGAAATTATCTCAGTGTCTGTCGTTAAATTGCCATTCATTCTTTCCTTACCTAGGTTTTTCTGCATTCAGAAAACGATACAAAACAAAACACTCCTCAACATATTGATTAGAATTTTTTTAAAGTGAAGATTTACCGTTAAAATTTCATGAATTGTTTGAGGTTCGGTTAGGTTTTCCGGCCTTCGGAAAACGAAACAGTTATGAAATCATCTCAGTGTCTGTCGTTAAATTGCTATTAATTCTTTTCTTACCTAGGTTTTCCTGCTTTCAGAAAACGATACACTTATGGAATCACCTCGGTATCTGTACCCGTCGATTTTTTCAGAGATATTTTCACGTAAATGATTAAAATTTGACATAGTAGTAATAAGCAGCTACCCAAATACCGACATGATGTTTAATATGCGAATATTTTAGTTAAAGACTCAGTTATTTAGGGTTGAAACACCACATAAAATACTTTTTTTTTTCAAGATTATTATGTGAGAAGTTAATTAAAAACTTTTTGAAGCATCATTTCAAAAATACAAACTTCATTTGTTGTGATTAATTTTCTTTAACATTTTTTTAAACGCTTTAACGCTTTGTGGATCTTTGATGATCCCACTTGTAGATCCTGTATGGAGGACGGTGAAACCTCCATACATGTTATTTGCACCTGCAGAATCCTTCAGAGTGTCAGGCATAGAATGTTTGGATCCGAAACCTTGGATCCATCAATCCTGGGACCAATTCCAGCGGAGAAGCTGTGGATTTTCTGTGCGGTGTCTGGCCTCAACAGAATCCTATAGCTTCATCCCTTTACAATATCACCTCTTACCCGAAGACGTCTCGCCTTCGGGTGACAGGTCGTTCCCAAGGAGGGCACATAGGACCCCTTGGTCTAGGTGCTACGGGCCCATTTTCGGTACCCCTCTTGATAATTATTATTATAAGTAAGGACCTAACTTAATATATCTTGGTATATATTATATATCCTGAGTATAAAAATTATCCCCGATTTCGACAATGTTGCTGGGGTATAACATAATGTCCATTTTGACAATGTTGCTGTTGGTATAACATGATGGACATTTACAAATAGTATATAATAGTTAGATAACCTTCAAGGTACTCTAACTTAACATTCATTTAATTTTGTGTAAGCCGTCTAACTATGGTAGTGTTGTGTTGTGTTCCATTATGGTCGTTACCAGAATTGAGTTTAAATATTTAACAAGCAATATACAATTAAATATAATAAGTAAAGTCACCAAATAACTAAGTCCATCTATCACGAATACACACATAGAGATCTACATAATTAAAGGTCTAACTGAGCTACACATTACCACTGAAGGTTTATGGTGGTGGTGGTTTCACTTCAACTTGCTGTTTTATTCGTGTACAATGTGTCTAACAATTGAAGTAATGCACTCGAAAGGGTTTTTTGTACTATGTTGCACAATTGCAATTCAATATGCCAACATGGTAGATGGAGTACTCCATATTGCAGTTAGAAATTTTGTCGATCTGAGTGAATAGTGTCAAAAAAAAAAAAAGAATGATATGAAAAGGTTGGCTGTTCCGTCAGAGTCGTCTTTGGTGTAGCGGTAAGCACGCTGGACTAGATATCCAGAGGCCTGAGAGATTCAGAGGCCTCTCTATAAAGTATACACTAGTCTTCTACAGTTTGTCTTACGTAACCGAGATGGAATTTGGACAAACATCGTATTGCTGACGCTTAAGTATACACAAATAAATAAATATATATATATATATATATATATATATATATATATATATATATATATATATATATATATATATGATTAATAATTTCGACAGAAGTAATACTGTCAAAATAAAAAATAAGAATGATATGAAAAGGTTGGCTGTTCCGTCAGAGACCCGATAGATCCAGATATCCCGAGGCTCGAGGTTCGATTCCTGGTTGACGAGTTAATTTTTTCATATCAGTATTTAATTGAAAATTATATAACAATTTATAGTATAACGAACAAAGAAGGATATAATTTTTGCAATTAACAGACATATTTGTCCGTATACTTAGAATGAGGGACCAGTCCAAGTGGCCGAGCGGTCTAAGGTGTTATGTCTGTGCAGTATGTCTACTTGGAAACTGTGAAGTCATGGGTTCGAATCCCAACTTCGGCAATTTGTCAATTATTAAGAAAAAAAAGGGGTGGTGTAATTGACTAAACTGTCGGCGTATGGATAAGAACGAAGTAACCGGCTATGCTTGAGAAGGTTTTCTGCAGATTCCTTCACGAACTCCAGATGAATATCGGCATAGTTCCTATCATAGGATATGCAGCTGCATATCCTACCGATTTCTAGTCTATACACAAAAATTCCTTCCACTCCACTCACATCCTTCGGCATCACAATGGACCTTATGGTCGAAGTGTAGCCAGTCCAGGGCAGCCTCTTCAATCCAACTCTTGAGCACAGAGGTTCACCGGCATGGGCTATTACTTATTGCACTTGACCTAGTTGTAACCGCCCATTCGCATATCTGTTCGTGAACACGATAGTTTAAAATCGAAAAGAGATAACGACCTTAAATTTTGTGTGGATTTCAAGTTGACTTGAATGAGTCAAAGAGGATCATGCTTCTCCTAGGGTGAAAATTATCTAACTTTAAATCCGTCGGCGATAGTGAAAATATTTTGGGACCAAAAACCTTTGCTAGAAACTTTTTAAAAGTAATCTGAATAGTTTTGACTACTCTTGATTACTCTAAATAGTAGACACATTGATAATAAACTCAGTATATATCGGATATTTAAGCAACTAGCTCAGTTAGTTGCTTAAATCATTTCACTCACTTAACTCATTTCGAGCCTCGATAGGTTTGTTGTATTCCATCAGGTGCCACCGTAGGTTTGTGCCGGGTAGCCAATGTAAGCAGCTTCCTAGGGTGGCAAATGTTTAGGGACGGAAAATTACACTCGATAGAACGCTACTTGGATGATCTAAATATAATTTTTAATTTTAAAGCGTACAAGTCTGATACATTATTGAAGCACTGACAATAGTGAAAATGAATAATGGCGTCAAAACTGGTCAAGTGGTCAAATTTGATGCTCGGGGTCAGCATGTAAATGTACCTTAAAAAGAGGGGACCTAATTTTTGCAGCCGCCTAAGGAGGCGAAATATCCCTGGCCGGATACATTCTGTTTTCGAAAAAAAGTTTTGATCAAAAGTTGATAGAATTTATATGATGAACTGTTTTATTATAAAAATAAATGGTGTATTAATTAGTTATTTTGTTTGCTAACGATCTTTTCCGAAACCCGAAATTGGTATCAAAAAACTTTTTTTCGATAACATGTTTTGAGACAACCTGTATTATTTATGGTGGAACATATTATACAACTAGATATACAACTTTCTACAACTACTACACCAGTCACAATGTCAGTCAAGCCTGGCCTAAAGAACTTTAATTAAAAACCAACCCTTGTTATTGTTGTCCTTCTCGGCATCATATAAATTAAATTACACTTTTTTTTTATTTATAATAATTGTTTGAGTCGTATATACGTACACATAGATTAAAAGCTTTTCGCATCTCTCTCTTCCTTTCCTTGAATGTAGTAGTTATATGTACACTTACTACACATATTTTATTCACTTGGTTTTTAAAATCTAAAGCATATCCTACAAACATAACATACATACATGAGCTTTAGAAAACTTTCCTTGATATTTATGTGTTTTAGTAAAAATATTTTAGATTTGTGTATACCTATTTGTGTGCGGCAGCAAAATAATAAAGGAAAAAAGTGCCGTTTTTTTATTATTTTTGAATGAAAAACCTTTGATTATATTGCCAGAGTCAGCCAGCTCTACAAAGGTATAGATTGCAATTTATTAGCTTTACCTACATTATACTTTATTTAGTGCAGTCAATATCATTGGGGTTACCATAATTTTAGGTTGGTACAATTGGCTGCAAAAGTTGATGCTATTGATTCGGTTTTCGAATAAAAGTTGTTCATTAAGAATATAGTAATAGCTTTTATTCGAAATTTTTTTTCGAAAACTGAATGAATGCGGCACAAATCAATTATAAAAAAAAAATTATAAATTAAAAAACTAACATTACTTTTGCATAAAGATTATTAAGATAATCAAAGAGAACTCTAGGTTTTTTGAAATTAAATTTCAAATTTTGCCTAGAACAATTATTTCTATTGTATAAATACGTATTTCGACTACAAGGTAGCCATCATCAGTATGAATTAGCTAATCGTAACTATCTCTGGGATATGGAGTTAGCGATATGTTGCTCGTTATTAATTTGGTGCGTGTCTCACAATAATATTAAAAAAGCTTTGTCTTTAATATGATCTGAACGAGGTAGTACCTGAAGGATTATTTGAGTTGACTGACCAATTAAGGGATTAAGTGTGTGAAGAGCCCAATCTATTTATTGGCGGTTTTCTTTTCTGATTCTGAAAAATGGATTTAGTTTTGCTATAACTTTCGTCTTTATGTCAAAAATAAAGCACATTACCGTCAATTATATGACACGGCCAAATTTAGGCAAAGTGAATTTGTTCTCTTATAATATTAAATGAAGATTATTACGGATAAGGGTAAGGGTACGTTCATGTATGCGACTTGCTGGTAGATAAAATGTTTTTTAAAAAACAAAAATTTTAAACCCCCTCCCTCAAAAATTTTAAACCTGTTGATGATCATTTCAAACAGTAATTATCGATAAAAAATCCAACTTATAATACACCCTCTAATGGAGAACATAATTTTTTTGTACTTAATATTATAAAAACTATATTATTACAGTAGACACCATAATGAATAATGTTTATAAATATTCTTTGAAATATGCATTTTTTTTTATAATTGCATTGCAAAAAAAATGGTGTTGACGAACGTTTGAATTAATTATTTAATAAAATTTAAACTGTTTTGTTAGGTTTGTTTTTGCCACCATATTTTGAAAACTGGCGACAGCGTACAGTAATAAAATATACACATACATATACACTGTCAAATTAAGATCTGTCAAATTAAATCAAATCAATCTCTAATTTACATTGACTGATATTTTACAATAAATACTAAATATTTAGGACAAATAAAAGAAGGTTATTAAATCGTTGTAAGCTTATTGATATACTTTACAATTTTTTTAAAATCCTAAATAATTTTATTAAAGGTCGTACTCATTTGACTTTAGCGTAGCACATGAACGTCCTTAAGATCAGCACGCGGTAAACAGTTAAATAGTTTTGGTATATACGAGTAAAACAATTTTAATACTATAAAACTAGTGGTCATTACTCATTAGATTAACAAGACAACTAATTAATTTTATTCTATTAATTAACATAAATAAAAAATTCACAAATTATTTATTCAATTCTTTTATGAAATAGATTGAAATAATTTGTTAACAAATTAAATCCATTTTAATGCCATTAATTTTATACATATTCTCGTACATACCGGATGGTTTTTTGTCAGATGATACAACATAGATAGATAGTATGGCGAGAAATAGTCGTATGTTCTTTAAAAAACCTATCAATATTTATTTTAAAGCTACTTAAACCTTGTCTTTTTTTCACGGGGATGGAGGTTAACGTCAAAATTTTAAATCATAACCCCTATTTTTTCTTATTTAAAATTTACAAAGAATAATAATCGAAATCTTTGGACTTTGATCCTATTTTAGATAAGAAACGGATGAATATGTGTACAGAATATTTTTAAAAGCTTTTTATGGTGTTTAAAATACAGTAATCTTAGGTACCTAGACTTAAAAAACTACCGGTCAGGTAATATAACGTTCTACTTATCTCATAAAGGTTGAAATTATGATACGGCTCGATGAATGCCTTGTGTCGAAAAAGTTCTAGTCCTTCTCTCTTTCCCATTCAAGAATTTGTTTTGGCATTCAATTATATTCCAAATTCTAAATTCTATGTAGTTGTTTAGCCAATGATTCGCCAATGATAATATCCTGTTCAACGATTTCAGCAAAAGCAAGAAATCGTGATTTTTGACTGTTTTCCCGTTTTTTCTCAAAAACTACCGATTCAATTTCAATTAAAGACACGTCAATCGATAGGGTTTTTGATATAACTACAACTTTTTTACTACCTACAACTTTTCTATTTAACTTTTCCTGATCGGAGTTCTAGTTTTTTTTTATGTGCAAAGAAAACATTTTTTTGGCTGTTTTTAATTTTTTAGGTTATGTTCGGTGCTCTCGATTTTCGAGAGCAAAAAACGCTATCTTTTTCGAAATATTTTTCTCTACACGACCATATTTTTTGTTTACTGCTATCAATTTGTGACCTACATTTCACACGTTGATTGGTCTATATTGGCCAATTGACCTGGCGTAGTTGAGTCCACTATTTTACTCTATACGATGTACTTTAATTTATTAATATTATTATAAATCCATGACTAATTATATATATTTTTTGATTTCAGATTAAACAACTTATTCATCAGGGATAGAAGAATATTCAGAAGTTTTGTCGCAAAAAAAAAATTAAAAAGAATTAAAACTATTTTATGTATTTTCCTATTACATAAAAAACAAAACACAAAATATTACTAGAAATTTTACCGAATTTAAATGATTCGATGGTTGTTTGTGGTTGGTGTTTATTAAATAATTATTAATTAATTAATTTATTAAAATTATTCTTTATACCTGATTTAAAATATTTGGCATAACATAATATTTAAATTCAATATTAACTAATTGTAAAATAATTTCTGTGTGTTTATTTGAAATTAATGAAACGTTGCGCGACGTCGATCGGGTATCTCGGTGTGTTTTTCCAAATTTTTTCTATTTATTTATATTTTTTATAGTAATAATTAATTCAATAATACGTTTTGTGTAACAATATTAATTGTGTGTTTGTTATTTTGGTGAAAATTAAATGTGGTTTTTATACAGTGATTGTTTTTAAATGAATTTGGGTGATCAAACCGCAAAAACAACGGCCAAGCACGACAAATAACAACAACCAGAGTACTACGGGGAGAGAGAGCGTATGAAACGGACGTAACGAACTACGTGGTGGATATACTACTACAACGTTAATTATAACCAACCAACTACAATTGCTATTACTGCCAACTTCATAAAAAAAAAAAATACAAAAATAAACAACACTATAGTAGTCCTCGTAACGTTACTACAAAACTGAGTGATATTGTCTGTGTTTGTGTGTGTGTTTTTGTGTTTGGGTTTTACGCAAGAATTAATTATGATGTTGGATGAGAAAAATTACTACTGTCGGAGAAAAATAATTACTACAAAGTATTATTATTCTTTTCTCAATATGCAGATAATATTGTTATTATTGTTGGTGTTATGTTTTCAACATGGACAATCTGCACCGGCTCAAAATCAAGGTATGTTCTCCAAATATTTTATTATTAATGAGTACTGAAAATTGAATAAATGTGCTGGTTAATTGGCAGTTAATGGTTTTCGATGTGAAAATATCTATAGCGTGACAAAATTTTATTTTGGCGGTCATTTCAGATTATACAATGTCACATTTTTTGTAACGATGTGACAGTCGGCAATCATCGGCGCTGTTAAGATACTAGATATCTATTCGTGTTTGTCAACCAATCATATTGCTTCGAGTAAATACGACATTAACGTTTATGTTTTCGCATCATGCCTAAATGAAATTTCAGATTATATAATGCCACGTTTTTTGTAACGATGTGACCAATCACAATAAATACGACATTAAAGTTTATGTTTTTACATCATTCTTTAAAAACTTGGTTTTTATTTAAGGCAGATATCGGCAAAAATCAAACATATTTAAGGAAATATTAGATTATCAAATGAATAAATAAATGAAAATATTAGATTATCAAATAAAATTTCCAATTCGCCCAATACCTAGATCAGTTTTTGTATTATAAATACGGATTTCGACAACAAAGTAGTCATCATCAGTATAAATTAACTAGTCATAGTTTTTTCTTTGACAATTATAAATAGATAGAAAATGGCGATAGACAAAACTAAAAATAAAAAAAAATTTAAACAAAATAAATTAAAATATAATAAATTTTATTGAAATTACTTTTGATTACTTTCATTCGATTTACTCTTGTTAACAGCACTCCAATTAAAATTACTCTTATATTGTCTCAGTACATGTTTTTCCTTGCTAATTTGGTGACAGTTTCACTGTCAGTGTGAATTGATCTCCATTTTCTATCTATTTCTAATTATCAAAGAGTAAATAACGACTAGCTAATTTATACTGATAATGACTACTTTGCAGTCGAAATGCGTATTTATAATACAAAAGCTGATCTACGTATTGGGCGAATTTGAAATTTTATATTTAAGGAAGTTAATGCATGAAACTTGATACTTGATAAAACTTTTAACCACAAGGCAAGTTTAACCTCGTAATTATGTTTTCTCAAAAATTCAAACCACTTATCGATTATTAGAAAGAATGTGTAAGACTTATGAGAAACAATAATTTTATATTCGTAACAACAATAAATTACACACTGCGATAAATATTTTTTTGAAATATTCTTGGAATTATACAGTTTATTTAATTGGATTCAAAAAAAAAATAGTGTTGTCGAACATAAGAATTAATTATTTTAATTAGTTTAACTAAAACTATTGTGGTAAATTTTAAAAACAACAGTAAAATAGCAGCGTCCTTAGTAAATAATGAACTTTAATTTTAATTTACAACAAAAAATGATAAACTTTATTGTGGAGAATTGTATGAATATTTCACACATTAACGTCCTCAAGGTTGTTATGAAAGTGGTGGGGGGTAAATCAACCAAAATTAATCGCACCAAATTAGCAACGAGCAGCATATCTCTGACTTCATATCCCAGAGATTGTTACGAATAGCTATTTCATACCGATGATGACTACCTTGTAGTCGAAACACGTATTTATAAAATACAAATAATTGTTCTAGGAATTGAGGCAATTTAATTTCAAAAAATCTTTTTTGATTATTATAATAATCTTTATACTTTTGAAAACATGGTAGATTTTTTATCTATTGACCCGCGATATTCAATAAATAGTCATTTGTATAATAATGTCAATGCAGTCGTGTAATTAGTTCCGAAAAAATTATTTTTGTTTTATGACCGTAGGATTAAAAAAAAAATGAAACAAATAATGATGAATTATGAACTGCAGTCATTATAATGAAAATTTTACAATCCCAAAAGACCATTTTTTATATCTGAAAATAGTATCATAATTCATACAGTATTATGACCATGTATGCATATGGTGGTAACCCAATGGCATAATTTGAATCATTAATACCATTGCGCTGTGAGCATTAGTTATTTTTTCGGGAACACGAACAATTGGTCATGTACTTCTGTCAACGAATATTTTTGTGTTACACCATGGTTCTAATTTTCGGTAGACAATTTCACGTTTTTAATAGTCTTCTGTTGGACTTTTATGTGTACACTGATAGAAGTAATTTCTTGCAGTAAGAAAATTTTTTTTAACCAAGAATTTCTGACTTTCATAAATAGGGAAGATAATATTTGTTATAAGAAAATAAGTATCTTGACATCTATTCTTTTAATTAAATTAAATACTGATATGAAAAAATTAACTCGTCAACCAGGAATCGAACCTCGGGCCTCTGGATTTTTAGTCCAGTATGATTCCGCTACACCAAACACGATTGTGACGTAATAGCCAACTTTTTCATATTATTCTAATTTTTTATTTATGTAGACAGTATTACTTCTGTTGAAGTTATTTATTTATTTAATATTTGTTTATTTGTGTATACTTTCGCGTCAACATTACGATGTTTGTCCAAATTCCATTCGGTTACATATGACATAAGACTTTAGCGTATACTTCGACAAATTTCATTGTCATTGAATTTAATTAAAAATTCAACTTAATTAAAAATTCAATGACAATGAAATTTGTCGGAGTATACGCTAAAGTCATCTACAGTTTGTCATACGTAACCGAAAGGAATTTGGACAAACAGCGTTATGTTGACGCGAAAGTATACACAAAAAAACAAATATTAAATATCTATACTTTTGACTTGAGAAAATTATCTTAACTAAAGATAAACTGACTCTTGACTCAAGAATCTCGAAATTCCTAAACTGAAATGATGATTTCTTTGGACAAAGATGCTAAAATTTCGGACCAAAATAAATATTTGTTTAATCCAAACAAATGAAACTTTTTAAAGAAGTAATGATAGACTTCAGTTAAAAATATTTCAGTTAAATATATATACTTCAGTTTAAGAAGCTGCATAAACTTTCTCTTCTTGAGTTTTTATTTATTTTTTAATATGAAAAATACGTTTTTTTTTTTGAAGAGAAGAGTTTTATTTACTTGACTAAAGAATCACAAGAGTATTTTGGCAAGAAAGACTCTCTTAGGCGAAGTGAGGATGTGAGTGGAGTAGAAGGAATTTGTGTGTAGACTAGGAATTGTTAGGATACGCGGCTGCAGCCGACCCTGATAGGAACTATGCCGATATTCTTCTGGAGTTCGTGAAGGAAACTGCAGAAAACCTTCTCAAGCATAGCCGGTTACTTCGTTCTTGTCCATACGCAGACAGTTTAGTCAATTAACTGCTCCTTTTCTTTAAAATTGACAAACTGCCGATGTCGGGATTCAAACCCATAACCTCTCAGTTTCCAAGTATGCATACTGCGCAGACATAACGCCTTAGACCGCTCGGCTACTTGGACTGTTGTTCGACTGCATATTCTTGAATGAAAACAATGGTTTCTTTATTGAAGCAAATATTTTGAAGAAAATGTATATTTTTGGGAAAGAAATTCCTTCTATCAGTGTAAGGAATACTCGCAAACATTTATTTTTGCTACTAATTCTAATTATATATATATATATATATATATAAGTAGAAAACCACTTTTTATAACTTTATTAAAATATATTTTAAAATTATTCAGAAATTATTTCACCTGTCATTAACAGGAATGTTATTTATATGCATTGTTACGTACAAAGAAAACTGTATTATAAATATAATATATAAATTATTGTTTTAATAAAATTTTATTTTTAACAAAAATTTATTTACTTTTTCAGAGGAATTTTTTAAATAATATAAAATATTTCTAACATGTTTTTTTTTTTTACTTCTTTTGATCACAATTTATACAAAATGAAAATATTTTGATACAAACTCTTGGATACAGAAGAGAGTGCTTTTGTTGAAATAACAAATAAATTAAACTTAGAGTCATCATTAAATATTTAAAAAAAAAAAATTAATTAATTTCATATATTTCTTTCTTTTACTTTAGACATATAGACCAAATAAAATTATTATAATGGTGTGAAGAGTCTAATACAGTGATTCTCAACCACTGTGCCGCGGCACTTTTGTGTGCCGCCAAATTTTAGAATTGTCGAAAAATTGAAACTGTTATATGTAGAAGACGATATGAGAGTAGTATTGCCATTTTTACGATCGAATATAAATGAAACTATCAAAAAACATCAAGCTCAATTTTCTCATTAAAAGTATTCTTATTATTAACTTGTAATTAATCCCTTAATAAACGTACTGTTGTTTTTGTAGTACATATTATTTTATTTTTAATTCAAAATTATTATCATAAACTATTTTACACAGTGTATTATAGGTAACTAAACACTTTTAAACTTTTTCTTTGTGTGCCTTCAAATCGTTAAAAGTGTGCCGCCACAAAAAAAAAAGGTTGAGAATCACTGGTCTAATGTAATGTACTAAGGGCCACAAAAGTGACATTCTTTTTCATATTTTTTTAGTTGTTTTATCTGATTCATACGATTGTTTGGAATTTTTTGACTAAAATTTGCTGGTAATATTTATAATGAATAAATTTTATAAGCAACATTTTTGTGCCACATGAATAAGGTACAAAAGTTAATCATAAAAAGGGCGCTACTACATCGTATTATTTTTTTTCTGTAGACACAGAAATGTTCACTGATGTCTCTTTAAACCTTGACACTCCCAGAAAAAGTTTAGGCTATTTCTATAAGATAAATGGTGTTAAAAAATATGTTTCGTTCCACTCTGAGATATGATTTGTATGAAAAATTTCGTTAGTTTTGTAGTTTATGAGACACCATAATTCGAACTTTTAACAAACTACAAAATTATAAATTATTATAAAGGGTATCCCACGCAAGATTCGAATTAAATAGAAAACACATTTTTTTCAATTGTATTATTTTTTATTGAGACTTAAAATACATACGATAGGGTTATGTATGGAATAGCACGTCGGACAAATGACCCCCACGGCTTTGCTGACACATACGCTCCCTTTTGTCGAAATTTTCCTTGACCATTTTGCTTAAATGTGGCTGAATTTCATTGAAACAGCGTTGAATCTCCTCCTTCAATGCACGGATAGATGTAGGCTTGTTGACAGAGACCTTTGATTGCAAATACGGTTGCAACGGTGTTAAATCACATGATTTAGGAAAATTTGAAATTAGAAAAAAAAATTTGAAACTTGCAAACTATAGCAGCGAAACTTATTATTTTTGAAATATTGCTCAATGAAAACGCGTTGTTCTTCATGTAGTGTTCCAGGTTTACTAACCCCAAACTGTCAGCTGTCAAACTGAGATCTTTTTTTTGGTTGGAAACATTTTACCGCACAAATGGCGGCAAATTCAAAACTTGAATTATGGACCATCCTATATTATCACTAAGATATGACTATCGCTGCCCTTGTCTTCGTTAGTTGTAGTCCATCTATATTTTGTTTATGAAACTGCTAGTCCGCGTTTAAAACCCTTAATAAGAAAATTTTACACGTTGGAGCATATATATATATATATATATATATACATGCTTATAAACAGATAGACAATTATTATATAAAAGTAATCTCTGGATTAAAAATGATAATACTTAAAAAAAAAATGTTATATTACTTTTGCAGAGCAATTCATTATTGTATGCATGTTTGAATGAATGGGTCCATTTCTGTCCTCTTCTCTATCAACGTTCTATTCAACAAAACATAATATTTATAATCTTCTTAAATACAATTTTATAAAATAATATTATTATTAATAATGTTACAAATTTATAATTTTTAAATATTATAATTTATAGAAAATATCATGATATATAAAACAAAATTGGTTAAATACAAACTAAGCTATGGCTATTCATATTAAGTGATTAGTGAAAAAAAAGATCTTTTTTTTAAAACAAGCTTTTGATTAATGAATTAAACAAGTAGAAAATATTTGTTTTCCACATTTCACTAATATGTGACTATAAACAAACGATTGACACGTTCTGATATTTAAATCGCGCCCCAATCTTCTGTTTAATGTCACGTGTTAATGATTCAGTGAAAACATTTATTTTCTACTTTTTAGTTAATAAAAACTTTTTTTTAAATAGAAATTTATTTCTATTACTTTCTACTTTTAAGTCTATTATTATTATATTAAAGATTTCTTTTAAATTTATTTATTTTTAAATATTATTATTATATTTGATGAGAACTCTAGGTTTTTGAAATAAAATTTCAAATTCGCCCCAATACCTAGATCAGTTTTTGTATTATAAATACGTATTTCGACTACAAAGTAGTCATCGTCAGTATAAATTAGGTAGTCGTAATTTACTCTTTGACAATTAGAAATTGATAGAAAATCGAAATCAATAGATAAAAAAAAAAAAAATAAAACAAAATAAATTAAAATATAAAAAAATTTATTGAAATTACTCTTGTTAAAATTGCTTTGATTCGATTTAACATCACTCTTATTAAAATTACTCTTATATTGTCTCAGGATATGTTATTCGTTGCTAATTTGGGGACAGTTTCACGACAGTGTATGTCGATGGCCATCTGCGATTATTCAACTATCAAAAATCTCATCGTCATTTTCAGCGAATAATTAGAACAATGAGAACATTTACAAATGACTTTTCTCTCTGGTTATTATAATTATAATAAATCTTCTATGCCAATAAACAAATGAATATATAGTATGACGTCTGTACATTACTCCCTGTAGATAAATATTTACGGATACATACAAAGTAGGTAGGTACCCTTAAATGGGAAAAAAAAATTGAACCGGTTGAAAAATTCTAAGTAGTACAATATAATTTTACATTTAATATGATATATAAATATTCTAGACGTACACTTAGAATGTGATTTACCTTTTAAAATATTTTGCAATGAAGAATATTTACCTTTAAGTTAAGGACGTTCCAGCACTGTGTTATATAATTGGGACAAAAAACCGGTTTGATTTTATTATAGCACAAATACAACACATAGACTGATACAATATTCATATATACAAAATAATGTTATGTTGAAGAAAAATAATAATTTAAAACTTTTATATTTCGAAAACAAAACGGTAACACACGATTTAAAAAAAAATTTATATAATAAATATTGCTCTACTCTCCTGGTTTTTTTTTAAATTCTGTTGAGTTTTTTTTCTAATACAACAAATAATGGTTGGACGGGCATTGAAGTTTTACATGCTTCTAATGAGAGAGAGTGAGAGAGAATGATAACTTTGATATTCATTATCTCGCATTCTAAACGGTCAAAAATTCTGAAACTTCGGGATTTATTAGAAAACGTAATTTTTAGCCTGTGAAAAAAATGAGCAAAATCTGTCGAAAAGTGGTAGTATGCTGGAACATCCTTAAGGTATATATATTTGATTTTAATATAAATAAATGAATGATATAAGGGCATGCATATGAAATATATTGTTTTCTTGCATATCCTCTGTTGGATGCTCGATTTTCAATTACATCTCAATAAACTACAAGATCCGGGATGTTGAAATACGTGATGCAGGTCAATCTTATCTCAATAGAGTGCATTAAAGAATTATTCAAAATAATATAATATTCTTCGAGAATAGAGCTATTTCCTTATTAATTTTAGGAAATTAATATAGCCCAGAGAGCTAAAACTAAGAGAACAATTATATACAGTGTGAGTGAAAAGTCATGGAGTTTTTTGAAAGGGTGGATAGGGGATGCAATTTTAAGATGAATAGTCCTTGGAAATTTTTGCACCTGACCCACCGTTAATTAGATATTAATTAAATAAAGTTATCAATTAGAGAAGCGCGTTAACGGAATAAGAAATGGTGGGGAATTACGCCAGCCGCAGCAGAGATACGTGAGGGGAGCGAGCTCTTCCCACCACAAACGTAGAGCAAGTCAAACTTATGTGTTTCAAATCCGGAACAGTTTTTATAGTAGAGTTTTGAAAAATTTTGGAAAAAAAATTTACCGTTATTTTCCGAAAAATTTAATTGGATGACTTGACTCACCTGTATATATATTATATATATATACATATATATATATTATATATATATATATATATATATATATATATATATATATATATATATATATTTTTTTTTTTTTTTATCAATAGACTATGACTGTACCGTTTCCAATTCAACGTGTTTCATCTCGTTTATCGTATATTTATATTAAAATCATTTAAATCAAATTTAAATTATATTCAAAAATGATTTTAATTTATTTTCAACTGAATGCATTACGTATAGGTACATGATTTAAATATCTGATAAAGTAATAAATATTACGTTGGTACCTATACATTGATATACCAAATGTTCTATGTAAAGTGTGTTCCAAATAAACGTATAATATCAGGTCAGCAAACAATCTGAAAAACTTGCAAACCTGTAAATGTCAGAAAGTTTTGATATTCTAGAATCGAATAGAAAAAGTATGTAATAGGAAAAATCGGCTAAGGAAAAAGGGAGGGAGTTTTTGTAGAAATAAAATTTTATTACTGACAAAATTATCTGTACCTTTAATATTTGACAGAGATATTTGCAATTAAGGACGTTCCAGTACTGTGTTATATAATCAGGACAAAAAACCGGTTAGATTTTATTATAGAACAAATACATATACACACATACGCAAGACATAGACAAATTAACTATTCATATATACAAAATAATGTAATTTTGAAAAAACAAAATAATTTTAAACTTTTATACTTCGAAAACAAAACGGTAAAATGCGATTTAAAAAAAAAAAATTTATTTAATAAATATTTATCTTTACTATTCTAGTTTTTTTTTTTAAAATTATGTCGAGTATTTTTTTTTGATACAACGGATAATAATTGAGAGAGAATGATAACTTTGCTATTAATTATCTCGCATTCTAAATGGGCAAAAATTCTGAAACGGATTTATTAGAAAATATTAGTTTTAGCCTGTAAAAAAATAATGAGCACAATTTGTCGAAAAGTGATTTCATGCTGAAACATCTTTGACATGTCATCATGGCAATTTGAAATTGTAGTGAATTTCATCTAAATATATAAAAATTACTGACTGACTCATTCATCCGTATCATCCGTGGTGTAACGGTAACACACGGGACTAGAAATCCAGTAGTCCAGAGGTCGATACCTGGTGTAAGAGTTAACACAAGGGACTAGAAATCCAGTAGTCCAGAGTTCGGTACCTTGTGGATGGGTTAATTTTTTGATATCAATATTTAATTAAAAATTTAATGGCATGTTTGTCTATATAGTATACGCCAGTTCTTTCATTCTAAGGTCTTTGTAACTTTAATGGAAACTGACATTAGTATTTTATTGTGACGCTTCAATAAATACAAATAATAATATGTTCGAGTAATAAGTTAATGATGATTTCAAATTAATACTGTCGATGATAGGAAAAAATTGACTCATTCATGAGTATCATCCGTGATGTAATGGCAGCATACTGGGCCAGTAATCTAGAGGTCCAGGATTCGATAGCTGATGGATAAGTTAATTTTTTCATATCAATATTTAATTAATCACAAAATGTTTTTAGTAATCGATTTGAAGGCATGTATTGGTCCTTTAAATCACATAAATCGTGTCCATTTGACGATTCGTGGAGTGTGGTTTACGAGATATGGTCCAATCGTATAAAAAAGGAATGAAAACGAAAAATAAGAGGAATTCATAGTGTCAACTTATTTTCAGTTATACAAGTTTTTAATTATCGATTTGAATGAAGATTAGTGTAAACAGTAAATTGGTCGAAAATTTTAAATTCGTCCCAATACCTAGATCAGTTTTTGTATTATAAATATGTATTTCGACTACAAAGTAGTCATCATCCGTATAAATTAGCTAGTCGTAATTTAATCTTTGACAATTAGATATAGATAAAAAATCGAAATCAATAGACAAAAAAAAATAAATAAATAAAAAATTAAACAAAATAAATTAAACAAAATAAATTAAACAAAATAAATTAAAATATAATAAATTTAATTGAAATTACTCTTGTTAAATTTCTTTCATTCGATTTACTCTCGTTAACATCACTCTTATTAAAATTACTCTTATATTGTCTCAGGATATGTTATTCGTTGCTAATTTGGTGACAGTTTCACAGTCATTAATTATCATTTGATAATTTAATAGTAAATTGGTCCTCAAAAACACAAAAGTTTCACTTGTGACGCGAACAATTTACGAGTTATCGTTTGGAAAATATTTGCTCATAAAATGTATATTTTGTGAGACACACTCTGTATACAAATATATTAGTAGGTACATAAATATCATACTATATCTAATAATAAATATATCATCATCAATTATGTAAAACTGCCATAGATATAATTCTACCGCGTGTGCCTTATACCTACCTACCTACCTATCTACAGAGAATTGAAATTATTATAAAACCTTGGCAGTATCTCTACCGCCAGTTGTACGAATGGTTGATTACATTTAATTTATTAGTTTGCTCTTTTATTTAAGATCTTGCTGTGTATTTTAAGGTCTAAATAACATTAATAATCACACTTGAATCTGATAAAATTTAAGGGTTATTTCTTTTGTATTCGTTTAAGATCTAATAGACCCAAAATTGTTGAATATTAAATTTTTTATAAAAAAAATGTTACTATTAGTTTTTTTTTTTTCGTATCTGGTATATAAATGTTCGACCTGTTGTACCTGTTCGACAGTCATTGCGATTTACAGTCAGTAAACATAAATAGTGTTTAAAATGGCATCCAGTGATTACAGTACACTCCTGAATAGTGGATACTGCTAGAGGACATAAGTGGTATTCATAATCGGGACTACTATATATCTTAGATAGATAGATTGTAGAGACTGTCTTGGACGGGACACGCTTCGACCATAATGATGCCTAAGGATGTGAGGATGTGAATGGAGGACAATGAATTTTTGTGTGGAACTATGCCGATACTCATCTGGAGTTCGTGAAGGAAACTGCAGAAAACCTTCTCAAGCATAGCCGGTTATTCCGTTCTTGTCCATACGCCGAGAGTTTAGTCAATTAATCGCCCACTTTTTTTAAAAAATAATTGACAGACTGCCGATGGTGGGATTCGAACCCATAACTAACCTCCCAGTTCCAAGTACACACAACGCCCAACGCCTTTACAAGCGCGGCTACTTAGCTGGTACAATATATCTTTCTTTTTAATTTGTTAAATCTAGTATAAAAATATAATGTTATAACTGTACACCATTGAGAACACCACTAATATCTACTGACTATACAATGCAGAATACACAATTATACTGTAGCCACGATACGCCACTATGAGCATCACTTATATCCAATGACTGTGCGAAGTACAAACCTTTCCTCCAAGTATATTGATTACATTTGTTTTGATCTTTAGGCATTGCTGTATAAGCAAATAATAACAGTATGAATCCTGTGAGAAGCAAACTGACTTTGTCCGTTTTGTTTGCTAGAATACTTGATTTTAGTGTTTGTCTGCAATATTAATAATTTGTCTAATAAGTACAACAAAAGGCGCCCAATGTATAACTTATTTTTCAGGGTACAGCGATTTTTTAACGATTAATATGCGGTTTTGCGTCATTTTTGACAACAGGCTCTTTATCACTTGAAGATACAGTATTGAATATTGTACTAAATTAAAAAAAAAAGTATTCTATCAGGTGGAGGCTGAAGAGATTCTTGGCTTGTGTTGGATCTGGAGAAATTAGACTTGGTAGGCATCCGAGCATCTCTTGGACATTGACATATCCAATCCTTGCCGGAGATCTTGAGTTTACATGGTGGCGTGAGGACAACTCGTCAGTAACAGGGTTTCGAGCTTGTTAGTATGTGCAGAACGTTCCTCTTTTAATCTCTCCTCCCATACTGAACTGCTTTTCATAGATGGGGTCTCCAAGTTGACAGGCAGGCGCCGGAGCGTCCAGTACGAGATATTGTTACTCCTTTCTTTGTCAGTTCGTCGACTGCTTCGAATTTTATTCTATCTATTTTGCATATCCTGACACTCATAAAAGGATATATTTTGATTGATAAGACTATAATGTCGAATTATATATAATTCTGTGAAAATTATTAATTACATCATTTTTAATAAAAATTTACACTTGAATGAAAGCCTAAAATAATTTTGTTAGTGTTGCCTGCCTAAATAGCTGTAAAAAATTACAATTTAAAATATTATTCATATAAAGATAAAATATTATATATTTAAAAACAAAAAAACAAAAAAAACTGAACGTTACAAAACAATATGATGTGAAAAAGACATTAAAGATTATATAAAACAAAAAGGGTATTGTTCATATTATAAAATCAAATTAAAATATGATATAACGATATTATTAATTAAAACGATATAAAATATGAATTTTATATGTACAGGGTGTGTCAAAAGTCATGGAGTTTTTTTGAAAGGGTAGGTAGGGGATGAAATTCTAAGATGAAAAGTCCTTGGACAT
This sequence comes from Nineta flava, assembly GCA_963920215.1. Lineage (NCBI taxonomy): Eukaryota > Metazoa > Arthropoda > Insecta > Neuroptera > Chrysopidae > Nineta > Nineta flava. The sequence goes on along the minus strand of OY986040.1, from coordinate 10,655,555 downwards.
TTTTGCACCTGACCCACCGTTAATTTGATATTAAGTAAATAAAGTAACCAATTGGAGAAGCGCGTTAACGGAAAAAGAAAAGGTGGGGAATAAACGCAGCTTTAGCAGAGGTACGTGAGGGGAGCGAACTCTCCCCATCTCTAACGTAGAGCGAGTCAACCTTATGCGTTTCAAATTCGTTACAGTTTTAATAGTAGAATATTAAAAAATTTTGGAAACAAAAATTTACCTCTTTTTTTCCCGAAAAATCTAATTAACTAAATTATTCAGTTTTTATTAGATTTCTTACGATGAAATTTTACGGTGGCATTTGACGTTGTTTTTTTAAAGTTAAAAGCTGAATAGATTAAAAAAATTAAACTAAAAATTCTTTAAATAATATTTTTGGGATTATCATAAAGATAGTCAGGATAATTTGTTAGGACCTCAAAAATTCAAGATCTTATAAAAACTCAGTTTTCGATTATCGGACTGAAATCAAAAACTACCCAATATTTGAAAACCTTCAATTTACTTAACGAAAAGTTGAAAATAAGTCTAAATTGCTATTGATTTGATCAGTACAAAAAACATTAATAAATTCTTTAGTACAATTTTTTTTCAATATTTTCGGGAGCTAAATTATTGGTGAGTCTTTGCTTAAATTTTTTAACGAAAAATTATAGTTTTCAGGTATAATGAATCATTCAATTTTCATTGAATTGAGAGCTCGCTCTTAATATCTAATTAACGGTGGGTCAGGCGCAAAAATGTCCAAGGACTTTTCATCTTAGAATTTCATCCTCTCTCCACCCTTTCAATAAACTCCATGACTTTTGATTCACCCCCTATATAATATATATATATATATATATATATATATATATATATATATATATATATATATATATATATAATATATATATATAATATATATATATATATATAAGTTGAATGGTACTTTCTACCCATCATGATCATATTATATAGTACCATTATATCTCTATAAACTTAGGCTCAGATACAGACTCTGAAACTAACAGAATAATTATGTAGATATTATATTTAAGGACGTTGGATACATATATTGTTTGAGATAAAAACTTTAAAATATCCAATATTTAATATAAAAGTTTCTTAACTATATGGATAGATAATCAATGGAAAAATGTTTAGTGCCGAAACAAACATTAGGAAGTTTATGAAGTTATTATGCTTCTTTAGGCGTGTTTTATATCATCGTTCAGATTGTAATTTAAAACACAACAACATGTTTGAAGTTAAGTTAGTTCCATCACTGTATTATATAATCAGGACAAAAAAACCGGATGGAGTTTATTATAGAACAAATACATATACACACATACACAACACATAGATAAATTCACTCTTGATATATACAAAATAATTTTAACTTTCGAAAACAAAACGGTAAAATGCGAATTTAAAAAAAATTTGTTTAATATTTATCTTTACTATTCTTTTTTTTTTGTTTAATTCTGCCGAATTTTTTTTTAATACAACAGATATTAGTTGGACGGGCATGAAGTTTGACATGCTTCTAATGAGAGAGAGTGCGAGCGATTGATAACTTTGCTATTAATTTTCTCGCGTTCTAAGCGGTCAAAAATTCTGAAACTTGGTGATTTATTAGAAAACTTTATTTTTAGCTTGTGAAAAAAAATGAGCAAAATCTGTCGAAAAGTCGTTTCATGCTGGAACATCATTAAAGGACTGAATTGAATATGAATATGGAACAGGTCTATTATCTAAACTCATAGCTTGTTTATGTAAAGAAATACTTTTGTATGCATTTAATTCTATTATTAATAGAAGAAGTTCCGATTCAATGTTTATCTGAAGATTTTTTTGGGAAGATTTTTTTCAAGTACGTTATTTCAGATATCTGTAAAAGTTTTAAAAAGGCCATACCATAGATAGATAGATAGACTGTAGAGGCTGCCCTGGATGGGCTACACTTCCACCATAAGGTCCATTGTGATCCCTAAGGATGTGAGGATATGAGTGGAATGGAAGGAAGAGATTATGATAGGAACTATGTCGATATTCATCTGGAGTTCGTGAAGGAAACTGCAGAAAACCTTATCACCCATAGCCGGTTACTTCGTTCTTGTCCATACGCCGACATTTTAGTCAATTAACCGCCCTTTTTTCTTTCTTAATAATTGACAAACTGCCGATGTCGGGATTCGAACCCATATCCTCCCAGTTTCCAAGCAGGCATACTGCGCAGACATAACGCCTTAGACCGCTCGGCAACTTGGACTGGTAAGGCCATACCATAATACTGTGCATAACTTAGTTATAAATCAACCATTATATATTTTTACAAGTATTGATTTACATATACAATTTTAATAATATACCATATTGTTTAAATATATCTACTACTATGTTAAAACAACTGCACAGATGAAAAGATCTCTTCTTGATGATAAAATATGTATCACCGGGATAAGGTACTCACCTAACAACTGATAGGTTAATGGTACTTATACCGAAGTAGATGTATATGATGGTTATGTTACAACTCATGAGGGTGTATTTTCTCCATCACTCTGATGATGAGTATCGCATATAGTTGTTGTGAAATTAAAATTTTACTTCGACACTATGATTCTTTTTTTATTACCTTTCACTTTTGGCATGATTCTTTGAAAATTAGAGAAATTTACTTAGGTGTCGAAAAATGCTTCGATTATTGGTTGTAAATTAAAAAGTATTGTGGAAATAAGTTCAGTAACCAATTTGAATCCAAGCTTTTTAGAAAAAGTTTTAGTGATAACTGCAGACCACTTTGGTCATGACGTCTGATGGCCAAAAAAAAAAAAACAGTTTTTATGTACAGTATTAGTTATAGACGGCCCAGATATCTAATATAGTTTATAGATTCTATTAAAATATCTGCCTTAACAACATTTTGGAAAAAAATAATTTGTCAAAAAATTAAAAATATAAAAACATTGACATTGAAAACAGGGAAAATTTAGAAAAAAAATTATTATTTGGCATTAATGAAATAAACTATTCATCTGTGCCACCTTCAAACCACCTTAAATTTAACTAATGTCAAATTGTTTCAAAGCGTTCGTTAGAACACTTTTTTACCTTTCAAATTTCAAAAAGTCAACACTAACATTTATATTTCAATTAATTTTGTGAATTCTTGTAAATTTCTGGGAAATATCACTGCCTTTATTATTAAAAGCGAGAAACCGATCTCTGAACCAATTATTTTATTTCGTGGTAGATTAAATGCCAATAAGGTGCACAAATTTTGTTCACGTATTTGTGAAAATTTTCATGAAGTGATTAACAAATTGTTCTGGAGGGTTTTGAATAGACAATATTCAAATCAACAACAATGCCCTTGAAATGATAAAGTGCTTTTTCTTACCAGAAATTTAATACTTTGCCTGATAAGTTTATATATATATATAACATGATATACTGTAGAGGCTGCCCTGGGCGGGCTACACTTCGACTATAAGATCCAATGTTTGTACCATGTTTGACATAACCAAGTAAAATATAAAATAAAATAAGGAAATCTTGCAATGGCTTGATCACCACATATATATATTATTACTTTCTTCAGAGAATATGAAAGAACTAGGGTGTTTTTAGCTCTATTTTTATGCAAGTGTCACCAAAAAATTTACTTCAGTATTTCTTAGATTTAGGCCTAAAAAATCTTTCAGAAATGTAGCACTTTCTATCTCATAGTATACTTTTTTTCATAGAGTTATTTCTAGAATATGCCTTTAAATTTTTTGTACACAAGAATGTATATAGATTATATTTTTATATATAGTTTTATGCTGTGATGGTGGTAGGTAAACTGGGCATTATTTTAATCATTTTACCTGACATGAGAACACACAAAAATTAAACCAAATTATAACACAAAAATCGATGAGATTTGAAGTATACGAATACTTTTACTAAAACGGTACATATCGATTACATATTAGATTTTCAGATAAGTTAAGTGCCCAGTTTATACACACCCAGATCTATAAAAGTATACATATACCATAAAACATAGAACCTTTGCTAATTTAAAGATACTGTTTAATAAATGTTCATGGAAAAACAGGTATTAGATGCACATAATTGTATAAAAAAAAATTTATACTTTTTTTTCTTCCATTTACACGGAGTATTTTATCCATGAAAACTTTACAATTAGAGTTAATGATATTTATCAAAATTAGGCCAGGTTTATCAATATATACATTTATAAATTTATAATGCGGCTCGTAATTCTTATTTTCTTCATTTATCAGAGTAATAATAATGAAGACATTCCTGTACCTAATTTCAACTGTACAGTCAAATAGAAATGCTCTAATGTAAGAACTGGCTGAGTAGCTATTTACCAAAATAATAACGATCATTCATCTGTCGTTCTATATTGTTTAATATTATCTTGTCTTTCAATATGCAAAAATCAGATCACATACAATCAAAATTACTGTCCACTGTCAAGTGACGTCACTCTGCCTATATGGCAGGCAGAACTTGACTCTTTCGCTTAAGCATATCATGTATGTATATATAAACTTTGTCTGTATAGGTACTGTATGATACACATTTATTATTGAATGTATGCCAAACCCTGTGCCATAGACCTGGGTAGAGAACTGTGTAACGGCGATCTCCATCAGTCGAGTGTAATATCAGCGTTTCTTTACATGCTAAATAAAATAAGTTTCTATTAAAAAAACATTTTTTAAAACAAGCTTTTTATAGTAAAAAAAATGTTCAACAACTTTACTTCTTATCTGTTTTTCGACTTTTTCAATATTTAGAGAGATATACCAAATTCTGTTAAATATTATTAAAATAATCAAAGAGAACTCTAGGTTTTTTGAAATTACATTTCAAATTTTGCTCCTATTCCTAGAACATTTGTTTGTATTTTATAAATACGTAATTCGACTACAATGTAGTCATCATCAGTATGAATTAGCTAATCGTAACTATCTCTGGGATATGGATTCAGAGATATGTTGCTTGTTGCTAATTTGGTGCCTGTCTCACGAGATACGTATTTATAAAATACAAACAAATGTTCTAGGAATAGGGGCAAAATTTGAAATGTAATACCAAATTTTGTGTTTCCGCCCTTCTTCTAAACCATCCTTTCCCCTTGTCTTTCCTTGTCATGCCTGCCTTAAAAATGCATTGTCATCGAAACTGAACCAACATGAAAAAATTCAGCTTGCAAGATTTGACCCGAACATACATACATACATATATACATACATACATTGCATGTATGTATGTATACATACAGCTTGTAAAATACATGTAGAAAATTTTTGTAGTTATACTTCTTTGGCGCGTAATGAGAATTATTTTCAGCACAATGCGTTCCCACGATTAATTATTTAATTTTTAGTTTGATTTTCAGTGTGCTGTTTATCAGTATGGGTTTTTTTTTTTGAACATATACATTTTTTAATACCTTTGTCAGCAATAAGTTCGATATGAGGTCTGTCATGAATATATTATCATAGGTAGTAGTATTTAATACCAGATAAATTTCACCGTGTACCCATACAATGTATTAAAGAGTAACTAACATGTATAACATAACCATTTATTACCATTTTCTTATATAAATATATAATTTTACGTTTTATATATACCATCAAAAGAGAAATGGAAAAATAATCAACTAATTCTAGCATGAAATTTACTACCCATATACATATATATGTATATATATGGTAAAACCACATAGTTTACGAGGGTTTTTCGTTGTGATAAAGGTGAATAAACGTGAGACTAATTACTGTAATTAATGTGCACATGAGTTATTAAAATATAGTTAAAAACATTGTAATAATACTTCTACTTCCAAATGTAATATATATATATATATATATATATATATATATATATATATATATATATATATATATATATATATATATATATATATATATATATACTTCATATTAGTGAATATTAGGATATATGTTCAGGGTTTTTGTTACTTAATAAAAAACATTTCAAGTATGTTTATATACTCGAAAGTAAGATATTTAAATCAGAAAGTCACATTCTAACTGTCACATTCTATGTTGTACCTACATATTACTGTATACAGACCGTTTTCAAAAGCATTTCTAATAGAGAATCAATGTTAAATAAATAAATAAAATATTTACTATAAAACTATACATACGCATACATACTGAAACTGAATGTCTGGAAAAAATTTCCAGGAACGTCTTATGAGTGGTTTTGGAACCATCAAGTGGCCAGCCAGGTCGCCAGTTCTATCTCCTAACGACTTTTTTATGTGGAGTTTTCTCAAAACACAGATCTATTCGCGGAATAGGTCTGAAAATTTACAACAATTAAGGCAAAGAATTGTTGACAATTGTGCGAATATTTCTCGTCAAGTGCTAGAAAATACCCGGCTAGATTTCTACAGTCGACTCGGATATTGTTTAGCAAATAATGGAAGAATATTCGAACCGTTGGTTGAACTTTTTTTTTTGTCAGAATTCTATTTTTATTTTATTTTTTTTTGGGTTTTATTTTTCTTTTAATTTGTGTGGATTGTTGTTTTATGTTATACCGTTAATAGAATTCTATCATTTATTTTCAAACATTCCACATACAAATAATAAGGGATATTCAAAAAATAATTTTCAATTGTTTGAAGTAATGGCTAAACTTAAGAAGACAATAATGAATATATTTAACGCACTCTAATTAGATGTTTATGTAGTACTGACGACTTTAGACAGCAAAGAGCAGGCAGCCAGCATGTACACAACACATCCCATACACCACAGAGTACCCCCACTATTTTTATATCATTATGCATTGTGTATTTCCTATAGGAAAAGCTGTCCAACACACACGGTATATATATATATATATATATATATATATATATATATTGTGTATAAATGTATAAATAAATATACATTTATTTATTTATTTATATTGGCAGAGGCTTGAAATTCAAAGTGAATATATTAACGGCCATCTTCGCCAGCGCTGGCGATGAGTGATTGTAATAGTATTAACTTTTATTAGGTCTGTATTTGGTACACAAAGTAATTTTAGGTTAATAATCATTAGAAGCCTCTCATTTTGGTTGTTACTTTCCTCAAAAGAATTGACATCCTTTTTACGATCAACATTTGATAACGAATGAATAATCATATATTTATTATATAAAAAATTTTAATTAGAATATTTTTCATTTTTTCTTTGGTTGTGTAGTTGAAAGGAACACATCGGCAAACATATTACATCCTCTGTCATTTTCTTCAACTCCTTGTATTTTATATGAACATCGTCTTAGCCATCTTTCAATAAATTCATATCGTGAAAGATCCCATTTAATTGCCTAACAAAACATTATTGAAATTTTTTTATTCGTGCACAATTTAATGAGAATAGTTTTCTGAATGGTGCACACAGACCTGAGCAGATGTAACTGTGGCAAATAGTGAAATATCTGCAATTGTTAATGAATTACCACAAGTAAAATCATCAAAGCTTAAAAAATAGTCTAAATATAGTAGAGCATTGTGTAATGAAATTTCCAATTCCTCTGGTATTTTTTTCTTGCCATCATATATAACCGCATGCTATAATATTAATGAAGAAACAATGTTGGAGAAATGTTTGAAAAAATAGTCGGGGAAAAATCATAATATAAATAATCAACAGTTAAAACAATAAAAAGTCATTGTTTACCCGACTTGAGCATTATTAGAGCATCATTAGAGCCTGAAAATCATCATTCCATACTAAATCTGAAAACATGAGGATATGTATTATATCTACATATATTTGATGACTTTGAATACATGTCGAGACTCTATGTTTTGATACCTTTGTTGACCTATTGAGCCCATATTAGATTTTTAGCGAATTTTCTCCAAAGGAAATGTAGCTAATGTTTTTGCACCAATGTTGGAATTTCGGAAAAATTACTTCAAATGTCCATCGATCCTACCTATTAGATGTTAAAAATCACTATCGCTAATATATATATATATATATATATATATATATATATATATATATATATATATATATATATATATATATATATATTTACTTTTTAAAAATGTCTGTGGACTCTCTAGCGGTCATAGTTTTATTCCGATTGGAATGAAATTTGGTATTTGAGTCGCTTTTGGTATTTTAAAGGTCAAGTTCGTTAATGGGTAAATTCGGACGAGGGGAAAGGAGGTTCAGAGGGAGGGGAAAACACCAAATTTGACTATCTCCCTTAATATTTGAAAAATAGAAAAATTTATCAGGAGTTGTAGGTAACTAAGTTTTACTGTAATTTTGTTTCTTATCATTTTTCTGTTACACTAATATTTACAGAAATATTTACAATTAAAGATTGAAAGTTAAAATTCTAAATATCTCTGTTCACATTAGAGTTTTAGTAAAATGATCTAGTAATGAATTGTAGCAAACTTGATTTTCTACAACTTTACTCCTGATACATTTTTCGATTATTCTAATATTAAGAGAGATATTTAATATTTTGTGTTTGTTTGACACAAATACATGAAATATATTTTATTGTAAAAATTTTGATTGTCGTTTCCATAGTAACTATAAACTATAATCGTAATACATCGTTCTATTTTGGCTATTAATAAATTTAATTATTGCAAATACTAAAGTCATATCAGATATTATATTTCAATTTGATCACACTAAAATTATGACCACTAGAGAGTGATTTATGTATTCTAAGGAAATTCGCTAAGTTGATGCAGCTCCTGCGTAACGAATTTTTTAACGACTTTATTGACTACCTAAATTATAAGCTGGTCATCAGTATTTGGACGTTATATTTTCGTTTGACGACTTTGATGCTCTATTGATGATGTAAAAGGTTACATTCAAGAAATAAATAAAAAAATGATGACTTGGATGCTCTAATGTTGCGCTAAATTTTAACTCGGGTAAAATAAACAATGTGTCAACAATTACAATTACTAAGAACTGTGTATTCGGTACTTTTCGCATTTGCTCTGTAATCCTTTCCACATTCATAAAACAAAAACACTATTCTAAAATGAACAATTGATTCAAATTGATCAAGGTCATTTTATATTATTTCTCATAACATCTCTGATAGATGATTCATTATTGTAAAAATGAAAGAAACGAAATTCGGTGTTCTTTTACTAAAAATAATGTTTAATGTGTTCTTATTTTTTAAATATTTTCAAAGTTTGATTGCTCTGTTTTTAAATAATATCTTTTTTGATATCGACAAAACTCGAGACGAGACGAGACGAGAATCACATATCGCGACTTGAATGTCAACATGAATTGAAAGTATTTTGGATAGTAACTTACACAAATATCTCGAACAGCGGGATATAATAAAGTGGCATCAAAATTTAATCGCTGATTGATAATAGCACGTTGCTGCAATTCTTTAGGATATAAGACATCATTCTTAGCATATTTATCCACTAAGTATCCAACTATTGCACGACTTTCCCATAAACGAAAACCATTATCATCTAATGTCGGCACTACATAATGTGGATTTGCCTAAAAAACACGGAAAAAATTGGATAAAATTCAAATCGTAATTTTTTCAATTGAAAATAGTTATTTATTTCGACACGGTATTTATGTTACTCTTTGCGAATACATATCTTTAAATATTATAAATTTATCTATATATAAATTTAAAATCATTGCATGCACCAAATTAGTCACGTCTATATCCGCTTGCTTAATTCATACCGATGAGGACTACTTTGTTGTCGATATAAGTTTTTATAAAATTAAAATAAGTTATAAACGAAATCAATAGGGAATATGCATGAACATTTTTTTTCACTTGAATTGAAGCATGTTTACTTGACAAATATCAAGATAAAATTACTTTTTAAATAACTTTAAAAACAAGCGAGATATGAATGATTGAAATTTCCGATTAGACAAAGAGGGTGATAGCCCTCTTGATATGTTATGTGACGTCATATTACACTTTCACCATTTAAAATACACGTAAAACTCCGTTTTTAGTATTTTTGCAAGAAAGAGACAGATAATAATCTTTAAAAGCATATAGCTTCCTTGATATTTGTCGGATTTTAATTTCGTTTTTAAATATTATTACAGTATTAACAGTATTTTCATATTCTGAAAATAAATGTGAAAAAAAATTTTCATGTATATTCCCTATTGTTAATATTTTTGGCACTTCAGTAAATTGTACTTACCGCCCTAAAACTTAGTGAGTTTTGTTTCCTAGACGATACATCAACCTCTTTTACTTCAAAATCTAAATCCAATGTTTTTAAGGCTAAATATGTACATCTTGATGGAGCACTTGGGGCCCAATGATATAAGGTTATAGGCATTTTAATGTAATTCTGATTGATTCAATAAACTAATAACATAGATACAGCACATCCAATAACCTTGTAAATATCATTGTATAACTAACTTCTTTATATCGCATTCATTCGAGTGGTCCCTTAAAATGGGAAATCATTTTCCTGAGAACATCATATTTATCACAAAGAAACATTGAACTTTGAAATAAGTAATATTTTTATTTTTTATTTTAGAATTTAGTAAGCATATTTTTTTGGACAACAAAATAATTTGTTTACTATTTTATGTCAAAAAATTCCAAGAAAATGTTGGTTGCTTCGATACAATCAATTTACATAATTGTGAATGTTTGAATTTTTGTCTTGGAAATGAAGGACTATCATTTCGAGATATCTAAACTTAAATACAAAATATTATAAACACTGACCTCCATATGAAATAGTGGAGGTCAGTGATTATAAGATTTAAAAAAATCTAATATTGAAATAGGTAAACTATTTGTTGGTAAAAGCAACCCACATTACATTAATGTTGTTCTGTACGTAACTGTAAAAATTAATTTTATTCTACTAAAAAACAATTAAATTGATTATAACAACATTCTTTGATATTAAATGCTTGATATGAAAAATCATACTCGGACTAGGATGGGAAACAAATCCACAACCTCTGGCATTCAAGACCATGCTCTGTCTCTGAGCTACCAGATACTTTGATGATGGAATTCATATAATTTTTCACTATCTTGATGTCGATATATTATTAATTTTTGTTAATTTTCATTGTTAGTATGTTTGCCTTTCGGTTATATTACACCAACGGAAATGACTAGTGTTTACTTTAAGTTATATGTCTGAACATTGATACCATTTTTTGACCTCAAATGTTTAATATCCTGATAAATTTGTTTCAATCTACACAAATTTCGCAATGGTCACGATTTTTTTCAGATTTTTCTCTTGGTGTAGGGACAATTTGTAACCATTTTTCTCTAAAAAAAATGCGTAAATATTTAACTTCATAAATATTACTGAATTCGTGCTTCGAATTTTGTTAGATATTTGGTTCGTCATCTCAAAAACAGTGGATAATTATATCATTAAAATTGTTTCTGTTAGAATTTATTCAATTTTCAGTACACAATTTTCAGTAGACTAAATAAATGAAGAAAAAGATATACTAACAAAGCATAATAATAATAATATTATTATTATTATTTAACTGTACCACGCGATTCTGAAATGATAATTAATTAATTATTGTAACTCGAGAAGCATCATTATTTAATTTGCTACAACGATCTTTAAAAACCTTTGTATACATGGTAGACCTCCCTTCGGTTGTAGTATATATTGTAGTATATGGACCAAGCGATTAACAGGGCATTATTCATAAAGTCCAGACAGTTTGAAAAATGTCCAATGTGAGTAGACAATATGATAAAAACTATTGAAATAATTAAATTGACCGGGCTTTATGAAAAATGTCCGTCACTTATTGGACCGAGTAATAAAAAGATGTGTTTTATTGAATGTTTATTAAATTATTTTTTATGTTGATATAAATTATTATTATAAATTGTTACATAAATTTAAATAAATGATAATCATTTCTCTCGTAATGTTTTTTTATAGCGAAAATTTAACTCTTTCTCCATTCTATTCCTTCCGCCATGTCCCATTGCTAGATGCATGTCGTGTAGAATCTGAAATATTTCATCTTGATGTACGTAAAACCTAATGACACAATCTTCTTTAACTGGAACAATCAATTTGTTTCTTCAATAGTCATAACGTAAAATTTTCGCAAACGTTGATATTCTTCTGGTTTTAGCGAATTTCCTGAAAGGAAATAGAGCTATTGGTCTCGTACCGACTTCAAAATTTTGCAAAAATTTCTTCAAATGTCCATCGATCCTGCCTAGTAGATGTCGAAAAACACCATCTGTAAAATTTATATATATATATCTATGGACATATATATATATATATATACATATATATATATATATATATATATGTGTCTGTAATCACTCTAGCGGTCACAGTTTTCATTTTATTGGAATGAAATTTGGTATTTGAGGCGCTTTTGGTATTCAAAAGGTCAAGTTCGTTAATGGGTAAAATCGGACAAGGGGAAAGGGGGGTTTAGAGGGAGGGGGAAACACAAAATTTGACATATCTCCCTTAATATTTGAAAAATCGAAAAATTTATAAGAAGTAAAGTTGTAGGTATTAAATTTTACTGTAATTTTGTTTCTTATCATTTTTTCTGTTACACTAATATTTACAGAAATATTGACGGTTTAAGATTGAAAATTAAATTCCTTAATATCTCTGTACACATTAGAGTTTGAGCAAAATTAATAAGGTAATGAATTGTAGCAAATTTGATTTTCAACAACTTTATTCCTTACGTATTTTTCGGTTGTTCTAATATTAAGAGGGATATTTTATATTTTGTGTTTTCTTCTCTCTTTATGCCCCCTATTCCCTTTGACGTATGCGATTTATTAATAAAGGCCTTGCAAATACTAAAATCATATACATTTGATTTTGATCAGACTAAAATTGTGACCACTAGAAAGTGATTTATGTATTCTAAGGAAATTCGCTAAGTTGAAGCAGCTCCTGCGTAACGAATTTTTTTATTTGACACTATACACTTAGAATATTTCACTTTTTGAATCATCCCTGAAAAACTGAATATTCTGACATTTCAACGATATCAACTCATTTAAAATGTCATTAAATCGACGATTCATGTCAATTAGTTTTGATTTAACCATGTGGAAATACGTAATTAATAATTAATTTCCATTCCAGTCTTTATTAGGTTTCAATTCTAAACTAAATTGTAACAATTGCGCTTTGTATTTAGCAGAGCGCGCAGAGTCACGAGCTCTGATTGGTCAGTGCGTGTTTGTGCATATACAAGTCCGTACATGTTTGATCTTGCTCCTCGCGCCCTGTCTTATGTACCTCAATTATCAAATTGCACAACAGATACGTAGCAATATTCATAATGACTAGACAATGTGATAGATAATGAAGTTTAAATATGTATTAATTACGTAGCCCGTTTTGACTTGTAATTATTCATATTGCCCGGGCATTATAAATAGTGCCCTGATTAATCACTTAGTCCATAACATATATAGTACATATAACGTGCCTTATGAAAGAAACGTATACATACAAAACTCCAAGATAATAATATAATTTTTTTTTTTTGAACCATGTGAAATGATTTACCACCCGTTGTGTGTGTAAAACCGTATAATAAATATTGTTATAAATGTATATATATATATATATAATTTTTTTATAAAGAACTTTACCATCCATAAATAACATTGTTATTTATAAATTAACCATATCATAACAATTACCCGTCACAAATCAATACAAAAATACCAACCACTTATTACCCATAATATATTAATATTATAGAAAGTGTATGGATGTTAACAATAATATTAAAATAAAATTTTCGAAAAGATATTGACGGTATCTGTAACGAATTGAGAATTTATAAATTGATCATGTATTGATAATATATGTTATTATTATTATTCATATTTACATGCATTTAAAATAAATTTGTTGAGTTGTTATATTATTGGGTGCACCTGAAAGACGTAGACCATATAAAAAGTACGATACCCTTCCAATTTTTGAATTTTCATTTTTCGATGATGTGCTTTTAATAAAAAATATATATTTTATAAAACAATATATCTCTTAACTATCCAAATTGCTATCATCCGATTCTGTATGAAGATAAAAAGTTATATTCAAGTTGTTTTCAAAGCAGTAGACGTTGAGAAACCCTCTTACAGGGTCGATTAATTGCGAAAAAGCAAAACTTCTTGCCAAAAATTCGACAGTTTGTCTTCATTCTTTTATCAGTTCACACGAATTTAGCTTTTTCGCATCGGATCCGGTATCAATTAATCCGTGTAATTGAAATTGGTATTGTGTATATTTTTAGACACCACTCTGTACCTATGTGCACACATACAGAAGCACATTATTCTTTATGAATATAATAATAATGGTTTAGCGTTTTTTTTTTTCCAAATTTATTTATGACGATATTTTTAACTAATTATTTATAAATATATGGTTTTGTGGTGTGAACGTTTGTTTTTTTTTTTGTGGTGGTGTAAATTAACTTACCAAAATATATTATATTTTCTACCTGATACGTATTTTTTATTTATACAATATATAAATATATTTAAAAATTAAAAAAAGCATGATTCATTTTTTTTTCTTACACAAAAGTGTGGGCTTGAGGCAATTTTACTCCTAAATACTATTAGAAAAAAAGTATTAATAAACAAAAATAGTAAATAAAACAAGTAAAAATAACAACTAACTGAGTTCATTGCTTAAATACCCGGTATATTAGCTCCGAGCAACTTCAGTTAATTTAGCTTTTACATGTTGTTTATTTAATGAATTAATTATTTTTGTAAAAATGCCTATGGTTTTTTATACATTGAAATTGGTCATGAAGTTGTTTTTTTGACCACGCATCGCGCTGAGAACGGTTGTGTTCGGAGCGAATACTGAGTTTTTGAAAAAAATGTCAGACAAAAGTTGTTTATTTTACACAAAGGAACATTTTTTTCTTCAGTTAACAGTCTCGATCTTTTTTCGTTTTTATTTTGGTTAATACTTTACTATATACATTTCTAAAATTTGGCGGCACACTTTAAGAATTTGGCGGCACCCAAAAGTGCCGCGGCACACTGGTTGAGAATTACTGATGTAGAGAGTAATATAATATGATTTAATTCATTCAACTAATTTTTATTTGGTCAAATGTCAAATCATTTTAATAAAGTTTATAGATATACATCCAGCCTATGTATTCATGTTTTAAAAAAAAACACTTTAATTATTATCGTTTAATGACTTGTTCTAACATGTTTGTAATATGATTCACCTAAGGAATTTTTTAACTTTAACACATCAAAAAAAAAGTCCAAGCGAGGACCGTAAAAAACGTTAACTATTTAATCAGGGGATAAAAATTTCAGAAAATATAGTACACATATAGTGACTTCAATCACTTGCCTAGACAGCTTTGCGAGAATCTGATTAGACGGGGCAATCTTTTATCGTGCATAAATTTTTTTCTATAATAATTAAAAATGCATAAACTATATATTTCCCTGAATTACCTTGTCACTACCAACAAACTCGTATACCATTATTGAATTGCGAGACTAAATTAAATATCGATTGACGTCTATAAATTCTAATTTTCGTTATCTCAGATTAGGTTTTAGGTCGAATATATCGGGATATCTTTATATATTCCTACAATTAGCGATTCCTCCGGCGAGGAATCGCTCCCCGGTCTCCCGCGTGTATTACCAAAGACTATATTACTATACTATCGAAGATACCGTAACACTTTCATTGCACATATTTGATTAATTGTACACACTCGTTCATAAAAATTGAACCATATTTTAAGCATATTTAATACTAAATATATCTACAATACAGTAACACATTGAATGTTTCCACTGATTCAATTTTTATGAATGGGAGTGTATTGTGCATATTACAAACAGAAAATAGAAAAAAAATAGAAAAATTTCGTTGTTTCAAATACAATTCTTAATAATAGATTTAACTTATATTTAGTATTCAGACATGATAAGTTCACGAAAAGAATAATCATTTAATTAATTGAATACTACGATTTTAAATATTTATTGTCATAGAAACATTTTTTTATTAAATTGAATTTGTAGAATTTGCTCTTGCTCACCGGGGTACGATTTTTCAGGACATCCTATATATTATTGAGTAGTTAAATTTTTTTAAATTAATTTAATATTTTACTTCTAAATTAGTTTCTTTAATTCTAGTAATTATTTTAATTATGTTTGTTCAGAGTACTTTAGTACTTAAACTATTTCTATATTTAGAGATGTGATACATTATATGCACATTTTTAAATGAATCTATGAGACTCGAGAACAAACACACACACACAAACACACAAACAACATACATTGATAGTAATTAAAATATATACATTATGATGTGAAAAATAATTCGTTGAATATTTCTAAAATTAATGTGAATAAATAATGTGATATTTTGCACAAAAAAAAAAAAACACACCGTTTTAAGTTCGCCGACTTCATATATTAACACATTATAATTTGCACTAATTAAATAAAATGTTTATTTGCATAATTCTTATTCATGGCTTGAAAACAACTAGGCGAGGTATTTTACCAGTATTTTGAATTCATTTATTAAAATATATCTTTAATGTAGTTCACACGTAAAGTCATTTATCTGCATTTGTTTAGATTAAAATGTGATATCAAGTTTAATAATGTCCGTTATTTAGTTTTTGACCGATTGTGAAGCGATATATTCCCAATTAAAGCTGAGTAACTTTTACGATATACGTAAATGGTCACCGCATATCCTATTTATTTATAAACATGAAAAATTTGTCTAGGCATTTACTTCAAAAACAAATCTATAATAATATAATAAAGTTGAAGAGTTTTTTTTGTTTGTTTGTTGGTTTGAACGCGCTAATCTCTGGAATTATGCAGCAGACCCATCGGGTATAAAGCAAAGTTTTTATACTTTTTCCTTCGGTTGTCACGATTGAATGAAGGTGTTTTGCTTTTTCAGGCGATTGAAGAGTGTGTTGTGTTTGTATATACGTATACTTCACAAGAAATCCATTAACATTCATCACTAGATATTCACGTAATGTTTCTTATAGTCAGCGGCCGGCTCCCGGCATGCAAATTTCATTTTATATATAACTGTGTAATTCTCGAATGGTGTGACATTCTTACTGAAAAGTTAATAAAATCTACACAAATAGTTTGTAACGAAAAAGGATATTATTTACAGGATACGTTTAATTTTCCAAAGTATAGTTAAAAAAGAAAGTATTTTTTTTACATTGCATGTGTATAATGGATATCGTGCATTTAAATCGAAGCATGATTTTTCTTTTGCTAATTGACTTTTGATTTATTTGGTGAGTAATTGATAGTGAAATCACGTTTTAAAGCATTCAATTTATTGTAAAAGATGATTTCTGAACATGATATATTTGATCGATAATTTTAATACAATTTAATACCAAAGATCGTTTAATGCAGTTTTTTTCTTCACGAAAACAAGTTTATTCTTCCTATTTCTTGGAGCTAAAACTCGCAGCATTTACTAATTCATGTTTATAAATTCCTACAAACAAAAACATTTTTTTAATCGATATGTCGTCTCTATTTGGTCACAAAAAAAAAGTTTTTAGCAAATTATGGTCCAAATCTCTTTTTCAAGAATCTACTGTAAAATTTTGAAGTGATAGGACACCCCTTTCACAATTATTTCCAATGCATTATCACTATCAATAATGGTACATAATTTTACTATGGACCACAAAAATTGATTGTCATGTATTTTTAGCGAATTTTCTCCAAAGGAAATCAGATATTGTTTTTGTACCAATGTTGGAATTTCGTAAAAATTTCGTTAAATGTCCATCGATCCTACCTACTAGATATCAAAAATCACTATCGTTAAAATTTTTATATATTTATATATATTTATCAACATATATATGTACATATAAGTTTATATGTCTGTGGACTCTCTAGTGGTCACAGTTTTAATCCGATTGGAATGAAATTCGGTATTTGAGGCGCTTTTGGTACTCAAAAGGTATTCAAGTTCGTTAATGGGTAAAATCGGATAGGGAAGGCGATTTTAAAGGGAGGGAGAAACACAAAATTTGACATATCTCCCTTAATATTTGAAAGATTGAGAAATTTATCAGGAGTTTAGTTGCAGGTACATAGTTTTTCTGTAATTTTGTTTCTTATCAATTTTCTGTGTCACTAATATTTACAATTAAAGATTGAAAGTAAAAATTCTAAATATCTCTGTTCACATTAAAGTTTGAGAAAAATGATCAAGTAATGAATTGTAGCAAACTTGATTTTCTACAACTTTACTCCTTATACATTTTTCGATTATTCTAATATTAAGAGAGATATTTTATATTTTGTGTTTTCTTCTATCTTTATGCCCCGCTTCCCCCTTGACCGTTCAAAAGTTTTAGCCATCCAGATTTCTACCTGCATTAACAACATGTAAAAAATAAATTATTTGTTATTAATTTAAAGTATAAAACAATTGATATGCAACTGTCAAAATTTAGACAAAATCATTATTTGAAATAATTTAATTAAAATAAATATGATTGCTGATTGTAAACAAATTGATTACTTTTTCGTTGCACACAATAGTTAGCCTAGATTTTCAAGGCCCGCTCTCAGGTCTGTTCTCAATCTCAAAATTTTTAATACTATTTCCTTAAAATCTAATATAATTTGTTTTAGGTAGAGTTTGGTCAAGTATAAGGTTAATAATTTCTTCAAGAAAAATGCAAATTCAAATTTATGATTTCTCAAAAATTAAGTTAAACATAAAACATACACTTTTACATCTGGAAGATAAAAAGGTGTGGCTATTTGGAGTTGCATAAAAATAAAACGATAAAACTATAGTTGCAACGATTTAATGCTTGTTTTACCCACATAATATACTTTTATGTTCAATTAGAGACTTGATCTCTATATACTTATATTGATTATAGTTTTAAGGTAGTTCCAGCATTATCTTGTATAATCGGGACGGTTTGCTTTTATTACAGAACAAATACATATACACATATATACACACATAAATATATTTATATACAAATTAATATAATTTTGAAAGAAACAAAAATTTTAAATTATCATATTTTAAAAACAAAACGGGAAAACGCGGTTTAAAAAAAAATTTATTTAAGAAATATTTATCTTTACTGTCCTAGGTTTTTTTTTTAAATTCTGTCGAGTATTTTTGCAATACAACAGATAATAGTTGGGTGGGCATGAAGTTTTACATGCTTTTAATGAGAGAGAATGATTACTTTGTTATTAAACGGTCAAAAATTCTGAAACTTTGGGATTTATTTTCTAATAAATCCCAAATGGGATTTATTAGATTTATTTACGTTATTAATGAGATTTATTTACGTTATTTCTAGTCTGTGAAAAAAAATGAGCAAAATCTATCGAAACGTGATTTCATGCTGGACCTATCTTAACAGTATTTGGATGATTGTGTTGATTAATGGAGTGAGTAATATAATGATTTGTTTTACAGTTTAGCAGGAATATTCAGACATTGATTGACATGAAAACGTACTTGAAATAATGTATTTATATTCAGTATAAAATAAAGATTCCAACGATATCACATTTGTTGAAATTTGCACAAACACCTCCGTACATCTAAAGTCTAAAAATTAATTTAAACATATTTAAATTAATTTAACATTATTTTTTTATTTTGTGTTTTCAACTGTCAAAAAGATGCCATGATGGTTGACGTTGTGACGTCATATTAATAGTAAACACCAATAAAGTTATTGCTGTTTTGCATATGATAACTACAGAAACTCTCGTGTCTTCATACAATTTTCCATGACATTTTGGAACTGATGATATAAACATTTTTTGTGTTTAATGAATTTCCCTTTCCCGTTTAAAAGATAAGGTACGCCAGGTGGTCACGGATGCATCGACCGGATCTTCACAAAAAAACATGAATATTTCAATGCACTATAAAACATATTTTAATTACTGTACCTATTAGAGGTCATGATCAATTAATTCAACATTGTCATTCCTATATTAAATTTATCGTGCGTTTACTTGTTTTATGACGTAATACGAAAATAGCATCATAACTATAAAAAATAAAATAGTGGACCCAACTACGCCAGGTAGTCAGCCAATACTACCTATACAGGCAAATGAATAGCACTTAAGCAAAGTACTGGAAATAATGAAGCTGAGTTATCAATTGCGACATGTTCTATTGTGTTAGGTATATAGTCAACTACGGTTAAGGTGCATTTTCATGCAGACGCTTGACGCTGGTTTCTAGCGTCAAATTCGGTCACGTGATGATAATTTAACATGCGCGCCATGTAGAAAAAATGTAGCGATGAAGCTATATTTAGTTTAGCTTTTCTGCCGGGTATTAGCGTCAACATAAAAACTCGAACAATCGCATCGATTATAATCGATCTTTTCGAAACAATAATCAGCTGTATATATATAGCGAGTGCACATATAAATATTAAAAAATATTAGATAGAGTTTTGTTTTACTCACAATTTCATACCTAACCTATAAAGTCTAGTGGTAACATCGATACATCGACTTTCGGTACTGATGTCTAATTTGACGCTAAACACTGTAATTTGACGCTAAACGCTCTAATTATTTCTAGATGGTGCGCATGTTAAATTCTCATCACTTGACCGAATTTGACGCTAGTAACCAGCGTCAAGCGTCAGCATGAAAATGCACCTTTACTTTCAACTTACCCTATTTTATTGTGTGCTTCATAAAATGCATATCCAATTTTTGACGCCTTATTAGCACATCACAAACAATATATAACCCTCTTTAAAAAAGTGCCAACCAGCCTATTTGAAATACTTGAATACTAAATTTAATGAGATGAATAAATTTTATCGGAAGTAGAAAAAAATCATTAATCTCTTGCTAAGCATAATAGTTACAATAATCATAATCATAATAATAATAATAAATGTCAGTAGGAGCATGAACAATAAAAACTGTATTAAAAGGATTATTGGCAAACAATGTTAGTATTCATAAAATTTTAATAACCCGATGAAATTGAGTTGAATATGCAATAGGATTATCGCTGACAATGTTTAATGAAAATAGATAGATAGTACTGTAATGTTTATTTGACTAGTAGTGTATACGTTATATATACGGGGGTATCATTCATATGTTGTCCTTCTAGCTCTAATTATCGCTCAAAATCAATTCATTCATTGAATCGCTCAAAATCTATATGTAAATAAGTTTATAAAACTAAAATCCGACTACGAAAAATGCACTCTCGTTATCGAAGGTCGGGAATAGTAACAGTTTTGATTTACCAGTTGGGCCTTCGACTACGTCAAATATTTACTTAAGGCTCTTCAAACTTGTTTTGTTTTCGTAGCCGAGTTTTAGTTTATTTAAAGTATTTATTAAAGACTTTTTAGTATCACATTAAGAATCTGTGAATTAAAACCAAACTGGTTACATTTGTGAACTTTTTTGTTTTGTTGGTTAGGGTAGTATGCAAGTCATATCCACCATGTTGGATTGAATATGACGTCACATAGCCTATGACACGTGGAACACTAATGTGGAAGCTCACTTCACCTCATTTTCCAAAATATGATAAGTAGCTTAGGAGTTTGTAGTGGACTTGCTACTAAATCTCAATATACTTTCTTTTTTAGATACCTTTGCATAATCACTACATATGTCGTCTGTTACTGAGGTAATTATATGTTTATTACCTCAGTAACTATTAATAAACAAATTCAAACATTTTCATATCTTCAAAAATAAAGATTAGACTGAAATCAAAATTGTCTATTTTTACATATTTATATTGTAGGGTTTAGATACTGGATTCATTTAATTCTTCCTATTCACCTACATTTTGGCGCCCAACGTGGGGCCAGATGCCATGCTAACAGACAGATGCTAACAGACATCCAGACAAACATAGACTGTTAAATACATAACCCTCCGTAGTCGGGTAATAGAATAAGGTGCATAAAAAAGAAATAAAAATTATAGAGCAATGTTTAAGCAATTTCGACTCTTGTTAGTGAGGGGGGGGTCAGAGTCAAATCTCATCGAAAGAACAAATAGTTAATTTAATTAATTTTTTTATGATTTTTCAACTAGTTATGCATTTGAGTTGCCTGGTTTTAAGATTGACACGCTTAAAAAACTGCAATATGCTCGTATCATTGATATAAATACGCTGTTGCCTTGTAAAACGACTTGCATTAATATGTTAGTTCATATTAGAGTATTTTTTATTTAAGAAACTATTGCATTTCAAGTTCATCGCAAAAACCAAGAAATTTCATTTGTTTTCAAAATTAAACTAAACCAATCAGAATAGTGACCATGATATCACAAAATTCACATCAATCAATTTTATACAAACACAAACACAAAAATATGCCCGCAAACAATCAAATTCATAACATATTCATAGACTTACGTGGGATTATTTTTGATTTTAAAACCATTTAATTGAATCCCTGTCCAGCGAATTGCCATCAGACTTAGTTAAAATCAAAGGAGGTAGCTTAAGAGAAAGAACATCATATAAATGATATACCTGTACATTACTATATGCTAAAAAAATTGATTAAATGCGTAACAAAACGACGCTGTCTGGTTCGTTTGCACGGTCTAGTTGAAACAATACAATTTATTTTAAAATTACTGCATTTGCATATATTATAGGGTGATTCGTAATTCGATATTGGGAGAATATATTCTAGTATATATTCTCGAAATTGTTGGTTATTGCAAATGTTTTTAAGATTATTTAGAACTAATTTAAACACACAGTTTTGTTGAGACTTCCAAAAAAAAATTTTTATTTAATTTTGTTTGAAAACAACACTTTTGCAGTGAAAAAGGAATCTAAATTTCATTGTGGTGTTGAAACGTCACTGATCATAATTTCATTAATTACTCAGAATTTGTTTTTGTTCGGCAGAAGTATCTACAATATAAACGACTCCAAAAATGCAAATTTTTGCATTCGATTTATGCTGAATCCTTTTAGTTTTTGCAAGAAATGTTTGCAAGTAAAAGTTGTTCATTTGGAAATTATTATCAACTTTTTCTCCATTTTTTCAAAATCCGATTGAATTCTCCACAAATTTGAATAATTTTGAAAATATTTTCACACTGCTTTTGAGAGTTCGCATCAAATTATTTGATTAACAATATTTTTGACAAACTTCTTGTTTTTTACCTACGGACATGGGTATACATAAAAATACTACACTCTGATTGTCTACTCGCTTTAAGTGCATGTTTGTAGGGTGTTTTTTTTTCTTTTATTTGTATTTTTTAACCTATTACTCTGATACAGCTTTATTAAAACAGAATTCTTGAAAGTTAGAGCAGCTTGCTTGCTGTCTGTGTTGGTCGTTCACCAGTGTTTTACTCCGATGATAATCCTGTTAATTTATCTCTTATAATCAATGTATTATACACATAACATAGTTTTAAAGTAATCTGATAATGACATTATAGAAAATTGAAAAACCCTCTTCTTCAATTTTTCATTTAATAAAAAAACGTATTTTAATATTATTATTTATTTATTGAATTATAAATAAAACTCATTTAATTAGTGTGTACAAAACCATCGTAGATAATGTGATTTAGGTAGGATTTAGGGAATCAATTTTATTCAATTATTATTTTTCATTATTAAATTCGAAGAGCAATTTTTTACTCTTATTAATAAAAATAATTAAGCCATAAATGGACAAAATACATGTTTTTGAAACGTTTTGTTTTGCTTTTTAAACTTTATTTACTGCCTTTCATTGATTTTGATGCTAATAGATTTTTCCGATGATTCTCTACGTATTATAAAATGAATCATTTGAAATGTTATTTCAAAAAGATAATATATTTCCTAAATATGAAAGCAGTAAATTCATTTTTCAAAGTAAAAAAAAACCAGTAGTTTATAGTACTGTACTGCTTTTACCACTGAAAAATATAAGTACTGCTTTTTTACTCTTTAGTACCTGTTATAATTATAGTTTGTCCAAATATAAAGATGAGAGTATCTTTGAAAGCAAAGTTTATTTTCTTAATTTTAATGATAAATATTCTTTTGATGATAATTACATAGTTTGCACACTTTGTAAACTTTAAATGTAAACTTTGATATATTAACATATTTCTAACCTCACTTATTTTAATTCTGCATTACTGTGAAAGAAAATAGTAAAAATTAACCTTTGACTTACATATAAATAATAAAAATAAATAAAAAAAACAATGAAAAAAGCAGAAATTCAAGTTTTACAGAGTATAAAGGCAGTAATCACATGTAACCGCTTTTCGATATACAACAATTATAGACAGATTATCTCTTATTTTAGACATTTTGATTAATTGTGATCTAAAATCACACTTAAATGATTTTTCATAAAGTTATGTACCTAACATATTATTAGGCAATTATTATTATGGAAAATGATAGAAGTTTTCTCTGTTTTGACTTTTGACACTGGACCATAAGGTTTTATACATAAACAATTTTTTCGAAAAATAAATTTTTTTTGTCATTTAGCCTTTGGTCATTTCTTTGGCACCAAATCGCATTCTGATCAGGGGATCCCCGGGAAATTGAGGAAAACCCTCATTGTATATGTGATAACCGATTTCTGCGAAATATTTTTTTTTTGAAAGGATATACTCATTCATAATGGAAAAATTTAAAAATTAATTTTAGAAACCGACTTCAAAAAAATTTTTTACAAAAAAAAACCGACCCCAAAAAAAAAATTTTTACAAAAAAAAACATGATGCTTGTAAAAAACATCGAAAATCTGTTGCACTAAAATGAACTAAAAATTAAATGCACTAAAAATTAAAAAAACCGAACTAAAGATCAAGTGCATTTGAACTAAAGATCAAATGCATTAAAAATTAAAAAAACGGATAAAAAAAATGTGTTATAAAAAATTGCACTAAAAATTACTTGGTCGTTTAGTAGGTCTACCCATATTTAGACAAATAAAATCAGTTATAGAACTTCAAAGTCACTGAAAGGCGAGAAATAAAACCTATTTTGACAAAATGGAAACCCGACTTCAAAAATCAAATATTCTATAACAAAAAATGCACTAAAAAGTAAAAAAATAATTGCATATTCTTGTGCCAATTTTAGTTCACCAGAGCAAAATTTTTTAAATATATATGTATAATTATTGTTATTTTTGGAGGCGGTGTCCAAAAGTTATGTGAATTTCTCTATGCTGACACCGACTCCATAAATAACAATAATTGTACATATATATTTAAAAATTTTTGCTTAGGTGAACTAAAATTGGCACAAGAATATGCAATTATTTTTTTACTTTTTAGTGCATTTTTTGTTTTAGAATATTTGATTTTTGAAGTCGGGTTTCCATTTTGTCAAAATAGGTTTTATGTAAAGTTCACTCTTCTTAGACCATTATATAAAATTATTAAAAAAAAAACAGATGATACTCTTTAGTGTAGTATTAATTAAAATTTCTACTACATCCTTTTAAAAATAAATTAAAATATTTAAGATTATAGTCATTCATTAAAATAAATAAAAACTAACACATATCATAGAGTATAGACACATATCGTACGTATATCATGTATCGTATCGCACATCTGTGAATGACTTAACATACTACCAGTCATCACCACATACAATTGTCACCTATTAAATACACATACACACAGTTAGTTATTAATACGCTCCATACGCTTTATACGCGTGCTACTGCTACTTCTATGGTGGGTTATTAACACAAACATGTATATATATACAGGCTGTTCTGAAATTCATTCAAGAAAATTATACTACGGGGTAGAGCTGCAAAAAACAAACAAAAAAGTTTAATAAAGTTTTTCGATTTTTCGCTTATTTTTTAAGATATCAATTAAATACCATCAATTAAACATTGATAAATTCAACCAATAACAGAGCGCATAGTGTAAAGAGACGGGGCCTTTTACCGTCTGCGAGCCTTTAAAAGGTAAAGCAGCACGCTCTACGGCTGAGGCCACGCCTCCTTACACTATACGCTTCTCGTTAAATATCTCGTAAACCAAGCGGTATCGAAAAACATGTTTTAAACAAAAGTTGCACAATTTAAAGGGAAAAACATAATGCTATAATTATATTTGTGTGCTGTGCATCCGTTCTCCGCGTGGTATAATATATACATTAAACGGTGCAAGATATAAGAAATCTTTAAAATAAAATATGTTTATCTCATATTAACAAACACCTTTTATTTGAAACTTGTTTTCATACCCATAGTTTTGATGTAAGATAAATCACGTGATATATTTTAAACGGTGCAAGATAGGAAAAATCATTAAATGCGAAAAATGTTTATCTCTTTAACTCAAACAACTTTTGCTTGATACTTCTATGTATATATTCCATAAGCTTGGTGTAAATGTGGCATAAATTTTGTATTTACACCAGAAATATGGGATGTATGACAATAAAGTTTCAAATAAAAGTTGTTTGTTTTTATGATATAAACATGTATTGAATTTAAAGATTTTCCATATGTTGCACCGTTTATTAATATGTTATACCACGTGGCACGGATGCATGGAACAAAAATGTAATTGCATTATAGTCGTCGATCTAAACCTTGCAACGTTTGTTTCAAACATATTTCTTGAGTCCATTTAGTTTTTTGAGATATTTAACTGGATGAATTAAAATGACTCATCCGGTATATATATTTGTACACACATATTAACTAACGTTCGGTCGTTGGTTCGTTCGTATGCAATTATAACATAAGCATTAAGCACATACTCCTTAATTTGTGTGTCATCTGTTTTATTGTTATCATTGTTAATGACAGCTCATTTCCTTCACTACCCATGTTTACCACTCATGCTACAGTAAATATAATGAATTAAACAAAAAAAAACTGCAATGCTATGTATATAATTATGGCTACTAAGTAATGTAAATGCAAGGGTTGTCATCGGCTCTCATTTTGCGAGGATTGTCCTTGGTATGATAGGATAGTCGATTACATCTGGAAAATGATATATTTTATATTAATTCGAAAACAAGTTAAAATATCGATGCTTAAAAAAAGTTTTTGGAAATCGCTTAACAAACACTCAAATCTTCTTTATTTGTTCTTCCCCTGTTCATTCTTCACGGAGAAAATAAAACTACAAATATACTATAAATATACCTTATAATGACGTAATTGTAACTACTTTCTTTGTTTAATTATATACAAAGCTTCATATTTTCGTTGATATTGAATATGTTAAAAAATTGTATTTATTTAACTAAGAACCTATTTTACACCTCCATTTTACCCATTGTACATCCCGTAATGGTAGAAGAAATGACAATAGAAGTAATTATAACTATTAATTTATTAATTTAATTTAAAAGTAATAATTTATACTAATAATTAAGTAATTTAAAGTAATTTAAAGTAATATAATATAACTGAAGAGTTTTTTTTGGTTTGTTTGAACGCGCTAAACTCTGAAACTGCTGGTCCGATTTGAAAAATTCTTTTTGCGTTAGATAACCCGTTTATTGATGAAGGTAATAGGCTACAAATTATCCCTAAAAAGGGGTGGTATATAAAACTTATTAACTTCATGAAGCTAAAATTTGGTAGTTTATAGATATTAAATGTTAGGTAAGAAAGAATTTTTGAAAATTCTGATTTTAAGGGGGTAAAATGCGGGGGGGGGGAATCTATAGTAATATAATAAAGCTGAGAAGTTTTTTTGTTTGTTTTTTTGAACGCGATTTTCTCAGGAGCTACCAGTCCGATCTGAATAATTATTTTTGCATAGCTCATTTATTGATGAAGGTTATAGACTATATACAAATTTAACGCGGGAAATAGCTAGTCTTTAATATAGCGTTTTGGAAAATTAGGCATTTTTCGCTGCAAGATGATACCTATCAATAGATTTATTTTAAATCCGCAACATATGCTTTTTTTTTTTAAATTAGTTTATCAAGTTCAATTTTATAAAATATTTCTTTTTCGAAAGAAATGTTTAGTACATTATTCTAGTTTTATACAGTAGTGGGGGTATGCGCAAGCCGTTCAAGCGTACAATTGGTTGCAAAAGTTGATGTTATTTTTAAAAATTTTATAATTGATTTGTGCCTTATCGGTTTTCGAAAAAATGCTTCGGATAAAAAAAGGTTGTTTATTCGAAATATAGTAACAACTTTGATTCGGATTTTTTTTTCCGAAAACTGAATAAATTATACACAAATCAACAATAAAATTAAAAAAAAATAACATCAATTTTTGCAACCAATTGTAATCTGCATGTTAAAAATTACACCTTTGATTGTGAATATCTCCATTCACATATTTGAATTTCATCTAATTCTTAAGAAAAGTGGGTTTAAGTGTGATCTACCTTAAAGGTCGGTTGAAAATACGACAAAACTGCAAAAACATGTGAGGTGAATTCACATGCCGTGCCCTAAATAACATTTACGTTACGTAGACTGAAAAGTTAGATTCTTCAAATTAGTTTTTAAAAAGAACCCTTTTAGTAATCTATATACGAGTATATTATGATCTACGAAGTTTTTAACATTTCATAATTAACATATTTTATAAAATATGAGTAACTCTTGTTTAGGAGGGTTCAATACTGACATACGAACAGGATATTTATTTCATATTGTTTACGGCTTATATCCATTATTCACATAATTTGGTTGGTTTCATTTGTAAATGATTTGATATTATTTTATGTTTAACATAATAACTTACTTATACGAAGTAATATTTGGTATAAAATACACAATGTACAGAGTGTAACCACATATATTAGTGTCGTGGAACGCAAATAATTTATTAAGTTGATGAAATGATAAGAGGTAATTGGGATCAAAGAAATTTGCTAATCAGCTAGCATTCAAATTCGCGACATTTCGCTGTTTATTTTTCAGCTTCTTCGCGCTCTGTACATAAAACATATATACAAATTATGGGCAGAGCCTGAAGAAGCTGAAAAATAAACAGCGAAACGTCGCGAATTTGAATGGTAGCTGATTAGCACATTTCTTTGATCCTAATTACCTCTTATCGTTTCATCATCATACAAGAATCGGATCTTAAACACTACTAATATGTATAATTCGGCCTTGCGCACTACCTCGCTCTAGATAAGATCAACACTATTATTAAGACACAAAAGTTTAATAAAATAGTGAAAAACTACAATAGAGAAATAATATATTGTATCTAAAACCTAGGATTCTACATTTGATCATGGTAGAACAGATCCGGCGTCACTTCTTCCGTTAAAATTAGAGTTTAAAATACTGGCATTAAATCCATTATTTACATTATTCTGATTTATTGCAATTTATCTAAACCAGGCCAGGTTGATCAATATATATATACATTTAATATACAAAGTTTACGATCCCAAAAAAATGATTGATTATGTTGCTGTAGAAGACATTTCTGTACCTAATTTCTACTGTATAGTCAAATTGAAATGTTCTAATTAAAGCATAATATTGTTTTGTCTTTCAATATCCAAAAATCATATCACACACAAAATTCATTATTGTCCACTGCAGAGTGTAGTGGACACAATGTTTATGAGACTAGCAGACTTCTGTCTGTTTCGCCTAAGCATATAATGCATGTATATATAAATTTTGTCTATATAATGTACGACAAAAATTTTTTACTGTCTCCTAGAAATCAGTGTTACATTGATCGAGCGAGTGCATTCATCTATCGTTCTATAATGTACACTTCCGTTTATAAAAAATGAACCACCAATAAGTCACATTCTAAGCGTATATATTATTAAATATATGTATATTACATACAATAATACTTAGAATATTTCAACTGGTTCGATTTTGTTTTGTGCCTCCCTGTATATATGGATCGGTATATTATTACTTTTTACAAGTACTGTACAGGGATTTTTGTAATAAATATACAAAATTTTAATGAAAATAGGAGGAGTTCTGTTGTTTATTTGTTTGTTTGATGGTGTAGCAAAGGAGTAATATAAATACTAACATGTTTATAATGTTGTTATATTTGTATATTAAAATATAGGGGTACCACCTACAACGAAATAATATCACTGTGATATTATTATTACAAACCATATAGTACAATCAATAGAGAAAGAATATTGCGCTGTAGTTAATTACAACAGTTTTTTCTCACGAATTTCCTCCAAAGGAAATGCAGCTATTGTTTTTGCACCAATGTTGGAATTTCTAAAAAATTTCTTCAAATGTCCATCGACCCTACCTATTAGATGTTCAAGGGGAAAGGGGGGTTTCAAGGGAGGGGGAAACACAAAATTTGATATATGTCCTTTAATATTTGAAAAATCGAAAAATTTATCAGGAGTATAATGAGAGGTACTTAGTTTTACTGTAATTTTGTTTCTCATCATTTTCTGTTACACTAATATTTACAGAAATATTTACAATAGGGAATATGCATGAACATTTTTTTTCACATTTATTTTCAGAATATGAAAATTCTGTTAATACTGTAATAATATTGAAAAACGAAATTAAAATCCGACAAATATCAAGGAAGCTATAAGCTTTTAAAGATTATTATCTGTCTCTTTCTTGCAAAAATACTAAAAACGGAGTTTTACGTGTATTTTAAATGGTGAAAGTGTAATATGACGTCACATAACATATCAAGAGGGCTATCACCCTCTTTGTCTAATCGGGAATTTTAATCATTCATATCTCGCTTATTTTTAAAGTTATTTAAAAAGTAATTTTACCTTGATATTTGTCAAGTAAACATGCTTCAATTCAAGTGAAAAAAAAATTTTCATGCATATTCCGTATTAAAAATTGAAGGTTAAAATTATAAATATCTCTGTACACATTAGAGTTAATGTGTGGAAAAAATGATAAGGTAATGAATTATAGCATACTTCATTTTCTACAACTTTACTCGTTGTACATTTTTCGATTGTTCCAATATTAAGAGAGATATTTTATATTTTGTATTTTCTTCTATCTTTATGATCCCCTTTCCCCTGGACGTATGCCATTTATTAATAAAATTGGCCTTGATAATACTAAAATGATATCAGATACGACATTATGATCACACTTAAATTGTGACTAGAGAGTGATTTATATATTCTAAGGAAATTCGCTAAGTTGACGCAGCTCCTGCGTAACACCTTTTTTTTAAATTAGGTTCAGTATCACGTACGTAATATAAATGAACAAAATCCTTACAAATTTCGACCCCGGAAGTGCCACCATTTTGAGAAATAACTCCTGTAATTTAATGCAATGCAGACTAAAGTAACGAGCTTCTCTATTAACTGTACTAATACCATACCATACTTATACCATACCATACCATAACCATACTATGTGTATAGTGATTTGTGATTTATTTCAGTTAAATATGTTTTATCATTATCATTATTATCATTTTGTAATTTTTTTATTTATTTCAAGCTGTTGTTCATTTGTGGGTTTTTAGTACTCTTTTAATTATTATTTATTAGTTTTATAATGTTCGTTGTCTTTTACTTACCCAATGTAATAGAGATTGTATTTCAAATTTTTTTAAAATCATACCACAATAGTATGTGATTGTACACTGATAGAAGTAAAAATTTTTTAATAAAAGAATTTCTGACGGTCATATAATATGTACGGAAGATAATATGTATTTGGTATAAGATAATAAGATCTTGACATCTATAGTTTTGACTTGAGAAAATTATCTTAACTAAATATTAACTGACTCTTGACTCAAGAATATCGAAATTCTTTAACTGAAATGATGATTTCTTTGGACCAACATGCTAAAATTTCGGACCAAAATAAATATTTGATTAATCCAAACAAATTAAACCTTTTAAAGAAGTAATGATATATACGTGTATATACTTCAGTTAAAGAAGCTGCTTAAACTCTCTCTTCTTGCATTTTTTATTTATTTTTAATAAGAAAAATAACTTTTTTTTTCAAGAACTCCATTTTCTTGACTAAAGAATCATAAACGTATTTGGCCTCTCTAAGCTAAGACTAACGAACTCTATTTTAAAGAATTTTAAACACCATTCAAGAATTTTAGTTTCTTTGCTCAACTAAGCATATGTTTTTGGTTCGACTGCATAGTCTTGAATGAAAACAGGGGTTTCATTATTGTAGCAAATATTTTGAATTTATTGTAGCAAATATATATATTCTGGAGGAAAGAAATTCCTTCTAACAGTGTATAAACATATCCCACCACAGACAAAAATGTGAAAGGGACAAAGTTTTTGCATACAAAAAGTATTGATATCCTAGCAAAAACAAAAATGTGGAAAGAACAAAATTTCTTGCATTTCAAATTTTGCCCCACTTCCTAGAACATTTATTTGTATTTTACTGCTTTGTGATTATCATTAAAACAATATCGGAAATTATAAATATTATATTCTAAAAATACTGAATTTCTTAGGGATATAAGAGCTTTGTTTAAAGTTATATCGTTTTCATAGCTTGTTTAGATAGGGTTTGTTTGTTGCTGAAATAATTGTTTATTTAAATATAAGAGCACCGTACATCAGCTAAGTACTACATCTTATCTATGCATTAATAGAACAGATGCGTTATAATTAACACATAATGTTTTTGGTTAAATATAATGTTTTACATCCATATTATGAGGGTTTGCTTGTTTCTTTAGGGGTAATTAGATAAATGTTTTTTTTTCTTTAAAATATAATATTTCATCTCATTTCCAGAATCCATTAACTTTATTGATCTGACTAATTGCCTGTAATTATTTCATTATGTGTCAGTAAAAAAAGAATCTTAACTGCTTTTTGTGGAATATTCTTACAATTTTATGAATTCCATAAGTTATAACCTGTAACCTATAGGCACAAGTTTCATAATTGCTATTTTGTGTGTTCAAATGCACCAATATATATTTATGGAACTAATTTTGGGGTTCTAAATGAAAATTTCAGTAATACTATATATTATACTTGCCGTACTCAATTATATTTGCTGAAATACCATCAAACATACAACATATTGTCTTTAGTATATATTTTCTGAAGAAGGAACAGTGATGGCGAAACTATTGTCAAATTAAAATAAGTGAAAACAACAACTAACTGAGTTAATTGCTTAAATACCCGGTATATCCTGAGTTTATGTAAAAAAGTTTATGACAAAAGTTGTTTATTTTTAAAAAAGAAACATTTTTTGTCTTTACATTTTTGTTCTCTCTCTTACAGTTGCAAAGATGGACAGTTTTGCCAAATTTGCCCAAACAATGCTCCGATTTGGCCCATTCACTTGAACTTTATTAGTTTTTAACTCTAGAACACACACTCAAAATTTCAGATAATTATCTCTTTTGGTTTTTGAGTTATCGTGTCCACAGACGGACGGACACACAGAAATGGCCGAGTTAGGCCATTTTGTCTGAAATACACCTATTCCAAACATTTATATCAGCGAACAATATTTTCAAGCATTACAAAGTCGGGACTAAACTTAATATACCATTGTATATATTTACATATACCGGGTATAAATATTGCTAAAGGGTGCCAAATCTTAAAAGGTTTGGCACTGGCATATCGCGTTTCGTGACGATCATGCCTAGTGCAAATTCTGGTAATCTCCCCCATTTGTGGTATTCTTGATAAATACAATAGTTCTATTAGGTATCAGACGAATACTTTAGTTCCATTAGGTATAAGATAATACACATAATTTTTATGTTAGTTGTCTGTCAATCCGATATGAATAATAAGATATTCATGCTGAATAAATGATACAAAAAATAAATAAATGAGACGTTTAGTCTTTTTATTTGTCAAATGAAACATCGTAATAAATTTGGCCATCCAGCAAGCATATAACAGATCATTTTAATGCATGATTGATTATCTGATTGTTTTAAACCTTTGTGTATTCATCATGTAGATTAATTTATAATCTAACGTATATTACATGATAAATGCGTGTTAAAATGTACATTGTCCAAACACAGAAAGTTTTCTAATATCAATGTATCCTTTGTTCATGTAAATAAATAAAGTTTGGTTTTTAAAAAACTTTATAGTCGATTTGGGTCGAATTGATTTCGGATTCAAGAAAACAACTTTTATTCGAGACATTTTTTTGAAAGACAAATAGATTTGGCACAAACCAACTACAAAATTTATAAAAAGGACACCACGGTTTCACTAACTAAATAGTGATTGATAACACTAAATAGTGAACATTTTAGTTCTTTCATGTATAAAGTGTTATTAATCGAAATGGTTCTTACGTTTACGTATCATTTCAGAAAAAATTTCGTCATAAATTCGTTAACCACAAATTTCGTCATAAATTTCAACCGAGCGTAGCAAAAAGCTATTTTTTATAATAAAAAAAAACTTTCATTCTAGGTCTTAGGTATCTGAATTTCATATTCATTATAAACCCTACCTCTGAGAAAATTCGCTTAGTCTACGTAACTCCTACGTAGAAATTTTTTAAAGCCAGATTATGTTTCATACCATATTATACAAATCGTATTGGAAAATGTACCAACGCCATTAACAATTTAAACAACAATACTGTTCGGCCATTATTCATCAAATTAACGTAAATAACGATAATATTTTATTTTTAAATTTACATACCAAATGTTTTTGGAAAAAATCTTCTTTTTTTTTTCATTTTGAATAAATATGTGTGTAGGTATGTGCTACTTTGTTTGTAGAGCTTTTTCCATGAAGTTATTTTTATGGAAAATATGTACAGAAAAAAAAAACAAACAAAAAAAACAACCAAACAGCAACTAAAAAATGAATTTTAACATATGGGCAGAAAAACATGAATTGGTACTGATATGTTATATATAGGGGGTATTCTACATGAAATCCTCAAGCCAAAAACTCTCTTTGGATATTCTTGATTTTTTTATATAAATACCTATCTGTCAAACGAAGTTTCTGTAAATTTTAAGCTTTTATCTCAACTTGTCAAAAAGTGAGGTATTTTTATTAGACTTTCAAGCTCAAAATTATAAATAACTTATAAGTGAGTAAAGATAGCGTATTTACATACGCTATTTACACACGCTTCTTTTTAGTTTTGAATCTTATTTTATAAAAAAATGTCGAAGAAATTTGAAGCCATTTTTTTTTGTAATAGAAAGGT
Organism: Nineta flava; assembly: GCA_963920215.1. Taxonomy (NCBI): domain Eukaryota; kingdom Metazoa; phylum Arthropoda; class Insecta; order Neuroptera; family Chrysopidae; genus Nineta; species Nineta flava. The sequence continues at coordinate 10,620,270 of OY986040.1, read as the reverse complement.
TACCCATTTTTTAAGTCAAACTTCTCTAGTAAAGCTAGTTAATTAGAATAAGCTTGACAGAAGAATTAAAACGACACAAAAATATTTAAATTTTTTAATATTTAAAAAAAAAAGTCTGCTATTATTGTACTGTGTGTATTGCTATCTTTGTCATACACAGACCCTGCAGATCGTGGCCAACATTGTTCTATCATATGCATATTACACATAAATGTATTTGTATATTTACTAATGAATTTATAATTGTTAATATTAATATAAATAAATAAAGAACTTAATTCGTTTATAAGTTATTTATGATTGAAGAATATATTAAATTGTCAAACTTCATTTGAATATTTGAACAAATCAATGAGTTTATCGAAAGGATATCGGTTTTTAGCTCAATGATTTGATTCGTGGAGTGCCCCTTATATATTCATTGAATAACATGTGGGTATGTTTAAAAACAATATCATTTCATTTTATGTAGTTAAGGGTTAAAAAAGAAAATTAAATTGTTTCCAGTATATATCTATATTTATTACATACTAAATGAAACCTTTATTGACAGTTTAACGGTACAATCACAGATTTTTAACAAAATGTGTATATTTGTTACAAAAATTTTGCATTTGCTTATTACAATGGATGCAGTTTCTAAGCATCTTCATTGTTTGGAAACTGCAAGCGCTGCACCCAAAAAAAAACTTGGCCAGTAAAAATTTTAAGAAAACCATAAAATAGTTTTGATGACTTCAAAATGGGGATTTCAATTGAAAACTTCTAGGCCGTTAAAATATTTATGTCCGTGTCGACTAATAACAGACATATTGAATACGAATTGTGAAAACAATTACACATCCTCGGATAATAAATTCAGAGTCCAGCGCAAGAGATTTTTTTAATATGCTGTTAATTTACTTTGAGATAAAGCAGATCGTCAATATTAAGGATCCTGAAAAAATCGAACGCAAGGAGCGACTGAGTATCCCATACAAAACGCATCTCCTTAGATGCCCCGAGCCTTTATATAGTTCACGTTAGATATTTCTGGCGTTTGTTATTTAGCACCCGGACATTAGTCTACCCGTGTCCAACATGATCTAACATATTTGAACTTATATATGCCCAAATTGTGGAAACATGTTAACATATGGTTCCCAATCGGGAACTGATTAGTACTGTTTTGGGGGTACACTTACCAATATGTTTTTAATGATCGATTTTTTGGTACGCTCTTAGCTCCAACTAACCGCTCTTTATCTTTTTATATTTTGTGTTAACCGACCCACAACAGTGTACAATGAAAATAAATATTTTACATTTTCCCATTTATACATTGTTTTCAATCCCGTTCACATGTGAATGTTATTTATTCAATTTTTTGTATGTTACATGGTTGAAAGGAAATTAAGAATAACAAAAAATTAAATTTACGGAGGTATGACACACATTTTGATTTTCCTTCTTTTTTTTTGCTTTCTATACCTGTGGAAAAAATGTTTTATCAAATTATATTACAACGAATCATAAGCTAAATTCATGGATGACTTGATTAAAGATTCCTCCTGCAAAGGTTGTATAACGTCACCCGATACACACTTTTAGAGGTTTGTGTCTTGAGTTTTAGTCAAAATATTTCTTAACATAATAGAATGAATTGTATAAAACTTTAGTATCAAATTTAAAAGTACGGGAGAAAAACTAATTGTTATCAATGATAATTATATGTTTATTAAAAACGGTCACATAAAAGCAATTAAATTATCCTGTCCATTCTGAATGGACACTCAAAAGCAATAAAATAATAAAAATTGGAAAAAAAATGACCTCATCATACTGACCGCTCATTGGCGACATTTTCTACAAAAGTTTTGATGAATGATTGTACATTGAATGGAACATTTGAGACAATTTTGGTTCTCAGGAACTAATGAGCTAATGAGCTAAAAGTACGGGAGAAAAACTAATTGTTATCAATGATAATTATATGTTTATTAAAAACGGTCACATAAAAGCAATTAAATTATCCTGTCCATTCTGAATGGACACTCAAAAGCAATAAAATAATAAAAATTGGAAAAAAAATGACATATACTGACTCATCATACTGACCGCTCATTGGCGACATTTTCTACAAAAGTTTTGATGAATGATTGTACATTGAATGGAACATTTGAGACAATTTTGGTTCTCAGGAACTAATGAGCTAAAATATATCTATTACAAATTGAATTGATAATTATTTAGTTTTCAAAATATTAACCTCCAAAAAAAAAGATATCTTGGTAAACAATTTTAGTTGTATACCAAAATTTAATTGGAAATAATGCTTATTAATACAATTTTTATCTATATATTTGTATTTCCTTTGAAAAATCCTTTTTCCACGATGATAGAATCCAATCATCGTGTTAAAAGGATTTTTCAATTTCCGTTATATATAATGTTAAAAAATAAAATTAATAATTCTCTTATCTACATTTTACTTGAATCTTATAACTTGTCTTATAGATCTCGTAAGTACCCCTATTTTACATATACACGTGCAATATATAGAATGTTTAGTAGGTAATAATTATACGACAATGGGTTGCCTAAAGAAAAAAAATGTTTTAATTACAATTTACAGATATTTTATTCATCTAATTCTCTAATTATTAAAGTAGAAAGTAAAAAACTTCATTACGCAGGAGCTGCGTCAACTTAGCGAATTTCCTATGAATATATCAATCATTTTCTAGTCACAATTTAAGTCTGATCATAATGAAATGTGAATGTCAAGGCTAATTTTATTAATAAATGGCATACGTCAAGGGGAAAGGGGGGCATACAGATAGAAGAAAACACAGAATATAAAATATCTCTCTTAATATTGGAACAATCAAAAAATGTATAACGAGTAAAGTTGTAGAAAATCAAGTTTGCTATAATTCATTACCTTATCATTTTTTCCAAACTTTAATATGTACAGAGATATTTAGAATTTTAACTTTCAATCTTTAATTGTAAATATTTTTGTAAATATTAGTGTAACAGAAAAATGATAAGAAACAAAATTTCAGTAAAACTAAGGACCTACAACTTAGTTCCAGATAAATTTTTCGATTTTTCAAATATTAAGGGAGGTATATCAAATTTAGTATTCCTCGAATTTAGTATATCCATTAACGAACTTGACCTTTAGAATACTAAAAGCGCCTGAAATACCAAATTTCATTCCAATCGGAATAAAACTGTGACCACTAGAGAGTCCACAGACACATAAACTTATATGTACATATATATGTTGACATATATATATACATATATAAAAATTTTAACGATAGTGATTTTTGACATCTAGTAGGTAGGATCGATGGACATTTGAAGAAATTTTTACGAAATTCCAACATTGGTATAAGAACAATTGTTGCATTTCCTTTGGAGGAAATTCGCTGAACAAATGAAGCCTTAATCTTTTTGAAGCTCCAGTGCTGGTACATCCTTAAAAACATTTCATCTTTATATAATCGACCTGTATATCTTTCCAATATAACACACACATTTGATTTATTTGATAAGTATCTTCTAGCAAGATAAGCAATCTTTCTACAACCAAGGTAGATACCTTATGTATGTATAAGACACATAAATAAATACTTTGATGTACTTTTTAATATTATCTTTTAATAAAAATACTTATTACACGAAAGTTTATACAAAAAATTTATTCCAAACTTTGTTGATTTATTTATTTATTTTATTTTATTTTATTTTTTTCAAGTTGACTTACTTTTTTTTTTTGTCCATTTATGATGTTGTGCTTGTTGATGAAGATGAAAGGTAAAAATTTCACAGTCAATATAAATGGATTTACGATTTAAAATAAATAAATAAAACTTTCTCCCAGTATTTTTAGTGAATATTCGCAGTCGTTTATTTACAAGCATCAGGGGTAACTAAAGTTACTCTCTCGATATTATTAAGTAAAGAAGTTTTAAGTAAACATATATAAATTTTGTGTATGTGTCTCTCTCTCTCTCTCTCTCTCTGTTTATAAGATTTTTAGGAAAATAATATATTTATGACACAGTGTGTGTGTAGAGAGTGGAAAAAAAAATTATTTTTTGGGAAAAATAAATGTTTTATTGAAAAAGTTTTGGTTTGTTTGATTTATTATGAAATAATAATGATCGAATAAATTAATTTATTAGCTGTTTCTTGTAAAGATATACAGACTGTGTTGGACAGCTTTTCCTATAGTAAATCAATGTTAAATATTATTTATTACTAGTTGTCCGTCTGGTACTGTTTGAAGTCAGTCAGTACACATGTGACGAAAGTCCACTTTAGTATGTGCATTGTGCATCAAAAAATCCTCACTCTTTAATGGCAAACAAACAACCATACGCATACAGTATAGCTGTGAGATAACTGACTGACTTTATTTATATGTGTACTGACTGACTTCATACAGTGCCAGACGGACAGCTAGTAATAAATAATATTTAACATTGATTTACTATAGGAAAAGCTGTACAACACAGTCTGTATATACAGTCCGTATTTTAAAATACAACCAATCAGGAAATAATGTATAGTGTATCTATAATCGCTGTCTATGTGTAGTGACTATGATTTGGTGTCTTTGTTACATATACATGTAGACACACTAATACGACGGACGATGGAAAATAACGACGATGTATACATGCACGAGTAAGATGCAACTTTATATAAATGATTGTTGTTAGAGAGTGGTACCTATAATAGTTATATGTTATACAATACTGATTTTAATACAGTTTAAGTGTGACAAAGTAAACCATATCATAGAACACTACATACAAACAACGATAGATACACTATATACATTGTTTGAGTGAAGATTGGGTGTATTAGATGTTTGAGTGAAATATAAAAATGTCAAAGATTAGTTGATGGGTATGTTCAGTGTCTGACTAGCCATAAAGCCATGGTGGCGTTTGCCAGCCGTACCCTAGGCCTAGGTGGTCCCCCAGGTTTAATACCTACATGCAAAATTGTTCATACACGGAGAAGAAGGGAGGAGGAAGAGAAGCAATAGATCTACGAAGATCAAACAGTAAATAACGCTTTTTTTAATTAAATATTGATATGAATAAATTAACTCATACACCAGGTATCGAACCTCGGACCTCTGGATTCATATCATTGACAGTATTACTTTGTTGCCAACATCAACTTCTTATTCCATATATGAAAAAATTGGTCCATATACCAGAGTCATCCGTGGTGGAACGGTTAGCACACTGGGCTACATTCGATTCTTGGTGTATGAGTTAAGATTTTCATATCAATTTTTAATTAAAAATTCAATGACATGTTTGTCTATAAAATCTGCGCCAGTTCTTTCATACTATGTCATTTGTAACCTTAATGGAAATTGACATTGGTATTGTATTGTGACGTTTAAGTATACACAAATAATAATACGCTTTTGTTTGTCTCGCAGAGATTCGGATGGTAACATAAGGTGGATACCATGTGCTTGTGAACTTTTGTCAATATAACATGCACATTAATACGTATTCTAACTTAAACGTCACTTATTGTGTAACTCTCACAATCTTGTTGTCACAAGCAACTTGTGAGACTATTTTCCGAGCTAAAGCGCATTAATGACGAAGTTTCGTTCTCTACTGGGGACAAGAATTGCTGGACTCCTTGATCCTAAACATAAATCCACTTTTGGCTAGATAAATCTAAATTTTTTTGGCTAGATATAACTAATTGGAACTTTTTGCATGAAAATGCTCGTCTTTGAAAATAAAAGCTTCCAAAAATTCTTGCTGATTTGATTATTATTACTATTTGGTTTATTAGTTGACCTGATGGTATCTCGATCCTAAGTGGGATCGACCCAGTTCGACGCTGGGTATGTTTATGGGTATGGTAAGTGGATGCCAACGTTCAAAAGCGGTTGCGAGCGTTGTATCCATTATCGGCCAGGACACAACTGAGGGTGTTTTTGCTGGCTAAAATTCGAAGTTTATTTATAAAATTAATTAATTGATCTTTTTTAATTCAAATTGTTTCTCATTTTCATTCAAATTTTTTCTGTATTTTAATGAACGTCATTTCCTCTGAAAGGATGACACCTCCTTTATAATCGTATATTCGTTTATTCCCTCTTTATATTCGCATACTGTGATCCTTATAAATTCCTTGATAACACTAGAATGGCCTGTTTATACTTATTGTAGAATAGTTCTGTTAATTCAAAACAAATACGATGAAATGGTCATGTTCAAAACTATTTATAATAGTAATTTGTAAGGATTTGATATACATAATGTTTTAACACAGTATGTAAAATTATGTTTCGGAGCTTTAGAAGGTGATCTGAACAAATAAATTAAAATACACGCTTTGTAAAAAACGTAGAGCACAAGTTAGAAGTAAAACTTCATTTAAAAAAAATTCGTTACGCAGGAGCTACTTCAACTTAGTATTTGCAAGGCCAATTTTATTAATAAATGGGATACGTCAAGGGGAAATGGGAGCATAAAGAAAGAAGAAAACACAAAATATAAAATATCTCTCTTAATATTAGAATAATCGTAAAATGCGTAAGGAATAAAGTTGTAGAAAATCAAATTTTCTACAATTCATCAAGTTGTCATTTTCGCTCAAACTCTAATGTGTACAGAGATATTAAGGAATTTAATTTTCAATCTTAAACCGTCAATATTTCTGTAAATATTAGTGTAACAGAAAAAATGATAAGAAACAAAATTACAGTAAAACTTAGTACCTACAACTTTATTTCTTATAAATTATTCCATTTTTCAAATATTAAGGGAGATATATCAAATTTTGTGTTTCCCCCTTTCTTTAAACCCCCCGTTTCCCTTGTCAGATTTTACCCATTAACGAACTTCACCTTTTGAATACCAAAAGTGCCTCTAATACTAAATTTCATTCCGATAAAAACTGTGACCGCTAGAGTGATTACAGACATATATATATATATATATATATATATATAGATGTATAGATATATATATATATATATATATATATATATATATATATATATATATTTATATATATATATATATTTATATATATAAATTTTACAGATGGTGATTTTTGACATCTACTAGGTAGGGTCGATGGACATTCGAAGAAATTTTTGCGAAATTTTGACTTCGGACGGGACCAATAGCTCTATTTCCTTTTAGAAAATCCATACTGGTTTTTGCTCCATTAAATTCTCATTCGATTACTATGTTAAATTTGAATATTTACTACCTAACTTTTATTATCATGATAATACTAATTCTGGCCGGCATCTTCGTCACCAATATTGGAAAATTACTGTACCTACATGAAATTCGACAAACATAACATAAAAATAATATTAGTCCCCACTAGAATCAAATATCATCACTAACAACCGCTTAAATAGATTTAATAATAAATTTTGCTTAAAATCTTTATAAAAAAAAGCATCTCCTTAAACATTGTAAAGAAAATGTCGAAATTTTAAGATTTTAATGAATTTTATATAAAATTATTTTGAGAATTAATCATTAAATAAACGTGCGTGATTTCAAGTACGCAAATGAAAGCATACACTTTGGAAATCATTAAGATGTTGAGAGAATTTATCAATTTTTCATATGATTATTATAATAATTATATTGGGAATAATAAATGAGGGCTTAAGTTACAAAATATTCTACTTCCAGAAATTTTAAACGTGTGAATAATTTAAAATAAGCCAAATGTATATTTTTATATTGTGTCATCAAATTACAAAATATATAGGAAAAGTTTCAAATCTGTTATGTTCATAATTGTTAGTGAAAATTTTAATATCAACTGTATAATATATATATATATATATATATATATATATATATATATATATATTAATATATATATATATATATATATATATATATATATATATGTGTGTGTGTATAATTCTCAAAAGATACATCTTACGTATAAGAGGAAAAACATATGTATATGTTTCTTCTATACAGGGTGTATAAGTAGAAACAGTATCGACGCAAAATAGGAATTGTTTAATTGTTTGACATATGTACCCGTATGTAAATGAAAATAAGTTTTTAATAAAAAAATATTTTTTAAACAAGCTTTTTATAAACTAATTTTCTACAACTTTACTTCTTATGTGTTTTTCGTTTTTTTTAACATTAAGAGAGATATATCAAATTTTGTGGTTCCCCCTCCCTCTACACCCCCTTGCCCTTTGTCTCGACTCGATTCTTGTCATGCTTACCATAAGAATGCATTGTCATCGGAACTGAACTAACATGTAAACATTAAACTCTGTAGGATAAGAGGAAATGGTTCTAATTCAGCTTGCAAGATTTGACCCGAACATACATACATACATACACACATTGCTTAACGTTAAGTAAATGCTTGTAATAACTAATTTTCCTGATTGCTATATACCCGGTATATATTGAACGAATGAATGAATGAATAATAATGAGGGAATTTTGTACACTGCGAGCTATAAGATCTATTGTGTTCCCCTATCTGGTGCCTAACAGAGAATAGTCTGGTCGTAAACAACCTCATAAATCTTTTTTTCTTTCAGGAAGAACAGGATCTGGGTTGGATCTAGGGATCTAGTAGCTCCCCTGAACGAATCTAGTATACTCCCAGACATTTTATTATTTTGTTTATAGGGGCGTCGAAGTCTTTTATGAGGTGTTCCGGAGTTTCATCCACTTCCCCACAAAAACTACACTTTCCTTTATTTCCCAAGCTTATCTTTCTAAGGTGTTTTCTGAGTCTATAATGCGCCCATTTTCGCTCAGACTAAAACAGGTTTTGTATCTTATGTGGTTAAAGAGTCCCGAGGAGACAATCTTTGCCTGCTTGAGCTTCGTTAGTTCCTCCAGAAGTGTATACTGAGTTTTTGAACAAAGTTTGGCACATTTGGCACAAAAGAAAGGCACATTTTTTGTCTTCAAAATTTTGTTCTATCTCTTACGGTTTCAAAGATGGTTATTTCCCCTCTGGCGGGGGCAGCATGGTCATATTTTGCTCATTATCCCACTTGAACTAGAACATACATAAAATTTGAGTTCATTATCTCTTTTTGTTTTTGAATTATCGTATCTATGGACAGACAGACGGACGCACATGAAATACAGAGCTGGAACGACTTAACTTTGACTATAATGATTGTAAAACCTTTCTAAATAGTATTCACCTTATGTTTACATCACAAGTGTTGTTTAATGAACCATCCTGTATATACAAAAAAACCATATTCATGTATGGTGAAATGGGAATACAAGTTAATACAACAACATTGGGGTAATATTATCTTATATACATTCTTGAATCAACTTTGTTGTTGTTAATCCTTCTATGTAAAACATAGTCATCAAAGGATCAGACTTGGAAACTTTCTATGACCGAAAAGATTTACTCTCTATAGTAATGAAAATTATTCTTTTCACCACTTAATTATATAGAAATATAACTTCACTAAGTCAAAATTTATTTTGTGTATATTTGGTAAATGTATATAGTATATATATATATATAGTAAGTATAATACATACACGTGATTAAATGTAACTTTGTTTTTATTAAAGAGGAAAATTCTATTTCATTTTCTATGATTTTCTATGAAAATATATTCCAGTTTTTTAATAGTTGTATTATTATTATTTCTTTTATCTGGGCGAAGCCTGTAAGAGTCCACCGCAATGGATATAGTCAAGTGACAGTGAACAATTACCCCCTTTCTTCTCCTACTCAGTCGATTCAAATCGTCTCATCCCGTGTTTTTTCGTCAACGGGAATCTGTGTGTGGATATTTGCACAGCTGTATGTGTGTATTGTGTTTTACGACTTCGTCTTTTGGTTTGTGCATCAGGTGTAGTGTCTTATTTAGTACGTTTTTGTTTTAGTGCGGAGAGTGATATTTTGTCGTGTGTGACTCGTGTTAATTGTAAATATGGTATAGAGTTTTGTGTTTGGTTTTGACTAAATGGTGGTGTTGCGTGTGTTAGTGCGACAGTATTAATTTTAGTTATGTTGTGTTGTGTTTGTGATGGTATCTGTTTATTCTTATTATTATTAATTTCTCGCTATAGAGAAATTATGGTAATAGGTCCGGAAATTGAAATAGGAATTTTCACCATATCTCCACGATTTCAGTTTACCAGAGTCTAGTAACACCATTTTTGGAATGATGTCTGCGTGTGTGTGTCAGAATCGTACTTTGCTCCTTTACTGACTTAATGATATCCATCATATGCTAAATCATAGATGGCGCTATTATTGAATATTATCCGTTACAAAAGTTTATAATTTTCCGGACCCCGTTTTAACATACCATAATGAAGCCAAATGTTAAACTTCCTTGAAAAATATTACACGGGTAAGTTTCATTTTAGAGCGGTCAAGCAGATGATGAAATTCTCGTGGATAACAAATTTGGTATCCATGGTTCTTAAATGCATACGTACTATCGATTTTGGTTTTTTTCAAAATTTTACTGTTTATTTGGAAGAACTAGTACCGCAACTTTTGACGACTTGTATTTTTACAATTTAACCAAAAAATTCGATATTTGAACGAAATAATCTCAAGACCAAAATCTCAAGAACAAGAATGGAGATTGTGGTAGAAATTGTAAAATACGATGACGCACTTTACTTTATGAGACTTAACTGAGCCATTCAAGCATATTTTTGCAATCCACAGTGGTTTAATTTAATGATGGAATGAATATTTTAACGCTTTCTTCAGATACCTTGATATCTTTCTCGAGATATCACATCCATCTAGTATAGTACCAAAATAGTACCAAACTAGTCCTCTTGGTATCATTTTCCACAGTGAAAATGCACGATGTTTTCGTCAAAGAAAGGTCGTGATTTTTATGGGATTTGATTGTTTATTAATATTTGTTATGAACATATTTTGAAGCAAGTTGTCAAGTGTTAACCCAAAATTTAAGACACACTCATCTCAGTATTTCTTACAATGTTTATCTCTCCTAGAAATGTTAATACCGCCATAACTTGATGTGAGATAAGTGGTCTCTGTGGTCTTATTTCTGACAAAAATTTTAATATAAAGTGAATATGTTTTATACATAATACATATTTATAGTTGCTACTTTAGGACTATGATAAATAGTAGGACCCCGTCCAAATAAACCCACTTAGTTAAAAAGAATTGGTAACATGCTGGGCGGTGGCATGCATATACATACCACCAGGAGTTTCTCAAAATATCCAATACTGGTTATACTATTGAAGTACGAGATTTCTTGTGGCTTTCTTCTTATACAGTTTAAATTGAACGTATGTAAAAGAAATTCAAGTTTCTTTTTTTTTATAAGAACAGGTGAATACCAACCACATTGTTAATAAATCTTGTTATCAAAAATAAAATCCATTCACAATAAATAAATTGTATACATTAAATTTTTATCCTTTCTTTCCTGTTCAATTTATCCTTTTTAAATGATTTAATTCCCACAATAGAGATGGTAATTTCGCACAAAGAGAAAAAGACGAGAACGAAACGTTTAATAGTATTATTTTGTCTTTTTAAATATGATCACTTTAAAAAAATTTGGTATTAAATACTTACACGATCTGTCTATCCAGAGTTTAACAAATGGTTTTTACGTGTATCATTGAATTCAACATTGGAGTAGAATATACATTGATTGATTCATTCATCTTGGGGTCTATAAACTATTGCACTTCAAGCTTATGGTCCATTGTGCTCCCCCTTTTATCTCAGTCCGACGAGAGTCGCTTCTCCCGTATTTTGGAAATAGCCTGAAGAGAATATACACTTCCGTTCAATAAAATTGAACTGATCTGAATCGAATCAGTCTCTCGCAATTTTGATTATTCTTGTAGTAAATGTTTTTTACTATACTTTCATTTTTTTTTCACACTTAAAAATATACTACTTATCTTTGTTTATAAATGAATCATTATACAAAGAGTCACAAAAGTGAGGAGTTTTATTAAATGTAAGAAAATTAGCATTTCAGGTCTGTTCAATTTTATTGAACGGGAGTGTATAAATTGGAGTATGTAAATTATTGGATGTAAGTTATTCCATTTACGAAAAAAATGCTGGGTACAAAAGTTCATATTTTGGTTAGGGATAATTTTGTAATTTATATTTTTATGTTGTACTGTTTTTGAGGAAATTTCCAAAATCCAAGTATGACATTTTCCGTTTGTGGATTTCAATCAAATTCTTAATTTACCCTTTAGTGTGAGTGTATCTACGTTTAAAGTATGTAACGCAAACTCCTTACTTCTCTTTTCAATAAAATTAGGGTTGTGACTAGTTGTAATCCTGGTACAAAGTTTAAAAAAAGCTAGCTATTTCCGCTAAAACAATGCAGTCAAGTAGCGGCAATATTAAACTTAAGTTTAAAGTTTTATACCTCTCGTTATCCACGTTTTTCCGATATCGTGTTCAACAACACGAAGTCGCTGCCATTAGATAGTTTTGTGTGGACGTGGCAAGTGTAACATGGTCAGCGGATGTGTGATAACATGTGGTTAGCACTGTACTTGCGGGTTTTTAAGATGCGCCCAATAATGGCTGCCACAAGATCACGTGGCTCTGTCGCTTAACCTCTGGCGTCAACTGAACTCAAAGATGCTTGTGTTTAGTGACCGACTGTAACCAGTAGCTGTGCGTGGTAGCAGAGCGGAGACATTAGAGCGATAATTAATATTTTCCATTACTGCCCGACACTAGTGTCAGCGTGTGCAGAGGCCTTTATATTGTTCGCTGTTACTTAACAGACTAAAAAATATAACTATTTATTTAATGCATTTTATACAGTAATAATTCCTATAAAAAATAATTTAAAAAACAATCTTTATATACACGCACACTTGACAATATTAATTCTTAGGTCTTAAGGACGTTCATCCATGAAGCTTGATAGTAGATAAAAAATTTTTTTTAGTGAATTGAATAGCTCAATCCAGTAGTTATCCTCCCTCAAAAATTTAACACCTGTTGACGATCATTTCAAAGAGGAATTATCGATTAAAAATCAAACTTTGAACACAGCGTCTTATGGAGAACAGAATTTTTTTTGTACTTAAAATTAGAATAACTATATTATTAAAGTAGCTACCATAATGAATAATGTTTATAAATATTCTTTGATATATGCAGTTTATATAAATGCATTAAAAAAATGGTGTTGACGAACATTTGAATTAATTATTTAATAAAATTAAAACTTTTTTGTTAGGTTTGTTTTCGCCACCATATTTTGAAAACTGGCGACCACACACACTAAAATAATATACACATACATACAAATATAAAACATAGTTTACTGTCATATCCATAGACGTAGTATTACGTCTATGGTCATATCTGTCACATTAAGTCAAATTAATTTCTAATTTACAATTTCCTGGTATTTTCCAATAAATACTTTTAAAATATTTAGGACAAATAAAAATGGTTATAAATCGTTGTAAGATTATTGACATACTTTACACCTTTTTTAAAATCCTAAATAAATTTTATTAAAGATAGTACTCATTTGACTTCAGCGTAGCAACTGAACATCCTTAAGCAGTTGGAAAGATTGTGTTTATACGGATATTTATCATGTTTTCTTATGTTTTACATATTACTTATTACATTCAATTCACCTGTACAATGAACTATAAATTTAAGTGAGACGCAAGTACAATTTATTCAGAAATATAGAAGTACATATTACAGTGAGAGCTATGTATGTACCCACTTTCATGGATTGTTAAAAAGCAATGTATCATAAAAGATTTAAAATTTATATACATTATTATATGTGACATGTAATAACTCGAATAATAAATTTTATAATGAGTCCGATATTCATATGTACAGGGTGCTAAAAATCTAAACGGATACAATCGTATGAGTAACTCACATAAAATATTTTGAAAAGCATTTGTTCATAATGAAATACATTTGTTCACTTTAATGGTTTTATTCGATTAATAAAACGAAAAAATAAGTTCGTTAAAACGATATCGAAATGAAATTTATGTCTGTGTGGACGGAATTCCTTTCCCATACATGACTCAAGAGAGGTAGATTGTAAAGGCTGCCCTGGACGGGCTACACTTCGACCATAAGGTCCATTGTGATGCCTTATGATGTGAGTGGAGTGGAAGGAATTTGTGAGTAGACTAGGAATTGGTAGGAAACGCGGCTGCAGCCGACTATGATAGGAACTATGCCGATATTCATCTGGAGTTCGTGAAGGAAACTACAGAAAACCTTCTCAAGCATAGCCGGTTACATCGTTCTTGTCCATACGCCGACAGTTTAGTCAATCAACCGCCCACTTTTTTTTTATATTTGACAAACTGCCGATGTCGGGATTCGAACCCATAACCTCCCAGTTTCCAAATACTGCATACTGCGCAGACATGTCGCCTTAGGCCGCTCGGCTACTTGGCTGATTACATGACTCAAAGTAATGTTGAAGAAATATTTCGAATCAGTCCAAACGTTTTAAATATTAGCCATTTTAAATATTTAATACTAGATAAAAACGAGCTTACATCTTAAAAGACTCGTGAAGATCTTTGATGTGCCAAATCTTCATTTTGGCATATCAAAACATGGAAATCGCACGTGCAAAAAACGTTATTGAAGCTCAAAGGTCTGGAAAATCGGTTGTTCTCAAATATCACGTAAACTATTTTTTTTATGTAAGCAGAGGTCATTGCTAAATTTATTTCTTAGCTAATTCTAGACAAAAAAGCGTTTAACAAAATTAACGTAGGACCAATAGCTCTCGAAGTATATGGCTGAGAAATTATTTTCGTAACGATGAAATTAACTGAGTTTTAAAAGAGACAAAATGTGTTGTCTAATACTCAGTCGACCCATAAGATAACAATTTATTGATCAGTAATATATATATATATATATATATATATATATATATATATATATATATATATATATATATTTATCATCTACATCTTTTTAAGATTAAAAATTCGTGAAAATTGGTTTTTCTTGAATAGAGGTTATTTATGTTATTAGAGGTCCGTATCAAAGTTACTTCTTAGTTAATTTTACACAAGATTTCCTTTACGAAATTAACGCAGCTGAACAACTCTTACCTCTTGAAAAATCTAAGTGGTCTTTCCCAAATGGTTTACTTTTTTTTCTAGAAAAGTACCGTGTGTGCAGACCGTCACCAAATTAGCAACAAGTAACATCTCTTCGGAGAATAATTACAATTAGCTAATTCATACTGATGATGACTACTTTGTAGTCGAAATACATATTTATAAAATAAATAAAAAAATTTGATCTAGGAAATTGGGGCAAAAATCGAAAATTATTACAAAATGTGAACACAAGAAGATATTAATTTTAAAAAATCACGGTGAAAAATATTACACTGTTGCGACTAACTCTAATATCTTTTGTAGTTAATGAAAAGAAGGAACATAAATTGCAATAGAAATTGTACATTGATGTACTACCTTTAATGGATCCTAATAACTGAACAATTTCCATCAAAATTCGATTTTATCAACTTACATAGCAAAAATAATAAATAAAATTTGCTGTACTTTAATTATATGAAAAATGTCATCGAAAATTTATGTTGAAAAAATACTTTATAAACTAAAAGATGAAAAACAGCACAGTAATAAGGTATCTAAATATAATTTGAACATTATTTATATTCTGCTATTCTGCTAGATAGATAGTGTTATATTTTTCAACAAATTTTATCAACCATATATGAAAAAAGTTTTTAATATTAAAATTATAAGCTATTCTTCTTAGTTTAATATATATATATATATATATATATATATATTAAACTATATACATATATATATAAATATATTTATATATATATAAATATATTTATATATATATAAATATATTTATATATATATGTATATAGGATGTTCTGAAATTCATTCAGGAAAACCAAGCCAAGGGTAGAGATGGAAAAAAAAAATTTTAATATAGTTTTTCGATTTGACGGTTAGTTTTTGAGATATAATGAATTATACATTCATTATATAATTAATTAATAAATTCAACCAATCACAGAGCGTAAGGAAGCGAAAAAAAATTATTTAGTAGGCTAACATTACCGCTCTGGCCAATGTGTGATTGAGAATTACAAATTTTAAAAGGTTTGGTCGATACAGTTATCAAGTGTTAACACTAAAGTACCTAAAGTCACTTAAGTACTATTTATTTGGTTTTGGCATTTTTGAATTTTCACAAGTGTCGCTACACTTGTTGTGAACTCTGATTGTCGCTACTTAAGCATGCTCTTTCTCTCTCTTACCGTCTGCGAGCCTTTAAAAGTATGCGCCCTGCTCCACTACTGTGGCCCGCCTCTGTACAGTATGCGCTCTGTGATTGGTTGAATTTATATATGCTTAATTGATTATATCTTAAAAAATAAGCGGCAAATCGAAAAACTTTATTGAACCTTTTTGTTTGTTTTTTTACAGCTCTACACCGTGGTATAGTTTTTTTGAATGAATTTCAGAACATCCTGTATATATATATATATATATATATATATATATATATATATATATATATATATATATATATATATATATATATATATACTTTATACTTTAAAAACTTTTCGTGAATAAATTAATAAATTATTTTATGTTTTTAAGTATTAAGTTAAAAATATTTATTAAATTTACTCAAAATTGATTTCTTAATAATTTTTTAATATTTAAAATAATCTTATTTAATTTACTTGGGTATGTATCATGGCATTCATACATGCAAATTAATAATATACTTAAAAAAATAATAAAAGAAACTAATAAGTAACATCATTGAAAAAAAAAAGTATGAAAAATCATACACATCTTGGCTAACAATCGAGCCTAAGGCCTCTGGTTTTCTGATAAATCCAGTTTAACTGTGTGGAGCTGAACTTTGTGGAACATATTTAACAAAAAATGTTTTTAAAAATAAAAACAAAACAAAAAATATTTATAGCTAATATTCCATTTGAATTTTTATTTTATTCATTTATTGTAATAGTTAATAAACATTGTTACATGCATGTTTCAGCTTCATTTTAGCCAATTATTCGCTTTGGCTATGAGCATAGTTGTCGAAACTTGTGACAGTACGAACGATTCGGAAAAATTTATACGGTTTAAGTTTTAGAGCAGGAGAACGCATGACTCTATTCCCCCATTCACCAGCCAAGTAGCCGCGCTTGTTAAGGCGTTGTGTCATCTACTTGGAACTGGGAGGTTATGGGTTCGAATCCCGACACCGGCAGTTTGTCAATTAAAAAAAAATTAATGGGGCGATTGATTGACTAAACTGTCGGCGTATTGACAAGAACGAAGTAACCGGCTATGCTTGTGAAGGTTTTCTGCAGTTTCCCTTCACGAACTCCAGATGAATATCGGCATAGTTCCATTCAAAGTCGGCTGCAGCCGCACACCTACCAATTCCTAGCCTGCATACGAATTCCTGACCCTCCACTCACATCAGAAAAATGTAAAGTAAAAAATTAATAAAGGTTGAAAAATAATGATGTGGGTGGCCTCTGTTATAGACCGTCGTGTCTCACAAACGGAGGTTAAACCCCATTATTATTATTATTATTCCCCCATTCATACAAATATAGTTTCAGCTCGTTATCTCTTTCCGTTTTTGAGTTATCAGACTAAAAAATGAATATGTAGTCAATTTGAAGAACATCTGTACCCACAATTTTTTTCTGCGATCTATATTTTTATCCGTAACAAAACCGTTCGGAACCAAACGTATAATTCCCTTACGTAAAATCAATATAAATAAAGATTAAATGCGTTAGTAAACGAATCCCTTAAGAACGGCTGGACCGATTTGGCTACTATAAAAAACTGTTCATAGTAGCACGAGTTTAGTTTTTTGAGAAAGAAAAATTGGAAAAGTTCCCTGGAAAATTCGGGAAAAATTGAAAGTGCTTTTTCTATGGAACTTTTGAACAAATTTATTGAAGTTTAGACAGGACAACGTCTATCGGGTCAGCCGCGGATTTTACTAGCTTAAATCCGCGGCTTCCATAGCGTTTTATTGTTATATCTCCGGCTCCCATCATCGTAATGAGATTATATACCAGTTTTTAATATAAAGATTCTTAAGATAATCAAAGAGAAGGTTTTTTGACATTAAATTTCAAATTTTTTCCCCAATTTCTAGAACAATTACTTGTAATTAATAAATACGTTTTTCGACTACAAAGTATTCATCATCAGTATGCATTAGCTAATCGTAACTATCTCCAGGATATGGAGTCAAAGATATGTTACTCGTTGCTAATGTGAGACACGCACCAAATTAGCTACTGATGATGACTACTTTGCAGTCGAAATGCTTATTTATAAAATACAAATAATTGTTCTAGGAATTGGGGCAATGGTGGAGTGGAAGGAATTTTTGTGTATAGACTAGGAATTGGTAGAATGTGCGGCTGCAGCCGACTATGATTGTAACTATGCCGATATTCATCTGAAGTTCGTGAAGGAAACTGCAGAAAACCGTCTCAAGCATAGCCCGTTACTTCGTTCTTGTCCATAGGCCGACAGTTTAGTCAGTTAACCGCCTCCTTTTTTTCTTAATTATTGACAAACAGCTGATGTCGGGATTCGAACCTATAACCTCCCAGTTTCCAAGTAGGCATACTGCGCAGACATAACGCCTTAGATCGCTGAGCCACTTGGACTGGTTTTAGTTTATGTAATAAAATTCTAAATTTATATAAACACACATCAAGCTATCTATCTATATGCGAATATTTTATGTTAAATTTTTTAAATAACAATACATACAGCTTAAAATACATTTTATAATACATTAAAAATAAAAGAGCGTTCCATTAACGTATTTTAAAAAATCCATTCGATATAATCTTATTACTTTTTTAATGATAATGGAAGTGATGTGATTAATTTATTTTAACATTTTTATACATTGTATGTTAAGTTTAATATATTACCTCTATATGACCTCTATACAATGAGTAACTTAAGGCCCAATTATACCTACTCGGCCGAGCTACTTCGATGCGGCGAGTAGGTGATTACATTCCAGCAGGTCAGGGCGAGACAGTTGTCAACAAAAAACCTATTTTGACAAAATGGAAACCCGACTTCAAAAATCAAATTTTCTATAAAAAACAATGCACTAAAAAGTAAAAAAATAATTGCATAGTCTTGTGCCAATTTTAGTTCACCTAAGCAAAATTTTTTAAATATATATCTACAATTATTGTTATTTTTGGAGGCGGTGTCACCATAGAGAAATTCACATAACTTTTGGACAACGCATCCAAAAATAATACTTACTTAAAAAATTTTTGGTTCGTAATAGACTTAAATGTTTATCGGACATAAAATATAGCCCATTCAATGCTTTTTTAAATGGTTTAGGTAAGAAATTAATATTTTTAATTATATTCACTTTTAATTTAATTATTTTAATAGTTTTAACTAAACTGTTCGAGTGTTTACCACAATATTTTGCTAAGCTCAAAAATAGTACAAATACCTATAGGAAGTAGCTGCTTAGGAAAGCCGAGCATCTACCGAAAAAAATGGATGATTGCCTGGTTTCTCCAAATATAGTAAAATTTTATGTAAATAAATTCTGTCAGCAACCTTTTACTCTGAGTATCATTGATTAGATGTTTAGATCCATATGGTATCTAAACATCTCTACTATTTTTACTTTTATTTTTATAAATATTTGTCAATGCTTAATGTTCCAAATTATCCATTTGGAACCTGTATAAAAATTCGTTGGAATGAACCGAGGAGGCCTTTGCCCATATGGGCTAACTAAATCGCGTGGCTGTTGATAATAGTAAATTTAAAAAATAGAAAAAATCATGTTTATGAATTAATTTTTTTGGAAAGCAGGAATCGTCTGTTGACAATGTAAGTCAAACTTGTTTACTCGTCTATTGACGATAGTCGGAATGAAAACCCTCAATAGTCATACAGCCTCTGTAAACGAATTTTTAGCTGTATATAGAGGTTGTGTTGCGTTCGCGTTGGATTTTTTTATTCCATATTACTTATGCATATTGAATGGGTGAGTGTTATAAAAAAATTATAACTGCCTTGACCGTAGAAACTTCCGAGTATTGCATGTTATATGAAATAAATAGGTTGAAGATATTAATTTAATTTTAATTTGCACATTAAATCAATAATTTGTAACATTATTATTGTTTAGATTATTTTTTTCAATCATTTCATGGAAATTCACTTCAACAATATTATATATCGCGTTCGTCGATTTGGAATTTTTGTATTAAATAATATTGTTTTCTATCGACATTATAATGTGAATTTTTTTTAAACTTAAAATAATCAAGAAACACAAATCTAAACAACATACATAATATAATTTCTTTTTAAATGTCCGATGTCCGATACTTCCGATAATCTCATGATTGATTGGCAAATATTTATAATTCTCGAAAAAATATTTTTAGTTTTGACTATAGTTTCGGTAACACAGTTTTTGTATCAGAAAAATATAATAATAGATGTTTATAATAGTTATTCAAATAATAAAACTTGAATATTTTATTCAAAAACAAAATTGAATATTAAAAAATTTATTTAAAAAAGGATACTTCGCACACGAGGCAATATTAAAATGGTATCACCGGTATCGATGATATTGCCGATATTGCACGTGTCCGCATACGAGGCAACATAAAAATTTAAATATCACGGAACTAAAAATTGAAATATAATTGCTTCGTGTGCAGAGTGCCTAGGCTTACGTCTAAATACCGATATTTCCATAGTAATGCAATCATCGTCAGTCGGGAAATTTCGTATAACACATAATAGAAATCAAAATAAAAAACAAATCAAACTTTTAACATGTTTAACAAATATTTTCAATTAGTTGAAAATCTATTTGTTAGCATTTTCATAACTGTTTAGCAAAACTATATGGTAAATAATTGCCAATTTTTTTGTGAGTAATTCTTGTTCTATTTCACAATAGGGAATATGCATGAAAATTTTTTTTCACTTGAATTGAAGCATGTTTCCTTGACAAATATCAAGGTAAAATTACTTTTTAAATAACTTTAAAAATAAGCGAGATATGAATGATTGAAATTCCCGATTAGACAAAGAGGGTGATAGTCTTCTTGATATGTTATGTGACGTCATATTACACTTTCACCATTTAAAATACACATAAAACTCCGTTTTTAGTATTTTTGCAAGAAAGAGACAGATAATAATCTTTAAAAGCTTATAGCTTTCTTGATATTTGTCGGATTTTAATTTCGTTTTTAAATATTATTACAGTATTAACAGTATTTTCATATTCTGAAAATAAATGTGAAAAAAAATTTTCATGCATATTCCCTATTCTAATACAATTTCCTTCCATGATGCACGTACCAAGGTATCATTCAACTACCTGAAACAAAATCACTGTTTAAATATTATATTATCAAATGATAGTTAATGAGTACTCTAGGTTTTTAAAATAAAATTTATACTGATGATCACTACTTTGTAGTCGAAATACGTATTTATAATACAAAAAAACTGATCTAGGTAAAGGGGGCAAACTTGAAATTTTATTTAAAATCACTGTTTGATTAAAAATCTGTATAAATATTTTTCAACGACTTTCATCTAGTTTAGTTTTATAAAAAGAATTTATTGAATAATAAATAAAAATTTGTAAATTTGTTATGCAAACAACTATGGTATTATTAGTATTATTTGGTACTAATGGTAAAATCAATAGTACAAAATTGATATCGAAAACCATATTTTATATTTGAATGTATAGGGTAAAAAGATATATTATAGATTATGAAGTAGGGTAAAGGTGCTGAATTGTTAGGGATTAGTTTATTTATTTCATTTAATATATATATATATCTTGTGATTTATTATATCTTTGTGGGTGTATGGGGGTGCATAGAAACAATTATTTCCCTTGCGCGCACTACGTATGCAACTCTTGATTGTGGAGAAAAAACTATATATTGTGATAAAAACTTTTTTACAAAAGATTCTTTTTGCATTTATTTATGTGAATATTATTATTTGTAGTACATCACAAACAGTTTTAAAGTGAATTCGAACAAAATATAAGATGCTATTGGACAAAAAAGCATAAAATTATAAAATTGAACGTGAAGCGCTTTGTATAAAAGCTTTTATTTTTACTATGCGCTACAACGAAACTACACAGATAAAATATTACAGTAAAACCTCGATTTACCAGACCTCGATATGCCGTGATTCGGATATACCGGGGTCATGATGACTCATCATAAGAACACCTGCATCGGCGCCAAAACAAAAGTTAATTGTATTTATTTTCACGTAGGCATCTTACTAATGAGTCCTCCTTTGCACCCATATAATACATACATACATATTTATATATGTGTACATATATGTATGTACAAAATGTACATATTACTATGGAATACCGTGTATTCGGATATACTGGGTTTTCGATTTACCGGGGTCGTTATAGCCGGACGTCAGCCCGGTAAATCGAGGTTGTACTGTATATATTTTATCCAATAGTCTGGTCATGTTTAAAGCGTTAGGTTTACCTGAAATAAACTCCAAAATCGAATCACTGAAAAATCTATGTAAACAAAGTCACTATTGACTGGGACATTCAGGAATCGACGGAAACGAGAAGGCTGTTGAGTTAGGCAGAATTGGTGCTAGTGCTCCGCTAAATGACCCAAAACCGTTTTTTGGTGTGGCAAAAAGCACAAAAAAATACAAAACAAATGAATGGGCTGTATAAGAGTCCAACCATTCTTGGCTAAATACTCATGACCAAGATCATGAAAAGGCTCTTATAAAAAGTTTCTCATGTATTCTCAATTGAGAATACTAACTGGTTTTCTTGTTGGTCACAGAACCCAATAAACATATGCACAAACTCAATCTCACAGGGAATAATCTGTGCAGATTTTGTCATGAAGTGGAGGAAACCGGAATTCACGTTTTGTGTGAATGCGAAAGTCTCTGTTTCGAAAGACATTATTAATCCGGTGTCGCCAAGAAATATCCTAATGTTTGTCAAGACCAGAGGACTCCTGGAACGTCTTTGAAGGAAAGGAGGTAGAACAGATCCAATTGATCACGATAATAAAGCTCTTTAAAATCCTGATTAATCTTGATTCGAATCTAATCTTATCTATTGCCAACTTTTGAATCGATACGACAAGTAAAACTGGTTGAAAAGTAAGCTACAAGACTTGCTTACATAGTTATCACAGTTCGAATAAAAATCGTGTTATAAAGAAACCCCTTTAGCGGCGCACTTTTAGCGGTCCCCTAACAAACTCATTCAAGGTCATTTTTGGACCATTTTTAAAATTTATTGTTTCAAAAGTTATAAACAATGTCCAACACATTCCATCGCTAGAATCGTCGACAATGGGTCAAAAATATAAAAATCGACAGTTTAATTTATCTTCATTTTTCGGAGGTAAAAAGTCTATCTAGCTAGAAGGTTGAATTTCTAGGAAAAATTTCTTCTTATGTAAAATCGTAAAAAGTAGTTATGCACTGAATATTATTGAGATTCAGTATATAAATTTTGGGTTAAATAATAAATCTAGCTGTACGTTTCACATTTACCCCAAAGAGAGATCGGTATCCCAGGTATTTAAATTTACATGCATCTGTTCATAATGTATAAAAACAAAATCGATTTATTTGTTGAAATTAAATTATAAATAAGACCATTCGTTATAAATAATAATAGATAACAAAAAAAATAAATCTACCAGGGGAGTCATTTTAAACCATTTAGTCCTCGAAATAACTCATTATATTCCAATGTAATAATTATTGTTGACCACGCTATATTCACATAATCATCTTGTCAGTACATAATGTGTATATTCCCGTTTCATGGATATCCCTTGGGAACGAGACAAATACAACATAACTTTGTCTTTTTGAATGATTTTTTTTTTCTATTTTTTTTTTTTTTTTGTTCGTTTTGTTTCATCTTGATATCGAGAACTTCTGTACATAAAATAGTAACTGTATACGTTTTTCTAATTCTATCTCGAAATATTCTAAAGGGAATTAAGTAAATATTTTTGTAACATTGTTGTTATTCAATATATGAGAAAAACTTTCGTTAATCTTGCAATAAATTTTTCAAACTTTTTTCTGGAATATGTGTATCAGATTCAGATTTGTTGACAAGTATAATTGACACTTGCAAATAAAATACACACTTGTTGTAAAACAACGGTCCATTGGTGTTTCTGATTTGTGTCACTAGGTAGATAGATACATAGATATTTCTTGGGGTATATAAAAGTATTGCTCTTCGACCTTATTTTAAATTTTGTTTCCTCTTGTTCTTCAGTCTGATGATATTCGTTTCTCCCATATTTTGGCAATAGTGAGAAGCTTGTTTATCAGGTTTGCCTGAATGTTCATATATTTGGGGTGAGATGCACCAAAGTAAAAGATGATGTGGCTAGATGTTTCTTCCTCTTCGCCGCCCAGTCTGCACATAATGGATCCGTTTTGGAGTCATATTGTGTGCTGATGCTTTCGTAGGTGATCATATCCGGGACTTAAGGCACTAAGTTTTAGAAATAGATAGAAAGTATGAATTTTGATGACCAGAAATGGTATATTTCTAATAAAAGTAAAATTAAAAATTTAAAATACACCCAACGCAATAATATCGAACAAAATTACAACTTCCCGTTACTTCCACCAAATTGATATGGAAAATGATAATGTTAATAATATGCCTATATTTCATCTTGGAAAATAGCTGATAATTTTCAAACGACTGAACCGATTTTTATCAAACATAGCCAAGAATCACATAGCAAGTTAAATCCAGCTATTACAAAAAACGCATTCAAATCGGTCCACTCGTTTGAGAGCTGCGATGGAGTTAAAACTAGTCGATAGAGATCCTTGGACACTGTTTTGAAGTGGCGCTAGTCATAAATTAACTTAGTAGTTTTGGGTGTTATTATCGTTTCCCGTCAATAACGACTTCGGATCGGTACAGGCATTATATATAGCCTTAAATTAAGAACTATTGGTGAATGTAAACAAACAAATAACCGTTTAATAAAAATCGTATATTTTATGTTAATTCATTTAAAAAATTTGTTTATGTCTGCAAATTGTTGTGTACCGAACCTGAAAATCTTCAAAAAGAATAAATTATGATATTAGTTTCTATAAATTTCCAAAATGTTGAAGTGTTTTGACTGAAAAAGTAAAGTAAAAACATATTTTGGAGGGCATATACATAATTATATCAAAATATTTCAACTAATGTTGAATAATTAAACCAAAAATATTAATATTAAAGGAAAAAAGATTAATAACTCCGGGTAAAAAGGGTATAAAAAACTGAATAGTTTAAAAACGTCGTCATCTAAAATAATATTGTTTACAACTCTCAAGGATTTCTAGTTTTGCCACCGTGGCGCTGTGATCTTAACATAAAAACCGAATAAAAATTCAATACATTGCGTTACTTTTTCAAAATATTACTGTGAATTTGTGCCAAACCCATTCGATTTTCAAAAAAAGAAAATGTAGGTAACAATAGTTATTCGAATTTTTATACCAAACAATTTTAATCATTTTTTGAATACTCTGAAATGGAGAAAATACGTTCCGATTCCGATTCCGAAAATTCGTTTTTGAATTATCAGGTTAACGGACATACAGACAGACAGACAGACGGACGGACATGTGGAAATGGAATACCTAATTACCTAATGGACTATTTAAGTCGGAACTAAACTTAATATACCTTGTATATTTACAAATATACTGGGTATAAAAATCTGTATATTTCGAGTAATTCCAATATAATATTCTATTATAGTAGTAAACCTTAATGTCATTTCTTTTAGTTGTGTTATTCGGTATACAATCGACTTGTGTGTGCCCTATACCTAAAATAGTATAGGTATCAGTAAATAAAGTTTGATCATTGTGTAAGTATAATTAGCTGGGATCAATATGATTACTTTTGTATAAAACACGCAATTTCAATATTAATTCTGTTTACAGTTACTTCCAATTCTCTCATTTACTAAATATTTATAATATACCAAACATTTCTTATATATATATATATATATATATATATATATATATATATATATATATATATATATATATCGTGCAGATTATTTTCATAATATATCAATAACAAATTATATATATATATATATATATATATATATATATATATATATATAATATGTTATTGATATATTATGAAAATAATCTGCACGATGACTCATTTCAAGGGGTTCATCGAAATGTATATATCTTGAACGAACCACTTTTTTGTATTAATCTAAAATTGAGTTTTACTTTTATCCGTCTGTATGTATTATGTAGAAGTTAATTTTCAGGTTAACAAAGATCATTTATTATTAATTATTAAATATTTGTTTTATTTAATAATTATAGTGGATTTTCGTCAAGTAACAACCAAGTTCAATATAAAATTTATTATTACTGAAAGTATAAGGTACTCATTTTATACAGATACTCATTTTCGATATTTTTCTCTCTCTTCAATCACGTTAGCGGAAGGAGAATACTAGTCAATTTGGGCTGAAGTCATAAAAACGCTAAAATCTCAACCTTGAATTTAATTTAAAAGGCATACAGAATGCTAAATAAAAAATTTTTACTCTTAGAATTTTATTTGTTTCTAATTTATGTTTTTATTGTTTCAGGTATGTAAAGCAGTCCTCTTTTACGAGTTCTATCACCCAAATCAAAGATCTTGGGCTAACAGTTGTGAGTTTCAAAGTAAATAAATGTCTTTTATAGTATTGTATTTGTAAGCAAAATTCAAATCGAACTGAAATTAAAGTTATTCTATTGTTGGTAACCAAAGATTGTCTTTCAGCTGACTTGAACCTTCCTGATTTTGAAGGATTATTTTATCTAATATTAAACTAGCGACCCACCCCAGCTTCGCACGGGTAGCACTAATTATCTGTAGCCCGATGTTACAAATTTTTTTTTCTGATCGCTACCAAATAGAATCATCCGCTAAAATAATCTGAAGATTCCCTGAAAATTTCATCAAAATCGGTAAACCCGTTTTGGAGTCCATAGGGAACATACATCGATTTATATATACATATATATATATATATATATATATATATATATATATATATATATATATATATATATATATATATATATATATATGACGCAAATATTATCTTTCGAGGAACAAATAATTTTCCGTCTATAGAGAGATTTATGATCAGTGTATATCCGCTTAAAACGAAATTGTGGAAGTCCCGCTGATAGTTTTTGCTTGGACTATAAAGGTTCATCAAAATGAAAAAAAAAAACAAGTAATGTAACAACTAACTGAGTTAATTGTTTGAATACCCAGTATATACTGAGTTGTATATCAATGTTCGAATTGTTAATACCTTCACTGGGTATACCCATAGTATTTGAGATATTATGTATCTCTACATATGTCCACCTTCGTTCGACTATGAATAGTATGCCATTTGCTCTTTGAGCACAAATTATGTGAAAACTATTGAGTTTATAAAAAAAATTTTCAAACAAAAGTTGTTTATTTTAAATTGTAGCAGATCTTATGTAAATAAATTTTTTTCTTTCTCTAACGGTTTCAAAGATGTATATTTTTCACTCTGGGTCGTTATCTCTTTTCATTTTTGAGTTATCGTATCCACAGACGGACGGACATGAGAAAATGGCCGAATTAGGCCATTTTATGAATACCTTTGTGAAACATTTTTGTCAAGGATTAATATTTTCAAGCGTTACAGACTCGGGACTAAACTGAATATACCTTGTATATTTACATATACTGGGTATAAAAATTTGAAACCGAGACTCAGGCATGATATGAAAAACATCCTACAATAGCAGCAAATATTCATATAAAATGTTAAATTCCCATTTAAAACCCGAATGCCGATGATTACCGATTGTTACAAAATAACGTTACACTCTAATCAGAAATATATTAGCGCTAAATATATTTCCACATAAAAAATGATGCATTAGTGACAAAACGAAATATATACACTTTTAAATTCTATACTTATCTTACAAGGAAATGCATAATACGGGAATTAGCATAAATGCGTAGGGGGTTGGGGTGGGGGCAGGATACGTTCTAATCTAGTGTGGAAAGCCACACAAAATTTAAATACAGATAATCACGCAAAATATGCAAATGTATAATATAATATAATTCAACCTTTAATAATTATTACTAACAAGACGTGATGACAAGTAAATTCAATTTTTTGCTACATTAAAATTACTTTCTCTCCATCCAGAAGAAGAAAAGAAAATCTTTTACACAGTTTTAAAAAAAAACGAAGATTCTTTTACATTACAATTTAATTCCTATTAACTATAAAGTGATTTTTCTTTTTTTCCCCTTTTGATTACAATTACTTGAATGATTGACGCACATTAACAACCATGCTTACGTATTCTTATGTACGCTTGCTGGCTTTACTACCTAGAAAATATAATTTTCCACTCTATTCGTATCAAACTAATTCCATATATACATAATGGAAAGTACTATGGAAAATACGTTTACAAAAAAAAAAAAAGGAATATATTTTCTTATGGATTATTATAGTCTCTGTGTTGTGTCTTTGAACTTATGTGTAGGGTGACTCTCTGGAATATACTCATTTTTCCTTGACTGCCTGTATTTGGCAATGAGTAGTAGTACTAGCGGAGGAGAGAAAATAGATCGAAGCCTGTAAATTAGATGTTTCTAAGCCTGTTTTACCGACCCCAATAAGACAAGGAATTTGTTTTTAGACTTGAAATCGATAGGTTGTGCCGATATTTGACAGTTAAGTTAGATAATCGCCCCATTAAAACAAAAAATTAATTTAATTGAAAAACTGCTGCCGTTGGTACTCAAATCAGCAACCACCTAGTTCCACGTAAAGCGCCGTTAACAGCTCGACCACTCCTACGTTCTATTCGGCAACGAACTGGCATAGAGAAGCTGAGGTGTTTGTCTCTTCATTTTGTAAAAAAAGAGCTTTGATCAGTAGAGGGCATAAGATAAATTAGCATGGAACAGCTCCAAGGAGGAAAATTTTATTGAATTGATTTTGAAGATCCGCAAGTAGCCTTTTTAAAACTATTTTGAACTTTTTTAGAATAGCTAAATTTCAACCGTTAGAGATGGATAGATAGATACATCTTGGGGTCTAAAAAGTATTGCACTTTGACCTTGTGGTTCATTGTGCTCCCTTTCTACTTCAGTCCGACTAGATTCGCTTCTCCTATATATTAGCAATAGCCAGGAGCTTGCTTATCAGGTCTTCCTGAAGGTTCATATATTCGGGGTGAGATGCAACGAATATCCTGTATTTGTTATAACCTTGAGGTTCGCAGTCAAAGAAAATGAAGCTGGATATTTCTTCCTCATCGCCACACAATCTGCACACAATGGACCCGTTATGGAGTCCCATTGTATGCAGATGCTTCCGCAGGGTATATTGCCCGGTAATGAATCAGGTAACTCTCCGCAGCTGCATCTTGTTCTGCCTCAATGCATCGAGAGAGAGTCTCTTGGTTGCACTCTGAAGCAGTACCTTCTCGAGCTCTTGCCGCGGTACCTTTTCCCAGTGATCACATTTGACCACTCGTTGATCACCTGTTTACATGCAGTTTTTCAACCGTTACTTTCTGGCCACGAGACGGAAAAAATAAAATGTTCAACCACCTCTTATAGGCCTCTAAACTTGCTTCGTATCAACATTTTTGGGGATAATTTCGAAAGATTTGCCTTTAAAAATGGTTAGACCTATGACAGATCTGCAGTACAATTAGGAGTGTTTCAGACATTCAAATGCGTACCGACGTTGAATTGACGACGGAATAGCCACTGAGCGATTAAACGTCATTTCGAGTATACACGTGAATCCGTGATGTGTTCCTAACCAACCTAATATCCATTGTACCGAACTTATTGTCGAGTACAGTTCAAATAAAAATAGGTATATTATCGGAATAAATCCTGTATTTATTAAAAAGTATATATTTACAAAGTCGCGATATTGAGAGCAAGGTTTGCCGATACAATGTTTAAATAATTTAAATGTTGCTGTTTTTAACTTTATTCCTGATCCTCTTTTGGATCTAACAAACTTTAGGTAAGTACTCTGTTTAAAGCTAGTTTTATCTGGATAAGCTAGTCTGAAGCTAGGCATAGCTAAGATTCCAGGCATTAACCGTAATATATCTAAAAATAAACGTTACAACAAAATAAAATAATAAAGTATTCGTCGTCTTTCTGAAGGTTAGGACTTTTATTTTTTACTTTTATGCTTTTGTTGTTTATTTAGGGTAATTTATATTTACCATTTGTTTGCCTAAAGCATTCACTCTACTTGGTTTCGTAAAGACTGTCTACTTTACATCCTTAAAATATATAATATATTATATATATACTCGTATATACATATATATATATATATATATATATATATATATATATATATATATATATATATATATATATATATATATATATACCGGGAGTTTGATGTATAGTACTAGACATAATAGAAATTATTACTGAAATGATGGACAGAAACCAATTGCTATCGGTCAAAAATTGCACTAAATACATAAAATGAAGTAAAATAGTTTTGTATAATATCAAATCTACCCCCTTCCCTTCCTTAATAAAGTAAAGTATTAGATATATTATTTAGAATAATGTACAATTGAATATTCTATTAAATACATTGTCCATAGAACATTATTTACTATATGTTTTACATGACATGCTCCTGTGATGCCAATTTACGTCACTAGACAATACAATTTACGAAATAACATATTTATTTTCTTCATATCGTGGACCTCCTGAAATGGTAGCGATATTTATTTATTCAATCTTCAAGGATAGTTTTTTCTGTATAACTTTTAGACTCGTGAAGTTTTATAAACGCCCTGCTCAATATCATACGGCTCAATATCATAAGACTGTTGTCATCCCATGTTTCAGAACTTACGAAAGCAATGTAACTACTCAATATGATGGAACAGTTCAAGTAAACATAAACCCAAGAATACTTTAGAAATATATCCCAATAAATAGCCGCAAGAAAAGTTTACTAAACGTCCGATAGTATCCATTAAAATATGAATAAATTATTTTAACAAATTATCCAGAGTCCATTACTGCTTTGCTTGTGAGGTATACGCTTTCAATGAAAGAAACATTTTGAATGTCCCTCTTAACATGTCTGGATTTTCGATTATAATATTGACTCTCCGTCCGGGGGCAATATTTAGAATAAAACGCACATCTAGACTAACGTTTATAGAATCTTGTTTTCTCATTTTAATGAGTCCTATCATCTCCTCAAATTATGAAACGTAATTTTGAAAATTTATCTACAATTTATACGACAAATGTTTATAACAGTCAGACATTTGATTTACAACCTGTGTCAATGTTACCGTATTGAAGAATTAACCAAATTGGTAAAAACGTTAGCCACGAAGTTTATATAGTCCAGATTCTAAGTTTAACTAGCAGTTTTCATCCAAACACAACCAGTAATTAGTGTTCTCGGAATCTTTTTCTTTTAATGGATGAAATTGGTTTTTATATATGTCGTAAAACAGCAATGTACAAATTTTTATCTAATTCGATCAGAAAGTTTCCAAGAAAAATGAGTCACAATTATCATTTATTTATTAAAATTACCTAGAACTTTACTAAAAATGTGTAATTTTTCGATTGTTCTAATATTAAGAGAGATATTTTATATTTTCTTCTTTCTCTATGCCCTTTTTTCCTTGACCTATGACATTTAGTAATAAATTAGCCTTGCAAATACTGAAGAAAGTAATGATATTTCATTTTGATCACACTAAAGTTATGACTGCTAGAGAGATTGATTTATGTATTCTAAGGAAATTCGCTAAGTTGAAGCAGCTCCTGCGTAACGATTTTTTGTTTCAATCGAGATTGATAATATTCCACCATTTATGTTACTTGGCTACTTATAGTTATGTATAGATAACTTTAGCCGGAAGATAAACTAAATCAATGCTTCTTACCTGTGTCAATCTCGTGTAAATAACACAAATAGATAACTAGTTTATCTGATCTAATGAAGTTATATCGAGGCGAAGAAAGCGGTCATGTGACATGTCCCATTGTAATTGGTACTCTATAAATGTATTTATATACAGGATGGTTCTAAAAAATTATACAGTTTTTCTCCATAGAAAACTTAAAGCGATTTTTATAATCGTTTTATGAATATAGAACCAAACTTTTTATTTATTAAATATAACTGTCTTATTTTTATCCCGAAAATCTATAAATGATTAAAGCAGAATGATATTTCGTTTGATAATTTTTTGGGTGTGACTGATATTTTTTCAGTTAGTATTTTTAACTTCGCCTTGTAGACTACCCCCACGTAGGTGGCTTATTTGTGTTATGATATGCACAGTACGGGTAACTACAATGGTTGACAAAATTATAAGGTATATTATTTGAAATTTACAGAATATTCTAATTTAAATTATATTACAGTCTAATTAATATTATAAAGCATTAAACAGTTTTCTAATTTTATGCCTAACTCTCTTCAAGCTATATTTTACTGTGAGAAATTACTTTAGGACAATTAAATAATGATATGAAAAAATTAACTCGTCAACCAGGAATCGAACCTCGGTTCTCTGGATATCTTGTCCAGCGTGCTTACCGCTTCATTCTAATTTTTATTTTGACAGTATTATTTCTGTCGAAATTATTATTCATATATATTTATTTGTGTATACTTAAGCGTCAACAATACAATGTTTGTCCAAATTCCATTTTGGTTACGTAAGACAAATTCTGGAAGACTAGCGTATACTTTATAGACAAATGTCATTGGATTTTAATTAAATACTGATATGAAAACATTAACTCGTCAACCAGAAATCGAACCTCGGGTCTCTGGATATCTACTTTAGGACAATTTACGAACCGAATTTTATTAGGGCTTTATGTGTATCCTTTTTGGGTGGGACCAATCAGTATACAAACATTTTCTTCTTTCATTTTCATGTTTTTCTTGTTTCGATGCAATTTATTTCATGTATAAAATGAACAAAAGTAAATAAATAGAGAAGGATGATGTAATAATATCATTTTTTGTTTTATTTCTTTATACCACAATTTTCTGTTATTTTTTTTTTTTACTTTTCTATAAAGTATTTTTGTTATTTCTGGGTATTTCTGTTGTATGACAAATATACAGGGTAAAACTTAAGTTTATAGATGTTGAGAAAGTATAAAAAATGATTCCTTAGATTGGTTAGTTACTTTTTAAAACCATTCCATTTGATTTGTGCAAATTTTCTATTCAAAAATATTTTTAAAAGAAGAAAATTAGCTATTTTCTTGTATCAGAATTTTATTCTAACATTCTATGTACACCTGGCCACAATAATTCATGTCATTTTTTAAAATTGATTTATGCCTTATTTATCTAGTTATCGAAAAAAAATTTCAAATAAAAGTTGATACTCTATTTATAACTAGCGACCCAGCCTCGTTACGTAAGGTTATTTACATAAATTTGTTTACTGCTCATCTATTCTATATACATAGTATTAAAGGTAATCGCCTTCCGCGTCTGTATGTTTATCCGCTAACTCCTTCTAATCCAAGCAACGGATTTTGAAACGTTTTTCACCATCATGTGGATAATTTACTTTAATGGCTTACGTATTTAATTTTAAATTAATACACCAAAGTTACATATCACCTTAGTTACATATTATACACAAGTAACTAAATTTTTTTCTAAACTCTCACATGTGAGATGTTGTAATAGTGTGGATATAATCATATATTTGCTGTTGTATGCTATCGATTTTATACCTGGTGAATAACTTTTCGAAATGAAGGTTAAGGTTAAAATGAAAGGGTTGCGTATTGTAGGCCGAAAAAAACAGCTACTGGGATTACCAGGTGGAAACACCGCATAGGGCCAAAGTAAAGTGACAAAATAGCAGTCTTGAGCCTGGCAGATAAAATACGTCCGACGGAAGTTCAAATGTACTTTATTATTTGATTTATATGCAATTTTTTATCGATAAACAATAGATTCGAAGTTTTGGAATTATTTTTGCCAAAAATAATATGCGTTATATCCTTTTAAGTGAATTTCCTCCAAAGGAAATGCAGCTATTGCTTTTGCACCAATGTTGGAATTTCGTAAAACTTTCTTCAACTCTAGCGGTCACAGTTTTATTCAGATCGGAATGAAATTGGATATTTGAGACGCTTTTGGTATTCAAAAGGTGAAGTCCGTTAAAGAGTAAAATCTGACAAGGGAAACGGGGAGTTTAAAGAAAGGGGGAAACACAAAATTTGACGTCTCCCTTAATATTTAAAAAATCGAAAAATTTATCAGGAGTTAAGTTGTAGGTACTAAGTTTTACTGTAATATTGTTTCTTATCATTTTTCTGTTACACTAATATTTACAGAAATATCTACAATTAAAGATTGAAAATTAAAATTCTAAATATCTCTGTTCACATTCGAGTTTGAGAAAAATGATCAAGTAATGAATTGTAGCAAACTTGATTTTCTTCAACTTTACTTCTTATACATTTTTCGATTTTTCTAATATTAAGAGAGATATTTAATATTTTGTGTTGTTTGATACGAATACATGAATTTTATTGTAAAAAATTTTGATTGTCGTTTCCATAGTAACTATAAACTATAATCGTTATTTTGGCTATTAATAAATTTAATTTTTGCCAAAACTAAAGTCATATCAGATATTATATTTCATTTAGATCACACTAAAATTATGACCGCTAGAGAGTGATTTATGTATTATAAGGAAATTCGCTAAGTTGACGGAGCTCCTGCGTAACGAATTTTTGTTCCTATCAGAATACCCTGCTAACAATATTGATTTATTTTCTAAGAATAGTGTGTGTTATGTGGGCTTAGTAACACTTTGTCGGTGTAAGGTGTGCCATCGATTTTGTAAATTTTTTTTTTTTCATTTCTGTAAATATTTGGTTAACCACTTTTAACATTATGTATATGTTACGTAACAAGCCCGATATTGTACAGATCGGGATTTGTACAGACAATTTTGTACGATCTGTACAGGTAATTTTTTTAAATAAAACCGAAATAGTGTTTCGAAATGTGAAATTCTATGCATATTTTATCATGCGCTTAACGCATTTTCACATTTCGAAACACTATTTCGGTTTTATTTAAAAAAATTACCTGTATAGGTCGGATTTGACTACAAAATTGTCTGTACAAATCCCGATCAGTACAATATCCGGCTTGGTACGTAATATATACAAAGGAATATTTTCACTTCTGTTCGACTTAATATAATAAAAAAATATTATATTTACATTGAGTTGGGTAATCACACGTACGAAACATATACAAAGGATAAAAGGAATATGCTTCTAACATAATTTACTTTAATTTCTAATGAAGCAATAGCGTAATTTCTGTAAAGGTCTTTGTGTTTAATATGAGTGGTTGATGTTGAATAGACCATAAGTCACTTAAGGAGGTTCCAACACTGTCTTATATAAAAAGGACAAAAACCGGTTTGATTTTATTATAGAACAAATGCATGTATACATATACATAACATATAGATATATTCACTATTCATATATACAAATATATGTAATTACATAATTTAAAACATTTGCATTTCGCAAACAAAACGGTAAAACGCGATTTTTTTTAAATATTTATCTTTACTTTCTTAGTTTTTTTTTTAAATTCTGTCGAGTATTTTTTTTAATACAACATATAATAATTGGGCGGACATGAAGTTTTAATGAGAGAGAGTGAGAAAGAATGTTTACTTTGTTATTAATTATCTAGCATTCTAAACGGTCAAAATTTCTGAAACTTCGGGATTTATTAGTAAACGTTATTATATTTATTAACGTTATTCAGCCTGTGAAAAAAATCAGCAAAATCTGTCGAAAAGTGGTTTCATGCTGGAGCATCCTTTCAAAAAAATCAAGTGAATCTAGTTGTCTAGCAGAAATTGTGTTAAAAAGTTTCAGCTCCTATCCCACATCAAATATATCTCAGTCTAAGATTGAAGACTATAATTTTTTTACTTGAATGTACCTCGTATGGATTATATAAAATGTCAATCTTTTCGTTAATCTATTAAAATAATTTAATCGGTCAATAATAATTTATTTCCTCAAAATATAAATATAACATTATTTTAGATGGTCCTAGTTTTTAGCCAAATCGTTTGACGCGATTTTTAAATAAATTTAAAAGTGTGGTGAAATTATTACTTTTGCAGATATCTGTAATGCTAATCGTACTTTCTATCGCTATCGTAACTTTTGAGAGCGATCTTTATCAAAACTAAACGGTAAATAATTTTGAAATTTTAAACGAAGTTAGATATTTATATTTTGAATAATTTTTCAAAAATTCGGCCAATTTCGTCGTCAACGCGTTTCATACGACAATTAACTTAATGATAACATTTATTAGAACTAAATAATATCTCTCCAAAAAAATTATGTGCAATCAATATGCTTAAAAATATTGAGATTTTGGAGACAGAAGTTTTGCATTATTGTACTTAGGAGTCATTGTACTAATTGCGTGTCCTAGCGGATAAAAGATCGTTTTTCATACTTGTTTGTATATGAAATAGGTTATAATTTTAAATTTCATTTACTTATATGAAATAGGTTATAATTTTAAATTTCATTTACTTATATTTTAAAATATCTTCAAGACGTTAGTTCATGCATGAGACTTTAATTTGATAAGTTTAATTACGCAATTATGTTCACCTCAAAAATTAAGAAGCTCTTATCGATTATTGAAATAAGTTATCAACGATGACGAATAAAATTTTTAACAAACCATGTGGAACGGTATAATTTTTATATTTAAACTTGTAACAACTATGTTAATAAATTACACACTGTGATATGTTTTATATTGTTTGAATAATACAGTTTATTGGAAGAATTTTTTTTTTTAAATTATTGATCGTTACAATTAGTTATTAATGATTTTAATCGGTATAATTTAAACTATTTTTATTATTATACCACAGTTATACAAATATACTGAACAAGCGTGTTTATTAAAATAATACATTTTGATTTAAATTATAATTATTATTGTGGATTTTATAAATTTTATGAATGTACTACAGTCAAAACCGGATATAACGACATTGAAGGGACCACATAACTTGGACGCTATATCCGATAGTTGAAATGACACAGATCACGCAAGAGTCGTGAATGGGGTGGGAGGAAGTGCGTAGCTTATAATAAGATATACATAATCCTTCTTATGTCATTATTCATTAGAATAAGTTTCAAAATAATGTTTTGTCAGAGAAATATGACGGTTTGTCGCTTTAAGTGATATGTCGCTTTATGCGATGTTGTTATAGGCGATATATTTGTATAGGGACTCGGCCGGGTCCATGCCATTGAATCGTATTAACCGAGCCGTCGTTGTAAACGATGTCGGATAGCCGGTTTCGACTGTATCCCAATGACTACCCGTGCCTATTACATTCTGTATATGAACCGGATATTCGAGTACAGATTATCGAATCCTACCTGGATGTAGTCTGACATGCACTTGAATGATTTTTATCATTAGGGGACGTCAAAACGTAGAAATAACTTTTGAAGCCCGAGCCCATCTGTGAGTATATAGACTGAAAAATATTGAATAAAATAATCTCAATAATATTTTGATTAAAAATTTCAAATACACAACAAATATTTTTATACAAAATTTTTCTACCAACACATTCGTTATGATAAATAACAAATTAAATTATTTGAATTTATGCAAAAAGAATGAAATTTAAATAACACAACCCATCACAATTTTCCAATAAATTGATCACGTTTCTATTTTTTTTTTCTCAAAGAAATAAAAATCTATAACTGACGGTTTTTCTTCAATCATTTTGCGTCTGTTTTTGTTCTGTTTAAATATATGAATAAAAAATTATATTTTACCTCTATAAACAGTCATTTCACTCGAGTCCTTATGGGGCGATTTTCTAAAAATACTTTTTCGGTGCACCTCAATGCTGTCTACATATCTTCTAAATTTCATGTTCCTAACATTAATAGCTTTGTCTGGGCAATGATGAATAAGTCAGGACATATAATTTTATATGTAAAGATTGAAATAACAACTAACTGAGTTAATTGCTTAGATATCCGTTATATACTGAATTTATGTAAAAATGTTTATTTTTAAAATAGGAACATTTTTTGCCTTTACATTTTTGTTCTATCTTTTATAGTTTCAAAGATGGGCAGTTTTGAGTTATCGTGTCCACAGACAGACGGACATGCCGAATTAGGCCATTTTATGAACACATACGCCAAAAATTTATGCCTGCGATCAATATTTTCAAGCGTTACAAAGTCGGGACTAAACTTAATATACCTTGTATATTTACATATAGCACGTATAAAAATGAATAAAATTAACTTACACACTTCTAAATATAATTCGTTCAAAATTATCCCTAAATCCGAGAAATTGTTCAATTTATTTTGATTTATTGTGTACTACCCTAACAATTTAAATAATACCAATCAGATAATAATTTTTGTTCGTAATTTTATTTTAATTCAATGGATTTTTTCAATATTTCTAATTAAAAGAAATATTTTTAACGGGAATTTTTATCCGTATTCAAATCTATATATATATGCTCATCCATATATAGAAGTTATGTGGCGCTTACACAAATTTTTAAAGTAATATTTTCTGTTGATTAAAAGTCATGGTATTTAATTGGAAAAGTAAGTGGGTGCTTATATTTAAGTGGATGATTCTGTTATTATATTATTATACTATTTATTATAATATATTACTGACAATCAATAATAATAATCAATATAAATTGAATTATTTTTAATAAAAAATTATTATTGTGAAATATACCGTATGCACATTTGAAAAGTTACCACTTATATATTTTATTTAAAATATGCATTATACTCAGTGTACTCTTATAAGTTATTTACTATATTACGAATATATATTACTATGTTAAGAAAAGTTATTTAAAAATATTCTGCTTAGATGGCGCTAACATTAATTCATTTATAAAAAAAAATAAATTTATTAATAGCCAAAATACAAAT
The DNA here is from genome assembly GCA_963920215.1 of Nineta flava. NCBI lineage: Eukaryota > Metazoa > Arthropoda > Insecta > Neuroptera > Chrysopidae > Nineta > Nineta flava. Next base: position 10,580,967 of record OY986040.1, on the reverse strand, counting down.
TTGCGTATTGCAGATTGCCAAACTCTACAATAAGATAAACAAAGACGTGAAATATTGCTTGAAATTCTGCCCGAAACAAAAAGAAATCGTAAATTTGAATTGAAAAGGTCTCTTCATTTACCTGTTTGTTGTTTGTCGGTTGTCATATATTGGCGAAGCTTGTACGCAAATTTTATTTGGCACATTATTTCGGTACATTAATTTACATTGCAGTTCTTGATGTTTGTACCTTAGGACTATGACGTCTGGTGGCAATAATTAGAAACATAGTAATCTGGCTCAACTGTGATAGTAGTGTGTAGCCTTAGATAGATAGACAGATTGTAAAGGCTGCCCAGGATGGGTTTCACTTCGACCATAAGGTAGGATATGCGGCTGCAGCCGACTATGATAGGAACTATGCCCATATTCATCTGGAGTTCGTGAAGGAAACTACAGAAAACCTTCTCAAGCATAGCTGGTTACTTCGTTCTTGTCTATACGCCGACAGTTTAGTCAATTAACCGCCCTGAATTTTTTTTTCTTAATAATTGACAAACTGTCGATGTCGGGATTCGAACCCATAATCTCCCAGTTTCCAAGTAGGCATACTGCGCAAACATAACGCCTTAGACCGCTCAGACACTTGGACTGGTCTATGTAGCCTTACTACCTGCCAACCTGGAATATGGCGTCATGTAACTTTATCAATACTTAACGATTTAAAATTTGCAATTCAAGGTCAATGCCAATACAACTGACTAGTACGCACAAACAAAAATCGCATACATTTATTAAAAAAATTTACATCTTCAAGTTCTATCAATGAAAAAAATATAACAAAGATGAATTTTGTTTTTATAAATTTTATGAAAAATAAATTACGTTTTTAATTTGACCCACTTTTTACGGAGCCACCACTGCATTTGACATATAGCAAAAAAAAAAAAAATCTATATATATATATATATATATACTCGTATGCATATCTGAAAATATAATTACGAAATAAATAGTACTTTTTCCCTGGTAAAATATTTTAACGATTATAATATTATACATATGTATGTTTATATAATAGTCATAACAGTAACTTACTTATGTTGTAGAGTATAGGGTTGGACTGATGATTATTAACCAGCGTATATATTATGTATGCATAGGTAAATGAATCTACAGTAAAATCTTTTTATATCAATACTATAATCCTGTGTTCCCGATGGAATTTCCCTTGGGCAACACCACAGGAACCTTCCGTTTTTACTCAAATGTAGAAAAGCCTAAATACCAACTTCCACGTTTTTTCGTAACGACGCATATCCTATACAAACTTTTATGCCTAATTTAATTCAGTTAGGGAATGTTAAATAGAAGCTTAATTAAACATCAATTTCCATATTTTTAACTTCAAAAATGGCGAACGTTCATTCAAACTTTTATCCCCTATGTAACCCGCTTAGGGGATGAATTTTCCAAAAAATTTTCATGTTTCTTGATCCGACGATTTAGGCTGTACGTTGTCTGTCAGTCAGTCTGTTGTTAATAATGTGATTGAAGAGATTAGTTTAAGTAAATCGTATGACCTAGGGGTTGTTCTTCCACCTTTTAAAGAACATTTTCATGCTGACGTTCGAGGCTAGCACCTAAATGGACTACGTGGTCAGTCTCGTTGCCTATTTTGACCCCATTTTGATCCATGTAGAAACTTCAATTAGAGCTCATATACTGTTTGATTATTTTAGAAAAATGAAATAATATACACTTCGGAAGTTTTTCAAGACTTTGCAAGGTTTTTCTTAAAAGGTATGAAATAAGTAACTTGGTTAGTTATATATGTATTATATTATTCATATATTTATTTGTGTATACTTAAGCGTCAACAATATAATGTTTGTCCAAATTCCATTTTGGTTACGTAGGACAAATTCTAGAAGACTAGCGTATACTTTATAGACAAATGCCATTGAATTTTAATTAAATATTGATATGAAAAAATTCACTCGTCAACCAGGAATCGAACGTCGGGCCTCTGGATATCTAGTCCAGCGTGCTTACCGCTACACCAATGACAACTCTGACGTAAGAGCCAACCCTTTCATATCATTCATATTTTTATTTTGACAGTAATATTTCTGTCGAAATTATTATTCATATATTTATTTGTGTATATATATAAGCGTCAACAATACAATGTTTGTCCAAATTCCATTTAGGTTACTTAATGTATTAGTTAAGTTAGTTATACCGTACGTTTAGTTTACATCGTCGCATAGCAGATCTCCTACGAGTATGAGAGAGTACATATGTATACATTAAGCAATGTGTATGAGAAGGAGGTCTTAAAGGTTTGATAAACAAGCATATTTTTCAAAACAGTGAATAATATTCATATCTATTCGAGTGGTTGGTGATTGCGTACCTTCAAATGCCACAATAAATAAATTGACACGTTCCAATGCGGAATGTCCGGAAAAGTACCATTTAACAATTTGCACTTTTTCTTCTTTTGTGTAATAATAGCCCATTGTTGTAATAATACCAATAAATAAAATACACAAACACGTATTTTCCAAAAGCATTCACATTGTAATCATTGCATATTATCAAAACAATTAATAATATTTTTGTATTCAACAAAAAATCCTCACTCTCTAAAATTTATACAGGTACATACAACACAACAGTAACAAAACAAACCTATAAGACCTCCTTCTCATACACATTGCTTAATGTATACCAATGTACTCTCCCATACTCGTGGGAGATCTGCTATGCGAAGATGTAAACTAAACGTACGGTATATATTACGTGATATAAATCACCTATCGTACAAAAAACGTGAAATTATATAATCGGAAATTTCATTTCATTCCCCATTTAAAGTCATGCATAGTCTCGCTATAGATATTTTCACATCAAATATATCTGGAAACTTTCCTAGAAAAATATTAAATTGTTACTAAAGTAAAAGTTTGTAATGGCTTGGCCTTTAAGCGTTGGCAGATGCAGTCACAGGTCTAAACTTAATAATCATAATTGAAAACATGTCCAATCAATTTTTATATTTATAAACAATGTCGTTAAGAGCATTTATTATGATGAATCTATATCTTATATCTAAGTTTTTTGCACGGATACGACAATGTTACATGCAGTGCTGATTTAGATGGGTTTCACTGTATTTGTTAAGGTAGTCAAACATACACGCTTTGTTTGTTTCACAAATAAATATGAAATAATATGTGTAGGTATATGTGTATATCTGACAAAAATAAAAAAAAACTCATGTTTCGTGTAACCTATATTTTTCACATTTAATTATACTTAGAAAACTTCAAGTTGTATATCAAATTTTTGTCATAATTTTTATGGGTATCAAATAAAAAAAAATATTGAATATGTAATTTTGTATTTTATGGGTAATTGTTACACAGTGTACACATATTTAACTCGCACTTACAGACACTGTGTCCAAAAATAGTGCTCATTTTTACCCGACTACGGCGAAGCAAAAAAATTCGTATCACAGGAGCTGCTTCAACTTAGCGAATTTCCTTAGAATACATAAATCACTCTCTAGCGGTCAAAATTTTAGTCTCATCAAAATGAAATGTCGTATATGGTTTTAGTATTTGCAAGGCCTAGGGGGGCATAAAGAAAGAAGAAAACACAAAATATAAAATATCTCTCTTAATATTAGAACAATCGAAAAATGCGTAAGGAATAAAGTTTTAGAAAATCATGTTTGCTACAATTAATCACCTTATCATTTTTGCTCAAACTCTAATGTGTACAGAGATATTAAGGAATTTAATTTTCAATCTTAAACCGTCAATATTTCTGTAAATATTAGGGTAACAGAAAAAATGATATAGAACAAAATTACAGTAAAACTTAGTACCTACAACTTTACTTCTTATACATTTTTCGATTTTTCGAATATTAAGGGAGATATGTCAAATTTTGTGTTTCCCTCTCCCTCTAAACCCCCCTTTCCCCTTGGCCGATTTGTCCATAGATATATATATGGTATAGATGTCCATAGATATATATATATATATATATATATATATATATATATATATATATATATATAAATAGATTTATAGATGGTGATTTTTGACATTTACTAGGTAGGATCGATGGACATTTGAAGAAAATTTTGCGAAATTTTGACTTTGGTACGGGACCAATAGCTCTATTTCCTTTCAGGAAATTTGCTAAAAATGAGGGTATGTATGTTCATCTGTTCCCTCATAACTTCTAAACTATTTATTACTATAATTTGACAAATGAGGTATCGTTGGAAGCGTCTCGATCGTCCGCTGATCATAGGCTATGTGACATCACACTAAATTGAATATGGCGCCCTCTAGAGGACATAAAGATGTGAACTAAAAAAATTTTGTGCTAAATGTTCTATTGCTACACCACGGATGATACTAATGATTGAGTCAACCTTTTCATACCATATCATAGTATGAATCTGATAGATAGATAGACAGATACATCTTGGGGTCTGAAAAGTATAGCACTTCAACCTTATGGTCCATTCTGCTCCCCCATCTACCTCAGTCCAGTATTTTGGCAATAGCCAGGAGCTTGCTTATCAGGTCTTCCTGAAGGTTCCTTTATTCGGGGTGAGATGCACCGAATATCTTGTATCTGCTGTATACTTAAGCGTCTCAATACAATGCTAATGTCAATTTCCATTTAGGTTAAAAAGACAAAGTATGAAAGAACTAGCGTATACATTCGGACAAATGAACATTAGACTTGTTAGAGCACAATTTATGAAGCAAAATTCTCTTTCACCGATCCGATGTTTTGAGACTAAACATAAATACCCTTCTGTATATTATTATCGACTATCAAATTGATAATCTTTTTTTCCTTTTTAAAGTCATTTATAAATGAAATAAATATTCTCTTTGTATTCATTAATACGATTTCATTAAGTAAATTTACTTTGAGACGTTGAGCATTTCAAAAGGTTTTTTTTTTTTAATAATTTTTTTCATCATATAAAAAACTACACCAATTATTAATTTTATACACAATATTTAAGCATTGCTATTATATACTTCATATCCATTTGAATTATTAATAATTCGTAATTATAAAATGATAATAAAATACAAAACGTACGTTTTTTTTTTCTTTCCTTTTAATTTTAATTATCGAAAATGACTTGGCAAATATACGATTTTCTCACAACACTTAAGGTTGATCGGACACATGTAAATAAGTAAAATCGGCAATGTATGGATTAAAATTTTAATGTTTGATATGTTATATAAATTGATAATTCTGACGAAGGGTTTTCATGTAATTTCTCATTAAAAATTGGAATTTTAATATGTTGTGAATAGTAAATGTTGAATGAAGGCATACATTTACTATTCATAACAATGTTGCTCCACTTCTATAGATTAAAAAGTATAAAACTTCTACTTTTATAAATTAAAACTTCTACATTATGTTTAAATTTAAAAAAAATAGTCTGACGAAGAGTTTTGTAAATATCTTAGTTAAAATGATAAAAAATTGAAGAAAATTTTCATCAAGTCGTCAAAATAATCGTCAAAAATCGATTATTTATTATTTTTAGTAATTAAAAAATTACATAAATCCGATTACTAGTGACGTTAGATGCTCTCAAAATTTAAATTAATTTACAGATTAAATTTTTTAAATTCGGGTAAAAAGAGTGTTTCTGTTTATTATGAAATGTACTGTGCTGTACGGTCAACCTTAAATGTTTTTTTTTTTTAAATTATTGTTTTTTTTTTGTTTGATACGTAGTGTATTTAAATGCAACAACAGACTGTTTGAAAATTTACGTTTGTCCGTATAAATGAATGAATTAATGAGTGGAATTTGTTGCAATGCGACCTAGAATATCTATTGTGTTACCCATCTGGTGTCTAAGGAGTAAAGGTTTCGTTTTAGAGCACCCATCTAGCCCTGTTTCTTTCTGAAATTACTGGATTGGGTCTAGGGGTTGTAGCCGTCTGAACTTATGTGGTAGACTCCCAGTTATTATATTCTTTTGTGGACGAGGGTGTTGACCTTTTTGGCCCAATGTGCTCCCCTTCTGCCTCAGTTTGCAATGATTCGCTTCTCCCATATTTGGGGTGAGATGCACCGAATATCTTGTATCTGCTGTTATCGAGAGATTCGCAGTAAACGCTGATGTGGCTGGATACTTCTCCCCGCAAAGTCGGCACATAATAGATCCATTGTGAAGTCCTATTGTGTGAGACGCATTCGTAGATGATAATGTCTGGTGTTTTCCCGAGTTTTTGCTGCGGTTTTTGCTCTGGATCTATGGAGGGCATCCCGTCTACTTTTTTTTTGCTAAGGTATCTGATTTTTCGTTTCCTGCGAAACCACTGTAACCTGTTATCCAAATCAATTGTTCCGTTTTGCCAGTTCCAGACAACCCTTGACTACCCCTGAGGTCACTTCAGTTGCAGACATATGTTCTGGTTTATGTAGAATTTCTGCCTGAAATTCCCACTCTGGTCCCTTCTCGAGTTTTGGAGCTGTCTGTAAACTTACAGATTCCTTTCTTGAAATAGGATGGCTCTCCTGCAATACTCTGAATACTTTTCGATACTTCCAATCAAATTAGCAACTTACCGGAGTATAATTATAATAATAATAATAATAGGAGCCAGTTATAGGCTGGGCAAAGGCCTCTTCCAGAATACACCATTCTTGTCTTGTCCAGTAACCACCAGCAATGGATACAAGCTTATCACGCCATCTTTTATTAGGACGGCCTTTTCTCCGCGTACGATTATACGGAGTCCATAAAGTAGCTCGTAATGTCCATCTACAATCTCTAATTCGTGCAATGTGTCCCGCCCATTTCCACTTAAGCCGCTTTAATTAGTGATATAATGAAAGTATATTATACTTAATTTCAACAATTTTAAATTTCAATTAATACATTATCAATTGAATTACTTTGCGGTTTTCGATCTCAAATATATTGAAAATAAAAAAAAAACTTTATAATAAATTAAGAGGTTATAAATACTGTAAATGTTCCATAAAGTTATAATTTAATTTTAACTGCAATAATAGAGTGTAGTGTCAATTCCAACGAATTACAGTGTTCTAGTGCCCAGTACCGGAGTATAATTACGATTAGTATAATTACTGATGATGACTTTGTACTCAAAATACGTATATTTATATAATTGATTTACGAATTGGGGCGATATACTCGTATAGTGTGCATCTTATTAAAATAAAAATTATTTGAGATAATCATGAATAACATGAAACCCCACACAGCTAACAATTTTTATTTTTTAAATAATAGGTTTATTAGCTGCTTGTTATATATACATATATATATATATATATATATATATATATATATATATATATATATATATATATATATATATATATATATATATATATATATATATATATATATATATATATATATATATATATATATATATATATATATATACTGTATATAAGTATAATAAGTAAGTTAACTGTAATTACCCGATGAAGCGATAACAATGTCTATAATTAACCGAAGTGGTAGGTACTTAAAAAGAAATTTAGTATAAAAACAAACCTTAATGTAGTTACTTTTGAGTATTAAAATAGTAACGATTTATTATAATCTATGTGGATGGCTATAATATAAGTATTATTGCTCTATGCACATTCTTTACAGTAAACCACACAAAAATATTTAGTTTAACATTCTTTACTTAAATTAGAATTATTTAAGGAATGTTTAAAGCTGTAAAACTGAATATTTTGTGTATTCTCTGTGGAGTATTTAAGGGATGTACAATCGCTGATGTATAGTCCATTTATAAAATTCTTCAAAATCTTATATATAGTACATTCATAAGTTCACAATAATGTTTATTATTTGTTGTCGGCGGTTGAAATTAAATACCTTACAAAATTGTGACCCGTCAGAAACTTAACGGTGCAAGAATGTTCATCGCATCATTTTTGGTAATTTATCAACACTTTCGCACAGTGCAAAGAAAAATCATCTAAGGAGGCGATGTTCTATTAACATGTATTTAAAGCGATGTAACTAACATTCTTTTAACATCATTCATATGAAAAATCTTACACATTTTTGCTGGCGATCGAACACAAGACCTCTGGAATTCCAGACCAATGCTCTGCCAACTGAGCTATCCATACGCTACATCAGATAATGACATATAAACACGTTCTACCTTAGCATCGGGTATCTCTATTGGCATTGCCTGGAATACCATAGGTCTTGGTTTTTTATTCAGGTATTAAAATGATGTACTAAAGCTTGAAAACAATATTATACATCTATTTTGGACTTTTTAGCTCAAATAATATTTGTATTTTGTCAAATGTAAAAATAAATTACTTTTACAACTTTTATTGTTTATTTGCTAATCCACTTTTATTTGATTTAATTGTTGGCATGTTTTATCCCGTTGTCGAAACTGTTTCGACAATGACAGTTTCGACAATGGGATAAAACCCGAAACAATTAAGTCAAATAAAAGTGGGGATTTGCAAATAAAAGTTGTAAAAGTAATTTATTTTTACATTTGAAAAAAAAACGAATATTATTTGAACTGAAAAAAGGCCCAAATAGATTCATAATATTGTTTTCTTGCTTTAGTACATCATCGATTGTACAACTTTTTATGGAACCTGTATAAAATTATTAATTTGCATAAAATATGCAAATAATGAATTATTAATTCGAATAAAAAAAGGAATTCAATTTTTGTTTTTTATCCATAAAGTTCAATAATGTGATAATCAACATTCTTCGCATAGCATGTATTCAAATAATTTATAAAATAATCAATTAATAATGTCTATTTTTATATATTTTGTGTTCAATTCGAATGCATATCAGGTTTGATGGTTGTTGTTTATTTTTTATTTTTTTGTAATAGATTTATATTTAAATAAAATAAAAAAAAATCTTTAAATAAAGTTATATTCATTTTTATGTGTTTATTATCATGCTATATAATCAATTGATTTCTAATAAACCTTCTTGCACCGTAATGTAATGTATATTTAACATTATGTACTACGTAATTGAATAAGAATTTATATGTTTTATTCATTTTATTGATTTCAATATACCAAAACTGCTAATAATAATATTTTAAAGAATGTATTCGAATATAATATTATATATATACTATTTAAATATTTATTGAGTTTATTATTTTATTAGAATACTAAATAATTAACTATTGTAATGGAGTTAGAAGAATATATTAGCTCTCTGCGTTATAGTCGGGTCAATCATTTTATTTTTTTTTCAATCAAGTGATCAATGATAGTCTAGACTACGTCAATTAGTGATCAATCATTTGATTGGTTTAGTTTTTATCATGACCTACCATAATTAACTTTTATAGGGATATAAATGATTTGTTATTGATTGATGCCGGAACCAAATTGTTATCTAGGGTCAGCGACTTAAAAATTTAATCTAGCGTGTGTTGGACTGGTGACCGCTGACGTATATATATGTAATAAGTATAATAAATAGTATTTTCGTTTATTTTGCTCATTGGAAGTAATAAATATTGTGTATAGATATTGATATAAATATTGTCAGTCTATTTAAAAAAAAAAAAAAGTGTAAATTTACTATTATCATTTTTGGGCCTTGTTTCTTTTTATTTCATTAGAAGTTTATTCTTAGTAACAGATTAAAACTTTAAATTATCGTAATTAATGTTTAATATATCTAAATCTAAACTACACATTATTATTTAGCAACTTAAATATACGGTCCATCAGTCCGTACGTGACCACTGGTCGCTAGAAATTGAACGCGATTACTGTAGGATTTATAATAATAAACGCTTGTGTAAATCATTTGCATTATTTATTACTTTATAAATAGTTTAAATTATTCAATATTATACAGTTTTATAGACCAGTCAAGTAGCCGCGCTTGTTAAGGCGTTGTGTCTACTTGGAACTGGAAGGTTATGGGTTCGAATCCCGACACCGGTAGTTTGTAAATTAAAAAATTAATAGGGCGGTTGATTGACTAAACCGTCGGCGCATGGACAAGAACGAAGTAACCGGCTATGCTTGTGAACGTTTTCTGCAGTTTCCTTTCAAAAATTCCCGATGAATATCAAAGATCTTATCAAAGTCGTCTGCAGCCGCACACCTACCAGTTACTAGTCTGCATATGTAAAGTAAAAATTAATAAAGGTTGAAAAATAATAATGTGGAGGGCCTCTGTTATAGGCCGTCGTATCTCAAAAACGGAGGTTAAACCCCATTATTATTATAAAGTGTTATTAACTGAGTAAGTATTCACACTGTAAAAACAATTACTAGTATTGTTTTAACATATTTTTAAAATTCTGTAATACTGTATGATTTTTGTAATTAATTTAAACACCTTGCACCAGTAAATTTGTATACACGCATACTTCATGTAAATTCCATTAGTATTAGTAAAACATTTATGTAACTTTTCAAATACTTTTTATTCATATAAACACAAAATCAATATTCCATTTTCACTATAAATGAATTAAACGGACTTATAAACTTAATAATTTAACACCAAAAACCGTCAGATAAATATCAATTCAAATAAAAATATATATTTATTTTTTTAAAAACTTCTACAGGATGTTCCACAAAAAATAGTACGCTTAAAATATGACATATAAATCTTAATATATATATATATATATATATATATATATATATATATATATATATATATATATATGTATATATATCTTGGGGTAGAAAAAGCAGTCAATTTCTATGACCCCGCCCCCTTTTACCCCAGTCTGACGAGATTGGCTTCTCCCATATCTTAACAATAGACAGAAGCTGGCTTATCAGGTTGTCTGAAGGATCATATATTCGTGGTTAGATGCAACTCACATAATAGATTCATTGTAGAGTCCTTTTGTATGCAGATGCTTTCGTAGGTGATAATGTACAGTGATGAATCCGGTAACTCTTCGAAGTGGAATCCTGTTCAGGTTAATTGCATCGAGAGACAGCGTTTTGGATGCATTTCAAAACAGTATTTTCCCGAGTTTTTGTTGCAGTATATTTTACCATTGATCACAGTATTTAACGTCTATCCACTCGTTGATCATTTGATTTCATGCTGCCTGTAAAAAAATAAAAGTTTATCTAGAAATCTGGTAATTTAATAGAAATTTCGGTTACAGAACAGAAAATTCAATGCAAAATTTGAGCTACTGTAAATATTTTCTAAAAAAAACATTATTCATTTTTCTACGGAAAAACAATGTTACGTGTCAGCTTCGACGCGCGGACAGAACTTATTAAAGTTTTGATGCGCGAATATGTTGCGCGGGAGAGCTATATAACGGCTCGTTTTCGCTCCCCATCTAATTTGCGTACCACGGGCTATATATATGAAAATCGATTCTTAGTAAGTAGTAAACTCCAAAAGTACGTATCATTTTTTTTGGTACACCTTGTACAAGTAAGTACAGATAATCGATTTGTATGTATTTGTATTTTTTTTAGTTATTTTTTTCCATTTGTTGTTGTTGTTTTTCTCTTCTATTGATTATAATCAACAACTCAGTTGATTATTTAAATTCGTTAATAAGTAACTACCTTTATTTAATATTTATTTTATAAATTATAAAATAATTTTATAAAATGAATGATGAGAATTGTTATAATATTACTTACTGTAAGTAGTGAGTGAGTCTATCTAAAAAACATATTTATTTTAAACTTTTAATGATTATTTACATTTTAATAGAGAAAACGTGTAAAATTGTATTAATTTAAAATTAAAAATTTAATTAACATTAATTAGAGTTACGATCGTTAAAATTCTTTTCATCATGAAAATACTATTCGAATTTGTAGTCGAATACAGGATGGTTCATGAAAATTATAATATGTCCCTACTCTTTAGTAAAAACGGTTTTATTATACAAACTTGGCGTACCCAAGTCTATATCTAATCATAGACTTGGGACTTCGAAGTCTCAAAAAATAAATTCGTTACGCAGAAGCTGCGTCAACTTACCGAATTCCGTTAGAATACGTAAATCACTCTCTAGTCACAATTTAAGTCTGATCAAAATGAAATGTCGCATTTGATATCATTTTAGTATTCTCAAGGCCAATTTTATTAATAAATGGCATACGTCAAGGGGAAAGGGGGGGGGGCATAAAGATAGAAGCAAACACAAAATATAAAATATCTCTCTTAATATTGGAACAATCGAAAAATGTATAATGAGGAGTAAAGTTGTAGAATTTAGAATTTTAACTTTCAATCTTTAATTGTAAATATTTCTGTAAATATTAGTGTAACAGAAAAATGATAAAACACAAAATTACAGTAAAACGTAGTACCATTGAATACCAAAAGCGCCTCTAATACCAAATTTCATTCTATCGGAATAAAACTGTGACCACTAGAGAGTCCACAGACACATAAACTTATGTACATATATATATATATATATATATATATATATATATATATATATATATATATGTATATATATATATGTATATATATACATACATATATAAAAATCTTAACGATAGTGATTTTTGGTAGGTAAAATCGATGGACATTTGAAGAAATTTTTACGAAATTCCAACATTGGTACAAAAACAATAGCTGATTTCCTTTGCAGGAAATTCGCTAAAAAGATACTAGTCAAAAAGTATTTAAGTAAAATTTCAAATGCGATACGAATGTTGATTATAAATTAATTTTGCACGACTGTGTTTCCTTCAATCTTTAATTGTAATTCCAATCTTCAATCTTTGTTTTTGTTGTACCATCCTGTATATAGAAAAGGTACATGTTATACACGTAAGCCACTAATAAAATAATACCTTTGTATCGTACACCAGGAACAACGAACATGTATCGGCCAACCACGCTACCAAATGTGTAGTTAATGAATAACATTCATTATTTAAATTTCACGCATGCATACGGTGATTCAAGAATTAACACACACACACACAGATTATTAACGATGTTCGATTGTGGTGTGGTACACTGCTGTCTTTAGTGTCATGCAGTGTTCCCATTCGTCACATACCTATTGTACACATCACATAATTTCGAGTGCTGTACGATCATACACCCAACTATGATTATGTGACAAAATATACGATATTTTTTATGTTTGTACGATAAATTTAGGTATGTTATTAATTCGAATTTGAATTAATTTTTTTATTCGAATTTGAATAGATATACTCCTATTTTTTATTAGTCTAAAGCATACAGCGCCGCAGGACAGCGCTCAAAGAGTCTACAGTAAATTAATGAAATATAAAAAAATAAATAAATAATTATTTACCATAGTCCATAAGAATTGTTACTACTATTATATGCCATGTCCATACCTAAATTACCTAAATTATTCAGACTATGTTGGAATGTTAAATATTATTTATTACTGGCAGGCCGTGAGGTAACTGTGTGGAGTCAGTCACAATACTATTTACAAATTCAAATTTCCAATACGGTTACGAAGATACAAGAAAGAAAGAACAAGCGTATACTATATAGACCAGTGATTCTCCACCTTTTTTTGTTGCGGCACACTTTTCACGATTTCAAAATTTTACGGCACACAAAGCAATAGATAAGTTTAAAAGTTGTTTACTTACCTACAATACACTGTGTAAAATAGTTCATGATAATAATTTTGAATGTAAATTAGAATAATATGTACTACAAAAACAACAGTAAGTTTGAGCTTGATATTTTTTGATAATTTCATTTATATTTGGTCGTAAAAATGACAATGTTACTCTCATATCGTCTTCTACATTTAACAATCTCGATCTTTTTTTCGTTTTTATATTGGTTAATACTTTACTATATACATTTATAAAATTTGGCGGAACACTTTCTCATTTTATTGATATGAAAATAGCTATATCATCCGTTATGTAACGTATAGCACAGTGGGCATGAAATCCATAGGTCAAGGGTTCGATACCTGGCAGATGGGTTAATTTTTTCATATTAATATTAATTAACAATATCGTTAATATTAAAAAATCCTCTCCTCCAACAGTACTTCAGAGACAAATAAAAGCCTCTTTTGTTAACTAAAAATTATTAAGATTTAAAGTATATTTCTGAAGAGACATTCTATGTACCAATTTAATGAATAAAGATTATTATTATTATTATGGAAAGAAAAAAATGTCAAAACAATATTTTAAACCGTTTAAAAAAAAGGTGTCATAATAAATAGACATTTAATGTAAATTTAATTGATTTCACACACCTGCGGTATCAAAGAAGATTGTTGACTCATCATAAATATGTTTTTTTATTAATTATGTTGAATCATCGTGTACTATCTATGAGTTTACTACCTATATATAACTACATTACGTCTGTTTAGTTATTAACAGTATTTTACTGGTGTACGCTATCGAATTTTTTATGTTGTATATTATATAGAAAATCCCATGTAGGAATGTTTATTTATTGAACAAAATTCGTTAAATTATATTGGTAAAATCAACCCTAAAATCCCTATGTTCATTATCTCTAAGCTTTTTATCTTTCTGTTATTTCTTATTTCGGTATTTCATTCCGAAATTATAGAGAACCAAATTATCAAAAAGTGTGACCGTAATAGTAAATTTTTGTTTCTCAAATTCAACTCTTGGTATTGTATACCAATGAATCGGTTTCTGTATGTAATCAACACATCTTGGGTCCGTTCATAATAAAATTTGATACTTGATGTGCTTTTGGTATTTGAAAGGTCAAGTTTAAAAAGTAATCGGAAATGACATACTTGTAATAGATCTTCGACTACAATATCTAGTCGCCATTATTGCAATAGACAAACTTAATATTTTTCAATATCTGAACTTTTATGAGCCTTTTATGAACATATAAGCCCAAGATTTTCTATTTATTAAAGTCGGGTTTGTTTATTTTAATTTTTTTCCAAATAATATTTTAATGTAATTTTAATTGATAATATAAATTTCATCTATAATTAGACAACCAACTGAGTTAAAATATTAAAAAAAAATATTATTTATATTTTTTTAAATATTATATTTCTATAATTTATGTTTATTAAATAACATTAATTAATGATTGCCATCATTTCTATTTATTTTATTTGTATACACGGTGCTCAAAAATTTCTGCTCTAGCCAAATATTAAAAACAAAAAAATTCGTTCCACAGGAGCCGCGCGAAATTCCTTAGAATGCATAAATTACTCTCTAGTAGCCTCAAATATAGTTCAATCAAAATGAAATGTCGTATTTGATATGATTTTGGTATTTGCAAGCCCAATTCTATATATAAAATGACATAGGTCAAGAAAGAGACTCCAATTAATAAAAGAAAAATTATTAAAATTCAATTTTTTTCTTTTCAAATCAAGTCAATTCAGGTTTGGATATCATAGAGTTTTTGTTCTATTTAATTTTTTTTAAAGTGTGTGTTGTCCAATTGACATATATTTCGTAAACTTTTACTAAATCAAAACTAATTAAAAACACTTTACTAATTAAAAGCATTTCTAATCTAAACAACTTGTAAAGGTGATGAATTGATACATGTGTCGTATTGTATAACTTTTTGAACACTTTGTATACCTGTAAACATGTTATGTAATAATATCCGTCACTAATAACATAAAATAATACCGTGGAAAAATGTTTTAATAATAATAAATTGTAAAGAAAGGTTCGAGTACTCTTCTATTATAGAAGATACGAGAAATAATAATTTCACTGCAGTGTCTCTGATTACGCATCCATGAGCAAGAAATTAATAAGATATTTCTTTGAAATATAAATCTTCTATTTGAAGTGTTGAGTAAACAAAATAAATTAAAGAAATTATAAAACCACACGCACTCAGATTAAACAATAATTATGTATCAGTAGGTTTTATTTTATTATTTTGATAATTAACATGTCATTGTGAAATAGTCTTCAAAATGGCGAAACCCTAGGGATGGATGCGACAGTCACTATTCCTAGAAAGGTCCATTGTGATATCCAACGATGTGAGTATGTGAGTGGAGTGGAAGGAATTTTTGTGTATAGACTAGGAATTGGTAGGATATGCGGCTGCAGCCGACTGATAGGAACTATGCCGATATTCATCTGGAGTTCGTGAAGGAAACTGCAGAAAACCTTCTCAAGCTTAGCCGGTTACTTCGTTCTTGTCCATACGCCGACAGTTTAGTTAATTTACCGCCCCTTTTTTTTCCTTAATAATTGACAAACTGCCGATGTCGGGATTCGAACCTACAACCTCCCAGTTTCCAAATTACGCCTTAGCCTGTTCGGCCACTGCTCGCCAAAGAATATCTTAGCGTTTATCAAGACCATAAGACTCCTGGAGGAACCTCTTTGAAGGAAAAGAGGTATAATATATCAAATTAATTGGTCGCGGTACAAACGCTCTTTATAAGACTTGTTCTTGATTCGAATCTAATCGAATCTAAGGGTGATTTTTCCAGTGGACTGTCCAGATTCCCATATCTATACTATTATAAAATTGTAAAAGTCTGTTTATTTGTTTGTTTGTTCGAGCATCACGCCAAAACCTCTGGACCGATTAGAATTAAAAACTGGTATTTATGTATTTTATCACGCTATGATAAATAGAATTTAAAAATATTAGTTGAAATATAAATTTGGTGGAAGTGTCGATAAACATTTGAAGTAGTGGAAGCGATGAGAAATTACAGAAGTTTTTTAGTCTTAAAATGACGGGAGCCAGAGATTTAATAATAAAACGTGAGCAAAGCAGTGAAATAAAAGCTAAAAACAATAAATAAAAAATATTCGTAATAAAGATGTGAATGACTTTTCGATTTTTTTAAAGATTTGATAATCAAAGAAAACTGTAGGTTTGGGAAAAATATTCAAAACTGGCCATCTATGAAACCGTCAGAGATAGAACAAAAATGTAAAAACGAAAAAAGTTCCCTTTTTAAAAATAAACAACTTTTGTAATTTACTTTTTTACATTAAATTATTTTCACTTGTTTTAAAAACAATTTGTTTAACTGGTAAATAGTTTCCATTACCTACACGTCATTTCTAGAACATTGCATAGAAAAAACACGTCTCATATATAACAATGTAAATTTTGGTTCAATTCCCAAAACATTATCGCATGACATCCAAATCTACAACGAAGAACAAACTCAGTAAAGTGTATTCATAACTATAATTTATTTCGTATTTGCATAAATATAATAAGTAAACATATAATATATCCCCACCCAATATAGAAGCTCTATATTGTATAAATAAAGCATGAAGAAAAAATACTTTTTTTTTTGCCACGTGACAAATATATATTATTATAAATATTTGTTCCAAAAAAAAAAAAAACCGTACAAGAAGAACAGCTTTAGGCTATTTTAATATTCATAGATTTTTGCTTCTCTATGTTGGAGTAAACAAATGACAATGTATCTTTAGTTTTTTCTTTCAAACAAAATTTTTCTACTGCGATGTAAAAGCCTGATCAAAAAAATTGGACTAATTTTCAGTGAAAGTTTCTTTATTAATTGCGATACGGATTAAAAGTATTTAATGGAAAAAATTTTAAGAATTTGGTTTCGTGACACTGAGTTAGTTGTTTAAATACCCTATTTATACTGAGCTCTTTATTAGTAGGCGTAATGTATGTTTTATTTCTACACACGTATAATGTATTAAAATATTACTTTTGGTGTATATACAGAGTGTTCTGAAATTCATTCCGGAAAAACGTTTAATAAACTTTTTCGATTGGACGCTTAGTTTTTGAAATTCAACCAATCACATTTGCATTTGGGTGTCGCTACACTTATTGAGAACTCTGATTGTTGCTAGGAGGTGAGGCCACAGCAGTGGAGTAGGGCGGCCACAGTAGAGCATGCTAGAGTAGCGGCAATTAGAATTCTCAATAAGTGTAATGATACCCAAATGCAAATGTGATTGGTTGAATTTATCAATAATGTTTAAATAATTATATCTCAAAAACTAAGCCTCAAATCGATAAACTTTATTAAACTTTTTTGTTTGTTTTTTGCAGCTTTACACCGTCGTATAGTTTTCCTGAATGAATTTCAGAAAGACCCTGTATACGTGAACCAATGTACTATTGTATGTATATCAACAGACATGTTTCTGCAATCTATACTTGTTACATATGTTTGAGCACAGTTGCATAGACCATAATTATTCTATTGAAAGGATTTTACTGGTATGAAAATAAGTTTTTCCTCAGTTTTCTCTTCCGTTGATGACAAGAGTCATACAGTATACTAGAAAAATTTATAAATACATACATTATATGCTTAAGCAAAACGATAGGCATGTCTGTCATTTAAGCAGTGTGACTAAATATTGAAAGACAAGACAATATTATACATTATAGAACGAACGATGAATGATCGTTATTATTTTGGTAAATAGCTACACCACCAGCTCTTACATTAGAACATTTCAATTTAACTAGTAACAGTTGAAATTAGGTACAGGAATGTCTTCAACATTATGTTTATTTACTACGAGTTTATTTACTACAGTTACGCAAAACTTATATCAGATTCGTAATTTCCCATTGGGTTTTCCCAATCATATCTTAAATAGATCCCAGTTGGGAAAATATGATACCAAATTGTTAATTTTTATGTTGGGTTTTCACAATAATTTCCCGAAATAATCCCAGTTAGGCAAAATTAATGACAAGTCATTGATTTTTACATTGGGTTATACTAATCGAAATAGATCCGAAATAGATCCCAAGGGAAAAAAAGTAATATTACTTTAACAATTTTTACATTGATATCCAAGTTGGGTCTTTATTGGATCCCAATTGGGATAGCCTTACTTGGCATGCCCTGTTGATTCCCTATTGGGTCCGGACATATGTGTAGGAGCAATTTCTAGCCGGGAAGTGCACACACAAGGTGTGTTAAGATGACTTATTTTAAATTTTTAACACGTTTTTCTTAGATTTATAAGGCAAATTTATATTTCATCACCATTGCTAATCCAAAATCTACTATTTTTATAATAGTTCATTTTAGCGAATTTCCTGAAAGGAAATAGAGAGCTATTGGTCCCGTACCGAAGTCAAAATTTCTACCTAGTAGACATCTACCTAGTAGATGTCAAAAATCACCATCTGTAAAATTTATCTATGGGCATATATATATATATATATATATATATATATATGTATCTGTAATCACTCTAGCGGTCACAGTTTTCATTTTATCGGAATGAAATTTGGTATTTGAGGCGCTTTTGGTATTCAAAAGGTCAAGTTCGTTAATGGGTAAAATCGGACAAGGGGAAAGGGGGGTTTAGAGGGAGGGGTAAACACAAAATTTCACGTATCTCCCTTAATATTCGAAAAATCGAGAAATTTATAAGAAATAAAGTTGTAGGTATTAAGTTTTACTGTAATTTTGTTTCTTATCATTTTTTCTGTTACGCTAATATTTACTGAAATATTGACGGTTTAAGATTGAAAATTAAATTCCTCACTATCTCTGTATATATTAGAGTTTGAGCAAAAATGATAAGGTGGTGAATTGTAGCAAATATGATTTTCTGCAACTTTATTCCTTACACATTTTTTGATTGTTCTAATATTAAGAGAGATATTTTGTGTTTTCTTCTTTCTTTATGCCTCCATTTCCCCTTGACGTATGTCATTTATTAAAAAATTGGCCTTGCAAATACTAAAATCATATACAACATTTCATTTTGATCAGACTAACATTGTGACCGCTAGAAAGTGATTTATGTATTTTAAGGAAATTCGCTAAGTTGAAGCAGCTCCTGCGTAACGAATTTTTTTTATGAACTGTTTAGAAAAATCCAATGTCGAGAAAACCTATAGGCTCGAATATAAAAAATCATTACAGATCGGTTGACTTTTTCGTGACCTACAGTTATATTAACCCCTACCTAAATATAGTAAAAGGTATTACACACATGTTTTATTTTTTTTTCACAGTATTTTCTGTTAAAAACAAGTTATCAACTCGGTATACCTTTTTTTATATCTTATTATATACGTAATCGAGATAGACGGGATATATCTCTCATTCATATCAGGAATTGATTGTCATTTTTTGTTTGTTTTTGTATTGTATCTGTTGATAAAAACTACACGGTATTCGTATTATGTGATTTTGTCCTCAGATAAATAACTTTGGAAACATGATTTTCTTGTGTTCGATACTGTTTAGATTTTAAGAGGATATCTTAAAATATTTATGTTATTGCAGAGTGTTGATTTTGACCTTTATTTAGGACTACAACGTAGGTAATCATATTTACAGGTTATGTATTCGTTTTCAATTTTGGGGTTTCTAGACGCCAGAAATAGTATGTGATGGATTTGTATCTGTGCACAAAATATTTCAAAATTTGGTCAAGTGCAAGGTATACTTGTAGCTCATAGTTGGTCTGTGCCTTATTAATTCGGTTTTTGGGAAAAAGTTTCGAATAAAAGTTGTTAGCGTATGTATAATGAATAACTTTTATTCGAAGCATTTTTTCGATAACCGAATAAATACGGTACAAATCAATAGGGAATATACATGAAAATTATTTTTCACATTTATTTTCAGAATATGAAAATACTGTTAATACTGTAATAATATTTAAAAACGAAATTAAAATCCGACAAATATCAAGGAAGGTATAAGCTTTTAAAGATTATTATCTGTCTCTTTCTTGCAAAAAAACTAAAAACGGAGTTTTACGTGTATTTTAAATGGTGAAAGTGTATTATGACGTCACATAACATATCAAGAGGACTATCACCCTCTTTGTCTAATCGGGAATTTCAATCATTCATATCTCGCTTATTTTTAAAGTTATTTATAAAGTAATTTTACCTTGATATTTGTCAAGTAAACATGCTTCAATTCAAGTGAAAAAAAATTATCATGCATATTCCCTATTACATAACTGAACACAAAAATGACCTATTACATAAAAACCTATTACATAAAAATGAACGCTACTTTTGTGGTTCATTGTTTTAAATTTTATATTTGATTTGTACCTTTATTCATTCGCCTTTCGAAAAATACTTCGGATAAAAATTGTTCATTAGAAATATAGTCAACACTTTTATTCGAAATTTTTTTCAAAAACCGAATGAATATTGCACAAATCTCTTTTAAAAATTTTTAAAAATTAACATCAACTTTTTACGCCATCAACTTTTAAATGAACCATGGAAAAAAAGAGATATAAAAAAAATTATTGATGTTAAAAATGACAAATGTTTTTTTTTTTTGAAATAGGCCACCCGCCTCACATGAATGTTGTTTTTTACGTAAATGTCAAAACTAATTAAACTGTATTAAAAACATTTAAATTGTTTATAATAATTGATGACACTTGCATTTTTATTATCCTAATAGTTTTTGTTCAACACCTGTTCCTGATTTTTTGAACCAGCCTCTTGGTGTTAAGAGCTGGGGGATAGCAATTAAAACTCATTTTACCGATATCATCCGAAAAAACTGCATTAAGAAAATACAACATATACTCGTATATTGCAGAATTCGTGTTTAACTAAGCTTTTGTTTTTGGCACCCTACACGATGTCCTTGAGAAAGGTTGATTTCATTCGTTTTACGAGGTACGGATCACTAAAAACGATAAGTATTAAAACATTTCAATTTCATAATGTTCAATTATAAATTTGAAATTATTCAATCTGATAAATGTAAATTGCTTTATTTTCATTTGTTAATAAAAAAAAAAACATCGAAAAACTAATCTTGCAAGTTTTTTTTTTTTTAAATCACGTATTTACATTATTTCTTAAAACATTTCACACATTACAATATTTAAATTAGTTCAATAACTACCTACTAGTAGGTACCTATTTCACAAACAAGTATATTGTACCATGTTTTCATAAACAAAATCCAATTATAAAATTTTGAATTTATTATCTAATAAATGGTTGCTTCTACAGTGTGTGTTTTGCTATTGAAGTACTATAGGATTAAAAGACGCATTGGCATTCTTAAGGACGTTCTAGCACTGAGTTATATAATCAGGACTAAAAACAAATATATATATACACACATACGCAACACATAGACAAATTCCACTGTTCATATAATACAAAATAATGTTATTTTGAAAAAAAATTTAACTTTTATATTTCGAAAGAAAATGGTAACACACGATTTTAAAAAAAAATTTATATAATAAATATTTATCTTTACTCTCCTAATTTTTTTTTTTAATTCTGTCGAGTTTTTTTCTAATACAACAGATAATAGCTGGGTGGGGATGACGTTTTACATGCTTCTAATGAGAGAGAGTGAGAGAGAATGATTACTTTGTTATTAATTATCTCACGTTCTAAGCGATCAAAAATGCTGAAACTTCGGGATTTATTAGAAAACGGTATTTTTAACCTGTAAAAAAAAAGAGCAGAATCTGTCGAAAAGTGGTGGTATGCTGGAACAACCTTAATGAAGAAGATCGTTGTTAATTTTTATAAAATAGGCGGCTTCAGAGTTCCTCCATGTCCATTCAAATGTCTTCTCAGTGATCACTTCATTTAAAATTGAAATGTAAATTCTGTATAATTCAAGGTCACATTTATTTTATGTTTAAAAACCGAAAACCTTCAATGAAGGTGATATAAACGTTTCCCGTCTCTTCAAGCTACTGAAGTAACACTAGCATCCCTTCTACACGTATCTGGCGATTTTTAAAATAAAGGATCCGAAGAAAAATGACTAAAGGTATAAGTGTGTGAAGTATTCCTATACTAATGTTCCATAATACAATAAAGTATATATAAATAAATGAGTTAATTGCTTAAATACCGGGTATGTACTGAGTTTATGAAAAAAGTTTCAAACAAAAATTGTTTATTTAAAAAAATGGGATTTTTTTCTTTAAACGATCGATATTTTCCCGGCCCGATTTGTCCATTCACAAACTTGACTTACTTTTTAGCTGTAAAAAATACAAACAAAATTTCAGCACGTTATCTCTTTTCGTTTTTGAGTTATCGTGTTCTCACGGGCAGACAGAAAGATGGACATGCGGAAATGATAGATTCGTTTATTTTGCAAACAACTATACCAAAAATTTAGTTCTCCATCAATATTTTCAATCGTTACAAAGTCGGAACTTATAAAACCTTTGTATCAATCAAAAATACCGGGTATAAAAATAGGTGTAACAGGCTCTTTGAGAACCTTATTATAAGGTAAGGAACAATTCCAAATGATCCGATACGTTGTCTGTAAATATATTAAATTGATAATATTAATAAAATGTGAATGTCTAGGCTATATTTTATAAATTTAATAATAATTTTAAATACGGCATTTATTTATTTATTTTATTTTTTTAAACATGTTAAACACAAATTAACATAAATGTGTGCAACATTATTAAAATTAAGTTATTTCAAAGAGAAAAAAAAACATCTTTCACGTTTAGTTTAGAGAGAGTAACAAATTTATTACAACTCATTTTAGATTAGTTTTTCTAAATGATACAAATTATATTTTTTTCATTTAAAATTAACCGTTATTATTAGCAGATGTTTTTATTATAATTCGATTATTAATGGCTACAAGATAAGATACTAATTTCAATAGTTTTTATTTTGGTATTACATATATTAGAACTAATTGGTTAAGAGGATTAAAGGTTGTTGGAACAGGTCAGTGTTAGTGTTGTAAGTATATACAACATTACATTTGATCCCGAAGAAAGCCTCGAGGTCGAAAGCCGTTTAAATAACAATATTTTTAGATCTTTGTTTTAAAAATAGTAAAATATAGTTAATATACTGATGAAACTAATTATTATATTTTTACATTTACTAAAAAAAAACATTATTTATGCACTATTTGAACAATCACGAATAGTTATTTGGCTACGAATAGCCAATGTACAAAATTAGATAGCTCCGCAGTAGAATATATTTAGCCCATTTGGCAACTCGTGAATACTGGATAGTGTATTAATGGGCATCGTTCCATGATAAATATACACAAATTACCTGTCATTACCAATGAAAAAAAAAAAAAGTTACGCAGGAGCTGCGTCAACTTAGCGAATTTTCTTAGAATACATAATTCACTCTCTACCGGTCATAATTTTAGTGTGAAGAAATGTTATATCTGATATGATTCTAGTATTTGCAAGGCCAATTTTATTACTAAATGGCATAGGTTAAGGGGATACAGGGTATAGAGAAAACACAAAATATAAAATATCTCTGTTAATATTAGAAAAATCGAAAAATGTAGTAAAGTTGTAGAAAATTATGTTTGCTACAATTCATGTCCCGATCATTTTTCTCAAACACTAATGTGAACAGAGATATTAAGAATTTTAACTTTCAATCTTAAGTATTTCTGTAAATATTAGTGTAACAGAAAAAATGATAAACAAAATTATTGTAAAACTAACAGTGTTGCCAGCGTGACTTGATCGAAAGATACGTTGGTATGCCTGAAAAGTTACATTTTCATACTTTAAAGATACATTGTGATGATTTTGTTATTGATATACGATAAATTATTAATTTTGTGTATTATAGCTTTGTGATTTTCAAAATTAGCTGATCCATACTACTATATAAATGTGAAAGAAACTCTGTGTGTTTGCTACCTCTTCACGACTAAACGGGTAAACGGATCGTAATGAAATTTGGCAAAGAGATAGATTATATCCTGGGGAAGGACATAGGCTATCTTTTTTTTTTTTTATCAAAAAACAATCTTGAAGGGGGTGAACATTAAAAAAAATACATACAGTCGAACATAGAATCTCCTCATTTTTTTTGGAGTTGGTTAAAATTTTTGTTGATTTAATCATTTCAATAGAAACTATGCTGCTAAAAAATAACTATAAAATTATTTTATTAAAATTTTTATCAAAATCGGAGACATAAAATTTCCCTCTAATTTTAGCGATTTTTTTAAGGGGTACCCCTTGGAAAAAATATGAAAAAAGTGAAGAAAATTTTTGTTCTCGATTTTAATAATAATCATTTTCTAGGCTAATTTCGATCCAAACAGTACCAAAATCAGGTTCATTTTAACGTCCGACCAACACATTTCAAAATTTTGCCTTCTCAATCCATACAGTTTGGAATATTAGCACTATTGGTCTTATACCTTGAAAACCGTTATTCGTATCATATTTTAACCAACGCCATCGTTTTCGTTTGGTTCAAATTAGCTTAAAACCAAGTTTTTATCAAAATCGGAGAAATAAAATTTTCATAAAATCGGAGCCATAATAGTCCTTATTATGGTTATCATCGACTAAGATCTATTAGGCTGCTGTCTGTCATGTTCTCAGAAGTGATATGTCAACTCGAATAACTTAACCTAAAACCCTTCCAGAATATGGTCAAGAAATTAAATATATACCTCCGCAATATAATAAATTACTCATGTTTATGTATGAATACATTTGCGGAACGTACGATAATCCTAATTTATGAAATGGCTTGACTACTTGGCCACAAAAGTCAATGTAATTTTTTTTTAAATTTTATAGTTGATTTGTGACCTTATTTATTCGCTTTTCGAAAAAAATTGTTAGTATATTTATAATGAACAACTTTTATCCGAAGCATTTTTTTCGAAAACCGATTCAATAAGGCACAAATCAATTATCAAATTCTAAAAAAATGACATCAACTTTTGTGTCCCATACTACAAAGTATCAATAAATCGTATAAGTAATTATCCAACAAAACTTCATTCGACACACGGCCGTTTTGGCTTTCAACGTATATGTCAACAAGGTAATTAAATCAAAATATTTATATAAAATCACATAATAATGTGTCGTCAACTGATAAACTAAAGTTTAAAAACAAATTCCATCAACACTTCACCTAACAACAACAAATAGAGGATAGTAAAAACTAATTAAATTTATAATTTAAAAAAAGATTTTTTTAATTAAATGTATCCATATATAATTAACTATATAATTATTTTAAAATTTAATTAATAAAATATCCATTTATTGATGATGTATTGATTGTAATAATGTTTAAATTTTATTATAACCATAAAAAATAAAACTAAGAATATTTAAAAAAAAAATTATTATAAATAACTGGTTTGCATGTTGGAAATAGTTTAAATAGTTTTTTTATATGATAAATCAAACGTTAAAAGTTTCATGTTTCTGCGACAAACAAAACTCAACGAATTCAAGTGATAGTCAAAGAATTCCTCTGGAAAAGTATTGCAGGGCTCTAAGCAAAGAAACTTCTGGAATCTCTATGTAGGCTCAAAGTAGGCTCAAAGAACACCTCATGAACTTACAACTGGAAAACGAGAACAAATAAGACTGAAATAATTCATATAGATGTATCGTCAAAGACTGAAATCTTCTAAAGCTTAGAAAAGTAAAGGATATTCTAAGAAAGGATTATCCGTTGTAGGCTCACAGAACACCTTTGAAAGCTTGCCTTGGAAAATGAGGGTATTACAATTATTTCTGACAGGTAAGACTCAAATAATTCAAGCAGATGTATCGTCAAATTATATAATAAACGGTAAAAGACCCAAAGCAAACAGAAGCCTTAAATTGAGGAAATACGCCACAGTCTTTCAGGCAGCAGTCCACGTCATACTGGCTTGGTTCCGTGAGAACTTACGTACAAGCTGCATAAACCAGAACATATATGTTATATTATCGAATGATAATTAGTGAGAACTCTAGGTTTTTGAAATAAAATTTCAAATTCGTCCCCTTTACCTAGATCAGTTTTTTGTATTATAAATACGTATTTCGACTACAATGTAGTCATCATCAGTATAAATTAGCTAGTCGTACTTTACTCTTTGACAATTAGAGATAGTTATAAAGTCGAGATCAACAGACAAAAAATAAATAGAAAATTAACTAGATTAAAATATATACTCGATTTAAAATATAATAAATTTTAAATTATATTGAAATTGCTCTTGTTAAAATTTCTTCATTCACATTTGTTCCTGTTAATTTTACTCTTATTAAAATTACTCTTATATTGTCCCAGGATATGTTACTTGTTACTAATTTGGTGACGGTATCACAAACTATTTTGGTTTTACGCTACTTATATATGTTCGGCCGACTTTAGACGCTATTCTAAGACCGCACCTGATTGGTGCTGAGTTATGCCTTGCGCCGTGAACATATTATGCCGTGAACAAAACGTAAATGGCTAAATCTGGAAATAAAATCGTTACACGCAAAACGTAGCCAAATGGAACTCGAAACGTATAGGCTACACCTATCAATAACGAAAAACCTAAGCAATATTGAATATCAAAATTGGTCAACGTGGTACAGGCAAGTGCACGTCGTAATAAAGCACAAACTCAAAGCCAAAACCACGAAACTGCACAAAAAACTTGGCGCTCTTAAACGCGGTTCCAACAAACAAACGCCAACAACATCGAAATTTGATGAACGAACACTAGTTCACAATCTCACATCAAAATCATTTACAGAAGCTGAAATGAATTTGTTGAACAAAGGCTTAAATTTTGCAATCAAACAAAACAGTTGTCCGTCCGTAAATCTAACTGTAGATATCGAAACTGGCATAAAAACTATAGATGAACCCACTAGAAATCAAATTCGAAAAAATTGTGCCAAAATAATTAAGAAAACGGTAACATCGAAGCCTAACACAGATGTAGAAACTGTTAAGTCATTAAAACAAAAAGAGGTTCATTATTTAAAAGCAGACAAAGGCAATTCTATAGTAATAATGGACAAAACCGATTACTCACAAAAGGTTCATAAAATGCTAGACGAAGGCCCTTACCGAACTCAAAGGACCAACCCCTTGTCGGCATTCATAAAAGAAGTTAAAGACACTTTAGACGAATGTCCAAAAACCATAAACAAACAAACAAAATACCAACTCCAATGTTCAAATCCGGTAACACCCAGATTATATTGCCTTCCAAAAATCCATAAAAACGACGGATCAATGAGACCGATAGTCTCAGGAATCAACTCTCCGACATATAAAATAGCAAAATGGTTAGTTGCAAAATTCCAGGCCTTTAACCAAACAAATTCACTCGCAATTAAAAACAGCATCGAACTAATCGATAAAATCAAAGACCAACCGGTACATCCAAAAGCACTACTAATGTCATTCGACGTCAAAGCTTTATACCCCAGTGTACCAATCCCAGAAACCATAAAGATATTGGAAAAATGGCTAAATACTCAAGATATACCCAAAGAAGAAATATCAGAATTACTAAAACTAACACGCCTTTGCATGAAACAAAATGTCTTTACATTTGAAGAAAAATTCTACAGGCAAACATTCGGGACGAGCATGGGTAATCCACTATCACCTTTTCTAAGCAATCTCTTCATGAACGACTTAGAAGAAAAAGCCAAGAACAGCTTCGAATACTTTCCGACGGTCTGGTACCGGTATGTTGATGACATTTTTACGATTTTTGATACGGCCAAAGAAAACCCAAAAACCTTTCTGGAAAAGCTCAATAAAATGTACCCGTCTATAGAGTTCACAACAGAAGTCGAAAAGGAAGGCTCGATCCCCTTCTTAGATTTAAAAATCAGCAGGAACAAGGGCACAGATAAATTAGATTTTGACATATACAGGAAACCGACCCACACAGAAAGGTACATCACTTCTGACTCGAACAGTCCACCTCAACATAAACTAGCCATATTCAACTTTCTAATAAATAGACTACTAAAAGTGCCAATGTCGAGAAAAAATTATTTTAAAGAAGCCAAACATATTAAACAAATCGCAATATTTAACGGCTACACTCCACAATTAATAAATTTCATGATCCGTAAAATTAAATTTAAAATTCTTAAAAGAAACACTACGACACTAACACCAGAACGGGCCGACAACGAACAAAATAAATGGTGCAAGCTAACGTACTTCCCGCCGTGTACGAACAAAATTAAAAAAGAAATGGAAGATCATAATATAAAAATAGCTCTCGTGAGCAACTGTAAACTTAAACAGATCCTCGGAAACCCAAAAGAAAAAATAATAGACGAACAAAAATCGGGAATCTATAGCATAGAGTGTCCTTCGTGTTCACAAACATACATTGGCCAAAGCCGTAGACAAATAGGAACCCGATTCAAAGAACATATGGCTCATACGAAATACGGCAGATTAGAAAAATCCTGTGTAGCTGCACACATTATAGAGAATGACCATAAAATCGACAAATCTAATTTAAAACTTGTTAAGGCTGTTCAAAATCCCTCAGAGCTGGATGCATACGAAAGCATATACATTCAGAAATTCAAAAGAAATAATATGAATCTAGACAATGGACCGGTACCAAATTCAGATTTAATCAAAATCTTATGGTAAAATCAAGTGCCAATATATCCAACTCTCTCTGAAGATGTCGAAATACAAAGAACGTGTTCACGGCGCAAGGCATAACTCAGCACCAATCAGGTGCGGTCTTAGAATAGCGTCTAAAGTCGGCCGAACATATATAAGTAGCGTAAAACCAAAATAGTTTGTGATACCGTCACCAAATTAGTAACAAGTAACATATCCTGGGACAATATAAGAGTAATTTTAATAAGAGTAAAATTAACAGGAACAAATGTGAATGAAGAAATTTTAACAAGAGCAATTTCAATATAATTTAAAATTTATTATATTTTAAATCGAGTATATATTTTAATCTAGTTAATTTTCTATTTATTTTTTGTCTGTTGATCTCGACTTTATAACTATCTCTAATTGTCAAAGAGTAAAGTACGACTAGCTAATTTATACTGATGATGACTACATTGTAGTCGAAATACGTATTTATAATACAAAAAACTGATCTAGGTAAAGGGGACGAATTTGAAATTTTATTTCAGAACATATATATTCTCTCAGACCGTCAAGCTGCTCTAAAGCCTTTTCTGCAACTGGAGTCACCTCAGGAGTAGGAAAGAATTTTCTAGAGGAAATACTCGAGCTGTGCCGAATACCAGGTCACAGTGGTTTCGAAGGAAACGAAAAAGCAGATACCTTAGCAAAGATGGAAGTAGCAATACCCTTAATACGCCCAGGCCTATTTTAGGAATTATAAAGATAGATGTATAAAAGTGGAATGTAACTAAGAGGTGGAATGTAACTAATTTCTCGATGTACTCAACCCAAACAGGTTACAACTTTGGAAGGTTATCGGATTAATCACCGGACATTATCACCGACGAAAGCATCTTCACACAATAGAACTACATAACGGATCCATTATGTGCAGATTATTCGGCGAGGAGGAAGAAACTTCGAGTCACATCATATTTTACTACGAATCTCTCGGTTACAGATGATACATCCAAATATATGAACCTTCTGGAAAACCTGATAAGTAAGCTGCAGACTATTGCCAAAATATGAAATTAGCAAATCTCGTCAGATCGAAGTAGAAGGGAGAGCGCAATAAGGTCGACGTGCAATACTTTATATACCCCAAGATATATCTATCTATCTATCTAACTCCGTGGGACTCTTTTCTTCCTGAATTATCAAATGCTATCATTAAACGATAATAGTATCGTTATAAACGAATAGGATCAATCGATTTTCCCGTGGTAAGAAATAACTGGATCCGATATATATATGGTACTCTAAAGTATCTAAAAATAAAGTATATTAGATAAAAACTAATGCATTTAAATCATGGTGATTAATTTCGAGTATTTAAAAATATAATTACACATTTAGTAAATAATTTGCTTTCTATTTTGAGAAAAAGTAGATCTCTCTTCCATGTATTTTAAAGATTTAAAAAAAAAAGAGCTATTTTTCCTCTACATATACGTAAGAGATTTTTTTATCACATTTTTGTCTCTTCCTTTCCGTGTTCCGTTTGTTAAGAGTACATTGGAAGGAAGATTGTAGTTTATATATATATATATATATATATATATATATATATATATATATATATATATATATATATATATATATATATATATATATATATGTACAGGATGACTATATAAAAACAGACAATGCGGTGAATGATCAAAAATGCAAAAATGTAAGCCAGGCGGCTCTAGAATATGCTATATGATAAATGTTCAAAGACGCTTTGTAATCTGTTTTAAAGCAAATGGAGGAGGCCATTTCGAACAGTATTTATAATATTTATGAACCTACATTTAATTAGTTTTAAAAGGTTAATATTATCTCCTAAATTATGTATTTTAATTTAAAAGAAAATAATTTAGAGAATATGAAAATGCTACTTTTTGTCCGCGTCTTTCCATGAAACTCTAAACAATTAGCGGAACATCCTATGTCGGTTTAAAGCTTACGAATTTCTCCAGTTTTCAAGAAGTAAACACAATATGTCGAATAAAGGAATTAACAAGTTATGATTCCATGCAAATTTTACTACTATTTTTTTGGTTGCTAACAAAAACTTGTAATAAAACCTATCGGACGAACCAGATAATCAGTCATAATAAAAATTTTGTAATCTTTCGAATGGTATAGAAAACATTTTCTATCTCTTTGCTTACAAACGCGAAAAAAAAACAACTAATCGAAAAATCACCAAAATCGCTACTAAGGGAAATGGGAGGGAAACATACAGACATACATACCTTTACAGGAACTTTTAGGTTGGGAATTCGTTGTAGAATTGCTGGTATTTTTTTGTCTGTACTTATACGGAACACCCTGTATATATATATGGTGTGTTGTATAGTGATGTAGATTTTCTCTCAATAAATGGGAAAATGCTTTCTCTATAGAGGCAGGCATGCAATCGGTAAGGCAACTCTATTCTCTGTGTGTATAGCTACTAGCTATATGTTATAAAACAACGCCATCCTGAATCCTGATTGTAGTATAAATAGAATGTTCTTCATCTTGTTGCATTTACCTATATACTCTCTACTATATACCATATATATTATTATATACTGACAAACGAAATCTGGATAATGCCGTCACAAACCATAGAATTTTATGTTTTATCTTGGTAGCAGTACACCTAGTGGGTAGTATCTAGAGTAGTACGGTTAGTTAAATGAACCAATTTTTATATTTAAAGCATTTTAACAATGCACACATTTAATACGGTGTGTTTTTGTAATATCATAAAATATATATGTGAAATGCTGTAGTGTATAGGCAATCACGATATTAAAGCATTTTAACAATGCACACATTTAATATATATGTGAAATGCTGTAGTGTATAGGCAATCACGATATTAAAGCATTTTAACAATGCACACATTTAATATATATGTGAAATGCTGTAGTGTATAGGCAATCACGATATTAAAGCATTTTAACAATGCACACATTTAATACGGTGTGTTTTTATAATATCATAATATATATATGTGAAATGCTGTAGTGTACAGGCAATCACGATATTAAAGCATTTTAACAATGCACACATTTAATATATATGTGAAATGCTGTAGTGTATAGGCAATCACGATATTAAAGCATTTTAACAATGCACACATTTAATACGGTGTGTTTTTGTAATATCATAATATATATATATGAAATGATGTAGTGTATAGGCAATCCCAATGTACTATTATCTAAAACTTGTGCTTATAAGAAATAAAATAAAATTTATATTCAAGAATCAATTTCGAATTATTAAATGTGCTCACATATATATTATACAGCAACCGCGTAATTTAAGTAATGTCCATTGAGGATGCATGTTTCAAAAGGATAAATGGTTAATATGGCAATAAGATAATCTGGTAACAGGATGGTGGTACACTATCCAGTTGGCCTTTTACTCATATATTTTCCATTCAAATAAAGCCATAAAATACTTCATAACAAATGAAAATCCAACAGACCTCATCAATCTCATTTCGCCTAAAGACTTTATTTAGGGAAAAAGTAT
Source organism: Nineta flava (assembly GCA_963920215.1). NCBI lineage: Eukaryota > Metazoa > Arthropoda > Insecta > Neuroptera > Chrysopidae > Nineta > Nineta flava. The sequence continues at coordinate 10,548,020 of OY986040.1, read as the reverse complement.
CTCTTAGGGAAAAAGTGTTGTCGAAACAGTTTATACAAAGGTTGAACATTAAGCGATTCTCTCCATAATTAAGAAGATCTTTTGTTTGCAAGTTATTATCCATGAGATACAGTGATTTCAAACATTGGAAAAGTCATACCATGCACTTTTGTTCACGCCCCCTTCGAGGTGTTCTTGTTGCATTTTATTGACGTGGATTTCTCCCTTTAGGCGCATAATCTAGGATCTTTTCAGAAATATAAGTGAAAAACCGATTGTTTTATTTTGACCTTAAGTCAAAGTTTTAACGGACGCGGTATAATGGGAATTTTGAATATTTCATTAATAATGCATTTAAGGTTTGTACAAAATTTCAGCTCTATAGAAATTTTCCGAACTTTTAATTTTTGTTTGGAGTGGAAATAGTTTTAGCTTGTAGTTGCTATTGAGGCCGTGAGTATAGTCGGTATTCCTGTCAATATTAGGTCTGTCATTATTAGGACGGAGTTTTCTCCGTTATTCAAGATCCACGTGGGTGAGGTAAATAATACTTTTGCCAACTTCATGCATTTAACGAAAGGCACAACAATCAACTGGATAGAAAATACATTAAAAATATTCAAGCTTCAAAATTTAAAGTTCGTTTTTAGTATTTTAGAAGAACGACAACAACGCCCCGCTACCCTATAAGAGATTAGCTTTTAAGAGATAAAATAGAAGATAGTTCCACAATCAATATTTTCCAAACTCTCTATACTAGTTATTATGCATACATGGATATTTTTTCCCTGTTATTAATTCTGATGTCTTATCTCTTTCTATGAATCGATATTGATGTGTAGACCATTCTCTGTCTTCAGTTTAGTAATACGTTTTAAAATTGAAGCACATCCTTCTTATCCACTGGAATCATTACTTGTTTGGTGTCGGTACTTTAGTTTATATAGAACATTGACTAGCTGCTATTAGTTTTAGTCAATTTTCTTGAATAAATTTCTATTGAAGTTGTACCTATGAATCGATTTCCCAAAAGTTTTCTTAAATATCTATTGATCCTATCTAGTGAAATGACGATGAACATAATTGAAAAATAAATTTTTAAATTGAAGTCGCGTGCAAATATAAATATAAAAAGTGTTATACCCAGGAATCCAGTATTACAGATTTAATGGGTCCGGCTGTAAAAAATATTCTTCCCTAAAATTATTTCGAATATTTTTTGAAATGTACTGATAAGTTTGTTATTTTGATATCTTTCACATCAACATTATGCAATTTCGATAAAATTAGGGTTTGATTGGGTAAAATTAACTTTTTTAGATGATGTGTCATCAAGTTCCATAAAAAGTTCTTTTTGGTATTATCCGATTTTAGTGAAATTCTTTTGAATGTACTATTTTGAGGTCACAATAGGTATTTTTGATATAGTCATGTCGATACGTCTTATAATTTCAGTATTATTTTTTGGTGTATGGTACTGACATTTTAATCAGATGTACCGAATCCTTCGATCATTTCGATCATATTGTATTAGCATATAAGGATTAAGTAAGTGTACGTACGATCGTCCGAGATATCGTGCTGTTAATGGATACTTTGCTCAGAATTGGGAGGTTGCTGGTTCGATCCCAACAGCGACAGTTTGTTAATTAAAATAATTATTAATAGAATTAATCGGGTTGTGAATTAACTAAACTGTCGGCATGTGGACAAGAACCAGTAGTAACCGGCTATGCTTGTGAAAGTTTTCTGCAGTTTCCTTTCACAAACTCTAGATGAATATCGGCATAGTTCTTATCAAAGTTGGTTGAAGTCACTCATCGTACCAATTTCTAGTCTACAGACAAATTCCTTGTTCTTCAAGGGTCGGTAAAAAAAGGCCTACTTGCCAGGCTTTGACCTTCCCACTTAGCCATTACTACTACTAATACTAAGTAAGTGTGCAAAATTAAATGATAATCGGTGAAGGAATTAGAAGCGAACATAATTCGTTTTAAAAAAGTGAAGCCAAAAAAAGGCCTATTAGAAAACCTGTTATTCAAATAAGAGGTTTAATTATAAACTCTCGACTAGATTTGCAAGAAATTTCTCTTAAAGCCAAATGTTTGACACATGCGGTACGAACAGTATATATATATATATATATATATATATATATATATATATATATATATATATATATATATATATATATATATATATATATATATATATATATATATATTTGTTTTTATTCCATTATCATTAATTATATTTTAGAATTCGATAAATATTATTCTATACAAAATAACAGATCCTTCTGATTTTATTGTATTTATCTATGTTAATCTTGTTAACAATCGTGAAATATTTCAAACGTTTAAATAAATAGGTTTACTAAAATACTTAGAGGATTAAAATATTCACCTTTTCTTGGTCTATTGGGCATCATATAGGTATCTATCCCAAATCAAAACAATATTTTAAATAAAATTTAACATTTTGTTGTTGTTGTTGTTGTTGCTGGAAGGGATGGGAGATGTTTGAATTATACATTGTATTTTGTTGTAGCATTCATTGTTGTTGTTGTTATATATTTTATTTCATTTCATATATACAAGCTGTTCCATGGAAAATTTTAATATAAAAATTATGGCAAAATTATCGAAAACTTTACTGAGAGTAGTGACTATTAAGCCAAATTAAAGATAGCTGGATGCAATGCTGCAAGGTCAATTTGGCTTGTGCTGGAAAAAACCGGAAAGAGATAAACCTCTTAGTTGGAAGCTCACTGGCCACTCCAGGCTCAAAAGCATCTATACTTGGGCGGATTGTACTTGGGCGGATTATACGCTCTTCCATCTCCTGGCAGAATGTTCCGACAGAGTCCGAATGAGGTACCTAGCCCTGGACACAATGGGGGAATCTGAAATGAAGTAAAGTAAATGAAGTAAAGCAGAACTCTGCCTTGTCGCATAGAAGAAGAGCTACCCATCTTCGCATAGAAGATGGGTAGCTTTGAGAACGAACATAGGTCTAGAGGTGAAGAACCATGTATGGTTGAAGAAAGAAGAACTTGAGGGGTTAGGTTTTTCAGGGGTCGGTAAAAATGGCGTCGAAAGGCCAACTTTCCAAGCTTCCACTTTCCATTCACTACTACTACTACTATTATTGCTATTGGCAATGTGCACAGAGCTTCGTGAAAGTCGTGGTAAAAATGCACAGTACTTCAGTTGAGAGTTATATAATATATCAAATGGAAAAATTTCAACGATTTATGTCTCAGATGTAGTTTACCACATAGTTGTATCGATAAATTTTATAACCGTTAAAATCTCTCCCAAAGTATTGTAAATTTTAACCACATTGTCGAAAGCGACTATGTACACTCCCGTTCAATAAAATTGAACAGACCTGAAATGTCAATTTTCTTACATTTCATAAAACTCCTCACTTTTGTAACTCTCTGTATAATGATTCATTTATAAATAAAGATAATTAGTATATATTTTAAGTGTGAATAAAAGAAATGGAAGTATAGTAAAAAACATTTACTACAAGAATAATCAAAATTGTGAGAGACTGATTCGGTTCAAATCTGTTCAGTTTTATTGAACGGGAGTGTACATAGCGAATAAGTTAGATTATTTTAGAACCAAGAATGAGTCTGTTTATACTGTGATTAGTTTGATTTATTTGGTCTCCTTTGCTTCAAAGGTGTTTCAGAAGACCAATACTGTCCACTTCCTGGTGGAATTGTCTTTTGAGAGACAGATTTTCGTATTCACGCAGTATGTGGATTCTATTCTGCACCTCTTCTGAGTACGAAATCTGCAGAGATTGTTGTTTCTTGTGAGATTGATTTTGCTCAAAATGCAAAAGTTGACAGTGGATAGGTAACTAGGTGAAAAGTGAAATACAAAATTTGCTTACATGATTATTACAGGGTAAACTAATAAAAGCGGGTTAAAATATCAGATTGTATCAAGAGATTTTTTAATCAAGAAAATCAGAGATCTGATTGTAATATTTGTTATGACCTTAAGACCTTAAGTTTAAATTCAGAGAACGAGATTTTCACAAATAACAAAATTATTTATTTAAAAAAAGGTGGTATTATGGTGTTAGAATCAATTTCATTTGTATTGGACTTTATATGCGCGTAAGGGGAACTTAATTTAAAGGTAGAAGGGCTACTTATTTAAACCATATTTTAATCATATATTTAATACTTAGTATTAAATATATGTTTCCTTCCCTTCATTTTGAAAATAGACTTAACCACTCAAACTGTGACGATATTCGAGAGTTTTTTACAAATGAACTTAACTCTATCATGCTGTATATTATACATCTATAACTTTTATTTTGTTTTATAAAATGTTTTTCATAGTTTGTTATATAAATGTAATCAGTAATTCTCTTATAATTGATCACGTACATTTTCTTGTATAACCACATTTAAATAAAACCGTCTTATAATCTCGCTGACTAGATTATAATATGGCTGCGTTGTAAATGATTGATTTTGAAATTATAATAGGGAATATGTATGAAAATTTTTTTTCACTTGAATTGAAGCATGTTTACTTGACAAATATCAAGGTAAAATTACTTTTTAAATAACTTTAAAAATAAGCGAGATATGAATGATTGAAATTCCCGATTAGACAAAGAGGGTGATAGCTCTCTTGATATGTTATGTGACGTCATATTACACTTTCACCATTTAAAATACACGTAAAACTCCGTTTTTAGTATTTTTGCAAGAAAGAGACAGATTATAATCTTTAAAAGCTTATAGCTTCCTTGATATTTGTCGGATTTTAATTTCGTTTTAAAATATTATTACAGTATTAACAGTATTTTCATATTCTGAAAATAAAAGTGAAAAAATATTTTCATGCATATTCCCTATTGTTGGTATTAAGGAAATCTTAATTCCCGCCCCCTTACATAGCAGACAATTGTAAAGAATTGACTTTTCATAGAAAGCAAAATCGAATTTCGTTAAAATGTTCGATTTTAATCAATAGAAGGTTATTTCTTAAAATAATAATTCATATTTATAAATGAGTATGTTTAGAAACATATATTTTATGAACTTATAACATATATTTAATGAACTTCGAATATGTCGATTTGCAAGTTAATCTACAATTATTTTTAGCCTGTGAACAAAAAAATGATCAAAATTTGTCGAAAAGTAGTTGTATGCTGGAACATTCTTAATATTTTTGTACGATTTTTTGATTAATTATTTAGATTAATTGATTAATTGTTAATTAATAAAAATGCTTTATGCATATTCAAATTTTTAATGACCCGATCTATTCATCACCCCTAAATTTTATGCCGAGAACGGTAATGGAAATGTTTGCATTAAAAAGATGTTCTTTGTAATAAAACATACAACTTTAATTTATTTTTTGCTTTTCTGTGTGTTATCTATCAAATTGTATTTTATCGGAAATATTAATTAACACATATATTTTCATTAAATGTACAATACGAACGAAAACTTTAGCGTGAAAATAATTTATTATTGTTAATGAAAAACGTTAGCGTACGAAAAAAAAAAGTTGCTCACTTACCTGTAAAAAGTTGCTCTTCTTACAGGTATATATCTATTCCTACTTGCATTTATGTAATAATCTTAGAGCATCTCTTTTGAGATTATATTTTTTTAAATAAAATATGTAATGTTTTTTCTAAGAGTATATGTTTTCTACCTACCGTATGGTTTTCTGGAAAAAAAATTATTATTATTATTATTATCATATATAAAGAAAACTTTCTAGACAATACAAATCCCAGGTTTAACTTATTTTAAATTACGTTTGAAATGTTAAAGTATTGTCAAGAACATTTTTTCTATACATATATATATATATATATATATATATATATATATATATATATATATATATATATATATATATATATATATATATATATATATAAAGTATATATAAAATATTGTGTGGGTTTGTTTTTAACTCAGAAAAACTGAAATGTAGTTTTTCGTAATTGTAAAAATGATTTTAATTCCATATGTACAAAGTGTTGTTAAATAATGTTCCAATACAGGTAGTCAGCTGTTGGTATAATGACAAAATTCTAAAAAGGAAAACAAAAAAAAGTGTGTGTGTACTTAAGTACGCACGTAGGAAGTTATACGTCTTTCTATTTAATTTATTAAAATAATGGTCAACAGTACTATTAAAATACAAAAGTTTAATGAAATAATGTGGTAGTGAAAAATTACAATAGAAAAATTATATATTTTATCTGAAATGATGATTCTACATTTTATCTTGATAGAAAAGAACCAGTGTCACTTCTTCCGTTAAAATTATTTACATTGAAAATCCATTATTTACATTAAAATTAGAGTTAGTGAAATTTATAAGGATCCGGCCCGATTAATCAATATATACATTTAGCCAACCATACTAACACTGGAAATAAATAGACGCTAGGTTACAAAAAACAATTAGGCAACCATACTAACAATGGAAATAAATAGACGCTAGTTTACAAAAAATAATTTGAAAATATACATTTAAGTTTATAAATAAATAAATTCTAATTTTGATGTTCACATCGTTTTTTTTCCTATTGGTAGGTTTTATTATCTGTGCAAGTTATGGATCATAATTTTGCAACACTCTGTAACAATTTTGTAGTACAGTACCCACTAATGATAAATACAAAAACTTTAAAAACAGAAATTATAGATAAAGGTATTAAACTTTATCTTAAAACAATTGCGTAATTACAAAGTGAACTTAGTGAATTACTTTCTTTACCTATATTATTTTTATGATATTTAAATAATTTAAATTCTGGATGTAATTTACTTCTATAAACATATTCTACAACGTGGTACTTCATACGCAATTTTTATTATCAATGTCAAAAATACCATTTTGGCCATTGATGAAACATTGAAACCCCTCTTTAAATTAAATTGAAAAAAGCGTTATACCATTGCTTTTTCAATTGTAGTCAGAATAACTAATGATAGATTTATCCGAAATAAAAAAATAATAGTGGAGTAGGGCGGCCACAGTAGAGCGTGTGAGAGTAGCGACAACCACAATGGTTGAATTTATTAATGTTTAATTAATTATATCTCAAAAACTAAGCGTCAAATCGAAAAACTTTATTAAACTTTTTTGTTTATATTTTGCATCTTTACACCGTGGTGTAGTTTTCCTGAATGAATTCCAGAACAACCTGTATAGCTCGTGTTTGGACGGAAGGAAAAAAAATGAAAATTTTTGGGTTTTGTACAAAAAAGTACTATTTTTGGTATAATTTTCACCACGTATTGCCTTGTAAAATTAGTTGCGATAAAAAAAAATCCTTCGTTCTATCACTATTATGTCAATCTTTTCTTGAAGAAGTGTGCAAAAAATGAATAAGGTCAGATCATTATTTTTTGAGCAATCATGTCAACCGACTTCAATAATTGAGTTTTGAGAAAAACACGATTAAAGACAGACAAACAATAGGTAAGCAGCTGCCTGAATATATTTCACAAGGCTCTATCTCCTAGAGTTTTACTCTAATTGACTTAAAACTTTGGGAGAATATTCTAGACATATTGTACTTAAAAAAATTCGATTTTTCGAAATTTTCAAACCCTCGTTTCAATTTGTAACCCTCGTTTCTTTTTTAATTTTTCTGATTCATATGTAACTTTTTTTAAATAACTTATAGTATAGGTTTGTTCTGATATTCATAAAATTGAAATAACGTTTTTTTAAAACGATAGTACAGGAAAACCGGGTACCGTTAATTTTTTAACGGATTTTCCATCTGGTGTAATCATAAAAATTGTCATTATGTGTTATAAATTCATCGAATTATGAATAGAATAAAAACAAAACGTGCCATTATCCGTTTTTTTTGTTTATAACAAAAAAATAAAAAATAGATACTCATACTATCCTGATAACTCGAGATATGGGGAAAATGACTATGGTACGATGGGGTATTGGGTATGAGCCCTACCATATTAAATCCATTCATATCTATACACAATTCAATTACATAAATGTTTTCTATTTGAATCATTTAAACGTCATTAAAAAATATTATACTTATTTAAATGGAAATTATTCGGTGTCGTTAATATTCCCAGATGTTTACAATATACCTATATATATATATATATATATAATTTAATCCTGTTTTTATCCCTTTTCATCCTTCTCTAAATATGTGTGTGTTTGTTTGGTGCGATGTAAAAGACGAAGGGACGAGGATTTGATACTTTTTATCCACTTTTATATTATTTCTTTTATTATGAACTGATGTTCCACCATTTCTTGCATATATTTTTTAATTTGCGTTTTTAACGAGTTTTTCTCATAGTCTAGAAAGAATCGACGCATAATTTTCGAAAATTATTCGACCAAAGTAATTCTCTATAACATAGTGCTGATTATAAATATGCATCTTGCCATGAGGTTTGACTTAATTCAAACATTTAATTCCTCATATTACAAAAATTAGCAGTTGGTTAAAAATCACATTTTTGAGCCACTAAAAGTAAATATTTATAACTCTTTGAGATCCATTTGTTATAATTACTTTGCTTTTCTCCGACTCACTGCACCGAGCGTAATTAGTAGCATTGGTGACAATTTTAAAATTCATAATTACTAATTTTGACCAACATAAATTTTTATTCATAAAAAAAATCATGAATTTGGATAATTCACCTATTCCAAAGTCTGATTTAATAAAATTAAACCATTTCCAAGAATAAAATCAGCTGATATAACAATATAACGGCTATTAGGGCACACAAGACCATATGGTCAACACTGAATACTGCTAATCTAATTAATACAGTTAATTCATTAATTTGTCAGTTAACCCAGTCAATCTATTAGTTAATCTGTGAATCCGATCATATAAAAGACAAAATGTTTTTAAAATCATTGTGAGACAGGCACTAAATTAGCAACGACTAACATATATTCGATTCCATATCCCGAAGATAGTTAAGGTTAGCTAATTCATACTGATGATGACTACTTTGTAGTCGACATATGTATTTATACAAATATTTGATCAAGAAAAATTTGTAAATATCAGATTTTTAATCAGAATTTCTATTTTTGTAAATATCAGAGCTATAGAAAAAATAACTAGAAAATAAATTGACCGTAAAATAAATTTCCTATAACTTGACTGACGTGTTAAATTTTTTCATTTTACCAACATTCAGAGAGATATTTAAAATTTAACGTTTATTCCTCCTTCTTAACTACTCCCCCCCCCCGCGTTCCTTTTGGCTGAAATTAACGAACCTAGTCTGTTAAATCCCAAAGGCACATCGCATATCAAATTTAACCCCGATCGGACTAAAATTTTAACCTGCGAAATTGTTTCATTGGTACCTACAGCCTCAATAGCTCCATTTATTTCGGAAATTCGCAAAAATCAGTGATTAATGTATTTTTTATTTGCTGTGAGTTTCTTTAACGCCCTTTTATTGACTCGCAATAGGGAATATGCATGAAAATTTTTTTTGACTTGAATTGAAGCATGTTTACTTGACAAATATCAAGGTAAAATTATTTTTTAAATAACTTTAAAAATAAGCGAGATATGAATGATTGAAATTCCCGATTAGACAAAGAGGGTGATAGCCCTCTTGATATGTTGTGTGACGTCATATTACACTTTCACCATTTAAAATACACGTAAAACTCCGTTTTTAGTATTTTTGCAAGAAAGAGACAGATAATAATCTTTAAAAGCTTATAGCTTCCTTGATATTAGTCGGATTTTAATTTCGTTTTTAAATATTATTACAGTATTAATAGTATTTTCATATTCTGAAAATAAATGTGAACACAAATTTTCATGCATATTCCCTATTGGTGATTCATCGAACTATTGATGTTCGTCATACATTCGCAAACATTGATGTTATATCTATATATTGAAAAAAGTCACACAAACACATTATGGTTTTTTGGTACTCATGCACCGGTTTATCCTAGACTATCTATACATATCAGAACTAGAACACATTTCAATACTTTTTTTCTCTCCTATTTTCGGTGTTTTGTTCGAACAGCAATAATTGATTGTGTTATAGGTAACACAATGGTATTGTGTTAAGTGTAAGGTAACAAATAAATTACAAAAGATATATCTCAATAGTTACCAACCAAGTCTTTAATTGGATGTTTGTGGTGTTAAATATAATGAAATGTTTCTTGTGTGCAATTACACGGAAATTAATAATGTCGTATCTGACCCGTTTTCTCTTACGTCTGCATATCTTAGAAAAATGCGTTGTTGACAAAAATTGTAAGAAATTTCATGTAGATTTTTAACGGTGAAATACGCTTTTATGATAAAAATAATTCAGGGATAGACATCACAGAAATAAAAGGAACGTCCAAAATTCCTTGATTAAAATACCACATTTTTAGCAGTTGCCAAGGTGCATGCATATTTGCCTTTGAACTTTTCGAACAGATGTATATTCATAAGGCCAGTTAATGAGCAATAACAGTTGAAAAATTTGCATCTAAGTTAAATTTTTTTTCAGTCTGACGAGATTCGCTTCTTCCATATCTTGGCAATGGCCAGGAACTTGCTTATCAAGTTTTTCTGAAGATTCATATATTTGGGGTGAGTGACTGCTTTTCAGTTTTCTTTGAAACCGCTAAGATCTGCTATCCAGATCAATTTAACATTGTTCAATTTTGCCAACTCCAGTAGTTTCTTAGGCATTCTCTGACAACCCCTGAGATGATTTCAGTGACAGGAATGGATTTTAGAATAGCTTGGCTGTTTGAGAGAATATATACGTTCTGGAATATGTAGGCCTTACGTAGAATAACACGGACGCATGCCATAGACATTTGCATGAATGTCTGTGGCATATTTTCTCATAAGTTGAGGCTTATGTTTCTCTTGGGTCTTTGACCTCAAGCTCCCGCCTGGTTCCATCCCCAGTTTTGAAGCCGTCTATATAACAAATGATGGTTCTCCTTCCGTCCACATGTCCCTATCACAGTGAAAGGTTTTCATTTGACCATTCCTCTGGTAAGATATCATGAAGCGGTCTGCCAAAAACTGTTTAAACAACCAGAAGAGTCGATTCTTTTTGGATTTGATTGGTTTATTAGATATTAGGTTAATATCTAATTTTCTGAAATTCTATAAAACAAATATCTCCCAAAAACTAACTCCTAACAATCAAGAAAACAACTTATGCATATACGAATTTCACTTAACGAGTTGGATACAAAAAAATGTATATGAAATAGATATAAAAGTTAAAAATCAAAAACTTTCTGAAGGTTTGCTTGTCAACAATATTATGAAAAGAAAAAGGTACTACATTGTCAAAACAACTTTTATATTTAACTGTTCTTGGACAAAAAACACAAAAAAAAAAGAAGAAAATAATTTATCACATCAAGAAGAAATGTAACAACATTGTTCTAGTAAAAAAAGTTTTTAACATGCTTTCTCTCATAAATATGCAAAGAATTATTATATTATTTTTTGATTGGAGCTTTTAATTTCATAATATTGTCAATGCGTAAAATACAAAAAAATAAAATTATTAATTTGAAAAATAAATTTAAATATTATATTAATCATTATAAATAATAATAATAATAATAGGTACAATGACATCAATTATTACCAGAACAATAATATTTCATGAAAAGCTTTTAACACAATTTTTTCATATACATAATTATTCATACCGGAAAATAGTGTGTGTAATTATTCATTATTTCTAATCAAATAATCGATTATTTTACGGCAATTGTTCAGTTTTGACGTGACTAAATGACTCTTCCCTCGTAAAATTGGTGGTCAGTGGAACATTATTGTGAGACGACATACATATAGGTTTCAATCACTGTTCACTTCGAAACTACTAAAACGTTTACAATCGTTGACCCCAAAACAGATACATAATGTCTTTACATATTTGTCGCACCTGTAGACAGACGTATGTGCGGTTACGAATTAGCTTTGTGTATAGTTATAAATTGGTGTAGCATGAAAACGCGTTTAGCTAGGTTGTAAAGGTAGATAATAGTTAAATTAAATAATTATTATTTAAATAAATAATAAATATATATAAAAGATATAATTGATCTTTATTGATTTGATTTATGAAATATTATATATATTTATATGTAAATTACCATGGTTGTAAACATTCAAAGCAACCGTGATAATAGAGGGAAGTTATAGTTGTTATGCAACAAATAAAAATGATGAACAAAATTATAATAATAATTTATTGCAGAAGCGATACCGCTACAAGGTAATTGATTCTGGTATCATTGTAAAGAGCTTGTGGAGCTCTACTAGGAAGGTAACAAAAATATTTACCGAAATATAAGTGAAAATCGGATATCGAGATCGCATATCAGAGAAAAGCTTGCGTCAAAAGAAATTCAACGAGCCTAAAATTCAGTGACGTACTAATGCCAGAGCTACGGCAGGGTCAAAAAGGAATGAAAAAATAGCACAAGAAGATTACGTAGCTGGCATATCGGATATACAGCGGCCAGTGACGTCATATGCAGGCGTTTGCGTTTTCACGAAAAATCTACGGCACGGCCTTGAATAGCGCCTTTCTTCTTTTATTTTACTGTCTCTCAGGTCGAACATATGTGTTAAGACTTAAAAAAAATTGGACTAATAAAAACTTAATCCATTGCCAAGATTGTACCGTCCATTTTTTGCATCTCTTTGTCAAATGGTTTAATTTGATAATCGCATCGTAGACCGATTTTGTAATTTTAAAACGAAATAAAGTTTATTATATTTACCAAAATTTGCAGTTTTATGTTGGTCGTGTTTGTACTGTGTAAGTTTTCAGGCCACATTAAAGCTATTGTAATTTTACTGTGATCGATTCCCTAAAATAAAAAATATATTCCGTGCTGCTGTGTGAAACACGTGCAATTTTATTGGAATATGTAAAATCATGATAGACAAACGAAAAGTTTGAATTAAGTTTGCGCTACTCTTAAAAAACTATGAAAATAGATTATTAAATAAAATAAAAAATAGATATCAGTGAAACTTTTATAATAAATCAAATTTTATCTTAATATGAAATCGTCAAGTGATAGGGTAGTTTTTCATAGTAAACATTTACTAACCTTAAACTTTACATGCGAACAGATCAAGAAACAACTTACAAGTGTTGCAAAAATGACAAACAAAGAAAGGCTTTGTTTGGTTCCAAGCTATCATAGCATGTGCTTGGGGCCTTTATGATATTGAGTCGATCGTTACATAATTCGGCAATAGTGTGGAAAAAAAATTACTATTCTTGGGCATACAATAGGGAAGATATTGTAAGACAAAAAATCGAAAATTAAAAGCGTGTAACTCGAAAAAATTTTCGACTTGCGATTCCATTACGTGCCAAAACCCAATATGTGTATTGTATTCATTATTTTATTCTAAGCTGATTGCTGGTAGCGCAAATAGTCAGATAAAATCTGATAAACACTTTGGTTAACATTATGGGTTTATACCATATTTAGATTGTTTGCACAACAACAAAAAATATTATATAAAACCTAAATTAATAAAAGCCATTTTCACATATAACAAGAAAATAAAGCCCATAAATAGAACAGCCCACATATAGAAACACAGAAAAAAAAAGGAATTTTTTTTGTGGGTAGTTACCGAACAATGTTTAGTACAAATGGTCCCAAAAGTAGCTTGGTTTTTTTTCAATATTTTATAATTGATTTGTGCCTTATTTATTCGATATTCGAAAAAATGTTTCCGACAAAAGTTGTTCATTATAAATATTTAAACAAGTTTTATTAGAAACATTTTTGTAAAAATCGAATGCGTAATGCACAAATCAAGTATAAAATTTCCCAAAAAAAAAGAATGCTACTTTTGGGATCCATAATACAACGTATATAGGTGTATAGATACAGACCGTTTTCAAAAGCATTTCTAACAGAGAATCAATGTTAAATAAATAAATAAAATATATACTATAAAACCATACATACACATACATACTGAAACTGAATGTCTGGACTAGAGTATTGGGTGACCATATTATAGGACCATTCTTTATTGTCATTCTTTATTGACGCTGTTAGAGCACTTCCTAATTTAGACCTAGAATCTGTATGGTTTCAACAATATGGTTACCCTCCACACAATGCCATGATAGTAAGGCTGTTCCTGGAACAAACTTTCTAGGAACGTCTTATGAGTGGTTTTGGAAAATTCAAGTGGCCAGGCAGATCGCCAGATCTATCTCCTAAAAACTTATTTTGTGAGGTTTTCTCAAAACACAGATCTATTCGCGGAATAGGCCTGAAAGCTAGCTACAATTAAGGCAAAGAATTGTTGACAATTGTGCTCTCATTACAAAACAGTCCAGCAAATATACAGAACAGACACACTAAATAGCACCCCCACTATTTTTATTTCTTTTTTAAGCATATTGTGTATAGTTATTATAACACATAACATTGATTCTCTATTAGCAAAGCTTTCCAACACATACGGTATATAGATACCTCTCAAGAATACATGAACACAATTTTTATGAAATTAGTATGCAGGATTATATGTAAGGAACAGTGAACAATATATTTTACATAATATACACACGAAGAAAAAAAACATCAGTAAACAAAGATTTTTCTATCATAATATTATTTCGTGAAAAAATGTATGGATGCTACCTACACGCACCTTTATATTTTTTGTAATTTACCTCTGTACATAGACTTCAATAACGTCGTGATCACATGCAAAAGCAATTTTAACTTCTATTGGACTTCCAATTAAGAGAGACTTTAAAAAACACGACGGTAGCAATATTTTAAAATGTAGATAGATAGATACTATATCTTGGGTTATAGAACTATTGCAATTTGACCTCATGGGCCATTGTGATTTCTTTTCTACTTCAGCCTGATCTGGGAAATAGCACTAAAAGCTTGCCTATCAGGTTTTCCTGAATGTTCATATATACGGGATAAGATGCATCGAACATATTGTATCTACTGAAACCGAGAGATTCGCACTTAAAGAAGATGTGGCTGGATATTTCTTTCTACTCGCCACACAATCTGCACATTGTGTAGTCCTATTGTGAGTAGATGTAATATGCGGTGATGAATCGGGTACTTGTTTTCTGTTCTGGTTGAATGCATCGGGAGACAGCTTCTTGGATGCATTTTGAGACAGTATATTCCCGAGTTTTTGTTTCTCAAAAGGGTTGTGAAGAGTAAATAAAACAAAACACTAGTTATTTATGTAATACGATGTGATATCAAAAGAAAACCTTGTTTTCTGGTCTTGGTGTACCTGATACGAATCACAATTCGATATATAGGTGAACATTTTTTGACATCAAATGCTTGATATGAAAAATCATACACATCTAGGGATATGGATCGAACCCACGACCTCTGGTATTCTAGACCAATGCTCTACCAACTGAGCTACCTTAGATGTTATGGTAGTACTATGCATATGATCTCTCACTATCATTTTTGATGCCATTGTATTATTAATTTAGTTAATTTACTATTAACATATTTTTCAAATTGTTTTTTGTAAACTAGCGTCTATTTATTTCCAATGTTAGTATGGTTGCCTTTCGGTTATATTATACCAACGGAAGCGACTAGCGTTTACTTACTTTGACATTTAAGTAATATGTCTGAACATTGATAACATTTTTTGACATCAAATGCTTGATATGAAAAATTATACACATCTAGGGATGGGGATCGAACCCACGACCTCTGGCATTCTAGACCAATGCTCTACCAACTGAGCTACCTTAGATGTATGATATATATATCACTATGTGTTACATAGTGATTTAAAAAAAAATGATTACTGAAAACTCGCAATTTTTATTCAAAACTTAAACATGGTTGTTAACATTGCGTTAGCTATAGAGACTCTTATTTCAGTTATAATAAATGTGTCGATTTGGGACAGCAAAACCAGGCAAATTCGAATATATATATATAAAAACTTTGAATGAATTGTAAAAGAATTAACAATATAAAGAAAAAAGATGAATTTTGAAACTGAAATTAAAAAATCATTTTCTGAATAATTATCAATATTCTTTGGATAAGGTTGCGCTATGACCCCTGGTCACAGTTTTAACATGAATGTATTTATTGTGCTGGATACAGTGACTTATAAATTCATTTATAATTGATATTTATATTTGGCTGCGTGAATATAAATTATTGAAATTTATCCCTATTAATTTGTCTGAAGCCAATACATGGAGGTGATGCGGTGCTCACACTCGATTTTTTTTTCATATTTGAATATGATTACAAAACAAGCAAAAAGAAGGTTTAGAGTAGCTGTTTATAGTATAAAGAGAAGATTTGACTGCGTTGCGTGAGCATGTGTACAATAATATATCATCCATGAATCAAATATATCATTTAAGACTATCAGAGGATTATTGACAATTCGTTATTCCACCTCAGTAAAACAACTGACTAACTAAAATGACTCCCCCGTGCAAAATAATCTGTGCCGAATATTCACACATCATATTGCATTTCTCAAACGTATGTTGAAATATTTCAGGACACGATCCTTGCTGACAAACTTTAAAGACTATCATACGTGAGACTTGACCTTAGATAAAACTATAAATCTTTCATATTTGGGAAGTTTAATCACGTAATATTACATTCACTTTCACATTCAAAAGTTCCATATCGAAAATTTGAAAATGTTATCAACGAAAACTCGAATAACAGTTATCGAAAAATATTATTTTATACTTAAAGTTATTAACAAAAATTCTGTTAATAAATTAGACACTGTGAAAAACATTGTTTTAAAATATACTTTGAATTATGTTTATCTATGTAATGTAATTGAATTAAAAAAACAACAGTGTGTTATCGAACGTTACAATTAATTATGAAATATTTTAATCAGCATAATTGAAAGTATTTTGGTCCATAACCCAAAGCAATAGCGTGCTAAAAAATATACACAGTTATACAAATATACTGAAATAGAATGTTTATTAAAATATTGGATATTAAAGTTGACACAAATGATAAACTTTATTATGGATTTTGTAGAATTTTATTATTTAAATATATATTTAAGGCACTGGCATGCCAAAGAATTCCGTGCATTTTGTTTATCCAATGGCTATTTGTCCAACATCATAGTGAATCCTAGTGAATCCTTTTGACAAACTAAACATGTATCTTTAATTGAATAATATTTCATAGCCATAAAATTGTAATGGCAACAAATAATAAATGGATCATTTTAGATTGAAAAGTTTTGTCAAAGTAATTGAGGTTTTCATTAAGGTAAATAATATGGATAACTTGTGGGTTATCTTATTCGGTTTCTTCTTAAGAAACAATATTCACTGTTACCATTTATAATAATAATATTTTCACCGTATGAAGCATCAAACAACAAGACATAATATATATATATATATATATATATATATATATATATATATATATATATATATATATATATATATATGATGTTGTGGTCTTATTAATGCCTATATCTGTTACTTTGTGAATGAGGTGGACCACAAAACACAACAGACAAATTTTGAACTTATTTTCGAAATCTTCTTGAAATGATATCAAGTAAGTTATATATCTTCTAAAACTACTTGAAAATTATAATGCCCTTCAGTCATCAACTTATATATACCACAAAAAAATTTCTGTATTGAAAATTTCATTTTCATGAAAATTATTTGGTAACATTATTGTTTGGTTTTTAGTAGTTGACCCATTTTTGAGCTCACTTTTTATACCAATGAATTGCCTCTACAAAAAGAGCTATTGATGTTGTGCCGAGAGCATAACTTCTCAAACATTTCTTCAAATGTCTATCGCTCCTACATATTATATTTCGAAAAGGACTAAAAATTTATATAGGCCATTCCAGATCTTATCGAATAAATTTATCTTTCATAAGAGCTCGCAGAAAATTGAAGGCTGTTACAGTTGCAGAAAAATTTGTTTTTTATAGATGTCTATAGCCGCTCTAGCAGTCGCAGGTCTTCATGAACATTAATAAGATAAAAGTTGTATTTCAAAAGTGAAGTGATGTATGTATTCTGAGGAACCAATCCAAGTGGTCGAGCTGTTAAAGGCGCACGAATCGGAACTGAGTGGTTGCTGGTTCGATTACTAACGGTGGCAGTTTATCAATTAAATCAATTTAAAAAAAAACGAATGCGACGGTAAATTGACAAAACTGTCGGCATATGGGCAAAAAAGAAAGTAACCGGTTATGCTTTATTAGGTTTTCTTTCCTATCAAAGTCGGATGAAGTCGCACAACCTACCAATTCTTAGTCGACATACAAATTTTATTGTCCTTGAGGGGTCGGTAAAAAAGGTCTAGAAAGACCAGCTTGCCAGGTTTTGGCCTTCCGTCCGCTAGGAAATTTGCTCAGCTTCTGCGTTACGAGTTATATCCATACTAGAAATATTCATTCCAACATTCCCACACACTCACTGCACCGCATCGATCCTATTAAATAAGGCCGGGGCTGCTGTTTTCGAGGCATTAAATATAATAGAATAAGTATAAATTATCTTCCATAACATTTATATATTTTTGTTGTATTTCTAACGAAGGAAAGCAAATCATAAATATATATATATATATATATATATAGAGTGTTCTTAAATTCATTCAAGATAACTATACATTATATAAATTTTTTCGATTTGACGCTTATTTTTTAAGATATCAATTAAATACAATTAATTAAACATTGATAAATTCTACCAATCACACAGAGCGCATAGTGTAAGGAGGCGTGGCCTCCGCAGTACAGCGGGGTGCATTACCTTTTAAAGGCTCGCAGACGGTAAGAGGGCCCGTCTCCTTACACTATGCGCTCTGTGATTGGTTGAATTTATCAATGTTTAATTGATTGTATTTAATTGTTATCTTAAAAAAAAACGTCAAATCGAAAAACTTTATAAAACTTTTTTGTTTTTTTTTTTTTTGCAGCTCTATACCGTGGTATAGTTTTCTAGAATCAATTTCAGACAGCCTGTATATATTTATATATTTATAAAATTGTTTTCAAATAAATAAATAAATACAAGAAATGGAATGAAATAAATTATATATATATATATATATATATATATATATATATATATATATATATATATATAAATAATATTTTCAACATTCATTCATATGGACGTAATATCATACGACATATTTATATTACAGTATGGTGTTGAATAAAATATGAGAGGAGCGAGCTAAAGAAAATACTTTTTAAGTAACAAAGTTTAATTTCCTATAATTATCTCAAACTGTGAAACCAACGGCGTGGAAATCATTTCAAAAATAAAGAAACTGTAGAAAACCAAACCACATTCGTGTACACACACACACACACACACCTCTATCTACACCGTTTTAACTTATTCCTCAGTAAGTACAGTTGTGTGTAAAATTCATACTTATCATGCTACTACCTACAATAGGTGTCAAACGTTGATGTTCCTTTTTAAAATTTTGTTATTGATTTATGCCTTATTGATTCGGTTTTCGAAAAAATGCTTCGGATAAAAGTTGTTCATTATGAATATAGTAACAACTTTTATTCGAAAATTTGTTTCGTAAACCGAATGAATAGGGCACAAATCAATTATAAAATTTTAAAAACGAATATCAACTTTTGATACCCATTGTACCTACCTACCTACCTAGCTAGTAGGTACTCGTAGTACTGCTAGCTGTATGTAGTACTTATTACTTACAACTGTGTGCTATTAAAATATTCGTCCATTTGTGAACAGAATGACAAATAGATGATAAAGAATATAATATGTTGGCTGGTATATAAGTTACAAAAAAACATTTTATTCCACAATGTTGGTTACCATTTATGATGATCACCTCATTCATGAGATGGTAACTTCTCGTTCTCTAGAGGGTTTAGGTATATGCGGTGGTTATGTAGATTGAATTCGAACAACGTTTTTAATGGCTAGCACTATTCTACGATACTGAACGATGGTAAGGCATGCAATAACTGTTCTAGACCCAACATACGGATTCCACCATTTCGATTTGCAATATATTACCTTCGATTACAAGGCTATACTAAGTTTATTCCTGACTTTGTAACGATTGAAAATATTAATTATAAAAAACAATGTTTGGGATAGGTGTTCAAAAAATGATTTAATTTGTTCCTTTAATTTGTTCCTAAAACGAAAAAAGATAACGAGCGGACATTTTATGTGTGTTCTAGAGCTGAAAAGTAAGGTTAAGTTCCGGAACAGGCAAAACAGGATCGTAACCCCCCCCCCTTAGTCAGAGAGCAAAACATTCATTTGCAGCAAAAATTATAGACAAAAGTGTCTTTAATAAAGGACGATTTTAGTTGTGTCTTTCATAAAGAACCACTAAAAATTCTTTTTAGCTGTTATCTCTTTTCGTTTTTGAGTTATCGTGTTGATAGACAGGAAGATAGATAGAAAGATAGATACATCTTGGAGTCTGAAAAGTATTGCACTTCGACCTTATGGTCCTTTGTGCTCCCCTTTCCACCTCAGTCCAACGAGATTCGCTTCTCCCATATGTTGGCAATAGCCTGGAATAGACAGGAATCCAAAAATTGAATAATTAGAACAATTTATGAACACTTATACCAAATTGTGTTCTCCCTCCAATACTTCTACCCCTTGCAACTAGGGATTATACTTAATAATACCCTTATGTATGTATAGAGTATTACGATTTCTTTGAAGAGTTTGTTACGTTTTGTAGTACAAATGCTTTGCTTGGTACAAAGTAGGTATTTCTGATCACGTGCTTGGCAGGGTCATAAATTGAAATATAAAATTTACGAAAGTATTAACTCGAAGATGAGAACTGTTTAAATACTAGGCTAACTTTAGTGAAAATTCACAAATAACTGTAGATTGTACTTTTAAGCAAGCAATCGTCCTAAGAGCACACACTAAAACAAATTGAAATTGAATCCTGGCATTTTTTTGTTAAAGAAATTGATCAATTGGGTTTAGAATTGAATTTTTTTAATTGTTTTATGTCAATGCTTGGAAACAACATGATTTTCTTGCAGTATTAATACAAAAGAAATCAATGGAAGCAAAGAAATGGCTCATTGTAATTAAGTCAATCAAAGAACTCAATTTTAATGGCTAGGTCCTACATCTCATGCCGGAAAATAAGATCGTGGTACTTCCTTTTTAGCTTACACCAACAGTAAATATCCATTGGGAATGACATACTATTTAAACTTAATTTATTATTTCTCAGTAAAGAGAATTCGTAATGGAGGTGAAGTTGTATACTAATTTTGTTAAAAATTTGGTGGTTGTGAATTAAGGGTCGTTGTACATCATTCTTGGACATAAACATGCTTGATATGAAAAATCATGCACATCTAGGCATGAATGGCAATCAAACCCACATTCTCTGGCATTCTAGACCAGCGCTCCGCGTCTGATCTACCAGAAGCAGTATAGCTCGTTGAATGAGTAAATTAAATAAAGTTTGGTAAGTAAGGATTAAAATGTTTAAACTAAGGTATAGTTGAAATGTTGCCTGCTTTAGATAGATAGATTGTAGAGGCTACCCTGGACGGGCTACACTTCAACTATAAGGTCGATTGTGATGCCTAAGGATGGAGGATGTGAGTGGAGTGAATTGGAAGGAATTTTTGTGTGCAGTCTAGGAATTGGTAGGATATGCGGCTGCAGCCGACTATGATAGAAACTATGCCGATATTCATCTGCAGTTCGTGAAGAAAACTGCAGAGAACCTTCTCAAGCAAAGCCGGTTTCTTCGTCCTTGCCCATACGCCGACAGTTTAGTTAATTAACCGCCTACTTATTTTC
Organism: Nineta flava; assembly: GCA_963920215.1. Taxonomy (NCBI): domain Eukaryota; kingdom Metazoa; phylum Arthropoda; class Insecta; order Neuroptera; family Chrysopidae; genus Nineta; species Nineta flava. The sequence continues at coordinate 10,526,119 of OY986040.1, read as the reverse complement.
TTAATAATTGACAAACTGCCGAGGTCGGGATTCGAACCCATAACCTCCCAGTTTCCAAGTAGGCATACTGCGCAGACATAATGCCTCGCTCGGTCGCTTGGCTCTGTTATAGTTAGACATTATAGTCATTCACGAATTTCAAATACTTGTGAATTAATGTGTATTATATTATACATTCATTCCCATTCTCTATTTGATATTTTTAAAGAATATATTTTAATATACAAAATAAAATTCTGTATTAAATAAACTTAAACAGTCATCTTAAATATACATCTTCACAAATCACATAATACGGGTATTAATAATATCATTATTATTATTCTTTAAAAACTTAATTTTCAGTACAACGTAAATGTTTATACCTGTCGCTATAGTCGGGAGGTTTATGGTAATTTTTCATAGTAACCTTGCAAATCATGATTAAACGATCTCCTCCCGCATATTCATAGACAAAGCAATAAATGATAAAAGTACCATTTCTGGTTTTTGTGGATTTTCATTCAAAATATGGATTTTACATCTTTTCATATCGAAATTAAATATCGATTTGAAAAAATTAACTAATTTTCGAGGTATCGATTTTATTTCGTTCAGAAGGAAACTACTCTTTCAAACTAAATTAGAGTAGTAACAAGTACGTGAAAATCTGACTCTTAAGAAGTGTAATCATGCGGTATGAAAGTTTGAGAAAAAATTTTTGGAATCGCTTTCGAGAAATTCTCATAAAATACAGAATGGTTTCGTATTAGTCTGGAATCCGGTATTATTTAGAGTTAGGATTTCAGTTGACGACCCTTATCACGATTCTATAAGGTCGAAGTGCAATAGTTTTAGACCCCAATATTAAATCAATCAATCAATAGACAAAACGCCCTTAATGGTATTATTATGTTTTCAATGGATAATGGGGCAATATAATAGCAACCGTTTCTTATAATATGTTTGTCTAGAAAATAATTTTATTTATTTATAATAAGAAAAAAAAAAAATATATATATATATATACGTATTATAGCTAATACTAATATTACTTTCACAAATAAATTGTAATGTAGAAAATGGGCCACATGAATAAATAATTAACGTGACTAACTAAAAAAGAATTTTTTTTTTACGTCAAAGTGTATGCAATATATGTTATATTATACTACCATGTCGTACCTATTATATACACCGTGTAACGGAGAAACCGTGCTTTTATTCAAAGTAGGCGTTTATTTACTCAAGCTCTATGTATTTTTTTGTAAATTTATTGTACCATGATTTTTAAATTATATTTTATTTTATATAAATAATATTAAAGAAAACTCTAGGATTTTTCGAAATAAATTTCAATTTTTGCCCCCAATTTCCTAGATCAAAAGAAGTTTGATTTAGGAAATTCGGGCAGAAATCGAAATTTATATTTTATTTATTCTTTTAATTTAAATATATATTTATATTCAAAAAATATATTTTATGGAACTGGACATGTATCCAACCGTGAGGAAACTTTAATTAAAATAAGACAAGCATTTCAAAATATAGATACAAACATGTTATCCAGAGCTGTGAATAATTTGTCAAAAAGAGCTACCTGGAAAAGAATGGTAGACATTTTGAACAGTTTATGCACTAAAATTTGTTTATATAATATTTAATATAATTTATTGTTTATATTGTTCAATAATTTGTTAATATTAGTTATTAAGAGTTTTATGATACATTAAGAAAAAGTATTCTAAATTAGAAATCTATAACTTAATTATAAAAAACCGTTTTATTTAAATTAAAAGAATAAATATCGTACAATATAATTTAAAAGTATAAAAATGTTACAATAAGGTTACAAAAAATACATACAGCTTGAGTAAACGCCTACTTTAAACAAAAAACACGGATTCTCCGTTACTCGGTGTATATAATATATAATATATATATATGCCTTATTTTAATTAATAATTAATCACCCATCCGTCTGATTAAAAGTGGTAAAGGACTTTTTGTCTCAGAATTCAATTTTCTATCCATACCTTCAGTTGTGTCTGTGACTTACGGGACACTCTGTATATGATATTGTACATTTTAACTCTGTACTGAGAATATATCGCTGTGGCTGTTGACTTTTAGCTGAAACCATTCGTTATGTTGTTGTTTGCACGTATGATATTTCTATTTGTTAGCAACAAACAACTGAAATCCGTCATTGATACGATAGATGAGTCTAAAAATGTATCCATACTAATATAATAATGCATATCCATCCGTTTGTTACGTTTTCAAGGTAAAACTGCTGAACTGATTTTGCTAAATTCATAGTAATCAATAGTTATAATCCATGCATGATGTTAATTCACCCTTTTCAACTTCTCCGAGCTTATCAAAATCAGTAATAAAAGAACGGGATTAACTCCAGTTTCAAAGAAAATGTTACAGTGATCTATGTCAGGACTTCAGATCTTCTTTTTTTTTAAACTATTTCGATACTATTTCTAGCGTAGGTCAATTTGTTGAATTTGCATGACGCCTTCCTTCATTATTTGACAAGAAAATGCAAGTAATTGAATCAGTAGCGATGTGAAATCTTAAAGTATTCTTCCGCGAAACAATATATTCACAATATTCGGCCTCATGCTTGACAAAGTGTTTTGTACAACTGAATTTACAAGAGTAACGAAATTTTATCTCGATTCAGTGAAATTTAAAATCTAAGTCTAAGATCTTGCAATCCCAAAATTATTTATCATATTATCCCATTTTTCTAGTGCCGTTTCGGAATACTTTGTCGAATGGATTGCCACAATGTACCCTACAGACGTGTGAATTGTATAAGGAAATAAATAAATATAGAATAAACAAAGAAGATATTAACCTTTATAACAAATATTTGAAAATTTCTTAAAAAATATTCTTATTTTTGACCATAGTTTCGGAAAAATACAGTTCCTTCTTCAGAAACATCAAAATTTTAAATATTTGTTTAATTGAAGAATAAATTGGGATTTGTGTCCTACTACCTGAAAAAGCCGGCATTGTCCGACTGTTACATTTACTCCTCGTTTAAATCATGTTATTCCCATTTTTCATACGTGCATAGTCTCGCTATAGATATTTTCACATCAAAAAGAATCAAACTTACATAAAATACACGGCAAAAACATAGTTTTTGAAGGTGGATTAATAAACTAAGAAGATTTAGACTTTTAAATTATTGAGTTTTTGGACGGAATATATTTTACTAGAAATTATAAAGATTGATCAATTTCATCGTTCAGTACTGATGACATTTATGCAGAAAGTAAAATTACTACCAATATTTTGTTTGAAAATGTTATTTTTTTATAAAATTTTAATGAAGTGACCCATTTTGAATACATATATTATATGTGTATCACATAAAATGATAGATACACTATAGATACTCATATAATATAACGAACGATATATACATATATAATATACATAGGTAGGTAATATATATTATACATTTTCTCATACGTATATATCTACCATTAAAATTTATCTAAACTACTACGTTATTTTACTTCAGCAACAATATAATCGGGTCAATTTACGAGTGTTCGCATGACTTTTAAGTGAATGTTATAGAATAATAATTGGTGATCGATTTATATTCAATATTAAATACTAACTGATACTTTTATTATACCCTGAATATTATGTAAAATATATTGTATAGTTATTGATATTCCGAATATTCGCCCGTTTGTTCGCCTATACGCCATATCAACCGACCGTTAAACACAACAACTCAAAAACAAAACAAAAAACAACGAACAAAAAATTCTTGAGAATTCGTCAGACTCTTTAAAACTCTAAGAGAGTTTCATCTCAAATATATTATATCATTAAGAGTAGTCCAAGCGGGAAAAACGATGCCATTGAGTTAGGGTATTGAAAATATAGTACATATAGTGAATTGAATCAATTACCTAGGTTGCCTACTGCAGGGAAACCTACGCCCACAGCACAGGGGATGGCTCCACCCGGAAATCTTTTATGGCGACATAAAATTTTTCATAACATACAATAATATTTCGTTAAAAACACATCTGTTTTTCTTATAAAATTTTATTTCCAAAATTTGTATGCAACTTTTTTTCATATGTTATTCATCCCCTAATTAAATAGTCACCGTTGTTTACAGTTACCGCTCTTATTAGAGATATTAGAGAAACATATGTAATACAAAGTCATGTTCATAGTACTTTAGAAAGTACATCACAAGTCATATTTGTGAATAGGTAGATAGATAAATTGAAGCCCCTGGACGGGCTACACTTTGACCATAATGCCCATTGTGATGCCTAAGGATGTGAGGATGTGAGTGAATTGGAAGGAATTTGTGTGTATAGACTAGGAATTGGGAGGATATGCGGCTGCAGCCGACTATGATAGGAACTATGCCGATATTCATCTGGAGTTCGTCAAGGAAACTGTAGAAACCTTCTCAAGCATAGCCGGTTATTTCGTTCTTGTCTATACGCCGACAGTTTAGTCAATTAACTGCCCCTTTTGTTTTTAATTGACAAACTGCCGATGTCGAGATTCGAACCCATAACCTCCCAGTTTCCAAGTATGCATACTGCGCGACATATCGCCTTAGACCGCTCGGCTACTTTTGGACTGGTATATATTGTATTACGTAATTAAGTAATATCCGAACAATTTTCATTGCATGACATCATTTTACTTTTACACAACGTCATATTACTTTCATGCATTTCCAACACTTGATATAAATTATTATTTTTATTTATATTTCAATTTATTTGTGGCTATGTGCTACCAACTTGACAGTGAAATTTATAACTGAGACATTCTGTATAATATATATTGGCAATGTTGGTTATATCTCTCGCACTCCATAGTGGTTTGTCGTTTCAGTTGGCAACTGAATGATTAGATTGCTTTTTACCATAGGTATATTATACATACACATACATATTATATATATAGGTAAGTGTGTATAACGTACGTGTTGGAAAGCATTGCTAATAGAGAATCAATGTTGAATATTATTTACTATAATAACTATACGCAATATGCTTAGTAAAGAAATAAAAATAGTGGGGGTACTCTTTATTGTGTCTGTTGTGTATACTGGCTGCACTGTTTTGTACTGCACTAACATGTACTGAGAGTGGGTTTAATATGTTCATTGTTGTCTTCTTAAGTTTAGCCATTACTTCTAACGATTAAAAATTCTTTTTTGAATATCCCTTATTATTTGTATGTGGAATGTTTGAAAATAAATGATAGTATTCTATTAACGGTATAACATAAAACAACAATCCACACAAATTAAAAGAAAAATAAAACCTCAAAAAGAAAAAAAAATAGAAATGGGAAAAATTTATTGCAGTCAATAAATAATAAACTACAAACTGCTATAGCTCCCTCTTCATTTTTTTGTCGGGCTTCATCATCTTTATCTTTGTGGCAGCCATTGCAACTAGATATGCAACCCCATTTTTCAAAACAGCTAATCATATGAGTAACTGTGCGAATGTTTGGCGATTGCCTTTCCTCAAATGCCACAATAAATAAATTGACACATTCCTTGCCGAATGTCTCCCAAAATACCATTTAATAATTTGCACTATTTCTGTTATTGTGTAATAACCCATTGTTGAAATATGGTCATACCATTAAAACACACTACCAAATATTTCCCATGCATGCACATCATCACACCTCCACTCTTAAATGACATCAAACAAACACCATACAGGCATACACCACAAGCTATAGCCAGATGTATGTATGTGTATGTATGGTTTTATAGTAAATATTCTATTTATTTAACATTGATTCCCGATTAGAAACACTTTTGAAAACGGTCTGTATATATTTGTATGTCTATATGGATCAAAAATAGGACTGGGATATATGGTGGTCTCAAGTTCGATGCCGCGTGACGGACGATACCCTGGTGACATTACGTTTGTTCAGTTGTAACATATATAGAGATAGATACTTCTACACAAACGAATACATACGATCTAATTCGTAAAATAACGACACTAAAGAGATTTCATCGTTCGATATAGTATTGAAACGCATTATAAATATATTTTAGGCAAGATTTAATGTACCTTTATGTACTGAGTATTTCCAAAATCTTCTAAGAATTAAAAGAAATGCTTTTTGAGTTGGGGCTCCATTCTTTGAAAATTGTCGTGATAAACGAAGAGCCAAGTTATCGTTGTTTGTCCAAACATATTACCCAAAATAGTATTGATATTTATGTGAGGGAAAGATAGATAGATAGATTGTAGAAGCTGCCCTGGATGGGCTATACTTCGCCCAAAGCGTCCATTTTGATACCTAAGGATGTGAGGATGTAAGTGGAGTGGAAGGAATTTTTGTGTATAGACTAGGAATTGGTAGGATATGAGGCTGCAGCCGACTATGAAAGGCACTATGCCGATATTCATCTGGAGTTCGTGAAGGAAACTGCAGAAAACCTTCTCAAGCATAGCCGATAACTTCGTGGAGTGTCTCGTAACAGTATGAACTTGGCTGCCGAAAGCGTGGAATTACTGAATTACTATTAGGTGATAAATTAAATACATCAAAAGAGATTGATTTTAATGATAAAGAAAAGTGTCACTCTTCTTCCAAAAGCGTGGAATTACTGAATTACTATTAGGTAATAAATTAAATACATCAAAAGAGATTGTGACACTCGTGTTGGGTTGGGTCTGGTTGGGTTGGGTCTTGTTGGGTTGTGTCTGGTTGGGTTGGGTCAATTTGGTTGGGTTGGGTCAATTTGGTTGGGTTGGTTCTGGTTGGGTTGGGTGAGTCAAATTTATACGAGTATTCACTAAACCTAATAGTAATTCAGTTATTCCACGCAGAAGTAGTAATAGTAATTCAGTAATTTCAGTAACTTCGTTCTTGTCCGACCCCTTTTTTTCTTAATAATTGACAAACTGCCGATGTTGATTCGAACCCATTACCTCCTAGTTTCCATGTAGGCATACTGCGCAGACATAACGCCATAGACCGCTCAGCCACTTGGACTGGTAGTCTAATTATCTTTATCTTGCTATAAATGTTTCCGCATCAAAAATACTTAAGTTAGACATAATTGTAAATTAAAATTCTCGAATTCAATTTATAAAACGGTCTGAGAGATCGCACATCTACGGTTGTGTAAAAAACCAAATGACGTTCATAAATAAAAAAAGGTTAAACAAAAATCATATAAAAGATTTAAAAAATTTTCTATTTGAATAAATGAGATTTTAATAAATATTTTCATAAATGGAATTAATATGTGCTTGCAAAAATTTAACGAAATTACCATACACAACATTGACAATTTGGTAGGAGATCTTGATTAGGGTTATATTACTGCGTATAACAGTTTTAAATATTCAGTTATCATCAAGTATGGCATATCTCTCTCTCTCATTGGGGACTCTCTGTAAAATATATGTCGGTATGCAAATTCATTTGTTCGAAAGGTATATATATTCTGAACATACCAAACATTTATTTTATGTTTACCTAGAAATCTCAACTAATTTGTGTACCTATGAAATTTGTTTGCTAATGTCTGGTATTTCATTACCTGTGAATACTTTATTGATATATACAAAGATTATATTTATACCTATCAAAATTTCAAAAAAAAAATTCTAAATAATTATTTATTTGTACAATTTTGGGTTAAAACTTTTCAAGTTTTATTAAAAAATTGTCTATCCCAAAAGTAATATCGTTTTATTTATTTGACACAACGTACTGTATTTAATTATATACAGAGTGTCTCAGATTTTATTCCGGGAAATTAAATAGGCGATAGATCTTCCAAAAATCGAAAATAAAAGTGCATATGAACTTGGATATTTCATCATTTTTGGGATATAGGTTGTTAAAATTTTGTTCACAAAAACTACATGCCTGATTTCAATTACACTTGGCATGTATATTTAGTAATAAGTATGTGTAAAATTTCAAATTCGTCCCAATACTTAGATCAGTTTTGGTATTATAAATACGTATTTCGACTACAAAGTAGTCATCATCAGTATAAATTAGCTAGTCGTAATTTACTCTTTGACAATTAGAAATAGATAGAAAATCGAAATCAATAGACAAAAATAAAAATAAAACAAAAATTAAACAAAATAAATTAAAATATAATAAATTTTATTGAAATGACTTTGATTCAATTTACTCTTGTTAACATCACTCTTATTAAAGTTACTCTTATATTGTCTCAGGATATGTTAATCGTTGCTAATTTGGTGACAGTTTCACAACAAATTAGCAACGAATAATAACTCTTCTTCCATTGTCTCTATTTTGTCTATTTTTTCATTTTCATTGTGTAATCCAAAATACCTATTGCCGCCTACTGCAGTTTTTCCATGGGCGTATCGCGAAAACCTGTATCTCGAAAGCGAAGCTTTAAAAAATCTAAGTTCATATGCGCTTTTATTAATAGTTTTGGGAAATATATCCCCTTTACAAATTATTCGGATTAAAATCTGAGATATAGTATAGATATCGTTCATATATTCGCAGAATCCCTTGCAGAAAAATCAGATGACAAAAATTTATGTAATTTCTTGCCATACAAAGAAAACGATTGATTAAAACGGTAAAATTATTTTTAACGAATACATCTATCCAATAATGTGAAAATTTGTTGTGCATATTTAATCACTTGTTCCTTTCCACTATATACAATTCTTCTGGGATATAATCATTTTTTACTGAAATATCGCACTGAATATTTTATATTGTAAGATCACAGCATAATTTTATGATGCAGTTATTATATTTGAGTTTCCAATCAATGCCAACGTTACGAAAATTAAACTGATTTTTTTGCTTCAACAATATTTGATTTGATTTTTAGAAAATCTGTAAAATGGACAAATTTCATAATATTTTCGGTCTTATCGTAAATATTAATGTCCTCATTAGCCGAGGGTCTAAAATTTCAGAAGGCATCCTTTCATTATGGTTAGAATTTCGTATATATATTATTTTATAATTTATTATTTTATTTTACAAGATTATAATCTATTGTCTGAGTTATTGGTTTTTTTAATCGATAATATTTTTAATAGGTATAATATATTCAATATTGTCGACGCATAACATATAATATTAAAATATTTAAATTATTTAAACACGGTTTTTGCACCCCCTACACTCATATACTGATATAATAAAAGAATCAGTAACAATATGGACGTAAATTAATGGAAAATTATATAGAAATATTTTTTTAATGACACTAAAATACATATACTTATATTACTATATATATAATATGATATGATATATATATATATATATATATATATATATATATAGCAGGTAATAAATATTTAAATGAATCATGGCTTTTATCAATCAATATCACTTAACTGTTTTTATAACATTTTTTTAATAATAATATGAAATGTTTAATAATATTGGTAATATTCTTCACTTTAGGTGGTTAACTTTTGTTCTATTATTCATACTAATTTTTTTATACCTTGTGTATTAAATAAATTTAGTCAGAATACCATTTTGATACATACGAGCTGTATTGTCTGTATTTATAGGATCGAATGGAAACAACAATTTTTACTCTTTCATAAACATGGCAAATAAACATATAAACCCGCAAATGTATAACTGGTTCACTTCAGTATAATTTGAACATTTTAAATACTTAACTCAAAATTTTCCTTGAAAAAAGATGATATTCTATCGCTATTCTATCACCTTTTGACGATCATTTCGAAGAGTAATTGTCGATTAAAAATCAAACTTTTAATACAGCGTCTTATGGAGAACAGAATTTTTTTGTACTTAACATTATAATAACTATAATATTAAAGTAGACACCATAATAAATAATGTTTATAAATATTATTTGAAATATACAGTTTATATAATTGCATTAAAAAAATGATGTTGACGGACATTTGAATTAATTATTTAATAAAATTAAAACTTTTTTGTTAGGTTTGTTTTCACACTAAAATTATATACACACACAAATATATAACATAGTAAACTGTCCAATCTATCACATCAAGTCAAATCATTTTCTAATTTACATTTCCTGATATTTTACAATAAATACTTTTAAAATATTTAGGACAAAAAATAAAAGGTTATAAATTGTTGTAAGATTTTTAATATACTTTACAACATATTTTCAAGTCCTAAATAAATTTTATTAAAGATAGTATTCATTTGACTTTAGCGTAACAAATGAACGTCATTAAATCAAATACAAATCAATATTATTTCCTTCCAAAAACATTTAATGTTTACTATATAAACAATTATTCATATTTTGTGATATGTATAGAATTATTTATGATTTAAATTTGATAAATATTTATAACAAACATTTCGTAGGTATACTACTAAAATAATATTTCTTTATTATTGTGTAAGTGAATCAATATCCGGGGTTGGAAATGCTACCTTGTGAAAGTATACAACCAAATATTTCAAAAGTTAATTGAAATTTGACGTTAGCATTGTTATCAAGATCAAGACGACTTACTACATTATTAAATACAAACAATATAACAATCATAGCATGTTATACAATCATTTACTAATAATGTGAATATTGTTGTATAATCATATAGTTTCTATTTTTCCAGTAGAAAAGTTATTTATATTTGTTTTAATTATAAAACTTACACACAAAAAAATCTTTTTTCTAAAAATGTTGACGACGATGTTGATAATAATGTCATTGTACGCATCATAATGCAGTCATTGGTCTTGTTCGGAACAATTAAGGTCTTGGTAAAGTAAGCAAGTTAGTCAGTCTACAAAAAAAAAGGTGTGGTTGTGTCCTGAACACAGCCCTGTGTTTAAGATGAATACGTGTACGTAACGGGGTATTACTGGAATTCTGATTCGTTTTATAAAACTTGTGTACAAAAATACGACAATCCAAATCACTTAGATTTTCAAATGGGCTTTTTTAAACCCAATAAATCTGGTAGCAGTTTTATAATGGCATACAATGGCACAGCTGCTTAGAATCGAGTGAACATGACCATTGTCCAAAACATTATATCCACTATTTGACAAAAAATATTGCTGACAATGAATAAATTTGATCTTGTCTCATAAAACAATAAAATGCTTCTTACATATTATTTCATGTTTTAAATCATAGTTATTAAAAATTCATAATACACAATTTTCAGGACAATCTGTATGGGACAAGGAGAAATTATTTTATACTTTTTAGTCAGTTTTAAAATCGTTATATATAAATAATTAGGTAAGAATAAAAACCTCAATGAAATGACTCATCGCTTCCACTACTTCAAATATTTATCGACACTTCCACCAAGAGATTTATCGACACTTCCAGCAAGATTTTCATTTATTTCAATATTAATACAAATTTATGCCAGATCTTTGTATTGTCATCCAGTTCTGAGCTATGTTTAAAGTTACAAGTCTCTATAGCTCATCAGGAACTTAGTTTAAAATCGTTTGTACAATTTTTACCGAACAGATAGACTGGAAAGCGAGTTAAGAAAATCATGTAAAAACTGTGTGTAATGTTGTACATGAGATGCGATGCGTAATGTACGCTTCCGTTCCAAAAAAATGAATCATTTGAAACATTCAATCTGTTACTGCATGTAATACTAAACATTTATTTAGTAATATATAGTCGCTTAAAATGTGACTTACTGGTTCAAATATATTGAATAGGAGAGAATAGATTCTCTTTAACTTATTATATTTTATGACTGCTGTGTGTGTATGTACAAACTATTAACATTTATATGCATATGAAACTATGATAACCATAAAAAAATGAATTTTTGTGAACTTCATAGAATAATAGAATAATAGAATAATTAAATAATTAAATATTCAAATAATAAAATTTTATTTTTATAACAATAATCTGATTCATTTTAGTAAATGAATAATAAAACATTGATTCATGTTAGTAAATGAATAATAAAACATTAAAAAAATATTAGGAAAACATAAAATTTTTGATAATATCTTGCAAATATCACTACACACGTGCAACATGTATAGCAACATTAAACTCCTCCCACAAAATATCAAATAATTTGGATTTTTACAGCAACCATATATATATATATATATATATATATATATATATATATATATATATTTATTTATTTATTTATTTGCCGTCTACATTATTGTTGTTTTTTTTACATATTTTTGCAACTTAAATTGTTAATTTTATCCTTCTATTGAGAAACACAACTGTTTTAAAACGTTTTCTGTCGTCATAAAAGTTTTCAATTCAGTCGTACGATCTTAAACACACACCTTCTTTCATTCAAAGATATTTGATACAAAACATATGGATCCTCTACAAGTGAGTAGTCTATGATATAAGCATTTATGTCTAGTTCTACCAGAAAAAAAAAACAATATGTATGCAAAAACACGATATATTATGAAAACGCTCTTGACGCTTTCTATTGTTCCTGTTTAAACGGCACTATACTAAAAATGCCTATGAAAATTTACACTGAATCATCATGTACCAACATTTACTAACATAACACAGAAAATTTAAACAAAAGTCTACCTCGGAGGTAGGCAGTAATCGTAATATATGGTACTTATATACATACTTCACATATCCATCCGCTTTAAAATCATATATATACGTACTATACCATATACAGGTATATAGGGTGACTCGGGAGAAACGGACCAACCTCCCGGGGGGGGGCTAGTATTGAAAAGTGTTGGTTGGATTATAACCCAGTGATTTTAGTGTCAATTATATCACGGCACTTAATTTAATAACACGTTTCTAAGACATGTTAGAATTGAGATGTGCTATGAGATTTTTACAGTCAATAGTGACGGTTAACAAGAATAAGACTAATAATTTAGTGGCGTTATATGTGAATTTTATTTATCGATCATTGTAGTTTCTACTTAACCTCATAACCTCATACATTTTGATTAATATTAGCTAATATATTTTTTTTTCATTTATGTATCACCATTGTTGTTATAATTTCTATATTTTTGTTGTTGTTAAATAGTGTTTTGTTTAATTCAGGGAGAGCCATAAAATATGTAAGGATGCTTCTCCTTGCCTGCTGGTTTCCCCCAATCTTCAACTAATCTCGCGCGCTCGGTCGTTTTTCGTGATGTTCAGCTTCATTTCTTTCATATTTCTCAGCGTTTTAATGCAAAACCAAGATAAAGATTTTGAAGTACGATACATCACGACACCATCACGATTACTATGATAGTTTTAATTTTATAAGCAAAAAACTCAAATAACAGCGATTTTTTGTATAAAATTGTATAAAACACATAATTTGACAATATCCCTTAATATTTGCAAAATCGAAAAATTTATCAGGAGTTTAGTTGTATGTACTAAGTTTTACTGCAATTTTGTTTCTTATCATTTTTCTGTTACACTAATATTTACAGAAATATTTACAATTAACGATTGAAAGTTCTAATTATCTCTAATTATCTCTGTTCGCATTAGAGTTTGTGAAAAATGATCAGATAATGAATTGTAGCAAACTTGATTTTCTACAACTTTACTCCTTATACATTTTTCGATTATTCTAATATTAAGAGACATATTTTATATTTTGTGTTTGTTTGATACGAATACATGAAATATATTTTATTGTAAAAAATGTTGATTGTCGTTTCCATAGTTACTATAAACTATAATCGTTATTTTGGCTATTAATAAATTTAATTTTTGCCAGATATTAAATTTCATTTTGATCTCACTAAAATTATCCGCGCTAGAGAGTGATTTATGTATTCTAAGGAAATTCGCTAAGTTGACGCAGCTCCTATGTAACGAATTTTTTATAATTAAAAACACTTTGACAAATTTATTATATTTTTTATTAAATAGAAATTTTTATTATAAATAAATACTATTTTCTATTTATCCTCGTTTGAAATTTTTTAAATTTTTTTCATAAGTGAAAACAGTTTATAATATAATTTAAAGAATTTATTGATGATCATAATAAATAATATTTAAAAATAACTCATTGAAAAATTAAGATTTATTTCTGTTTAACCTTCACGCCAGTTTGATATATATGATTAGTTCTCGCTAATAAACTCTGTACAAATAGATGGCTCTAGTGTACGATAAATTGGCCCATTTTTTAAGTTATGCCATAAGAATAGTTAAAAACAAATGAAAATCGGATAGGAACATATGAGTTTTTTTTGCATTATTTTCACGTATATAATACACTCCTTGAGTTTGATTTTCTGTTCCTCCAGACTCATCCTGTATATGCGTTGTCAGGTTGATTGAAAAAAAAAGGAAATGCCGAGGATATGTAAACTCGAAAGAGTAGTTCGTAATGGTAGTAGTAAGTGAGTACCAATAATATATACATATTTTCAATCAATACACCCCAATTAAAATTTCTAACGAACGTGAACCCACAATCACCTCTTTCTCTCGTCAACGCATACATTATATGCCATACATCGATGTGGTATCGATGATGCATGTATTTAATATAGTATATGTATGCCCTTATACTATATAATATGTAGATATATAGATTTAAAGAGTGTTCGAAAAGAATCGAGCATGCCATTAAAAATTTATGGTATTAAAGAACGGTGTTCTCTAAGGGATATGTTAATCAGCATAGGTGGGCAGACCTTGACTGCACTCAGCTCTGAGTGAGAGGTAGGAAGAGAGATAGAGTAAATATACGATACCTACCAATTATTATTATTTTCTTTTTTTAATTAAAACATTTCCTGAAAAAAATATAATAATACCAACTATTTTTTATGGTCACTATTATTCAAAGTATACAATACCTACAATACATTGAATACATACTCTGGAATTTTGAGCTGGTAATTTGGGGCATAAAATGTACCTTTTTAATATATTTGGGTATGAATAAAATATAAATGTTATATAAATTATAAAATATAAATCTTTTGATCTTTTACATTTACCGCTTGTAAATTTTTTGATGATTTAGCTTTAGTTTAGATTTTAGAATTAGATTTTAGGAAATTCCGAATAATTTGCCCAAACTATTCATATCGGAGATCTAATAAACAATTATTTACTTGATTTAATTATTTTTTCTTAATAGGGGGTATAGTGAACACCTATACCAAAATTGTTTTTCTGCGATCAATAATTTATACCGTTACAAAGTCGGAACTAAACTTAATATACCTTGGTGTATATTTTGTATATAAAAATATTATAATTCCAAAATTGGTTACACCAGTTTTGTAGCAAGTTTTCAATCGCATACAAAATAGTTGAAATAACAAAAATTACATTGCTGTCCACATAATGAAATTCACTTGAAAGTTACCAATCGCATGTTTTTTAACAGCTATAATTCTTCTTGACTAATATTTCTTTCTACGTCAATCAGGTCATAACTGTTATAACTAAAAACTTATATATAAAAAATAATATTGCGCATGCTCAGTAAAACAATCGATTGCATCATCATGCATCATAATTTTCACATATAGAAACACAGATAGGAAATACATTTTAATAAGTTTTCGTTCTAGTTTTGCAGCCAGAATCAATTCCTAAATATAATCAAGAGATAAATTGTAGTAAAATATATTTCCTAAAATTTTTACCAATTACAATATATATGAATTTCATTTCTCCAATATTACACAAAGGACACGTGTGATTATTTTGAGATACATTGTAACACATATATGCTGTAATTACATACCTCTATGTGTGCGGAATGTAATGGCTTGTTATTTCTGCATAGTAATTTGTTAACTGGTTGAATTGTTGATTACTACGGGTTATGATTTATACGTTACAGAGTGCATGTAATACGTTCGAACTACTGAGTTCGAGTTTCTATATTAAAATATGGAACTGGCGCTACCTTACCGCTACCATATATATATATATATATATATATATATATATATATATTAAAATACACATGTACTCGTGTAGAGATACGTAATGAATCGTACGATGTTGTCTACAGTTATGCTGACTTCATTCAGAGATATTGAAAAGCGTGTCTAGACAAATTGCAATGATTATGTAGAAAAGTAAAAAAAATTTAAAAAAATATACTCAAACAACATTAATTTGTACAGAAGCAACGTAAATTATTATTTGTGTACACTTAAACGTCATAGTACTGTACCAATTTCCATTACGGTTACGAAGACATAAGTATGAAAGAACAAGCTTATACTATACCAACAAAAAAAAAAGGTCGCCTTCAAAAGTAGGGAAATCTATGTTAAGGTCAAGTTGTGACAACAAAAGTGAGAAAATGATTGGTATACATTTATTGTGTAAGTTTCTCCGGTGCAGAGTATTTTATATATTACTGTCTCACGATATGTGAGACAGGAATGCCTGAATGAGTTGTCCTGGAATACCTTTGAAGGGACATGGTACAATAGATGAAATTGGTCGCGGTACAAAAGACTTAATCCTGATTTAAATCTTATCTTATCTATCCTCAACATACATTTATATAAATTCCCTCTAATAAAACGTAATAATATCAATTCAATCAAACGATAAAATATGAATAAAACATTTTAATTATACTTGAAATTTAATAATAATATTTATCAAAAACATTTATTAATTTTTTTATACAAATAATAATAATATTTTTTTCGATTTATTTTTCAGGTAATTACTAATGATTTTCACCTTAACCAAAATGGTATAAATATTCATTAAATTTGTAAATGAATACCTAATAAATGGAATGAGATGAGGGGGCAATGCCTGATAATAGAGAATGTGAAGGGTGAGTTAATAATAACATTTTATATAATAAAAAAAGTTTGTAATATGCTTTAAAGCTACCTACCTAGTTACCTACCTACCTAGCTATCAACCTATCTATCAAACCTCTCACTCTCTCTCTACCTATGTGACAATATTATTTTAAATTTTTTAATTAAAACTTTTTTAATACGTACAAAATAAAGTTATTTCAAATCAATAAAACGTGAATATTATTGGTTATTTGTTTACGTAATAGTGGTAAACAAAACGTTGTTCGCAATTAACTAACTACCAATGAAATATTATTAATAAATGTTGGTTTATTTGGGTCTGTAGGTAAAAATTCATATTCGTATCTAGTTTTGTTTCAACTAGTATTATTTTATATATAAGTTCTGTACATCTACTGTTCTGTCCATGATAAAAATACTTTCTAATCCTATGTTTTGTTTCATCAAGGTTTGAAAAACTTGACAAAGTTAAAAAAACTGTTAAGGTTGATAAACAGAAACACTCTTGATTAACAGAAATTAAAAATTTTAATCTGTAAACTAATGATTTAAATTTAGATAGCATCTAACATCACTAGAAATCGGATTTATGTATTTATTTAATCACTAAAAATAATAAATAATCGTCTATTGACGATTATTTTGACAATTTGATGAAAATTTTCGTGATTCTTTCATTATTTTAATTAAGATATTTACAAAACTCTTCGTCGAACTATTTTTAAATTTTTACGTAATGTACGAAATTTAATTTATAAAAGTAGAAGTTTTTTACTTTTTAATCTATAGAAGGTGGAGCAACATTATCGAAAATGTATGCGTTCATTCAACATTTGGTGTTTACAACATGTTAAAATTCCAATTTTTAATGATTAATTACATAAAAACCCTTCGTCAGATTTATTTCAAAAAATATTCTATACGTATGAGTTAGCAATTAATAACATATCAAAAATTCAGATTTTTATCTATACATTGCCGATTTTACCTATAGATGTGTCCGATCAACTTTAAATTACTTTTGTAATATTATTGATTAGAAAGATATTGTATTAAATAAATAAATTTGAATACATTTTAGAAATTGTCGTAGAATCACTTTATTTGACTACTTTCGGAACACAGTTCCTTCTTCAGAAATAAAAGATAAATTTGTAAAATGAAGTGATTTACGAAATTTTCAAATATTTGTCATGGCCAAACCCCAGTGAATCTACCCAGGGGGTCTTGAATCAATTATTTAATGTTAAATTTCGAGCTCTAATGCATTTCTCTCAGAAACCCGTGAGCGTCGATATATTTTTTGATAATTTTCACTTGGAATAAAATAAGACGAATAAGAAAAAAACTCAATAGAAAATAGAAATATTAATAAAGAGATTGATCCAATAAAATTCCGGCATGACGGGCCATAAAAAAGATATTTAAGAAAAAAAACTGAGATTTCGGGTAAATGTAATTTCTGTCGGCGGTAGCTTAATTACCCGAAAGTTTTTTTCTTAAATATCTTTTGTTTAGACCCATCATACTGGAATATTATGGGATCAATATCATTTAACTTACGACAAAAAATAATAAACTTTATTGTAGTGATCGTACATCCTCAAACTTTAAATCAAAACAACCAACCAATAATCTAAATCAAAAAAAACCAAAACTCACATCCTTGAACGTATTATATATTTTTGTCGTATACGATATAAAAAAAGAAGAAGATATTCTTCAATTTGATAAAGTGTACGACAACATTGTAAATTCTTATTTGTCAGATACCATAGGCTTATAATAATAGTAAACGCATAAATATGTTCGGGTCGGTCCCGATGTGCATAACACAACTAGAGAGTATATTATATAGAAAGATAGTGTTATTGATATCGTTAGGTTCTTACGAAGAAGCAGAAGAAGAAGAAGATGAGGCAAAAGAACATATACAGTATTGTGTATCGTGCGTACATCGCGATCATTACCAACCAATCGACATTCACAATTTAATGCCCAGATAAGAATGAAACATTTATCCCGTGTGTATAATATACTGGAGACGTATATCGAATATGTTTGTTTTTTATATGTATACCACCTTTATCTTTATGGAACAATAGCAAAAATAACTGCCATCGATTTTTTTGTCACTTCTATTTGGTGAGAAATTGAAAAAAAAAACATCACAAGACAGATATAGAATATGTAAATTTTTCCAAATGGACGACAAAACATCTGGTTTGTTCGTTACCAAACTCTGTTGTAAATATACTGAAGTTTATTTTATAAAACATGATGACAAAACGTTTTCGATAAATATTACGATTCACGATTTAGATAACATTCATTAATTTGACGGCGAATTATGTTTGATAACGTCTAAAAGTAATGCATTATTAAAATTGTTTTAGTAGTACGTAGTGACATGTTTCAAATGATTCATCTATTTTCCAACTATCACACAGTTTGATAATGAATGGATCATCCGAAACATGTCATTGTAGATAAAATGATTTTAATAAAGTAACAACTATAAATTTTTCTCGAAATTTCATACTAATAAAAAGTATGACATTTCGTTCATATTTCTATACATATAAAATTACATATCCTGAATGTTTAAAGCTATGTTTTAAATTTGGAAGATATCTTTCTTGGACAGCGTCGAGGTGTACTATGAAAGCACTATTTTTAGAAAATTCCCTCACGCATTTATGTTTTTCTAAATTTTTTAGATTTTAAATTTATTGCCAAATAGCTTATTTCAAAATTTTGTTAATTTCCATAGTCTTTTCTTTAGATAAACTGTATTACACTGTTAATCGTTACATTATATGAAATCTATACATTGAAATAAATCGGGTCTATCTATATATAAGTTGAGATATGATAATTAGTTGTTCGGCTATTAATAAGGAACAAACAAATATGTGTACAGTGTTTTCCGAAAATAATTCTCTATGAGGGCGAAATCAACTATGCAAGTTTGTATTGAGGTTCCGTGTTTAGAAACAAGTTAGAAACAAAAAATTGTTTATTTATAAATAGAAAAGTAAATACATGTAACAGCGTTTTAGGAAAATCAGTCCTTGTTGAGGAGAAACATTATTTTACTCATTTATAGCTCTCTAGACAATTTTCGCGGGCGCAGCCAAAACAGGTAATGCTATAGGCATAAAAATTTTTTTTAAATATTATTTCTAACCTTTCAAAATAATTAAATTAAATTTATTCAATTTTTTTTTTAAGTTTTCATATTTTTCAAAAAACATCAAAATAAAACGAGTATCTAACTCCACTATGATGTGGTTTTATTCAAACATTTGACGGATTTTTGCAAAAAACTATTTAACCTTAACAGTATGTAGGAGTAGTATTTAATATATATATATATATATATATATATATATATATATATATATATATATATATATATATATATATATATATATATATATATATAATGTGTAAACAACTTTTATATAATATGGATGCACTATGTACATAAAACATAACAAAACTAATGTATGTTTGAAAATGTTTCACACGTTTGATGAGAAGTTATCAAAACCGCATATAACTTTTATTTATATAAAATTTACCCACAAACAACATATTATTTATTATTTATTATGTGTATACAAAAATGTTTGTTTCATATTCACTAACGACGAACGCCATACCGAAGCATGAAAATATATTTTATGTGGTAGATTTTGATCTCAATTAAATAGAAATAAAAGAAAATTAAAAACCGAAAATGTAGATGTTTAACTTTATATATATCGAGAGAAACTTGGAATCCGTGATAGAATAGATATAGAGCATGGAAGTGCGTGTCGCCGAGTTTAAGGGGTTTTAGGCCTTATCATTATTTATGTATGAACAGAGGATTAAAGTAGGTTAAAGGTGGCTTAAAATATTAAAACATTTATTCACAAAATTCCACATAAGTTAATGTTAAATGGTGTGGGTAGAATTCTAATTATCGTTTTGTGGAAAAAAAATACGTAGCTCTTACGTATTTGCTTAGAGATGTGAAATCAGCCTACCAAAATGCTGATTGCAATATTAACTATTATTAAAATAAATTAATAAAATGGTATGGATTAATTTTTTTTTTTAATGATCTAAACTTTTGTCGAAGGGTTTTATATCATTTAATTTGTAACAGAAGATATGAGCTCATTCAATAAAATGTCGTAGACTCACAATCTATAAACATTATTAAAATAATCAAAGTCAACTCTAAGTTTCTTGAAATTACATTTCAAATTTTGCCCCAATTCCTAGAAAATTTATTTGTATTTTATAAATACGTATTTCGACTACAGTGTAGTCATCATCAGTATGAGAAAACAGATAATGAATTTAGAGAAGTGAGAATACAGATAATGAATTTAGACAATGGTCCAATTCCAAATTCTGATTTAATTTGTAAAGGTAAATGATTGATATATTAAATAATTATTATTTAAATAAATAATAAATATATGTGAAAGATATAATTGATCTTTATTGATTTGATTGATATTAAGAAGATTTCTGATCACCAGAAATGTGATCCTCTTCTTATTAATTTGTTAAAAAATCAAAAAAATTCTTTAGAAATACGTACTTCTCCGAATTCTCTTTTTAAGGTTTATGTGGAGACTTCTTTGAAAATTCCCAGAATCTTCGTACCTGACATTGATATAGAACATGTATGGAAAGCTGTCCATAATCTTGGTCATCCATTAATTAGACAAACCTTGAAAAAAGTACGCACATTCTATTTTAACCCTAATCTTATTTCGCGAATCAAAAATTTGACAATATCATGTCCCTGCTCGGGCGCCAATTTGTAAAGGTAAATGATAGTTATATTAAATAATTATTATTTAAATTTACATATTAAAAATCATAACATTTCATAAATCAAATCAATAAAGATCAATTATATCTTTTACATATATTTATTATTTATTTAAATATTAATTATTTAATATAACTATCATTTACCTTTACAAATTAAATGAAACCATTTTCAAAATATCTAATACCTGAATATCAAGGTCAGCTTCGATACCCTCACCTTAGTGACAAAAACAACGCCGCATAGTCACAAAAGGATACCGCCAATAAATAGTTGGGGTTCTTTATGCACCTAATCCTTTAGTCAGTCAACTCAAATAATGCTTTAAGTCAGATTATACCTTTAGTCAAATCATATAAAAGACAAAAATTTTTTAATATCATTGTGAGACACGCACCAAATTAGCAACAAACAACATATCTCTGAATCCATATCCCAGAGATGTTACGATTAGCTAATTCATACTGATGATGACTACATTGTAGTCAAAATACGTATTTATAAAATACAAATAAATGTTCTAGGAATTGGCGCAAAATTTGAAATGTAATTTCACAATCTATACGTTAGACTTTTATATATCAAACATTCAAGATGATATTATGTGATATAGCCACAGTGTTCTATAAGTAGAATATCAAATTTGACGAAGGTCAATTTCTGATTATGGTTTCACTATAAACTGCTTTTTTTATATTTTAGTTGTGTTTGTGTGTGTACTATTTTGTGACAAAGCTATTTTAAAATCTGATCACATAAGATATATATCCCTGAACTACAGATAAAAAAATAAATAAAAGTTATGATTGTAATTTTTTTTTTCTGCAAATTTCTTCAAGTTTCTTCAACTTTTATATAAAACGTTGCTATAGTAATAATTTTTGTAATTTATGTTTGTGAAGAAAAGTATAAAAATTATTTTTTTATCAACACAAAATATATTTTTCCGTTTTATTAGCATACCGTACCAAATGCATGCAAAATATATTTGTACTGTTTTATAAGCATATCGTTACACACGCAACTAAATTATTCGCGTCTTGATTTATTATGAATAACGCACTTTTTTTTAAAAAATATATGGAATAAAATAAAAGGATATCATTAACATTATTTTTAAAGGACAGCATTATTTTTATTCTTGTCTAATTTATACTGATGATGACTACATTGTAGTCGAAATACGTATTTATAATACAAAAAACTGATCTAGGTAAAAATTTGAAATTTTATTTAAAAACCTAGAGTTCTCACTAATTATCATTCGATAATATAATGTTAAGTATTTTATTATCAAATGAAAATTAAATAATATGTCTATTTCAGTTTCAAAGTATGGTGTACGAATAAAGCAATGGGTTCAGAAAATCATTAACCCCCGACGTAAAAAGAGGGGTGTAATAAATTTCAAGCCTAGGTGTGTCTGTCTGTCTGTCTGTAGTATCGTAGCTCTGCGTACCAGGCGTTTTGATCCTGAGACAAAATATCCCCGGGACAAAATATCACCGGACAAAATATCCCAAGGACAAAAAATTCCCCGACATAATATCTTTTGATAATGAAAAAAAAAAACCTAGATTTGTTCGCGTTCGTGTGATCTTTTGGGCACTCGCAATATACAGCGAGGCAAAATATCGAGGAAAAAATTATTGAAATTAAATCAGGTAACTATTACAACCGAGTACTATAATCGTTTACTTCATCGGTCATACCCCGAGTTGGTCGGGTTTGTGTATTTTTGGGCCTCCGCACTAAAAGGCGTTCTATATATATCAGATATCGGGGCAAAAACTATTATTATTGATATTATTATGTGATTTCAAAGTTTTCGAGATATATTGTCGGGGATATTTAATCTGGAGATATTTTGTCTTGAGGGTATTTTGTCTGGGGATATTTTGTCTCGGGGATATTTTGTCAGAGATATTTTGTCCGAGGACCAAAACGCATGTAACCGTTTTTTTAATGACATTTTATAACCTATGTTGAATAAAAACCAGATGTGTATAGGAAAAGTTGATTTTTTACTCAAATATATATTTGGTGGAGATAACGGGAAGTTATTTAAGTTATTATGTTTCATATTATTACGTTGCGAGTTTTTAAATTTTACTTGTTTACTGAACCATTTGCTTATGATATAAATTGAATGCCTACTGAAACTTTTTTTCAACCATATTTTAAACTGTGAAAAGTATTTTCTTAATCATTGTCACCTTACTTTTTTAGCTTATTACATCTAACAGTCGTATAAACTTGGTTAATAACGAACATTATTCAAACAGATGTAGGGACGAAGAACGGGACGGACGGACGAAGATTATCTCTTTTTAAGTTCATTTTATGCTATTTTAACTTTTTACACACAAAATTCATTTGATAAAAATATATATACATTTTTTTTTTGTGTAAAATTTCGCGTGTAGATAATTTTTTGTTAATTATTGCTAATGATTCTTTCTTCATTCGTAAAACTTTAGAGTCAATTTATTTTGAAACTTTTATAAAATCATTACTTTAAGGAAAAAATAATTAATTCATTAAATGTTAAAAACAACTTTAATCAACATCCTCTTTAGATTACAAATATTATTTTGAAACAGTTTTTATTCAATCGTTGTGAGAGTTTCGAATCACATTTGGATTGAAGGAATTTATTCATTTGATCTAATTAATAAAAAAAAAAAAAATGAGTTGTCATTAATTTTAACAGCGGCATAACTTACATTGTTTTTAAATTTAGATATTCATATTGAACCTTCATTCATCAAATTCTACAACGTCCACAGTAAATTTTATCATTTTTTGTCGTAAATCATAATTAAAAATCTGAATGATGCTTGTTTCAAAATAGTTTCAATTACGCTGATAAAAATAATTAATTCTAACGTTTGATAAAACTATTTTTTAATGCAATTAAATAAACTGTATTAAATACAAATATTTTAAAACAATATTCATCATAGTGTCTAATTTATTATCATAGTTGTTAAAAATTTAAATATAAAAAATTTGATTTCTCCATATAGCCCTTAGTCCCTATAGTTTTGAATGTATGAGGAAACATGATTACGTGATTAAACTTACCAAATATCAAAGATTAAACGTTTGATCCAATATCAAGTTTCACGTATGAACGTCCTTAACTTGTTTAAAGTTTTGAAGCTAATTTTCGAGATGAATTAGAGTCGGTGAGCTCACCAATGCAATTTTGCAAATCATTATATACATTAAGTAAGCAAAATTTTCATTTTATTTATGCATTCAGGATATATTGAAGTTAATTGGAATTCCAATATATTGGAAGGCCAGATTTTGAAATTGCGGTTAAAAGTGCAAATATAATATTACATACCCGAAATAAACATTATTATTATTATTCAATAAAAAAAATATTTGAGATTTTCGTAACAATAATTTTATTTTGACTATAGTTTCGAAACACAGTTTCTTCATCAGAAAATATACGATAGTATATTAAGTAAATAGATAATAAATACAAAATAAAACTTATACAAAATAATTTTTACTTCGAGCAGCCGTTTGAAATACTATTAATTTGCAACACTAACTATACGAATCTACTATTGACATACCGTGGATGTGATTTTCGCTATTACATTTCGAAAATGCACGTATAATGCTTCACTATGACTTAGTATCAGATCTGAGACGTAATATTTAATTCCATAGAATTGCTATTTAAGCACTCAGCTGGAACTATTATATTTTATCGTTATACCCAGGTCATGGAACAAAACGATGACGTTATTTTCTATGTAAATAGAAATAAATATTAATGAATATATATATATAGTTAAATAAATACATGATCGAATAATAGTAATTTATTAAAGCTGCCAGAAGTGTGAATAGAATTATATGTGCATACAAATATAATTATATTTACAGTTGAATAATTATTTTTGAAAGTAATACTGATTATTTACTTGCAAGTTAAATCTATGAATAAACATTTGTATGATGTTCCTAGCAAATAGACTCACAGTGACCAAACTATAGAGCTGAACAATATTATTTCATATATACAACGTGTTACATAACAACCGTATTTTTAAAGAACCAATCTGAAGCGATAATTTCCCTTGTTATGTACATTGGTTTTCTATTTGTTATGCTATATTATACAATGATCAACAAGATGACGCGCTCATTTTTCAAAAATTTCTATTTGATTTGCAGCTTATTCATTCAGATTTCGAAAAAAATGTTTCGAATAAAAGTTGCTCATTACAAATATAATAACCTTGTTTATTCGAAACATTTTCCCAAAAACCTACTAAATAAGGTTTTTAAGAATTTTTTTGAAAAGTGACCGCTACTTCTGTGGTTCATAGTACTCTTGCGTTTAGCTTTCTATATTTCATAAGTCTGAAATCGGTACATATTTGTTAGAGTTATCTCCAATTAATCAATTGCCAGAATTGCCATACGAACTCTTTCCATACATGTGAAAGAACAAAAATGGCATGAGGTTTATATTTGATAATGTAGTTGTATTGTTATACACCATTCGGGCACGTGCTTTCATTTTCAAAACAAATATATTATTATCTCCTTCGGATTAGAGGAACTATCTATATAAGAATTCCTGTAACATGACATAATATGCAAGGAACCGTTGGCATTGATCCATGCCATCCAACATTGCATGTTTACGTATAAAACATATAATTGAAATGGTATCTCTGATTATTCTCAACATCAGATTTTCGTTGTGAATTTTGACGTGAATACTTCTATGAATTTGCTTCCATAGTCGGAGCCAAATCAGAAAACTGGTGCGGGTATAGTTTGGCGTTGCAACTACATATCTATCATCTACATCCAAAATTAAATTACACCACTCGATAGTTAAAGGATCAAAGAATTTGTTGCATTGAGGTAGTTCCGGCATTTTGAGGTCGTTCGGCTGCGTCACATAATTTCTGTTTAGAAATACTTTTAACTCGGAGAAGCTAGGACATTCGTTTGAATTCATCAGTTCTCGATCTATTGATTGCATATATAAAACATTAATGTGAAATAGTTATAGTGAATATACATGGTGTTAAAGTAAAAATTTAAAATAAATAATGCAAGGTTGGCCTATACTCGTCGAAAAGCCGATTAAAATATGGATATCGTATACGGTTCGAAAGGGCTTCTCAAGAGCAATCCAGTGATACCCCGTTACGTTACCCGTTACCCGTTATGTACACGTAATCACGTAAAATACACGGCCGTGTTCACGACACAGCCATACCCATTTTTACCCCATAACCTAAGGTCAAAACATCCGTAGAAACAAGATTATTATATATTGTGAGAAAACATAGTTCACGCAACAGACTAAATATTGAAAAGTAGCGCTAGCAACTCTACTCAGAAAATATTATAAACAAGCATTTGTGTGTTTCTCTCGGCATGTGTTTCTAGACTTCGACAATGTATTTCTCGCTACATCGCGATTGTACTCGAAATCAAAAATCTTAAATCGTACTTTAATGAAAGTATTAAAAGCTTTCATAATGTTTTATATTAAATTTTGTACAAATTGTATGACAAAAATAGACATATTCCTAGAACTCGGTCTTTTTTCTCAGAACCAAAAAAAGAAGAAGAAAAATTTACAATAGTTTATTACAATGTTACAAACTAGTTGATTAGCAAATTTTGGGCGGACCATATTAATAAAATTATTAAATGTTTTGATACAAGTAATAATAGTAATAATAAAATTGTAAACAATCTCATATCTCAATGAGTCAGACACTAAATTCGATTATTTGAAACATTTGTATAAAATAACCAGAGAATATGAAATAATTTCTCTCATTTTCTCATTGTATATTATGTATTAAATGGAGGGAGTTGGAGCGGACGATGGTCGATATAAGTGTGAGTTGAAAAGGTCATCCGACATAAAACACAGTATGCGTAATCTACACACGCATTATTATTTGGAGACATTTTAACGTGGCCGAAGATTATATGATTATGTATATCTATCTATCTATATATATATATATATATATATATATATATATATATATATATATATATATATATATATATATATATATATATATGAGGGATAGATATTGTGTGTGTGTGTCCGAATTGATTGGAGAAAACTGTTGAAAATAACAAAATAGTGATGAGATAAGATCGTAGGTAAATTTTCCTTATGATGAGTCCAGAAATTGTTTCAAAGTTATAGCTGTTTTTTGACGGCTCATGCAGATCTCCATAAAAAATACACAGGGACCAGAGATTCCTGGTGTCTCTGATGGATTATAGGGTATATACATTTTTTGTTCTATGCATCCGTGCCCGCGGAAAACTTTTCTTTTAAATGGTGCTGAAGAGAAAAATTTTTAATATCATATAAACAAACAACATTCGTTTGATTTTTTTTTCATACATTCATTAGTTTTGGCGTATATGAAAAAAAACTGTAGAAAGGTCGTGTCTGTAAATAGAAAATATTGGCAAAAAATACGGTGATAAAATGGAAGGGGTGAAGGGGTAGCCTATACTTCGGGCCAATATTTGATAATTTTTATATCGATATAACTGAAATTAATGGTAAATGGCCATTCATTTGAAAGCGAGAGGGAGCAAAGAAAATGTGTTCCCATACCTGACGGTATGGATTATGATTGAGAATAGCTTTTTTTAATAAAAAAGAACTGTGCAGGTAAATCATATATACTTTTCCTAATTCTTAACCCAGAATTAAAGTCCGGGCACGCTATAAGAATTTCTTGCAATAAATATATATAGGAGCTGCCACTGTGAGGAGGAGGAAGGGACGATGACCTTCTTAGTCACTGCCTAGTTTTTACTATGAACAGTATCACCATTTTGGGTCAACCCGTCTATGACGACATCCCTGGGTATAAATCCACTGGCGTCAAAGTCCTATTGTTGCTTTACCTGAACAGCTGCAATCAAGAATAGGTCAGTGTCCATGCGGTATCACAGTCTAAATGTGTCCAAGGACAGCCGTTGAACCCAAACATAACCTAACCTTATAAATATATTGAAAATCAATGAATGTATTGCGTGTTAATTTAGCGGTATTTATTCAAAGGTCTAGACTTTAAGCTAAACTATTCTAAATAATCTGCGACATACAATATATACGAGTATAATATTTAACCAAACTGAAATCACATTTAAAAGCTCTACACAAACACAAAATACTTCTATAATAATAATACATTATTATATAAATCTTATATTTCTGTCACGTATTTGTAACACATTTTTTATTTTTATTTTTGGGAGCTAGTTTTTTTTTTTTTTTCGTTTCGTACTCATTTTTTGTGTGTGTATATTATTACGTTTTTTTTTTCTGTATTATTTAAATTACACAAAATCCCTCATTGAAAATGAAATGTTATAATTATTAATAATGATGATATGTGTGGTATTTATTCACTTCAAAAAAAGCTGCGAGCTTCCATTTATATCCCTATATATATATATGTATTTAATATTCTTGAATATACTCTGTGTCAGATATTCTCTCATATTCCAAAAACAATACAAAACCAAGTCAAGAAATAATTGAGGATTATGATTTTTTGTGAAAACTTTTTACTCTTGATAAAGTTTTTCTAAAGACCTCTTATTTTCTTTAAAACTTGCAATCTTACTTTAGAAAATTCATTTTTTTTAATGACTGCAAAATATTTAATTATATAGTTACCAAAATGGAACTTATTACTCAGTCAAATTTGGATTTCCATCTGTAAAATGCAAGTTAATCTTCAAATAAGCTTGAAGGCTTAGGTTGAAGTGAACATCGAGAACACCTTTTTTCAAGAATAACTTCGATTTCTTCCAAAAACGCTTCCATGAAGAAATTTTCTGGTGCATTGTTTAAAATGAGCCACCTGTATGTTGCAAATTTCGCATCTCAATGACTAATCTCTCGAATATAATTATATATGCTGTGAATGAAACTATTTCTTCAAAATTCTAATTAAAGTCGTCGCTTTATGGACGTTATATTTAATTTCCAAAAAGGCCATATTAAATTCGATGACATATTACTATTTGTATATACTTTAGCGTCACAATACAATACTAATGTTAATTTCCATTCAGGTTACGGCGACATAGTAAGATAGAACTAGGGTATACTATATAGACAAACTATACTATATAAAAAATGTCATTGCATATATGCAATAATTAACTCATCCAACAAGTATCGAACCCAGGCCTTGAATTTGTAGTCCAGGGTGCTACCGTTACATCACGGATGATACTGATGAATGAGTCAATTTTTATATATCATTGGCATTATTATTTTGAAGTCAACATTAACTTAAATATGGCTCTGCTGGTTAAGCTAGCAGAGAATGTGGTTATACAGTACAACAAAGAACATTAAATTTTTTTAGAGCATTGAACTAGCATTTAATTAGCTTAATAATTTGATATTAAATATAGTATAATTAATTGATTTTTTAAATATTGCTCTGCTAGCTTAACATTAAGCTAGCAGAGCATGCGGTAACGCACTACAACAAAGAGCATTAAATTTTTAATTAGGGCATTTAATTAGCATTTAATTAGCGTCTAATTATGAGACAATTATAATTGTGTTCTGTTCAGGTTGCTTTGCTGGCTTAATGGAAATGGGTATCTACCAATCGCCACAAGGAACCAAAATGAATACGATAACTTATTAATTAAATAAATTGACCCACCCAAAGTTTCCACCCAGTAAGTACGTAAAGGAAACAGTACTCTCTTCTATGGCTAATGATAATATAGCTTTTGGTGTTGCACCCATAGTATTGTATTCCTAAACAACGAAGTCACATACCAAAATTGGCCACAAAATATGTAATTTTTTTAAATTTTATAATTTACTGGCTTTTCCCTGGTCACGCGTTGCTATGGCTAAATGTTAAATTGTGACTACTTTAAATGTGAATTTTCAGAAATTTTTTCTTAGCTAACGTTTACTATCTATAAACTTCGAACCTCCATTCCATTAAGGTTATTTCATTAAGGTTATGAAGTCATAGAATGAAAGAACTAGCATATACTATATAGACAAACAGGTCATTGAGTTTGTTTTTAAACGTACATTTTTGAAGACATGAAACGTCCCATATAAATTTTTTTAAATAAACCCTTTTTCGTCTAAAAACTGTGCTTGTACTTTCAACGAGCTTTACCATCTCGTATAATAATAATGAGTGAATGATGATGATGATACTACCTACTAATTAACTTAACAATGTGTGTGGTGTTGTTGAGCTACCAAGCTCTAGAGCTATCCACCACCAGATGATGATAAATGTGTAAACTCCCAACAATTTTTTTAAACAAATGTATGGGCTATTCTTTATGATTTTTTAATTTATATCCTAAAATTGCTTGTGTATTATTATTTTATATTTGATGTGGGTGTTTTATTATAGATAGACTAGCATATCCCACACCCGTGTCTGATTTTATACACGTGCATTTTGTGGATATGGTACTCACTAATCAAACTACAATTGGGAGAAGTAAAAATAATTTACAGAAAAAAAAAGGTCAAATGATAAGTAATTAACTTTTTAATTCCATTAAGATTTGAACTTTTCTATATAGGAAATATTCAATGGATAGTTTTGTGAGCACGCTAAGTTTGAAATAAATCTACACATACTGAAGGGCAGCAGTTGGCTTGTACTAATCGTATTTTAACGTTTCGGCTCAGAACCCACATACATATATGGGTAATTCACTCTAATTTATTTTCCTACTCTCTCATATACATTATATATATTGAAAAAAAAATTTCAATGTCATCTCCTCTGAAAATATCTTAATATGTTATTTTTCCAATTGTTTATCAAAACTTTATGGTCTAAATAATTAATACTAATAGATATTATCAGGTTTTCATAAAGATGATAATTTTCCTTGAATACAGATTTTCCACATTTCACCCATATTGCATGCCCAAAATTATCATTTTTAAATGCAACATATTTTAAATACGTCTGACTGTTTTTCAAATGTAAGGCAACTAACTTAATTCGATTCGATTTTAATGCCCTGATACTGATAATAATGAATATTGCATGTATGGTTATGGTAGCTTGATTATATCCGATATATATAATATACACCATAGTATATTATGTTTTGTCCCGACATTGAAACGGTTGAAAATATTGATTTTGGTATAGGTGTTCATAAAATGACCTACTTAGTCCCTCTCCGCAAAGTTGTCTGTAAACACGATAACTCAGAAACTAGACCTAAAAAGTACGGTCAAGTTTATGAATGGGCAAAATCGGATCATGTTTGGGTAAAATGGGCAAAACTGTCCATCTTTGAAACTGTCGCTCAATCGTTGGTTTCAGCGTTTGACTTGGTGATGTGAGTGCCCAAAAATCAGGCTTGCGGCTGTGTTCATGAGGTAGATCTCGCGCTCACAGACGCTCTACTCCACAGAGGTAAAAAATATCCGTACAAACAAAAAATTATAAATTTTCAACTCCCAGTGGGACAATTTTATACGTTAATGTAATTTTTCAAGCTCTGGTCACACATAATTTGAATATTCTAGTACAATGGGTCCCAAAAGTAGCGTTTATGTTCAAAATGAGCTATACTTTTGTGATCATGTGTACATTTCATTTATAATATATGTGTTTACAAACATTGACATTCACCCAGACACATCCATCATCCTAATAATAAAACCACCGAATTGATATAATTACGTAAATGAAAGCAGAACGAGTGACTAATAGGGTTGGATTTTTTTTTTGCTTACAGTCTCTGATTATTTTAAATAACAAAGATGTCAAGGTTAATTCAAAATACGGTTTGTCACAACAACAACAAAAAATACTTAAACTAAAAAACATCATACAAATTCTTTGATAATGGTACATCATGGTATTCTTGAAGTTTTAACAGAAATTAAAAATATTGATGAAGACTATATTGAAATAATACCGAGAGTTTATTAAGGATGTTCCAGCACGAAACCACTTTTCGACAGATTATGCAAATTTGCTTTCACAGGCTAAAAATAACGTTTTCTAATAAATCCCGCAGTTTCAGAATTTTTGACCGTTTAGAACACGAGATAATTAATAGCAAAGTAATCATTCTCTCTCACTCTCTCTCATTATAAGCATGTAAAACTTCATGCCCGTTCAACTATTTATTATCTATTGTATTAAAAAAAATACTCGACAGAATTTCATAAAAAACTACAATAGTAAAGATAAATATTTATTAAATAAATTTTTTTTTAAATCGCATTTTACCGTTTTGTTTTCGAAATATAAAAGTTTAAAATTTTGTTTTCTTTCAAAATTATATTATTTTGTAAATGTGAACAGTGGAATTTGTCTGTATGTTGCGTATGTGTGTTTATGTATTTGTTCTATAATAAAATCAAATCGTTTTTTTTCCTGATTATATAACACAGTGCTGGAACGTCCTTAAAGATTAAATTTTCTCAAATTCAAAAAATTCAGACAATAATTTAAATCCGAATTTTTAATTTCAAATTTTGGACTATTTCCTAGATCAATTACTGGGAACCGCTAAAAAAATTTACAGGCCACAGTTTCAGATGGATTACCAGTCCGACTGGTCCAGCTGTTGAAGGCGATCTGCTTGGAACTGAGTGGTTGCTGGTTCGATTCAGAAGTGGCAGTTAAATAAATTTAAAAAAAAAATGTGGCGGTTACTTTACTAAACTGTCGACGTATGGATAAGAACGAAAAGTAACCCGCTGTGCCAACAAAGTAGCCGCGCTTGGAATGGCGTTGTGTGTACTTGTAACTGGAAGGAAATGGGTTCGAACTCTGACTTCGGCAGTTTGTCAATTATTAAAAACAAAGAAAAAAAGGGGCGGTTAATTGACCAAACTATCGACGTATTGGCAAGAACGAAGTAACCGGCTATGCTTATGAAGGTTTTCTGCAGTTTCCTTCACGAACTCCAGATGAGTATCGGTATAGTTCCTAACAAAGTCAGCTACAGCCGTGCATACTACCAATTCCTAGTCTACACACAAAATTCCTAGTCCTTCATCACATCCTCACATTCTCAGGCATCACAATGAACCTTACGTTCGAAGTGTGTCCCGTCCAAGACAGTCTCTACAATCTTACTATCTATCTTGTTTGGCGGTGAAGTGGTTAGTGCCCCCAATGGGGCTGCTACGTTACCAAAGTGAAGTACGACTAAGGTTTAAACACATTTCACTCTACAAACTTCCAAGGAAAAGAAATTACAACACTGATTTTTAACAAACTACCATTAAACAAACAAAAAAAACAACAACACAAAATAATAAGAAATTTGTATGTGTGTGTGTGTTTGTGTGTGGATTGTTTGATTGGTTTTGATTGGCTACTTGACCTTTTTCTCTCTCAAATATTATTTATCCCATGTCAATCATATTAGACGATTTGAAAACCAAACATATATATAAAACTATTGCCAGCTCATCGGTTGGCTGACACATAAACAACCTTTATAAAGATACAACACAACACTTTACTATACATACTATATAGGTACTAGAA
This sequence comes from Nineta flava, assembly GCA_963920215.1. Taxonomy (NCBI): domain Eukaryota; kingdom Metazoa; phylum Arthropoda; class Insecta; order Neuroptera; family Chrysopidae; genus Nineta; species Nineta flava. Next base: position 10,491,898 of record OY986040.1, on the reverse strand, counting down.
GGTACAAACAACTATACCACCACTAAAGGTTTGGTTTGGTTTGTATGGTATGAGTTGTGTGTGGTTTTTTGACTTTATATTCCTTCTTACCTTCAACTCCTTTCTTTGTTCTTATTATTCTATCAATAGACTTTCAATTCATTTGATTGTCGGTGCGGTATGGTCTGGTATGTGTCTGTGTATATCTCTGTCTGTGTATTACATCGTAAACATTTCAATCTTTTGTTTCGTAATATTTGACATTTATTCGATTTTATAATAATAATATATAAGTGTTCCTTTGTACATAAATTTTTCCATTTTATAACATTATTCTGTTAAATGTTAATGTGTTTATATCCATTTCTGGTTATTTAGACTGGCAGCTGAACGAGTTGACACGTAAAAAATAAACCGTACATCTTTTGAGTCTACGAATGATGGAAGTAGACAGAAGAATGAAGTTAAGAAAACGCTAGGGTTTTATATCTATATATTTGTAAAAAGGAAATATGTTGTGTGTGAATGTTTGTCCGATTATTAGATTGATAGATAGATTGTAGAGACTGCCCTGGACGGAATACACTTCGACCATTAGGTCCATTGTGATGGCTAAGGATGTGAGAATGTTAGTGAAGTGGAAGGAATTTTTGTGGATAGACTAGGAATTGGTTGGATATGCGGCTGCAGCCGACTATGATAGAAACTATGCCGATATTCATCTGGAGTTCGTGAATAAAACTACAGAAAACCTTCTCAAGAATATCCGGTTACTTCGTTTTTGTTTATATGCCGACACTTTAGTCAATTAACCGCCCCTTTTGTATCTTAATAATTAGCAAACTGCCGATCTAGGGATTCAAACCATAACCTTCCAGTGTCCAAGTAGGCATACTGCGCAGACATAACGTCTTGTCCGATTATTAAACCAAGGGTTAATTTTCCTTAAGATTCAGAAAAGCTGCCAGTCCAAAGTCCAAACCGTTCCAAAGTTATAGCCGTATTTTGACAGTCAGATTATTAATATAGTTTATAGTTTCTATAGAAATTCTTGAATTAATACAATTTTGGAAACACATTATTTGTCAACAAATTTAAAATATATAAAAATTGACGTTTTAAAATGTCAAAACTTCGAAAAAAAAATTATTCGACATCAATTTCCCGTGCAACGCCAGCTTTTTCAGCTGGGTATATAAAAAAGTAGATGACCCGCATTGATAATTTTTTTCTAAGCTGTTAATTGTATGACAAAATGTTTCATACAAAGGTTGTTTGTTTTTATGTAAAACTTTTTATATTTTCTCTCTTTCGTATTGTTTTATAAGTTAGCTTTTTAGCGTAGTTACCACGCGGCCACGTATGCATGAAATGCAAACTTATTAAAGTATATATGGTTAGTAAGTTTAGTTCCGACTTAACGTACTGTAACGGTTGAAAATATAGATCGGAGAAAGATTTTTGGTTGATTTGTTCATAAACTATTGTTGGAGTTATTCTATCTATCCGGTTGTCAAAACGATAACTCAAAAACCAAGACAAATAATGACCGGAAAGATTTGTGTATATTTTCTAAAAAGGGACTTGAACTTTGTGAATAGGCAAAATCGGTCCATACACTCTCCACTTTCATCAAAACAATCTGGTTAGTAAACAAAATGATACGCGTTAGAGCTTATTTTGATCGCACCTGTTTCGAAATAAATCATCTCTGATTTAGTTTGGAATCTCTGACAGGAGTAGACCTTACCACTTAAACCTACCTGCAGTTGTTTCTAAGATGTTAACCAGAGTGTAAACACAAAACTTGTAGATAGAAGGGTATGGCACGGGGGTTGGGGCAGGAAACATAGATCTACTAACTCTAGTTTCTAATTTATCCAATAGAGAGCATACTCAAGTTCCTATATCGACAAAATTTATCGGTTTTAATTTAAGTTTACATAACAAAATCATTTATGCTTAAGGATTGAAAATGGAAAACTCAAATGTGTGTTTGCGCCGATGTACTTCGTCGTTCCGATGATTTCACGTAATCGCCTAGTCTTTGTACACAAGTAATCCAAGTAATTTTTCTGATCAAAGCGACTGGACTATCTTATAATAGGGTCTGTTTTGAAGGTATAAACAAGTGGATATATAATTCTATTGAACAATAACACTTTAAAATTTTATATTCCTTTACGGTATCGTCAATTTTTTTTTATATTCCATTATAAAAGCCTTTTTTCATGTTTTTGTTTTGTTTCGATATTTTTTCGAACATAATTCGACAGAGAATGTTGTTACATGTTGAAAGGGTTCAGATCGTAGTTATTTCTTTTTTATCACACTTATAAACAATTATATCAATTTTTAGAAAAAAAAATCAAATCGAAAAAAATACAGTCACATAAAATATATAAAATAAAGTGACCAAGATTGTGGTTGTAAGATTATTAAGTAAGTAGTGGCCGGCCTAAACGCGCTCTATTTGGATCTGGAAGATTACGGGTTCGAATCCCGATGGTGTCAGTTTGGTAATTAAAATTAATGGGGCGTTTAATTGACAAAGCTGCCAGAGTATGGACAAGAACGAAGTAGTTATCTATCTTTGTGAAGGGTTTCTGCAGTTTCCGTTTACGAAATCTAGATGAATACCCACATTGCTCCTATAAAAGTCGGCTGCACTCTGACAACCTGTCAATTCCTAGGCTGCATATAATTCCTACTCCACCACTCATATCATTAATGTAATTAATTAATAATAAAGGTTAAAAAGAATATTGGTGTGAGTGACCTCTGTTGTAGACTATGAGAAACGGAGGTATGATTCCATTATTATTATTAACATTGAAAAATTTAACTTATTTATGTCAGAGGTATAGTGGATACTGGATATGCACCCCAGAGGATGCCCATTTCTTCGACAAACATAAATCATCACAAGGTAGCTACGTCCTTTGAAGAAGGTTTATTACATTATGGCCATGGAGTTTGAACGCCAGTCAGTTAATGTATGCCCGAAGGGTCAGCCTGTCTTCGAGTCGAGTGGTATGTTTTTCTGCCTGGTGTTCTGGTTGTAGCGGTATTGCTTCTTCATTAAATTATTATTATAATTTTGTTCATCATTTTTATCTGTTGCATAACAACCATAACTTCCCTCTATTATCATGGTTGCTTTGAATGTTAATAACATGGTAATTTACATATTAAAAATAATAAAATTTCATAAATCAAATTAATAAGATTATATCTTTTATATATATTTATTATTTATTTAAATAATAATTATTTAATATATCAAACTTTTACCTTTACATGGTCAAGCAAAGCTTCGTCCTTGAACCGCACGAATGTGAAACCTGCAAAAATGAAAATATAAAATAAATAACTTCCAGGGATTTTACTTGAAGATGTTCTGATACGATTTCAATGTACGAAGGGTGTCTATAATGGCAGCCTTCTGCATAGAGGTGATTAGGGTGGAGACTCCAGAGTGGGACATATACCACCAAGGCAACCGATAATGAGATCTGAGTGAGTAGCCAGGATCTAGTTGTCGTAGTTCTTGGAGAAGATCAAGATATTTAGTCCGTTTTTGCACCTTATTATTATTAAGATAACTGAAGGCATTAAAAAATCGAATTTCTTTGCTCTACTTCTTCAATTCTCCAAGAATTCATAAAGTTTTAAGTTAATATGTTTTCTCATCGGAATTGTTAGATATAAAAAATTGACAAAGGAATTCTCGTAAGGTGAAACAACCTCCCACTGACGAATGTCGATCTTACACATTAGTCACGCTAAAAAACTGTAAATGGAAAAAAAAAGGTGTATAAGAGAAATTCCAATTTTCATAATTGATATGTAAGTCACGCTTAAAAATATATATCGCTTGTGGCGAGAAGTAAGCATTTCATATTTTTTTATTGAAAAAAATAAAAAAACATAAAAATCAATAAATAGAAGAAAATTTAATTTCTATAGAAATAAAAAACTCTTTACTGATGAAATAAAATGGATTAAAAAAATTTCACAACCGAAAAAAAGAATGAAAGAAAAAACATTTACGATATCGAAAACATTTTTCGTTTAAATAAATTTTATTACTTTAGGATAAAAACCATAAAAAACGTAACAGTAATAATAAAAGAATCGTTTTGAGGAAATTGTAGCGTCACACAATATGTGAGACGCTAACGGTGGGAGAAATACGAAAGGGAAAGTGTGTAACTTATCAATATTTTTAAGATGTTGCTTTTTTTTCAATGTACCGCATTTTAATGGAAATAGATTATTTCACATACCAAAATTATTATTTACGTAAAAATTTATGTTTTTGTGAAAGAGAATGCGAAATATTTTTTTTTCCATTCATTTTGTAATATTTCATTAATTTTCTAAATTTTCTAAATATTTCGGTGATTAATATTTGGCATCATGACATCTATTAGTAGTTTAATAGAACTATTCTTACCTATCGCTGTTTTGTTTACTTATGTTAAGGATAAATTTTTGACTCATGATTTTTAACTTGTAATCTATTTTGGTGTATAGTGGAATAACTGGCGCAAGATCAGGATGCCTTGGCAAAAAAGGAATACCCTTCATAAACCCAGAGCCTATTTTAGGAAATCCAAGGACTACATGTAAACAGGTGATCAACGAGTGGTCAAATGCTAAATACCATGATCACTGGGAAAAAGTACCGCGGCAGGAGCTCGGGAAAATACTGCTTCGTAGTGCAACTAAGAGGTTGTCTCTCGATGCATTGAAGCAGAACAGGATGCAACTGTGGAAGGTTACTGGATTCATCACCGGGAATTATCCCCCACGGAAACATCTGCACATGATGGTACTCCATAATGGGTCCATTGTGTGCAGATTGTGTGGCGAGGAGGAGGAAAGGTCCAGTCACATTATCTTTGACTGCGAAGCTCTGGGTTACAGCAGATACAGGATATTCAGTGCATCTCATCCCGAATATATGAATCTTCAGGAAGACCTGATAAGCAAGCTCCTGGCTATTGTCAACATATGGGAGAAGCGAGTCTCGTCGGACTGAGGTAGAAGGGGAAGCTGAATGGACCATAAGATCGAAGTGCAATACTTTTTAGACCCCAAGATGTATCCGGAGTTAAATGTTTCATATGTTTTCAAAAGTAAAAAATGTTTTATTTACATATTTAGTTGTAGGAATATACCAAGGTATCCTGGTATATTAAATTTAGTATGATTCAGACAACATGTGTGTTTGTCGCTCAACTTCCGTGCTATGGACCGAACTCTCTATACAAAGGCAGAGTTATGTAACGCAGATAAAATATTTGTGCGTTATATAGTTAAATATCATTAAAAATTTTTATGTAATAAATCAAATTTTTTTTTGGTAGTTTGTTATTGAACAGACGCTAAATGTTAAGTAAGCGAAAAAAAAGACACAGTTTTGTAACTTTTATATTTATGAATTGATATTATAAATAAGTTCAATATTTTAAGGCAAGACACCATATATAATATATAAATAAGTATGTATGTATGCATGTATATAAATAAGTATGTGCTGTTGTTACAGAACTGGAGAAAATTTACCATAAATAAATAAATATACATGTTATTGACATTTTGAAACATGTTTACAACATTTATCTCGTGAATGGATAAATAATATACAGCAAAACTATAGTAGGAAAAAAAGGAAACATTCCAAAAACATTTTGTACAAATATATATATATATATATATTTATATATATATATATATATATATATATATATATATATATATATATATATATATATATTTATTGATATATATGTAAATATGTAAATATTTGTACACTCCCGTTCAAAAAAATGAACAGACCTGAAATGTTAATTACCTTACATTTCATAAAACTCCTCACTTTTGTAACTCTCTGTATAATGTATAATTTTATTTATTTATAAACAATGATAAGTAGTATATTATATATATACGGTGTCAGTGACAGAGTGAGAATTTAAAAAATATATGTAATGTAAATACATGTTAAGTGTTAAATCTTCCTCTTATGTATAAAAATTAAATAAAATGTTGTATCTCTTACTACAAAAATAATCAAAATTGTGATAGACTGTTTTGGTTTAGGTTCATTTTTTTTGAACGGGAGGGTCTATATATATATATATATATATAAATATATACATATATATATATATATATATATATATACATATATATATATATATATATATATATATAAATATATATATATATATATATATATATATATATATATATATATATATATATATATATATATATATATATATATATATACCTATATGGAATAAACGCTAATACATTTACATATGCAACAAAAACGTTTACTTGCGTTTTGTTTGTAAATTGTTTGAACAGTACTTGGGTAATAGCGGTGTCGCGAAACAATAGTAGCATCGTACCTTGTATTTTATTGGCTTACTGATTTCTCATTTCGGCTCGTCTCGTTTTTACCATTGAAGATTTTCTTTAAAACAATTCAACTCAAAAAAATTCTTTTTTTTTATAGCTATTGGTCTCGTACTGACTTCACAATTTTGCAAAAATTTCTTCAAATTTCCATCGATCCTACCTAAGATCCATGGACATATATATATACATAAATATATATATATATATATATATATTTATATATTTATATATATATATATATATATATATATATATATATATATACATCGATATACCCATTAACGAACTTGACCTTTTGAACAACAAAAGCGCTTCAAATACCAGATTTCATTCCAATCAGATTGAAATTGTGACCGCTAGAGCGATTACAGACATATATATGTCTGTTGTGCGAACTGTTTGACTTATTTCTGATGTCATTAGTAATGGAATTTACACCGTTATAAATATTATATGATCTTATAATATATAGATTGTTCACCCAATCTGGAAACAATATAAAGTGTATCTATCGCTGTTCATATGCATTGTACTACGATATTGTGTGCTTTGTTACACTTAAATTGTATTGCTATTACTAAATAAAGTGTATAGCTATGCTTTGCACTGTTTTAAATAAGTCTTTGTTGGGGACAAAGTACATTATATCATGGTATACTGTGCATAGACAGCGATAGATACACTATACATTGTTTCCAGATTGGGTGTGTTTTAAAATACATGCTGTATATGTTTAGCATTTAAGTTGCTGCGGAATAATGGAATATATATATATATAGTCATTTGTTTAATGGAACAAATCATCCTGTATACATAATAAGTGGAACATAAAAACTTTTTTCCCGTATTCATTTATGTGAATACCAAAAATTGTAAATGTTGTCAAGGGTAGAATTGTAGAAAAAAAAGTTTTCTTTTTTTCTGCGAATATAACGTAAGGAGGCACCAATCAGAAGAAAAATGATATGAAAAAAAAGTTTCTAATTTCATTTGTTGGTTTCATTTATTATATTTTTAGTGCGTATTATTATACCTTAAATATAAAATTTTCCAAATATGCCTTTGTATATATGTCGTGGTCTCATTGTGAAATCTGTTTTTTTTTTCACGAAGATCCTAGCCATTTTATGAAACGTCGGGATATGGAGTCAGTGATAGTTACGATTAGCTAATTTATACTGATGATGACTACTTTGTTGTCGAAATACGTATTTCTAAAATACAAATAATTGTTCTAGGAATTGGGGCAAAATTTGAAATTTATGTTAGATTATGTTAGACACAATCCGTGGAATCGTACCCTATGTCTATTTAGAGAAAGCATATGCAAAATAGAAAGAAATGCTTGTAATATATGTGTTGTGGTCTCTTTGTGAAATCTGTCTTTTTACGAAGATCCCGGGCATTTCATTAAACGCCAACGTATTGCGTAGACACTATATGTAACTTTTCATGTCTACGCAATACGTTGGCGTTTAATGAAATGCCCGGGATCTTCGTAAAAAGACAGATTTCACAAAGAGACCACAACACATATATTATAAGCATTTCTTTATATTTTGCATATGCTTTCTCTAAATAGACATAGGGTACGATTTTTTTTCATGAACCAATAATTGGAAGGAATCAACCAACTTGAATGTTGAACACAAGCAATTTGTTTTGAAAAATATTTAGCAAAATAAGTTTTTTTTTTGTTGTTTGTTATCTAAATATTTTTTTATTATAAACGAACAACCATTGAGAGAAGAATACCATAACTGAATGAAATTCTCCGACTATGGTAATTACCTCAAAAAAGTTTCATCATAACCTTTTTTTTTATATTGCTCATAACATAGTTGGAAAAAAAGTCAAACTGTCTAATTATGCTTTCTATATCGAATAAAATTCGTGTTTTACACATTTAGGTAGACAATTGGTTGTTAAATTGTAGCCAATTGCAGAAAACTGCGAAACATTGAAAGTATATGCGAAATATTGTAATTATAGGCCTTTTTTACCGACCCCTATAGGACAAAGAAGATGTATAGGATAAGAATTGATAGGTTGTGCGACTGCAGCTAACTTTGATTGGAACTATGTCGATATTCACTTGGAGTTTATGAAGAGAAACTCCAGAAAACCTTCTCAAGCATAGCCGGTTACTTTCATTCTTGTCCATACGCCGACAGTTTAATCAATTAACCGTCCCATTAATTTTTTTAAATTATTTTAATTGAAAAGCTGCCACCGTTGGGAATTGAACTAGCAACCTTCCAGTTCCGAGAAGAGCGCTTAAGCTTAAGCTACTATTAACATAACAAATTTTGAATAAATATTAGAGATAGCGTCCGAAACCAAAGCATCTAAACTATTGCCTAGATACTTTCAAAAGTAAAAAATTAATTATTGATCTGAAGTACAAATATCATGGCAATTAGAAATAAGTTTCTATTAAAAAAACATTTTTTTAAACAAGTTTTTTATAGTAAAACTAATTTTCTAAAACTTTACTTCTTATGTAATTTTTGATTTTTTCAATATTAAGAGAGATATACCAAATTTTATGTTTCCCCCTCCCTCTAAACCCCCTTTTCCCCTTGTCGATTCTTGTCATGCTTACCATAAAAATGCATTGTCAGCGGAACTGAACCAACATGTAAAAATTGAGCTCCGTAGGATAAGAAGAAGTGGTTCTAATTCAGCTTGAAAAATTTGACCCGAACATACATACATTCATACATTGTAAGTTAAATAAAAGCTTGTAAAATGATGTCATCGAACTTTTGTACATATAATAACATAACATCTATAAAAAGTACTGAAACACTACATCAAAATATTAGATAGCGTGGCAATGACTTCAATAAATTTAAAAAAAACTCAAGGGATACAAAAACGATTTAATGGTATAATAATTTGTCTGTAAATCATGTCACGAGTTATTTACGTTTATATTATCCTTCTTAATAAATAATTTAATATTACTCTATGTACACTCGTGTAAGGGAAAACTAAACTGAAATGATTTGGGATCAGAAACGAACTCCATCTGATTTTATGCAAGAAAATATACCTGTTGCGATTGCGTACGGATGAAGTAATTTCACAACAATGTCCTCAAATAATTTACCGAGCCTACCTAGTAGATGTCAAAAATCATAATATATACAGAATGAGTCGCGAAGATCAGACTAATCTCCAGAAGTGTATTGTGGATAAAATAGTGAGTGCCGAAAACAGTTTTAGATATAATTTAAAATGGCTACTTATCATTTATCTACAAAGATGAAATCAACTAAATCAGATGTTAAATTAAAATAAATACTGGTGAGGATCACCACCCTCATGAGTAATTTTTGGATCAGAACCACTTGTTGGCATATATCAGTACTAGAATATACAGTACAATTGGTTTTTTTGCGAAAAAAAAACTCCGATCAGGAAACGTTAAATGAGAAAGTTGTAGGTTAATCGATAAAAACCTATCGATTGACGTGTCTTGAATTGGATTTTAGAAAAGACAGAAAAATCATCAAAAATAGCGTATTCTTGTTTTTGCTTCAGCAGTTCAAATTTTTCATAAAAATGTCTATTAATCCACAGACATGAAGCCCAAAGCAAGTCTGAAAAGATGCTTTTTGCACAAGAGTTATGAGTTATGAGTTATGCCGTTGCTAAACGTTGCTGTCAATGAGAAAATCAAAACATGTGTACCCCCCCCCCCCCACTAGTGCTGTCTCTGGTGGATTTTTTTAAAATCTTCAGTGGAAAAAGGCTAATTTTCACATACATATGAATAAAATTCAGCAACTTCTTCAATTTGGGAATCGTTCCATTTCCTAGAATTGAGGTGTATATAACGCATATCTTTCGTAAATTGGGAACTGTATACAGTCTGTTTTCAAAAGCATTTTTAATAAAGAATCAATGGTAAATAAATAAATAAAATATTTAATATAAAATCATGCATACATGCACATACTTATGTGGTATGATTTTTGTTTGATGTCATTTAAGAGTGGGGATTTAGTGATGCCCTCTTAATTTATAATATTATTATTCATGCAAACACACTCGACTGACTACAGAGTACCCCCACTATTTTTATTTCTTTACCATGAAGCATTGTGTAGTTATTATACTGAATAATATTTAACATTGATTCTCTATTAGTAAAGCTTTCCAAAAGAGACGGTATAATAAGGTAACGTACTGTATATGTAAATAAATTATGTACACATAAAATGTAAATATTAACTAAAATTCATTTTTGTATTTTTTGTGTGTGTGTATTTTTTTAATCTTAAACACATACATAACAAAGATAAATTCACAGAGTTTTGTTTTTAAACAATGGAAAGAAAATTCTTGTGGGAAATTAGTTGACAGTACCTATATTTTTTTAGAAATATATTTTCTTTTTAAAGATTTTAAATTATTAATTAGGTCCCTACTCCCACAGCAGTCTGTGTCTTACTTTATATAGGCGTATAGAATAATGCTTTTGAAATCAAACGTATGAATCATGTGTTTTAAATCATAGGGCTATACAGGGTGTTACAAAAATATATGACGTACTGTACAGAAGCATAAATATTCGTACACATGAAAATAAGCAAAAACACATTTATTATCTTAAAAATGTTTGTTTTACTGGTTTACTGAATCATTGAAGTGGCCGCCATTTGACATGAGAAAACATTTATGGAAAATTAATAAAATAGTATTAATAAGAAGTATTAATAAAATTAATAATTACTGTTGTTTTTTCTGTCCATCATAGAATGTATTAATATATTTTAAGAGAAAACTGGACGACTATTCGTTTATGTAAAACTTTTTTATTCTGTTGTCAACGTTTCGTCAGTAGTTGCTGATTTCATCAGGGGTCTACATTAATGAGAACAGAATTACAAAATAAAATCAACAGTAGTTATTCACGCGTAGTTGCTAGAATTAATTTGATATTGACATATGTGTAAAACGTAGTAATTTGGTAATTATGTATTGTACTTTTACATATTATGATGGTTGATTTATTTATTGTATACGAATGTTTATTTTATTTTAATTATGTTCTCATTATTGTAGAGCCCTGATGAAGTCCACAACGACTGACGAAACGTTGGCAACAGAATAAAAAAGTTTTACATAAACAAATAGCTGACCATATTTTCCTTAAAATAAATTAATTTAAAATTAATAATATAGTGTTTTTGAAAAAAAAACCACAAAATAACGGCTTACGACTAAACTACGGCGAATTAAAAAAGAATAAGAACCTGAATGTTTTATATATATTTTGGTGTGTATAATATACTCCTGTAAAGTGAGTCACATATTTTTGTAACACCCTATATAGTTGGTTTGTTTTTGTTGTCTGCAACAAAAAATGTTACTGTGAAAATATATTTTTGTTGTCAAAATTCGCGAGGAAGCCTCGCTGTACGGTAGCCTGCATGGTTTTAAAAATGATTTAAGACTTTCTCCACTAATATATTCAAACCTTACTTGTCATATTTGCTCACTCAAATATTTCCACCAAATTTTGACAATTTTGAATTATCAAATTTTAGATATAGATAATTGGGATTTTTCAAGGCTTAAAAAAAGCTTCAAGTGAAAATAACAACTAACTGAGTTAAGTGCTTAAATACCCGGTATATACTCAGTTTATGAAAAAATATTTAAAAAAATAGTTGTTTATTTTACCAAGGAACATTTTTTGTATTTCAATTTTTGTTCTATTTCTTACGGTTTGAAAAATGGGTAAGCCCTTAACTTTTAGCTCTAGAATACACACAAAATTTCAACGCGCTATCTGTTTTCATTTTTAAGTTATTTCTGAACATTTTGAAAATTACTAAAAAAACTAATATAAAAGTTTATTCATTTTGGAGATCGGTACAAAATAAATTTGCAGGCTCTCCATATATTAAAATATGCGAGCTAATCTGCATAGAATCAAATATACAAAAATTACATACACATATTGCACCAACGGTTCCAGATTAAGCCACTAGAGAGTGTCTCTCTTAGTTGGAAAATCAATATTCATACAAGACAACTTCCGCGAAATTTGCGTACATTTATCATTTTTGCAACATTAATGAACAATCTTTTGATTTCATTTATACATCGTTGAAGTTTTTATTTTTATTTTTATATTATCATTTTAAATAAATAAATATATATTATATTATATTATATTATATTATATTGTTAGAAATATTTATTATTTATTTATATATTTTTGAATTTTGAAAACCTTTTTAAATTATGTTAGTTGGATATAGATAAGGTGAAAAACGAAAAAATAAATATATGCAAAGTTATTTAAATAAATTCTATTCCATATGCATATATATATGTATATTGTGTATGAACTAAAATAACATTTTATTATCTAAATAATACCTTCGTTAGAAAATTCAAAAGCTTGTATCTTAATTATTTGTATAGGTAGTTAGTTTGTTTGGCCATACATATATACATCAGAGATAGGTAGCAATAGGGTTAGGTTATATTTTAAGGTTAATATAACAACGAATGAGAATAATATCTTTAGACAATATTTACCATAGCAAGTCAGACAAATAAATTTTATATTGAATTGTGTTTTAATATCGGTTGATTTATCCATTTTATTTATTTATTCATTTTTATCTTTGAAGAAATATAGACTACTTATCTTTGAAGAGATATAAATGAAAAGCCAAAATGGCTAATTTTAGTAATACCGAAAACTTTCAGCAAAAAAGAAGACACCATTTCTGAAAAAGATGATACTATCTTTTTTATTTAAACGTAATTCTTATTATTTGAATCAGTGTTTAAAAAATCACATTTAAAATCGCGTATATTGGTTTGTGTGTCGATTGGTTATAGATTTTCATATATAGAGCACGGTATTGCGACAGGCCGAGTTTCACATTATTATTAGAAAAACTCATCGCATTATTCAACTTTACGAAAAAGTGGAAGCGCTGTGAAGTATATATTATATTAGATCCAATTCAAACTGTATATCTTTATATATATTTTAGCGGTACGCTCCTAAAATCAATTATGCTTTCTTTTAGAAACCAATTCTCCTCAACTATATCCTCCTCAACTTACCACGGTAAATGTTATTATGTAAATTACCTTGGTAATTATCAACAAACATATTTGACATTCCTTCTATATTTGTAATAAAGAAAATTTATATCTTTAAACTTGTCTTTTAATTAATTAAATGTATTATAATTATTAATGATTCAAATATAGTCATTTATCATCTTACAACATAAACGAGAAATATGTTGTTTGTATGTGAGTCCAAATTGATTTGAGAAAACTATAGCAGATAGCGAAATATTGATAAGAGAAAACCTTAGGTAAATTTTCTTTTCAACTCCAGAAAAACTATCAAAAATTTAAAATTCCAAATCGTTCGACAATTATAGCCGTTTTCTGATGGACAGATCTCTAATTTTATATTTTCTATAGAAATAGCTTATTTGTCAATAAATTTAAAATTTATTACATATAGAGATATCTTTCGTAGATTATATTAAAATTTCTTCGAAGCTACAGATCAGAGGACTTTGTTTATATCTTTTACATTGTCTACAATAGTTAAAACTACTTAATTTCAAGTTTTTAAAATTTTTGTCTTTAGCAGTTATACATTTCCCATTTACTACGTGTCAAATTTTTGAAAACTAATCTCTAAAAATCTAGACATCAAATCTCTCTCGAAAAGTAATTTATGACTAATAACATATTAAAACAAGTGAAAATGACAACTAACTGAGTTAATTGCTTAAATATCCGGTATATATTTAATTTATAAAAAAAGTTTCAAACAAAAGTTGTTTGTTATTAAAAAAGGGCCATTTTTTAGCTTTAAATTTTTGTTCTATCTCTTACGATTTCAAAGCTAGACAATTTTGCCCAAACATGGTGCGATTTTTGCCATTCAACGAATTTGACCTTACTTTTCATCTCTAAAACAAATATACAAAATTTCAGCTCGCTATGAAATTTGGTTTTGAGTTATTGTATTCACAAACGGACAGCCGTAACAAAGTCGGAACTATACTTAATATACCCTGGTATATATTATATACCGGGTATAAAAATTCAGTTTGTTATGTTGACTTTGATTTAACGCGTAGTCTGACACCAAACCGTAGGGTGTGCGTACTTTTGGTTTTATTTACAATTTTTATATATTTTGAAGCTTTTTATACGCAATTATATGCTTTAAAATATACGAGTGATTTGAATTATAGTAAATAGATCATCCAATAACTATTGTATGTAGGTAAATATTTTGTATTATTCATAAATTAGTATTTATACTAATTAACCACCGTATATAATCATAAATAAAAAGAACAAAATTACAAGAGAACTCCTAACTAACTAACTGATAACCTTACTTACAGTTACCTTACGCATTATAATACATATAGATAATTATTTAGTTACATGACATTTAAAATTGTCCATAATTACAAACAAAAGAAGATATCTGTACTCACTATATCTACGTACATACGTGTTTAGTAGTTAGTGTGTTTTTGAAAGTGAGATGAAAAAGCCATCACCCTCCCCCACCTGGCCTCCCCTTACCCAGTAATGATAGTACATACAAACACACTCTGTTGCAGAGGCCCCAACTCATTAATTTATCTAAGTTAACTGTGACATGAATTCATAAATAGTTTTACTATGTTTATTTAAAAAGGTTTTGGGTGTTTTTGTATTTTGTGTTTTGTAAGTTGGTTAGCTTTGATGAAGTGGATAAAACTGGAACGTGTTTTATGTTTGACGTGTTTTGTATATAATTCTTATTTTTATATTTATCTGCAACACATGATATCCTATATAATATACTACTGTTATATGTGTGTTATTACACGAATATTTTTGTTAATTGTTTATTAGAAGTCAGTACACTCTCTATTCATAGATATACAGTGTACAATAGTTGGCATAGTTGAAAAAAAATCCAACAAAAATGATCTAGGGAAAGAATACAAATCGCATGCCTAGAAAATATCATACAATGGACCAAATAGAAGTTGAATGTCTTCATCCGAATTATCGAGAATCGAAGAAAGTGGTCGCCAAATGAATACTGTCTTTAATCAAATTTTGGTTTTAAAAATAGTTGTAAAGTATATCGATAATCTTACAGCAATTTATAACCTGAAAAGTATCGCTCACATTGGAAGAAGATGATATACCTGTATATGTTATACTTTACGAGTATATCTGGTGACGTAAGAAAACAATATTTCCACCAATTAATTTTTATAACACATAGTTCGTTAGGTAGATAATAAATATCTCTGGATGATAAACTGTCATTGTCACATACTTAAGTGCTCAATATAATAATAACACAATTACTATATTATATAATATAATATCATAAGATATACGGCCTGTTTTGGAAAGCATTGCTAATCGAGAATCAATGTTAAATATTATTTACTATAATAACTATACACAATATGCTTAATAAAGAAATAAAAATAGGTGGGGTACTCTTTAGTGTATCTGTTGTGTATGCTTGGTGGACTGTTTTGTACTGCATTAACATGTAATAAGAGTGGGTTAAATATGTTCATTGTTGTCTTCTTAAGTTTAGCCATTACTTCTAACAATTAAAAATTATTTTTTGAATATCCCTTATTATTTGTATGTGGAATGTTTGAAAATAAATGATAGTATTCTATTAACGGTATAACATAAAACAACAATCCACACAAATTAAAAGAAAAATAAAACACCAAAAAGAAAAAAATTGAATTCCGACAAATAAAAAAAGTCAAACCAATGGTTCGAATATTCCTCCATTATTTGCTAAACAATATCCGAGTTGATTGTAGAAATCTACCCGGATATTTTCTAGCACTTGAGGAGAAATATTCGCCCAATTGTAAACAATTCTTTGCCTTAATTGTTGCAAATTTTCAGGCCTATTCCGCGAATAGATCTGTGTTTTAAGAAAACCCCACAAAAAAAAGTCGTTAAGAGATAGATCTGGCGTTCTGGCTGGCATCTTGAAGGTTCCAAAACCACTCATAAAACGTTCTTGGAAAGTTTGTTCCAGGAACAGTCTTACTATCATGGCACTGTGTGCAGAGCAACGATCTTATTGGAACCATACATATTCCAGGTTTAAATTAGGACGAGCTCTAACAGTTGGTGAATGAAAAATGGTCCTATAATATGGTCACCCAATATTCCAATCCATACATTCAGTTTCAGTATGTATGGTTTTATAGTAAATATTTTATTTATTTATTTCACATTGATTCTCTATTAGAAATGCTTTTGAAAACGGTCTGTATATTTCTACCATTCTATATTTTCTAACTATTATTATTATTATTATATTATAACGTCACTAATATTCTTGTCAATGTCATTGACATGTTGTGTTTTGTTGTACACACTATACAACACTACTACGTGTATGTTGTCAATATGGGACGTTTGAAAATAATATCATAATAGGTACAGAATATTGTGTTTGTGTAACATAAGGACATAAGACAAAGCAGAACGCATACACACACAAAACTGTCAAACATGTTTGACAGTCAACATTTTTTGAAAACCTGTCAACATTTTTCTTAAGAATTACCTCTACAACAACAAATAAAAAATAAAAATGAACAAATATAATAAATGGGTCAATTAATTTGAACAGAATTAATAATAAGATAATAGAGAGAAATTAATCATATGAAAAAAAACAAGTAACGTAACAACTAACATAACTACAGTATTTTCCCGAATTTTCGATCTCTACTGTTTCTAAGATCGATTGATACAGTTTGAGAAAGGCAAATTGGTGGATAGCAAGGTAGGTAACTCTTAACAACTTCATGTACTTAAAGTGAAACTTATTTGGTTAAAAATTAAAAAAACCGAAGTGATAATCATCACACATAGCGAAGAATTATCCTGAACAAATAAACCGCATATAAATCGCAATTTATTCGTAAGGAAGCTACAATTCCATAGACAGACAAACCACGCCCTCTTTTTTATATATATTTTTATCTAATAAATAAATTCCCAGCGCTTCCACTTCTTAAAAATCGCTAAGAACTATCCCAATTCAACTAGACTTCATATTTTTTGGAAAATGTTTCGAATAAATGTTGTTAGTATATTTATAATCAAACATTTTTTTGAAAACCGAATGAATAAGGCACAAATCAATTATAAAATTTAGAAAAATGAGTGCTACTTTTGGAGTTCATAGTGGAGAATATTTTTTTTACTACGCCACTGTATAAAATTTAGTATTGATATTTTTTCATATTTTTATTATTAAAAAAAGAAATAATTTATATAATTATTGGTTTATGCTAGTTGAGAATTTGCATAGTTTCAACAGGCATTTGCTTAGATCAGAAATGACTTGCGTATATACAAGCTTACTTCGATATTTCAGCACATATTTAAAATCAGTTACAAAACTCATCTCATGGAGTGAGTTACAAAAAGAAAGTAGTTAAAAAGAGTATTTCTCTCTGGAAGTTACAAAAATTACTTCTCTCTGTGAGCTACAAAAAGAAGACAATTACTAAAATTAGTTGATTCACATCAATTAATCAGATGGTATTTAAAAATTTTATTTCTTCAATTTACAAGTTGAATATTTTTTATGGATTGTGCTGAAGTATCGAATGGGCGAATTAATGGTTTCTATCTGATTGTATCTAAGTATATTTTTTTTTGTATAATTTATTTAATTCACTATTCCGAAACTTGTGGTCTCTCAAGCTTGTAACAATTCAATACACACTCTATACACACTTTTGGTGTACAATTTATATTTTATGTGAATATGCATTGACTTTTCAATTTATAACTATATTGTTTGTATACGCTTGGTTTTTTTTTTGGCCGTGTATTTTTTCTTTACAGAAGCGTAATGTCTCTTTATATATACAACTATGTATCTGAATTAAATTTGTAATCCATATTTATATTTTTGCAAATCAGACATATTTGAACATATTTTTTTTTTTACTGTAGTGTCTTTTTTTTATATATATACAATATTTCTTTTACTACAGTTCAATTTAGCACATATTCATATAATCTTTGTTTTCATAACTTGTACAACCAATGTTAGTGTTTTAAGGATAGTTGTACTATCAGTGTATTAGATTAGAAATTATTTATTTCAAATATATATTTTATTTTAACATATATTTGTTTTGTTCCCCTTTTTGTACCTTTTATTTTTTTTCAGATTCGAATCACTTGTCGATAACTAAGACACTTACTGGATAGTAAAGATCTTACTACCTCAATATTATCTTTTTTAATGGGCCCAGCTTTTATTGAAAGACTTTCGGTTCAACGTGTTTTTTTTTTATATTTACGTGTATGGCATTAGTACCGATCGTTTTCTAATTTTCATAATTCCACATACAATACTCTGCTTTGGATTTTTTTACTAAAGTACCGTATATTTAGTTTTCATTATTTTTTTTAAAAAATACATCATAATAACTTTTAATTAAAATTACTAAATTAACTTAATTACATATTTATGAAAATAATTGATAATTCAATTATTTTCTATAAAGTGTTTAGTTTCTTTTTAAAACTAAACACCGAATTTTTTTTTAAATTAAACAATAATTCTTAATTTTTTACATACACATATGGAAGCAGAGCAAATATCCATATGTGTCTTTTGTTTTCGATAGTTTTCACAAAGCTCGACTTGTGATTCTGAAATTCTTTTTGAAAGTTGAAATGATTATAATTTTTTCTTTATATTTATACATTTATATCTTTTACATTTTCTTTAATTCTATAATTATATTTAACTTAGTACTAATTTTTTTTCTCTTTCTTCTATTTTGTTTGTGGTTTAAATTTTCATTATGCCGAGAACAACTCGTAATACACCAGGTACCCCAGGAGATGACGATCCTCCAGCTTCACCAGATGACTTATTCATCACGCCTCATCAAGTATCAGCGGTTAACTTAGCGGCTATAACTACGCAGATGCAGACTACAGCTCAACAGTTCCATGCGTCGGTGCTGCACGTTTCGGATGTACAGCAACAAATACAACATCAAAGCAAACAGATAAGTAGCATTACCGATGCCTTGGCAACAATTACAACTATTCTATCAAATAATAGCACTAGTTCAAATCAATTAACTTCAAATTTTAGTTTTTTTGCAAAACCGAGTATTGATTCCTTTATAAATAAAATCACTATTCTGGACATTTCGGTTCCAGAAAATATTATACAGTTTATTGTCGATACTCAACATTTAGTTGATATTAATTTTTTACCTATAGACGTTCTTTTGAAATCTTTAATCAATAGGTGTGCTTCGAACGCACAAACATTTTGGTCTACTTGTTTGGCTGACTCTTTGTCTTGGCAAAATATTAAACATAATTTATTACAAGTTTATATTCCACCTTTGACTAAACAGATATTAATTGATAGATTAGTCCGGCGAAATCAACCTGACACTGAAAAATTTTCGACATTTGTTCCTTCAATAATAAAATTCGCGAACATCCTACTTAATGATTCATCTGAATCCGAAATTATACAAATTATTTTTGCTCATGCCAATAATTCTGTACTATCTATTCTTGGTTTATATCAAATTCCCGATACTTATAAAGATTTGTATCGACTAATCACTAAAATTGAGGAAATTCAAGCGCGAATAACTACAACACCCGTCAGTGTAAACGTTACTTCATTTCAAAATACGCATAATGACTCTAAATTTTTTTGTACCTTCTGTAAAGGTACTAATCACAATTTTAAATATTGTTTTAAAAGAAAGAGGGATAATATAAATGTTAGTACTACGGTTCCAAAAAACTCGCAATAGACCCCAAGTTTCTTATTAATGATGTTATTTTAAATTATACTATTTTACCTCTACAAACCATTTTCATTCAAGGTTATCCTTTATTAACACTTTTTGATTCCGGTGCTACTGTTAATGCTATTAAAACTGCGACTTTTAACAAGTTAAAATCTAACAATAGAAACATCGTCACCGAATCAATTGATAAAACTATTTCTTTGCCGGGAAATAATTTTTTAAAATGTAATTTTACTGCGAAACTTCATTTTAAATTGGCTAATTTTTCATGGACTCAAACTTTTTTTATAGTAGATTCATTACCGTTTGAGGTAGTTTTAGGTGTTGCCACACTTAAAAATTGCAACATCATTTTGGACTTCTTTAAGTCGACGATCAAATTTTATTTTCATCCTAATGTTGAAATACCGTTTTCGGGTTTTTGTAACAATAATCGAATTATTAATACCATTGTCGAAGCGAAAGTAAATCTTTATAGCAAACAAACCAAAGTGTTGCAAACACTTCTTCAAAACTTTAAATCGATTTTTTCTGACATTCCTGGTCTTGCCAAGGGTTTTGAATATAAAATTAAGTTAATCGATAACATTCCGGTTTGTAAAGCTCCTTACTATCTAGCACCCGATAAAGCCAGACTTTTGGACGAGCATGTTCAAGAGCTTGTTACACAAGGGGTACTTTCTCCTTCGAACTCTAATTATAGCTCACCCGTCTTCTTTGTTAAAAAGAAAGACGATTCTTATCGGTTAGTCGCTGACTATAGGTTTGTTAACAAACATATAGAGTTTGATCCGATGAGTTCAGCCAGTATGGCTCATATTTTCGCTAGCTTAGGTAATTCGAAAGTGTTTACACTCCTCGACATGAAATCCAGTTTTCATCAGATAAAATTATCAGATGACTCGAAACATGTCACCGCGATCGTCACACAATATGGTCTGTTTGAGTACAATACCATGCCTTTCGGGCTAAAGGTGGCTAGTCAATCATTAGCTCGTTTTTTAAATTCCAGTCTCGCAGAATTTCGTCATAAATTTCTTCTTATTTATTATGACGATTTAATTGTACATTCACCCGACATTGAATCACATTTAAATCACCTGAATCTCTTGTTCACTAAAATAAAGTCTATCGGTATCACTATTAATCCTTCTAAGGCTCGATTTTGTATGTCGAGGGTACGTTTGTTGGGTAGCGTAATATCCGCTGAGGGACGCTTTATAGACCCTATTAAGGTGCAAGCAATCAATGACATGCCAACTCCAAAAAACGTCAAAGAAGTTATGCGTCTAGTTGGGGCTGCGGCTTTTTACTCCCGCTATATTCCCATGTTCAGTCAGATTGTAGCTCCGTTAAACGATTTAAAAAAGAAAGGTGTAAGGTTCAAAATTACTAAGGTTCATCTTGATGCGATCTCTACTTTAAAAAAATCTTTAGTAAGTGCGCCTGTCTTAAAACATCCTAATTTTGACAAACCTTTTGTGCTACAAACTGACGGATCAGCTACTGGTCTGGGCGCGGTTTTACTTCAAAAGTATGATGACGGTTTGCACCCCATTATGTACTGTTCTCGAAAATTGAATCCAGCCGAATTAAAATATAACAGTCATGAATTAGAACTTCTCGCAGTAGTAACGGCCCTAGATAGATTTAAAGATTTTTTAACCGACCGCAAGTTTACTCTACAGACTGACTGCAGGTCGTTATTGTGGATTTTTAATACCCCCAATAAATTTAATAAATTATCTAGGTGGATCTTTAAAATTTCGAGATATGACTTTACCCCGGAACATATTAAGGGCAAATTGAACAATATGGCCGATTTTCTATCTAGGTTATATGAAACTGACCATTTAATAATGAACAAATTTACTGATTCAAATCAAGATTCAGGCAAAAATTTCATTAAAGTTAAAGAGTTGCATAGCAATGATCCAGGTTATGCAAACCTTTTAAAAAAGATAACCAATACTTTGGATCAAACTGACTTAGAATCGATGAATGAAGAAATCAGGAACAATGCGCAACTGAACTTTATTAACGTTTTAGCTAATACAAATTTTGATTACCTTTCTGTTAAAAGCGAGCAACGTAACTCTCCCGAATGTAAAATCATTTATCAAAACCTTAAGGCTCAGATGAATGTCCCTAATTTTTGCATAAAGGATGGGTTAATTTATAAGTTCGTCGGAAGGAATCGACTAAAACGTATATTTTTACCAGATAATTTACTCGATTACGTTCTTCGATATTATCATGATTCCAAGTATGCTGCGCATAATTCAGTAATTAAAACATTCCGTGAAATTAGTAAAATTTTTTACTACAAAAACCTCTATGCGAAAGTAAGGGACTATGTCAGAACCTGTAAAGTGTGCCAGGCTATAAGGCCATATACACGTAACGATAGGGTTAAGTTGTGTAGTTCCGTGGCGGAGTATACCCTACATACTTTGTACGTCGACTTTATCGGTCCTATTATTAGATCAAGTGAAGGATTTAAATATATTTTTTCTATTGTAGATGGATTTTCAAAATTTGCTTTCGCCTTTCCATGTAAAAGGCAGACCAGTGACGTTGCCATTTCACTGATACAGAAGATTTTCCTGCAAAACGGATATCCGACGGTTGTTGTAGCCGACAACGGACCAGCCTTTGCGTCGATCAAGTGGAAAACCTTCTTATTTAATAATGGTATTAGAGCTGCCTACTGTTCGAGCTATACACCATCTTCGAACAAGAGCGAGTGCCTCAATCGACAGATAAAATATAATTTAGGATGCATTCTCAAAGAATATTCTGTAGACCATAAAAATTGGTCAAAATTTTTGAGTTTTGTAATTTTCAATTACAACAACTCCTACAAAAGTACAATCGACTCAACACCAGCTGAAGTTTATTTTGGTAGAAAGTTAATGACGCCGTTTGTGATTATAAACGAATTAACTGAGTTAATCACGAGTTCTGCTAAACCATCACAAGCACATATACAAGATGCGTTAAAGATTGCTCACCAACAACGAGTCAACCAAACTTTAAATAAACCAACGCTGTCTAAATATAAAGTGGGTCAATTGGTCATGGTTAAAAACTTGGCCCCGAATATGAACAAGAATATCGCACCTAAATTCACTTCAAAATTCAATGGACCGTACAAGATAATAAAGTTCACTACACCAACTTCAGTTAGGCTAAAAGCTCCAAAATCTAATAAGAAAACCTTCGGCATGTCGATATACAACATTCGGCCATACTATCTCAGAGGATATCAAGGGAATGGTAACGTTACTGCATCCTAATTAAACATCTAAATATATTTAAGTCTTCACGTCTAATCCACATTTGTAAGATTTTTCATTCATCTATTCATGTCATTCTTGCTTTAATATTTTCCAATTAGCATGTCGCTAATTTTTTTGGCCCCCTGGAGTGGAGAATATTTTTTTTACTACGCCACTGTATAAAATTTAGTATTGATATTTTTTCATATTTTTATTATTAAAAAAAGAAATAATTTATATAATTATTGGTTTATGCTAGTTGAGAATTTGCATAGTTTCAACAGGCATTTGCTTAGATCAGAAATGACTTGCGTATATACAAGCTTACTTCGATATTTCAGCACATATTTAAAATCAGTTACAAAACTCATCTCATGGAGTGAGTTACAAAAAGAAAGTAGTTAAAAAGAGTATTTCTCTCTGGAAGTTACAAAAATTACTTCTCTCTGTGAGCTACAAAAAGAAGACAATTACTAAAATTAGTTGATTCACATCAATTAATCAGATGGTATTTAAAAATTTTATTTCTTCAATTTACAAGTTGAATATTTTTTATGGATTGTGCTGAAGTATCGAATGGGCGAATTAATGGTTTCTATCTGATTGTATCTAAGTATATTTTTTTTTGTATAATTTATTTAATTCACTATTCCGAAACTTGTGGTCTCTCAAGCTTGTAACAACTCAATACACACTCTATACACACTTTTGGTGTACAATTTATATTTTATGTGAATATGCATTGACTTTTCAATTTATAACTATATTGTTTGTATACGCTTGGTTTTTTTTTTGGCCGTGTATTTTTTCTTTACAGAAGCGTAATGTCTCTTTATATATACAACTATGTATCTGAATTAAATTTGTAATCCATATTTATATTTTTGCAAATCAGACATATTTGAACATATTTTTTTTTTTACTGTAGTGTCTTTTTTTTATATATATACAATATTTCTTTTACTACAGTTCAATTTAGCACATATTCATATAATCTTTGTTTTCATAACTTGTACAACCAATGTTAGTGTTTTAAGGATAGTTGTACTATCAGTGTATTAGATTAGAAATTATTTATTTCAAATATATATTTTATTTTAACATATATTTGTTTTGTTCCCCTTTTTGTACCTTTTATTTTTTTTCAGATTCGAATCACTTGTCGATAACTAAGACACTTACTGGATAGTAAAGATCTTACTACCTCAATATTATCTTTTTTAATGGGCCCAGCTTTTATTGAAAGACTTTCGGTTCAACGTGTTTTTTTTTTATATTTACGTGTATGGCATTAGTACCGATCGTTTTCTAATTTTCATAATTCCACATACAATACTCTGCTTTGGATTTTTTTTCTAAAGTACCGTATATTTAGTTTTCATTATTTTTTTTAAAAAATACATCATAATAACTTTTAATTAAAATTACTAAATTAACTTAATTACATATTTATGAAAATAATTGATAATTCAATTATTTTCTATAAAGTGTTTAGTTTCTTTTTAAAACTAAACACCGAATTTTTTTTTAAATTAAACAATAATTCAATTTTTTACATACACAATAGTAGGATACACAACTTTTTATGGCCGGGTGCTACAAATATGGAATCTAGCCATTATAAAAATGCATTTTTTAATGTATATTAAGTTAAAAAAGATAACGAGATAATGTTCACACCTTTATGTATGTTAAAACGTCGCACACCTCTATGTACAGACTACTAGTGTGATGTAATAAATACGGTTAAAATATTTCAAAAGCCGTTAACACCAGGAAAATCTAATTTTATCTTTATTTCCTTATCTTAATACAATTAATTTTTACCTGATTCTGAATATTTTTTAAACATTACTATGCATTATCGAATTGGGAAAAATCATGTGCCCCTGGACGTATATTAAAACAGAATAATAATAAAAAAATAGTATCGTAAAAGTTGTTTATTTTCACAAAGTGTATTTATAATAAACAATTTTTGTTAGAAGTATTTTTGTGAAAATAAAATCCATTGTCAGTATTGTTTGTCGTTTACTTAATTTGACATTTAGGTACATTGTAGCGGCTGCCCTGGACGTGCTACACTTTGACCATGACTTACATTGTGATTCCTAAGGATGTGAGGATGTGAGTTGAGTGGAAGGAATTTTTGTGTGTAGACTAGGAATTGGTAGGATCTGCAGCCGACTTTGATAGGAACTATGCCGATATTCATCTGGAGTTCGTGAAAGAAACTGCAGAAAACCTTCAAAAGCATAGCAGGTTTCTTCGTTCTTGTCCATACGCCGACAGTTTAGTCAATTAACCGCCCCTTTTTAATAATAATTGACAAACTGCCGATTTCGGGATTCGAATCCATAACCTCCCAGTTCCACTCAGAAGGTAGTTGACATTTAAGTAATATGTCTGAACATTGATACCAATATTTTGTCATCAAATGAAAAATCTTGATATGAAAAATCCAACACATATAGAATGAGAATCGAAATCACGAATTCGGGGTATTCTAGATCAATGCGCTCATTGTAGACCAATGCTCCTATTATTCTCTAAAATGTCAGTATATATTTGACGTAGATTCTATCCCAAAACTTTTTAACGCGATGAGTCCAAGAGCATTTCCTAAACTAATTCCTGTTAGGAATTTATGGAAATCTACCTTTTTTTGCTTTATCTAACGATAGAAACAGTATTTAGGGTGGCTCAAAAATCCTTTGGTAAAGAACTGTGAAATTACGGTTTTTGGAAATATGTTTGGAAGTGTTTGGCAGTCCTTAAATAAATTTTATAGCCTACCAATTTGTCAAGACAATAATCTGTATATGTGTTTCAGTAAACTAATAATATTTTATATTTTATTATCTCTGGCGTTTATATATAGCATAAGATATACAAATTATATTCGTACACCATTTGACCAGCAAACTTACGAACTCAGAATCGTGTATATATGTGTATATGTTAACAAACTAATCTTATCTGTATCCTCTTATGGTAGCCATCTCTAAGGTTCTACTAGTCCAACAACAGCAGAACATAGGTAATATGGTGTTAAAACCAACCTTTTAAATGTAATTCCGTATGGTTAGCAACACAAGTATAAACTAGTTTTGTTTTGCAAGAAGTGAACGTGTTATGTGATGAAGACAAAAAAATCATACACAATATTCAGCTGTTTTGTGTGTTTTCCTTCTGAATAAAAAAAAACGAATTTTTAGATACTGACCGTTTGTCGTGCAGTACTAATGGTCATGTCCTAACAAACAGAATTTATAAAACAGCTTTACCGTGTACAGAATGGCGAAAAAAAAGTTTGCTAAGTTTCCAGGGAATATTACTCCAGTTGAATCATAGTAAATGGATAAATTGTATTTGGCTGGTAAAGATTATTAAAATAATCAAAGAGGACTCTAGGTTTTTTGAAATTACATTTCAAATTTTGCCCCAATAGGGAATATGGATGACAATTTTTTTTTCGCTTGAATTGAAGCATGTTTACTTGACAAATATCAAGGTAAAATTACTTTTTAAATAACTTTAAAAATAAGCGAGATATGAATGATTGAAATTCCCGATTAGACAAAGAGGGTGATAGCCCTCTTGATATGTTATGTGACGTCATATTACACTTTCACCATTTAAAATACACGTAAACTTCCGTTTTTAGTATTTTTGCAAGAAAGAGACAGATAATAATCTTTAAAAGCTTATAGCATTCTTGATATTTGTCGGATTTTAATTTCGTTTTTAAATATTATTACAATATTAACAGTATTTTCATATTCTGAAAATAAATTTTCATGCATATTCCCTATTCCTAGAAAATTTATTTGTATTTTATAAATACGTATTTCGACTACAATGTAGTCAACATCAGTATGAATTAGCTAATCGTAACTATCTCTGGGATTTGGATTCAGAGTGGAATGTTGCTTGTTGCTAATTTGGTGCGTGTCTCACCTGTTCTCAATTGTTCTAGGAGTTGGGGAAAATTTAAGATGTTATATATTTAGCTGAGTTTTCCAACGATCTTCATTTTGTTTCATTTTGAAAAAATATTACAAAAAAAAGAAGAAAGAAGTTTTTGAAGTTAGACTTCTATTGGCGCATTACGAGAAACCGATCAGAGTGTATTTTCAGCACGTAACGAAACGCTAATTATGCACATTATACTCGACTGACGTTGATAATGTAGCAGCTATAGGATTCTATTGAGGCCAGATACCGCAAAGAAGGTCCACAACTTCTCTGCCGGAATTGCTCCCAGATGTATGTTACTGACTTTCAATTAAGTACATATTGGTTTGGCACATCCTGTACATATACAAACATAATTAATAAAACACACACTCGCCGATAAAAAGACCACATCTTATGCATTAATTACATGCTATGATAAAACTAAAAATTGCAACCCGAATTTTACGATAACAGTGTTAGCAAAACACTCCTTGTAAATGTTGTGTGAAAATTTATATGTATATATATATATATATATATATATATATATATATATTTTTCTTTCTATTGGTATAACTTTTTATTTCGTTAGGTTTTTATGTTTTTTTATGTTTTGAGTAAAATTAAAATTTTTTGTTTACATTTTTAAGGTTACGTGTCATTGAATTGAGAATATTTCACTGTGAAAACTTATTTCGAATTTTTATTTTTTTAATCTATACTAATATAATAAAGCTGAGGAGTTTTTTTGTTTGTTTGTTTGTTTGAACGGGCTAATCTCTGGAACTGCCAGTCCCATTTGCAAAATTCTTATGGCGTTAGATAGCCACATTCATGGGGAAGGCTATAGACTATCTAGTATTTCATCAAAATTCTTAGTTAGCTTTAAATATTGATTTCGGTGAATAAAGCACAAATCAACTGTAAAATTTGGAAAAAAAGACGCTACTTATGTGGCTATTTGTACCATTTACGTAGGGATTATTAACATTGCAGGACCAAAATCCGACACTTTATATAATAGTGCTATAAAATGTAATCATTAAATGGCAATGCTTGGGGTATTCAAAACTATGTAAATTAGTGGTACCAACGTTACCTACACCATCTTAGCTGACAAAACTGACAAGTCCGTCAATCTGCCGCACATACTATTTAAAATAAAGAAGTTTATACATGACCTACATAAAATATTTTACAAACAATCGGGATTATAAAAAAGTATTTTTAATTTTACACAAAAGATTTTTTTTGCATACTCAATTTTATAATTTCATTAACTTTTGTTTTTAATTATAAACATTTTTTAATTTTATTTTGTTGATATGTTTGTTCCACTTTCTTGCCTCCATATACACATCACAATAAATTTGTTTGCTAGAAGTTTTCTCCAAATCTTTTCATTTTGGGCCTGTATGATGTCATAAATTTCATTGACTATTAGTTTTCAGTGGATAGATGAATGTCTACATATACGGACTCTCAAATCAAGAAGATCTACTTCCCTCAATTGCAAAAATTTTTTTAAATCTCTTTTTTGGGCCGAATAGTCTTACCGGCCGCGGCAGGAAGTCGAAAATCCATTATACTTATTTTATTTTGACTAGTTTGAAATATTCCTTCATTAGAAAATATATGATATTGAAACTATTAAAAAAAAATATTGTAACGATAATCTCAAATATTTCTTTTATTTAATAATTTAAAGATATTTTGTTTTTGAGTGAGTTTTGGTATCGCTTTTGCTTGTCCGGTCTTGGCCTTGGTCTTGCTCATTTAGTCTGTTACTTACTACTTACATCGTTTTGGAAATTTTTCAAGACTTTTTATAGGTGTAAATTATAAATGATCAACAATTAATATCTATAATTAATAAAGCTTTATTTTTCATAATCAAAAAATTTTACCGTATTCTATTGGTTTTTATAGTAAAAAAAATAGCTTAGCTCTACATCAACCATGTGTTAATCAGACATCGGAAAAGAATAGTTACTTCAAGAATATTCTTGTAGATCCTTTTTTTCAGACAATGGTAAAGTTTCCCAGTACCTTTTTTTATATTTGATGTTGAAATTTAGTGGAGTAAAATGGAAATCTTAAACACACAAAATTTTTTGTTCTAACAAAAACATATATTGAAGTTACGAAAAATGTACTCATGTCGGTCGTGGTCTCGGTCTTGTTCTTGCTAGTGTATGTATGATCTTGGTCTTGGTCTTGCAAAATCGGAAGACCAAGACCAAACCTGCAAGACCAAAACAGATTTTGCTCTTCACTAAAATAATTGCTTTTTTCAAAATCAAGTAAGGCAGCATTTTATATGTATATGGAGGACATTTTGCATTCCTACCATGATTTTATTATTTCACAATCCAATAAAAAAATATATATGAAAGAAAAAAATAAAAACTCAAATTTTGAACAAGGTCGGGAGTAGTATCGTTGCTGGTTTAATTTTATTTATAATATAATTATAATTATTATTTTTATTATCCATTTACTTTTTCTGTGTTTTCCACAAATTTCGAGTACAAACATTATATTAATATACAACATTTCATTCAAAATTTGTTATCATCAATTACGGCAGTAATTCAGGATTAGAGAACCATAGTTTTTTCATGGGAGAATTCCATTCTCTAATTTTTAAACGTTTGCAATCGTCAAATGGAGAAATGATAGACCGGGTCATACATTTAATTCTAAGGTTATAACAAAAATCTATATCGATGTCTTCCTAACGATCATTAATAGGATAATTTTACACGGATTTTTTTTATAAGAAATTTTATCTTTCGTTTTCACTAATTCTTATTTGGACGCTTCAACTTGCTAAAATAATATTTGAGGCAAACCAGAAATTTCCATTTATTTAATATATTCAAAAAAATTTTTTCATAATTCTTTCTTAGATTGCACATTTTACAGAGAATTTTCGAAGAAAATGGAGCTATTGGTTTTGTACCAATGAAAAGATTTCGGAAAAATTTCTTTAAATCTTCATCGAACATACCTGGTATACTAACAAAATTATTATCATCAAATATCTTATTTTTCCTTGGTCAATTCTACTCATTAACGAACTTGAACAAATACCAAAAACATTTATAAATACAATGTTTTTATTTACAATTTTATAAATACCATTAAATTCTGAAAAATTCAAAAATTTAAAAGACCAACACAGTTAACATCGTCCTCAAAAACACAATAACCGTTCTTTTCCATAAAAATGATATTTATATTTTCGAATTTGATGATATTGACAATAAAGGCCATGAACAACTAATAAGATAAGATTAACATGTAGATATTCTAAAAGATATGCAATGTTTTTATTCACTAAATTAACACGAGTATATTCGCCTAAATCGACGCGCCTCCGGCGAATTTTTGTTTCTTTTGACTGAATTAGTATAATAACTATTAGATTACCAAATGGTGAGAAATCTAGGTTTTTGAAATGAAAAATTTCAAATTCACCCCAATACCTAGATCAGTTTTTGTATTAATAATACGTATTTAGACTACAAAGTAGTCATCATCGGTATAAATTAGCTAGTCGTAATTTACTCTTTAACAATAAGAAATAGATAGCAAATCGAAATCAATAGACAAAAATAAAAATAAAATTAAAATTAAGCAAAATAAATTAAAATATAATAAATTTTATGGAAATTACTCTTGTTAAAATTACTTTCATTCGATTTAGTCTTGTCAACATAACTTTTATTAGAATACTTACTCTTATATTGTCTCAGGATATGTTATTCGTTGTTAATTTGGTGACAGTTTCACGGTGAAACTTAATAAGAGTGCTGTTAACAAGAGTAAATTGAATGAATGTCATTTTAATACGAGTTATTCCAATAAAATTTATTATATTTTAATTAATTTTGTTTAATTTTTTGTTTATTTTTATTTTTGTCTATTGATGTCGATTTTCTTTCTATTTCTAGAGTAAATTACGACTAATTTATACTGATAAAGACGACTTTATAGTCGAAATGCGTATTTATAATACAAAAACTGATCTAGGTATTGGAACGAATTTGAAATTTTAGTATAATGACGTGTAGCGTGGTTAGTCTATATATATATAGACTAATATGTGTATATATATATATACATATATATATATACATATATATATATATATATATATATATATAATATATAAATCTAATAAATTAACAACAATATTTCAGTGGTAACACAGTATAAATGTATAAATAAATTAACTATATATAATAATAATAATAATATAAATATGGAGATAAAAGATGGATATAGTGGAAAAATTCTCTATACATATTTACATTTAACCATATAACCGTACCTACTTTTGTTTTATATAAATTTAATATTTTTATAGCGGTTACCCAAATAATATGAAAATTTTCATCTCTCTGTGTGTTGTTCCATTTCATATCCCGCCCGTAATGGAAAACCCATTGAAACCATAAGCGGCGTTTCTCTATGTTGATCGAAGCTTTTTTGCGATTTCGTTATGTAAACAACAAATATATAATTTTTAATGACAATGGAAGTAGCAAAGCTTTTTATTTTTTTGCAGTAATAATATTTTTGATATATCTTTTAGAAAATTCATTTGGTCTTCAAATCAAATTTTAATTGCTTAAATACCCGGTGTATACTGAATTTATGTAAAAAAATTTAGAACAAAAGTTGTTTATTTTTAGAAAAGGAACTTTTTTTGTCTATCCTTTACGGTTTCTAAGGTGGGAATTTAACTTTTTTTTCTTCTTAATTTAATTTGGATTTAACTTTTAAGCTCACTTAGAATACACACACAAAAATTTCAGCTCATTATGTCTTTTAGTTTTTGAGTTATCGTGTGCACAGATGGAGGGACATGCGGAAATGGTCGAAGTACGCCGTTTTATGAATACTTATTCCAAACATTTATATTTGCGATCAAATGCATTTTTGTATAGAACATAATATTTGAACTATGCATGGAAGTTAAAGCATCTTAACTTGTCTGGACAATGCTGATTTCCTTGGTGACAGTGCCCTTGTTATACTGATTTACATTCCATATTTTACCTAATTTCAGTGTAGGAAGTGGCACCAACCAACAATATACAAATATCTCTACTTCATAGGTGTTCTAGAACATTGGACAGTGGATATTCGACAATTTGTTTATATGATATCATGTAATAAATTTAATTACTCTTAAATAACAAACCAACAGAAACAATTCAAATATTATTTTTCATTTTAAAGCATTCATAAAGATAATATTCATATTTATGAATATATATTTATACAGGCATTTATTCTATTTAACATGCTTTTATTAGCTTGACATGTATGTGAATGTAATGGAATTTGGTAAGTGAGTTTTCATCCATTCCCGGTCGTCTAAACAATCTGAATTTTTGAAGACGTTTTAAGAACCGGTGGCAATACAATAAAATTAAAAAGACAAAAATTTATTAATTTATTACTTCCAGAAAATTTCGACACCGTTTTCCAAAATTTTATACTTAAACGCATTGGGCATCCTGTCAAAACGAAGCTACTTACAAAGTACCAGCTTCATGCACATCATCCTTTAGTCTCCCGGACTAACAATGTTTAGTTTATGGCAAACCACATAAATGATAAAAAGTGGCGTGTGATTAAAAATATTTTTTATGATCATTTGCTGATCCTATTTTATATGCGATGAAGGAAATGTAGTCTGAGTGTCTAGAAATTTAGGATCTTAATTTGGTTTTCTAAGGTAAAAAAAGGCATTATGTGAACAAAAAAAATTATATTAATAAGAACTTATCTACTATAAACCGCAATACATTATTCAGTGTCATTGTCGAAATCTTATATCGAACAAATGGAAAACAAAGATTTGTCGCATGCACATATATACATATATACATATATAAAAATATATATATATATATATATATATATATATATATATATATATATATATATATATATATATATATATAAATATATATATATATAAATATATATATATATATATAAATACGAAACAAATGATGGAGTAAAAGTTTTTACAATATTTTCTTTTATAAAAATAATTTTTCTTCTTTTTTACAAATCGCATATTGTTTTTCCCCATCATAAGTTAAACTTATAAAACACTCATAGAACAAAAAAAAAAGAACATAAAAATATTTTCTTCGTAACAAAAACAAAATGTTAACATAAAACACAAAAAAGAAAATAATTTTCTCTCGCTGTGTATTTTATCAAACATTATAGTCTTGTTAAGTACTTTGAATATATATATATATATATATATATATATATATATATATATATATATATATATAAATATATATATATATATATATATATATTTATATATATATTTATATATGTATACATATATATATACAGGGTATCTCAAAATTATTAATTTGCGATTAAAGGTGGAAAAATCAAAATAATTAAAATCGCTGAGATATTGCTAATAAAAACGTAAATCAGTTAAACTTTCGTAGCATTTAGAAAGTTGCTAGAGAAGAAAAACGCACATTTCTTCATTATCAAATTAAGCGTGATTTTATGGAGAAGAATATAAAATATTTGTTAATATTTTGGTAAAGTTTCTCATGACGTTACATTATATGGCGGCTTTAGTCAGGCTGTATTTAAACACTTTCATTACCTGTTTTTTTTAATTATAATTTAATAAAAAATTTTTTGTTTATTTTATTATCGTAACCCTAGTAACGCATTTGAAACTGAGCTGGAATACTATGTTTGTTTCCAATTATTGTTACCAAATTTTACAGTCTTAAGGAACAATCTGCCCATTCATGGAAGGATTTTGCCCGTTCATGAACCTTGCTTTCTAGCTCTTTTAATACACATACGAAATTTCACCTCGCTATCTCTTTGCGTTTTTGAGTTATCGTATTTACGGTGTGTGACGGACGGACAACTTTGCGGAAATGGACTAAATAGGTAATTTTATAAACACGTAAACCAACATTTTTTTTCTGCCTAGTATATAATATATACCGGGTATAAACAGTAAATATAGAATATTCCGCACCTAAGAAACTTACCCAATAAGAATAAACAAATCATTTTCTCCCCTTTGTTAAAAAACTTAAAGCCCTTACATATATTTCACTACTTTTAAGGGGAACATATTTGTTTTTGATGGGATATCACTACTTTTTGTATGCGAATATTTTGAAAACCTCACATTTTTGTTTTTGGTTGTACATTTTTGAGATATCTTGTACAAATAATGCAATGCGTGACATATAAATATAATAATTTTGAACTTTAGTTGAAATAATAATGTTTTTTTTGTTGTTGTTTTTTTTTTTCTTCATAATATTAAATTATAAATATGGCGGATATGCTACTTCTACGCTTCATACCGTTTCTACATACACACACACATGGGTGATATTGAAACGTTTAGTACTTTATGTTTTCCTTTGTATCGCGAGGTAAAAAGAAGTTGTAATATTATTATACAAGTTTTTGAAATGTTTGTCCTTGAAATGGAAAAAAAAAAGGTATGCGGTTAATCATGTTTTTGTTTTTGTCTGCACGCAATATAATCTAACAAACTTTCTATATAGAAATCATGCCAATTTTATTTATGTTGTGTTTTAATTTCGTGAATTGTTGAATATTATGTAGTATTCCAATTCCAATATGTGCACATAGGAACAATATTTTTTAAATTGTATGTAATATGTTCTAGATTTGCATACTTATTGCCCTAATTTTTTAATTGACTACACATATATGTACCAAAGAAAAATCTGGTGTCAAACACTCACACAATCTCTATATACAGAGGTCAATAAATGACCTTAACTTTGAATTCAACATTGGAGTAGAAACTTATAAACAAGTGAAAATAACAACTAATTGAGTTAATTTCGTAAATACCCCGAATTGATGTCAAGAAGTTTATAACAAAAGTTGTTTATTTTTAAAAAAGGAACATTTTTTGTCTTATCATTTTTGTTCTATCTCTTACGGTTTCAAAGTTGGACAGTTTTACCCATTTCGCCCAAACATGGTCCGATTGACCATGAACTTGACCTTAGTTTTTAGCTCTAGAACTAAAAATTTTCAGCTCGTTAACTTATTTCGTTGTTGAGTTATCGTGTCGACAGATAGACGGACATGCGGAAATGACCGCATTAGGCCATTTTATGAACAACTATTCTTGGGGTCTAAAAACTATGGCACTTCGACCTTATGGTCCATTGTGCTCTCCCTTCTACGTTCAGTCCAACGAGATTCGCTTCTCCAATATGATAGCAATAACCAGGAGCTTGTTTATCAGATCTTCCTGAAGGTTCATATATTCGGGGTGAGATGCACCGAATATCCTGTATCTACTGTAATCTAGAGGTTCTCAGTCAAATATAATGTGGCTGGATGTTTGTTCCTCATTGCTACACAATCTGCACACAATGGACCCGTTATGGAGTCCCCGTCTAAACATGTATGTCTGCGCTCATTATTTTCAAGCGTTACAAAGTCGGGCCTAATCTTAATATACCCCGGTATATTTACATATACCGGATATAAACGCTAACCATTTTATTTATAGGTGTTTTAAAAAGTGCATTTCCAGGTTCCATTTTTTTTTAGAAAAATAAGGTCCTGAGAAAATATTAACGTATTTTAGGTCACAAATTATGCCCCCTTCGAACAAAACAACATAGATTCGGATTATTTTTTCAAAATATGTTTGCTTGTAGAAATATTCAGGTGCATTATTTAAAATGCACCCTCGATAAATTTATTAAGATAATATACTAAAAATATTTAACCGAAATAGTTTTGATCAAAAACTTTCAGAAATCCACCGGTCTCTAGTAAAGATATAATTTACATTATTTACAGTACATAGTAATGCGGTTGGTGCTCCATACCCATTCTTTACATTTGCCGAGGACAATGCACTTTTATCTATGGTGTATTATATTTCGTACAAATTTTATACATTAAAAGTCACCATGTATCACTAAATAGAATCAATGACACAACAATATTCATGTATTTATCCAAAGTATATTATGCACGTACACATCTACAAGGAGAAAAATTCATCGAACATTTTAAATATTCCATTATATTCTTCTTATTAAGGTATCATTATTATATTAAGGTAGTTGTATGAAAGTAATCGTGTTAAAAAGTTTCAGCTGATAACACACATTCGCTATATATATGAATAGAGTAAGATTGTAGACTATACTTTTTCGATTGGATGTACTTCGTATACTTGTTCGCTTATTTTATAAAAATCTTAATCTTTTCGTTAATCTATAAGTAAAAGATTAACATTTCTATAAAATAAGCTTAATCGTTTCTTTAATCTATAATAATGGGTCTAAGTAATCTATAATTTAATCTATATATAATGGGTTCAAATCCCAACATCGATTAATTGATTAAACAGTCGGAATATGGACAAGAACGAAGTAACCGGCTATGCTTGTGAAGGTTTTCTGCAGTTTTCGTCTCGAACTCCGAATGAAAATCGACATAGTTCCTATTAGAGTCGGCTGCAGCCGCACATCATTCCAATTCATAGTCTACACACAAAAATTCCTTCCATTCCACTCACATCCTTAGGCATCACAATATAACAATAATTAAACGGTCAATAATTTTTCAAAATATGCAAATCATTTTATATTTTCATAGTTTTTTTAGTCAATCGCTTGACGCATTTTTTTAAATAAAATTAAAACTGTGGTGAAATCACTACTTTTGTTGATACCTCTAATATTAATCGTATAATTTTTAAGAGCGATTTATATCAAAAATAAATGGAAAATAATTTTGAAACTGTAAACGAAGTTATGTTGAATTTATTCTGAATAATTTATGAAAAATTCAGTCAACGCGTTTCACACGACAACGTATTAAGTAAAATGGTACCAACATTTGAGAAACGGATACATGAAGGCGACTAGCTGTTACTTAAAACGAAAAAAATGTCCCAACATGAAAATCCATAAAAATGGACTATAAACGCTCCTTACTATAAACGCAAAATATGACCAAAAGTTTTTGGTTTCAAAGCAAATTTGATTCAAATCGGATAAAATTCAGTCAAATTGTTTATTGTTTCAATTGATACAGGTATCAATTGAATCAATTGAATTGTTTCAATTGAATTGAATCAAGTATCAATTGATATTTTAAATGTAAACTAACCATATTTTATCACTGCTTTCGTCAAATTTCTATGGGATATTTTCCAAACCCGACTACATCTATAAAAGTAGTTTCTTTCTTTTTTGAATGATTGCTTAATAACGATGACAGCCTGTATGCACTAACTTTAGTTGGAAATTCAATTTGGAGTATCTGGTGCATGAATTCCCCACCGTAGAGCTGAACTCCCCACCGATACTACTATATTAAAAGTGCACTGGCATTTTTTCTCCGTGTATCTACTCCCCGGTTACAACAATAACAGTAGTTTTTACTTTTTTGAATGATTGCTTAAAATAGCATGACAAAGTTAAATACCGAATATTTTACATTTTCTGATTAGAATCTTTATAATAATAATAATAATCATAGTAATAACTGGCATTATTTCTTGCGTTTTACAGTATAATATTTATGTTAATATTGTGTCCTTTGTATGTTTTTATTATGTTAACGGACGTTGGGTCACTTTGTCAAAAAATTAAAACAACAATTATTTTAAAATCAATGAAACATTGTTGACATTTGCACAAGCTTGTCACAGTTGTAATGCTTAGAAACGTGGTCTGGCAAAAAAATTCATGTTAAAAGCATCATAAAATTAAACGTGATCATATGGAGATTCTCAAATACTAAACACTATTTAGAGGTAGATTGTAAAGGCTGCCCTAGACGGGCTATACTTCGACCATAAGGTCCATTGTGATGCCTTAGGATGTGAGGATGTGGTTCATTGAGGAAGTGGTCCATTGAGGATGTGGAATTGGTAGGATATGCGGCTGCAGCCGACTATGATAGGAACTACGCCGATATTCATCTGGAAATCGTGAAGGAAACTGCAGACAACCTTCTCAAGCATTGTCGGCTTCTTCGTTGTTGTCCATACGCCGACAGTTTAGTCAATCAACCGCCCTTTTTTTTATAATTGCCAAACTGCCGATGTCGGGATTCGAACCCGTAACCTCCGAGTTTCCAAGTACTGCATACTGCGCAAACATGACGCCTTAGACCGCTCGGCTACTTGGCTGGTTAAATACTATATACATTCTTACAACTGATTTCACCTCTCAAGGGGTTTAATTCTGAACAAATATTTCGAGAGCTTTCGTATTTTTGGCTTTGCGTTTATATAATAGTCATAATTCATTCTTTTGTTTATAAAGAGGTTCACTCGTTTTTCAGTATACATAGATGATATCTTGCATACTAGATATACAAAATTGTTCAATTCTACGAACAAAACGGTACAACTTTTATTACATATATAATATTTAATATGATTGCATTGGCCCAACGTCCTTAAATAAAAAATATCAACCTAAATATGTAATATACTTACCTACAATGTAATAGTATATATGTATTAAAAACGATTTTACTGTATTGATAATAAAGATTTAGTAAAGGATTTGTCTAGATTAAAAAAGAAAAGAAAAACTTAAATAAAATAAAGTAAGAAGTTAATTAATTAACTATTTACTAATAAATTAAATTTCACGAATGTATTTTAAGTAATATAGAATTGTTAAGTAATTAGTCAGAAAAATAACACAATTAGTACTTTTTGTACTCTGATTAGAAGTAGCTTGTTTGCAATATTAAATATTTCTTAAGAAGGGATCCCTGATTCGTATATTTATTTGTGTATACTTAAACGTTACGTAAGACAATGTCGAGATGACCAGCATACACTTTATAGACAAATTTGAATTTTAATTAAATATTGATATGAATAAATTAACTCGTCAAATAGGAATCGAACCTCGACCCTCTGTTTATATAAAAAGGAAATATGTTGTGTACCAAACTGTTTGCAGAAAACTACTGGAGATAATATAGAGAAAGAAAATTTACCTAGAAAGAAAGACCCTAGGTAAATTTCCTCAGGACTCCGGAAAAACTATCAGACGTCTAAAATTCCAAACCGTTCCAAAGTTATAGCCGTTTTCTGACGGCTAGATATTAAATATTGTTTATAGCTTCTTCTATAAAATAAATAAAAATTGACGTTTTAATGTCAACATTTAGAATGAAAAAAATTATTTGATATAAATTTATTACAAGAACTTTTTGAAGCCCGGTTAACGCCGGATTTTTCTACTAGTTTTATGTATAACGCTTAATCGAGTTGGCAATGAAGTATCATTACAACATGTTGTTAAACGGTATCTAGTTACTCTTGCTGGAGAACAATATGTGAAAACTTGTTCGATAAACCATTTCAGTTTTCAGTATAAACAGGATATTTTGATATTTAACTTATTATAATTGACGTTTTGTTTCGCATGTTTTGTTTCACATAGTCAATTTCAGCTTAAAAAATAATTCTGGAATCATTCTTTGACATCAATGTTCCAATATATAATTTAAATATTACAGAAAGTAAAAGCTAGTCGCTTCCGTTGGTATAATATAACCGAAAGAAAAACCATACTAGATAGATAGATTGTAGAGGCTGCCTTGGACGGACCACACTTCGACCATAAGGTCCTTTGTAATGCCTAAGAATGTGGGGATGTGAATAGAGTGGAAGGAATATAGACTAGGAATTGGTACGATATGCGGCTGCAGCCAACTATGATAGGAACATTGCCGATATTCACCTGGAGTTCCTGAAGGAAACTACAGAAAACCTTCTCAAGATAGCCGGTTACTTCGTTCTTGTCCATACGCCGACAGTTTAGTCAATTAACTGTCCCTTTTTTTCTTAATAATTGACAAACTGCCGATGTCGGGATTCGAACCCATAACCTCCCAGTTTCCAAGTAGGCATACTGCGCAGACATAACGCCTTAGACTGCTTGGCCACTTGCACTGGTCTCGATAAAGCATGGTGGTGACTTGCGTCGAGTCGATCACGACCACGAGTCAAAGGAAGCGAACTGTGAGTGCGAGCGCACTGAATACAAAATCGTCTATGCTCGTGACAAAACGTGGATTTTCACCAATCAGTCACGTCTACAACTATATCATCCATTGACTAAACGGGAACTGTTTTATCGACAGAACACTCTCTCTTGGTGAGATAAGGTGAGAGTTTCAAACTGAATCGTTTATGTAATATCAACTGTAAACAACTTGTTGATCGCATGGCGAGTAACCGTCGCCGGGCCAACAATCGGTCTAATACGTCGCAATAAATGTTTCACATCAAAATGCGTTGAGCGATTTGGTTTAAAAGGACAATGTAAAATGATGTTTATATGTTTAATCCAACTTCAAAAAGGAGGATGGTTCTCAATATTCCTGTATTTTTTTTTTTTTTACCTCAGAACTCCGTCATCTGTCAAAGTCACTAAAAAGCGAGAAATGAAACCTATTTTGACAAAATGGAAACCCGACTTCAAAAATCAAATATTCTATAACAAAAAATGCACTAAAAAGTAAAAAAATAATTGCATATTCTTGTGCCAATTTTAGTTCACCTTAGCAAAAATTTTTAAATATATATGTACAATTATTGTTCTTTTTGGAGGTGGTGTCCAAAAGCTATGTGAATTTCTCTATGTTGACACCGACTTCAAAAATAACAATAATTGTTCATATATATTTAAAATTTTTTGCTTAGATGAACTAAAATTGGCACAAGAATATGCAATTATCTTTTTACTTTTTGGTGCATTTTTTGTTATAGAATATTTGATTTTTGAAGTCGGGTTTCTATTTTGTCAAAATAGGTTTTATTTTTAAATTATTGACCTTTTAATTATTGTAATAGATTAATGAAAAGATATATTATTACCGAAGAAATACATTCAAGTAAAAAAAAAACGTAGTCTATCTCAGTTTGAATCATATAATTGATAACTTTTTAACACAATTACGGCAAGGCAACTACCCAATAATACGACTCTGGACTGTTTACGACTGTGTACATTCAAGTCAAAAGTTTTTAACACGATTACTATTAGATAACTGTAGCATCTTAAACAGAAATTTTCGACAATTAAAATAAAATGTTGTAGATTTACGAAGAAACTATAAGACCGTTGCACATTAATTAGAGAAGGTATTTCATCACTAATTAGGTTATCTAATTATCATATTATTATATTATTTCATTTGTGAAAAGCATTTAAATAATTATTCTATATTTTCTTATCTATTAGTATACTTCTCCATACAATTATTTA
Organism: Nineta flava; assembly: GCA_963920215.1. Taxonomy (NCBI): domain Eukaryota; kingdom Metazoa; phylum Arthropoda; class Insecta; order Neuroptera; family Chrysopidae; genus Nineta; species Nineta flava. The sequence goes on along the minus strand of OY986040.1, from coordinate 10,450,012 downwards.
TACCCTAATGAGTTGTTCACACGATGATACTAGTTGCTCACAAACACACACACACACAGTTTTCTACTATAGTATACCTAATAAGTTCTCCACGATTATTAAAATGGTAACGATCGTTAGCAAAAATACTTTCACGGAAATACATTCACACATGAATTACTTTAGAAATAATGTGCCAGAATATTTGTACAAATTTGTAAAATATATACTTTTTATGTGTATATTAGAAATATTAGTGGCAATAGGGAATATGCATGCTAATTTTTTTTCACTTGAATTGAAGCATGTTTACTTGACAAATATCAAAGTAAAATTACTTTTTAAATAACTTTAAAAATAAGCGAGATATGAAAGATTGAAATTCCCGATTAGACAAAGAGGGTGATAGCCCTCTTGATATGTTATGTGACGTCATATTACACTTTCACCATTTAAAATACACGTAAAACTCCGTTTTTAGTATTTTTGCAAGAGAGAGACAGATAATAATCTTTAAAAGCTTATAGCTTTCTTGTTATTTGTCGGATTTTAATTTCGTTTTTATATATTATTACAGTATTAAAAGTATTTTCATATTCTGAAAATAAATGTGAAAAAAAATGTTCATGCATACTCCCTATTCTAAAAAGATTCTAGAATTTTTTTGAAAATTATTTTTTGTTCAGCGTCTGTTTTACATACACTGTTAGTATGGTTGGACTGGTAACCACAGTATGCCTACTTAGAAACTGGAAGGTTATGGGTTCAAATCCCGACATTGGCAGCTTGTCAATTATTAAGAAAAAAAAAGGACGCTTAAATGACTAAACTGTGTGCGTATTTACAAGAACGAAGTAACCGGCTATGCTTGAGAAGGTTTTCTGCAGTTTCCTTCACGAACTCCAGATGAATATTGGCATAGTTTCTATCACAGTCGGTTGCAGCCGCATATCCTACAAATTCCTAATCAATACACATGACATCATACAAACATCATACAACATAAGCCTATAGCCAGATGTATGTATGTATGTGTATAGTTTTATAGTAAATATTTTATTTATTTATTTAACATTGATTCACTATTAGCAATGCTTTCCAACACATACTGTATATTGTGGTTTCAACATAGAAAAAATTCTATACACAGAAAAACAGCAGAATAGTGTTGGTGTGTTAGTCAAACATGACGTTGTTTAACAATACAATGACGGATGTATAACAATATATTGTTTGATAAAGTACTCTAGCTAGCTATAATATATACTTTAGACTTGTTTTAATAAGTTTACTAGTCTAGTATGTATCTGCTGGCTCCTTTTCTATTTAGAACTTAATTATCCGAAATAAAAAATGAATATACGAACCAAAAAAATAAAATAACTTTTTTTTTTTACTCTTGCTATTATTTATTTTACTCTCTCTCTGCTAGCATGATAAATTAGTTTTCGTCAAGTCTCGTTTATAGTAAAGCAGCCAGACCTACTAGCTAATAGTATTCTACGTTTTTACTTCTTTGTACTACTATTTTATTTTCATTAATTTGTTAACAAAAAAAAAAACTACAACTCTCTTAATATTAATATTGTTTTCTTATTTTGAATTTATATATGTTGTAATAATAAGTTCATTGTAAAATGTGTATAAAACATTCAAGATAAAATGAAGACTTGTCAAAACTTTGCTAATGTCATTTTCTAACTTGACGGATAATTGTATTCGTATACAGAGAGGTATTGTAACGAACGAAGGTATGTATATATATTTATATAAATATATATATATATATATATATATATATATATATATTTATACATATATATATACATATATATATATATATATATATTTATATATATATATATATATATATATATATATATGTATGTAATCGCTCTAGTGGTCACAGTTTCAATCCGACTGGAATAAAATTCGGTATATGAGGTACTTTTGGTATTTTTAAGGGCGGTTTAAAGGCAGGGGGAAACACAAAATTTGGTAGAACTGTCTTAATGTTGGAAAAATCGAAAATTATAGATAATTAATTTTACTAGAATTTAGTTTCTTATCATTTTTTTAACCCTAATATTGACAGAAATATTTACGAATTAAAATTGAAAGTTTAATTCCTAAATATCTCTGTATACATTAGAGTTTGAGAAAAAATTATCAGGTTATGAATTGTAGCAAACATGATTTTCTACAACTTTACTCCTTATATATTTTGTGATTTTTATAATATTAGGAGAGATATTTTATGTTTTGTGTTCTCTATGTCCTGCTTCCCCCTTGACCTATGCTATTTATTTTAACAATTGTACTTGCCAATACCAATGTCATATCAGATACAACATTTTATTTTGATCAGACTAACATTGTGACCGCTAGATAGTGATTTAGGATTTCTAAGGAAATTCACAGGAAGTTGACGCAAGTGCAGCGTAACGAATTTTTATTTTTGATACTTATATTCTTCATCTTCTTTAACTATTTGGTTTACTTTGGGTTTTGGGTCATTATCTTTAAGTTAGACTTTATAATAGAGAAAATTACCATGATTTTAAAATGTTTTAAAATTATTTTTCTGTTTTTTTTTTTCATAGTTTTATAATCAAATTTTATTTGCCAATAATAATTAAAAATGTAAATAACTATGTATTTTATAGTTTTATAACAAAAAAAAAAAAGTGTGTACCCAAGTCAGCAATAATGTAAAATCATATAACTAATTAATTGGAAAAATAAAATAAATATTTTTATTAATAATAAATCATAACTGCTGAATAAAATTTGAAAATCATAATTATAAAAAATAATATTTACACTCATTGTAAATATTATGTTAAAGTCGGTTGGTTATTGAAAAAAAAAACACTGTTTCAATATTGTAGGAACTCTCATTGAATATTTTACAACAAAGTTTGTTTCATACAGTAAGCCTTTCTTTATAAAATGACATAATGTACAAGAAAATTATTGCATTAACAAAGTTTTCCCACAAAGAAAATAACCGTCTTCAAAAAATATATTCGTCATGTAGGAGCTCCAAGCAACTTATCTTAGAGAAACATTAGTCATTTAAAAAAAATTAATATTTTCAAAAATATTAAAAGTATTATTTACGCTTTTATTAGATACATAGATTTAAGCGGCTGCTCTGGACACACGGGCTACACTTGGGCTACACTTCGACCATAAGATCCATTGTGATGCCTAAGGATATGAGGATGTGAGTGGAGTGGAAGAAATTTTACGCTTTTATTAATCTGTATACAAAAATTTTAGAAACGTGAGGTCTTTTGTGTTGAAAATGTCTTTGAGAAGACTGACATGATATAATTCCAATATAAAGCGCCTCACGCTTTTATTAATTTTGACATCACAATAACTTATCTTTTAATAAAAGCGTATTGACTAGTTTTTTTTTTGAATATATAATTTTTCAAGACTTAAAAAAATTATTTTCCACATGTTTTATGAAAATCTCTATTTTTTCACTTTTTATAATATATTCCCAGTTATTACATATAACTAAATATGGCTCAAGATTCTAATATGTTCCGCACTCTACCATAAGGTCTAATGTTAAATGTTAAAAATGTTAAAAATGGCTTGGGCAAATGTTAAAAATACATTCAGTACCTCAGATGTTTATGTGTAATTATTAAATATACGCGCGGCTTCGCTCACGTCTCCGCCTCTCGCCATTTTAAGAGTAAAAACCTCAATGTAATTTTCTACCGCTTCCACTACCTCAAATATTTATCCAACCCACCGCTTTCGCTACTTCAAATATTTATCGACACTCCCCCCACCAAAGATCTATTTTAACTAATATTTTCAAATTTTATTTCTGGTAGAAATGAAACAAATACCAGTTTTTAAGTCTAATCACAAGCTTTTAAACAAGAGAAGTTCAATAAAAATCGGTTCCGTAGTTTTTGCGTAATGTTCTAACAAACAAATAAACATATAAACAGACACTTGCAATTTTATAATAGTGGAGAAACAAGAAAATTTCGATTTTCGTTAAAATAATTGTATTTGGCTATAGTTTTTTTCTCAAAAACAATTGAATGGACTAGGTCATTTACCGATAGAATATCTATTTATAAATTAGGTTTGCCCCGAGTTTAATATGAGTTTAGACAACCTCGCTAACACTGCCCAATTTGGATGATTTTTCGTATGTTTGATTTGAAATACACCAATACGCATACGCGTATATTTGAAATACACCAATAATATCGAAAAATACTTATTTTTCGATTTTACGTGATTTTTTCAAAGTCCCTTAGAACACCTTGAAGAAAATTACAAGTAATTGTTTTCGTCTAAGAGTGGAATAGAATTGTTTTATAATGGAATCATCTAGTTGTTTTGACAATTCTACGAGTAGAAATTCAAGATATTATTTCTTTGGGTCTAACTCAGATACATACTTTTTGGTGTATTTTGAGATTCAGTCCTTTTAACCGTTAAAAAGTAAATTCTCAAAACTATGACCTCACCAAATAACAGATCTAAATAGTTTTTAACTCCAAAATTGAATCAAACTTTGTACTATATGTAATAAATATTGAACGATAATATTTGCAAAAATCATTAATTAATCGTTACCATGCTCGTCAATTCTCCCCAGCTACCTTAATTTTTCTTCGTGACTATCATAAGGATATAAATTTTATTTTTAGGCTATAAAATTATACATTTAGGTATCATCACTTACATAAAAGAAATTTTATTGTATTTAGAAAATGAATCACGAACTCCTGCTGTAATTTTCAATAGTGGTTGCGAGGATTTCTTTCATATATATTTATATATACATACATATATATATAAATATATATATATATATATATATATATATATATATATATATATATATATATTTATATATATATATATATATATATATATATATATATATATATATATATATATATATATTTATATATATACTGCTTGTATTTTAAAATACACCCAATCTGCAAAGAATGTATAGTGTATCTATCGCTGTCTATATGCAGCGTACTATAATATGGTGCCTTTGTTATACTTAAAATGCATTAAAATCAGTATTGTATAACATATAACTATCGTATGATAACTATATATACTTATCACTCTCTAACTAATCATTTATATAACTAACCAACTTAAAATCATTTATATTTAGTTGCATCTTACTCGTGCATGTATACATCGTCCGTCATGTGAGTATGTCTACATGTATATGTAACAAAGACACCATACATCATAGTACACTGCATATAGCGATAGATACACTATACATTTTTTCTAGATTGGGTGTATTTTAAAATACCAGCTTCATATAAACACACACTCACATATATATATATATATATATATAAGACAAAGTTACTATCACATAAATGTCTTATAAATATATTGACAAAGGTATACAATATAAACCTAAACAGCACGTCATTTGCAACGACAAAAATTCAATTTATTGATTTGTTTTTTGTATAAATAATACAGCAATGTACGTTCTGTTTTTCTCCTGTAACCTTATATTGTTTCTTGGGGTTCAAAAATACTTTTCACTTGAAAGTATATGTTCAAAGCAAATCAAATATATATACTATATACCTAGGATCTGTAAAAAAAAATTATGTTTCAAAAACAACAACTAAAATAGTCACTTTTACTAAGACGCAGAAGGAAAACATTTTACTAATGAAAATATTAATAAAAGAAAAAAGTTTTTTAGTATATGTGTTCATAAACTGGTCTAGAAAGTCCATTTTCGCATATATCTACACGTCTCGGTACAAGACCAATAGCTCTATTTCCTTTCAGGAAATTCGCTTAAGAAGCAAAAAGTTTGAGCTTCATATCTTAAATATAAATAGTCTATAATCCTTCCTGGAATACATAGTAAGGTAGGCTTCTTTAACTTGTCTGACGCACTACCGGTATGACGCACTACCGTGCTATGTTATACGTTTTCTTATTCTAGTGAACGTAAAACATTTTACATATTATATACAGAATGAGTCAACAGGCACAAGGGGATCTAACGTTGTACCTAGGTTTTTGTTATGAATTATTTTTTAAGATTATATAAAAGATCACCTTGAAATCTATTCAAATTAAGTGCCAATTATTCTACATAACAAGATACCGAGCCTACCACCGTCGTTACGGAATCAGAGATTCTCCGAAGTCAAGATTCATGGCAAGACACTTGATTGGTCGATTTGAGAGCAACAAGCTTCAGTTGTGGATTTTCTGCGTACAGAGAGACATCATACGGTTAAAAACGAAGTTACTGTGGATCGGGTGCAGAAGACCCATCAAACCTCAACCTGAAGGTGTTCCAACCAGGTTCGAATATCTCGGTCATCGCTGTGATCTATCCATAACACGTTGAAAACGTTACCCTATAAAGAGCAGTTGCTGCAACAGTTGAATTTACTTGCTTCTATTCAAAGATTGCAATATACGTTTAGATTTTAAGACATTGCAAGTAGAGATCCCGAATTTATTCGTAAACTGATAATGACAAATGAAGCAAATTGTCTTTTGAATGGCTTTTTTCTACCAATCGACGAATCAACCATCTCTATATAGAGAATTCCTGATTCCATAATGAGAATGATAAGCTCATTGTGTTACAGCAATTGACCTTTTGGTAATTTGGTAATAAAATTTCATAATTTGTGTTCTTTTTCATAAGTTATGAATTCTTCCAAAAAGAATTTCCAAGGTGTCGTGTTTAGAATCTTAAAAAGAAAGTATGGAAAAAAATTTATATCTCTTTGTAACTTTTGGCTCATCCTGTGTAAAGCAATACACACAGGAAATGTTGATCAGATTTTTTTCTCTCACATTTTCATTCTTTGCGAGTTTCCTTTTCAGTGTGTATGATGATTGAAAGGAAAATTCAATTTACCAAACTGTCAAAGTGATTGAAAACATAATGTAATATTTAAAATTATAGTAAGTGGTTAAATATATGTATCAGAGTTGTTATTACGTACCACCTCATTAGTTTGTCATTCAATATAGGATATAAGAAGCACAGCTTTATTCTAAAGCTCAGACAACAAAGAAACGTACTATACATGATAGTAGTTTAAAATTCAATCGCTTAAATGTCGTTACGGGATTCAATCTTTGACAAATATTTTTGAATCAAAAATCATATGAATTTGGTGTCGTTCACGCATATTTTCCCAGATACTTTTGTTACAGAACGATTGAATACACTGTTTATCAACCGCATGGCTAGATAGAGATAGATAAATTGTAGAGGCTGCCCTGGACGGGCTACACTTCGACCATAAGGACCATTGTGATGCCTATGGATGTGAGGATGTGAGTTGAGTGGACGGAATTTTTGTGTATAGACTACGAATTGGTAGGATATGCGGCTGCAGCAGATTATGATAGGAGCTATGCCGATATTCATCTGGAGTTCGTGAAGGAAACTGCAGAAAACCCTCTCAAGCATAGTCGGTCTCTTCGTTCTTGTCCATACGCTGACAATTTTGTCAATTACCAGCCCCTTATTTTTTCTTAATAATTAACAAACTGTCGATGTCGGGATTCGAACCCATAACCTGCTAGTTTCCTAGTAGGCATACTGCGCAGACATGACGCCTTAGGCCGCTCGGCCACTTGGACTGGTAACCGCATCGCTAACTCAATTCAGATTTATACCGTGTGTTTATTTGAAAATTTCCAACCGAATTTTTTTTTTTGTAAATGTGCATTTTAGAGAAAATATTTTCAATTAAAATTTTTTTAGTTTAGAAAGAGTAACAGAATGCAATTATTATATTTTTGTTCCATACATCCGTACCCGCATGGTATAAATTATATTTTAAACGGTGCAAGAACGGGTACATCTTTGAATACAAAACATTGTTATGTTATAAAAACAAATAACTTTGGTGTAAAACTCTTTTTCTACATCCCATAGTTTTGGTGTAGTAAATACGGGGTAAATGTGGTGGAAATTTTCGTCTTGTTTCTCGGTGACTTATTTTCATCTCGTCTCGTTTCTTTCGTGCTCATAGCATCACTAACTCCAAAATCAAGCTATAAATTTCTATATTTGTGTATTAACTTAAGTATGTACTTTCTGTTATCCTATATTCCTGATGACCGGGTCAAATTATTTAATGAGGGTGGAAAAGTAGGCACCTACTTTGACCAATCTGCTTAAACTAATTGTAGTAAAATTTTTGCTGTATAATTTTCTGATTCTAATTTTTGAAACAAACAAAACATTTTCAAAGGTGCGTTTTCAGTCCCCATTACAAAGGTTTATGATTCTATTTTCATAATAATAATAGAACAAAACAAAAAGTCGTTTGAACAATAGATGGGTACGACGTACTGCAAAATAAACTATATTTATATAAAATGGATGTATTCATTTACATTTGATTTTGAGGAGTGCACTGTCGGTTCGCTCGTTTGATATATTTGATTGTATATATATTATTTGATTGTACCTATTCGTATAATATGTTTATAAATTATAAAAACATACATACACTCCCGTTCATAACAATTGAGTCAGTATGCATATATATAGTCCAGTTAAGATGTACATACATGCTTGCAAAAGGTCCGGTTGTTCTGAATTTTTTTTATGTTGTTAGGACCTAAACCAATATTACAAAACCAGACTTGCAATTTTCAAAGTGCTGCGCGAGCGGCGGTGTACCCAAAAAACCATGAAATTTTCGGACTGTATTCAGTTTTTGCTCAATATCTCAGTGAAGGAAGGGTTTGACCGGTATAGTATATATAGTATATATGCTTTTAAAGTAGACTAAATTTTCTATAATTTGAGTCCAAGGCCAGTTCTATACAGTCATTGGTTCTTAAGATACAGTTCTTCGAAAATAGGCCATTTTTTCCAAAATGGTCACATTTTAAAAGTGAAATTTTTTCGAAATGGTCAGTTATTTTGTAAAATATCTTCTAAAATACGCATCCCACTTCAAATACTATGAAATGATGTTGTAGTAAATTTAATTATCTTTCATTTGAGAACAAACTGGTACCTGCAGGCCTAGCGGTTTTCTAGCGCTTTCCGTTTTTCACAAACGGAAGTCATAAGTGTGTTTTGGGGGGAAATGTAAATAAACTGTTTTCACGTCTTTGTATGGCTTTATTTATCAAACAGTTAAAATTTATTTACTTTTGTTATTTGTTAAAATGAATAACAATGTCCTATTTTGTGAGCTTTTTAGTATACTCGCGTTCATAAAAATTGAACCAGTAAGTCGTATATATTACTCGAATCGTATATATTACTAAATATATGTAAAATATTACATACAGTAGCAATTTTTATAAACGCGAGTGTACATAGGAACATATTTAATTAGCATACAGCCAAGCATCATGCAACCATTAAAATGAGAGAACATTCATATATTGATGGTCGTAAAATATTTATCAAACTTAATACTCAATGCACATATTTCTTGCGGGTACGGCGCTGCTGGGTAACCATTTATAAATATTACGTAGTTTGTATCAAAATCGCTGTATTTTAAGCAGTAAAAATGGAAAATTCTGTTTTTTTATAAAATCACATTCTATATGTGGAAAATCTGTTTTGTAATAACAATAATAAAATATATAAAGTAAATAATTATTTCATATAATTAAACTAATGGAAAAATATTTTTTTGTGTTCAATGGGTCGACGGAAAATTACGAGAATCCATTATAATTATTGAATTCAACAAATATTTGATATATGTGAAATAAGAAATTGGAACATAGTGCCATCATCAGAAAAAGATAAAAATTAGAAAAAAAGATAATGATTAGTTCATTTGTATTATTATCAGTTTTTCTGAGGAAAAAACTGCCTGTGCTCTGCAGCTATCATCGAAAAAAGAAATATATTTATTTCGAATATTTGTTTCAGGATGCTTTAGAGACACGATCAGAGATAAAAGTAATGAAAAAGAGTAAATGTTTAGGGTGGTCCTTAAATAACGTTATGATTTATTTAAATTTTTCGTAGAAGAGTTTGGTTTTAACTAATGAACCAATTGAATCTTATATGGGAAAAATGTTAGGATTTTGGATGTTTGGTGATCTCTACTGTGAAATAAGAATACTTGTTTGATGGTTAAATATTTATTTTATTTAATATAGCAGTTTTCAAAGTTAGTCCATCTGATGAGTGATAGATCCTCTCTGATCTATATTACGAAGATGTTGAAAATACTAGCAGGTATGAATAATATGTTTCAACTCCTCTCTTTTATGAAAACATATGTGTTTATGATTCTCAAGTTTGAACACGAATTATAATGTATTTTATTATATGATTAAATGTTATTAAATGTTATAAATGGTAAAAACCCTAGATGCAATGACCAAAATATATTTAGCCTTTGATGTCACCGACATACAAATATAAGAGTGATTTTTGTATATAGAAATTTGTTAAAATCTAACAAAAAGGTGTAACGTATGTTTAAATTCTTTGAATAAACCGCCTAGACATCACCAACTGCTGAGAACGTCGTTTGGTGGAAGTTTCGAGGTTTTCCTCAACACTTGCTTGCACCCGAGCAATGTTCACATCATTTCGAACTGCACGAGGTCTTCCAGTATGCGGAAGATCACAGACAGCCCCATCTTGCTGAAAACGCTGAATTAATCGGTAAAATGTTGGAGCGCAAGGTGCATGTCGATATGACCTTTGTGTCTGAATAATCGAATGCTGACTTTCAAAATAAAATTAAACAACTTTGGTTCTATGTTCTGTGCTGAGTCTTTCCAGCATATATTTCCCAAATTTTTCAAAGGTAATTCTGAAAAGAAAAAAAATCGTAAACAAAAAATGTATTCACTAATTATATCATAACGTTACTTAAGCGCCACCCTATATATTGAGTGGTAGTTCTAAGTATGACATTGACTTCCTTCAAGTATAAGTTGAAAAACCAAATTCCAGAAACGGTCTATTTTTGATAAGAAGAGACGTGCTGGCTGCTGAAGTTGACCGATAGGATTCTTGAATAGGTTAGTTTTGACATAAAGCAAATACACGTCATGTGAAAAACCAGTAGTCCGATTCACAGCCAGATTTATTTTAGTTTTATAGAATATTTATATTTCATGATAAATTTTATTTAAAATAAATATATATGTGAAATATTATCAACTTGTATAAAATAAAATATATTCAGTTTTTGTTTTTTTTTAAATATTTTTTAATATAATGGCTCGTACTACTGTTATAGTCTCGACAACGGGATGTTTATCTTTTTAACTAATTGATTGTTATTGTAGTTCGTAAATTCATGTTTATATATTATTCAATTACTTTGTACATCCACTGTCCAGTTTAGAATAACTCACCAGTCCAAGTGGCCGAGCGGTCTAAGGCGTTATGTCTGCGCAGTATGCCTACTTGGAAACTGGGAGGTTATGGGTTCGAATCCCGATATCAGCAGTTTGTCAATTATTAAGAAAAAAAAAGGGGCGGTTAATTGACGAAACTGTCGGCGTATGGACAAGAACGAAGTAACCGGCGATGCTTGAGAAGGTTTTCTGCAGTTTCCTTCACAAACTCCAGATGAATAAGGCATAGTTCATATCATAGTTGGCTGCAGCGCATATCCTAAAAATTCCTAGTCCATACACAAAAATTCCTTCCACTCCACTCACATCCTTACATCCTTAGGCATCACAATGGACCTTATGGTCGAAGTGAAGCCCGTCCAGGATAGCCTCTGCAAACTATTTATCTATCTAAAATAAGTCAACGACTATAATATATTAATAAGTGTTGCAGATTGCGAACAAGCCAAACAAATGATAGCGGGGTCAGTTTCACTAGCCAGTAAGGTCAACCTTGCTTATTGGCATAAACCGAAAAGAGATAGACATTCAGCTTGGAGAGCTTACTGGTCACTGCCGGCTCAAACGGCAACCATTCCTTTAGGTTGGAGGACATTGAGATCTTCGGTAGAAGGTCCTCACAGAGGACCTTGCCTTCGGCTCAATTGAAATGGGGAGGAAACTGAGACAGTAAAACTTCGTTCGCAAAGTAGACGGGTAGGCTCGACAACGAAAAAAGGGCTAGAGGAAATGTACCAGATGTAGTACAGGATAGAAGAGGTTGAAAGGAAGGGTAAAAAATGACAGGCTACTTGTCAGGTTTTGGCATCCTTTCTACTACTACCGACAGATTGATTGAACATCGCCAAGCCAAAACTTTTGGAATAAGAAACATGAAATTTGGAAAATTATGTGTCTTAATATACGCTTTGACGTTCTTCACACGTAAAGAAGTAAATTGATGTAAAATAAATGTTGAATTATTTTTTTGAAAAGAATAGATTTTCTTTTCAACGAGTTTCAGCGACTAGTATTGACATTATTAATACATAAAGTAATCAATCAATTACATTATGTTATAGTGACTGATATTATTATTTATTATTATTATTATTGTTATAATTATAAATTCAATACATTAATGTTGAATGTACACTCCCGTTCCATAAAATTGAACAGGTCTAAACCGAACCAGCCCCTCACAATTTTGATTATTCTTGTAGTTGCAGATACAACATTTAATTTAATTTTTATACGTAAGAGTAAGATATAACACTCGATATAACACCTGTATTAACATTACATATATTTTTTAAATTATCACTTTGTCACTGACATGCGTATATACAAATAAAAAATATAAATTCAGTTTATACTTCCATTTCTTTTTTACACACTTAAAAAATAAACTACTTATCTTTGTTTATAAATACATTATACAGAGAGTTACAAAAGTGAGTAGTTTTATGAAATGTAAGAAAATTAACATTTCAGATCTGTTCATTTTTTTTTGAACGGGAGTGTACATTTTTTTATTTTTTAGAAATTTAAGGAAGTTGTCGTGCTAATGGGCATAATACTTATAACTTATAAAGGGCATTATTACACACTTAAAATTTGAAATCGATTGACCGTCTCCAATTCGAGCAAAACTTAGTTGAAGTTCGAATTATTAACGTGGGAAACGACCCATTTTAAGCCGTATTTCAGCCAATTTTGTTAATTTGTATAAAAAAACGACACTTAAGAATCTTTTTTAAAAAAGCTATAAATTATTGGTTTTGTTCAACGTATTTAGAAAAAAAACGAGAATTGTTGATCGTCTCGTTGTTTAGTTATAACAACGCAATGTACAGCATTTTATAAATAAATATACGTGTCGGCATGCTGAATAGATACAGTTAGACAACATTGTTCATCACTATACGTTGTAAAATAGTAAGCGGAATATAAACTGGCGGAATATAAGCGACGTTGCCGGATTGCAACTTATCTAGAGCACGGTAGTGCGCTAGGCCGAGTTTAAGGGGACATTTGACCTTCTCACTTACAGTCATAACCCTACTGCTTAATTTAGGCTCATTTTTTAGGTGCTGTATCTTTTGAACGAAAAGAGCTACAGTGTGGATATTTCGAATATCGATACTTTACGGAATTATAAAAAACAGTTTTTTCAATCATCGTTAACGAATTAACCGTTAGAAAGTTATTTCACTTCACAAACGCAAAATTCGCGGAAACCCCTAAAAACAAACAAAAACTTAAGTATAGTATATCATAATTCTACGCTACTTCCAGATATCCCGCAAAGTTGGTATTTGGCATACAGGTAGATCTAGTACCCAATCCGACGGGATAAAAATATCAGGTAGTATTTGTATATACGTATAGACAAGTATCGTATGTGTAACATGTCTACCGGTACAGTCTTGTTCTAAAATGATGACTTATTAATACGCTCCCCATGTTTTTGACAATATTGTATCACGACAGTTACCTTAAATGTATTTGACATTGTTTCGGGAGCCTCGTAAAAATTGTACAGAATGCATTTATGTTAATGTCGTACGCAATTTTATCCCAAATTAAAATTTTTAATTATAATTGATTAATTTATACCAGCTCAAAATTCATATTTCAAGCAGTTTTACTCCGGTCTTCCCAATATCTGTCTACTTTGTATTATTAATTATGCTATTTTAAGTAAAAGCCCTTCAAATATTTCATATTTTGTGGTTGCCATAGAAAACATAAAATATCTTTTTGATATAATTCTAATAAAAATATTAAGAATAATTATTATTATCCCTCAACAATATTAATCGTAAATATAATATTAAATACGTAGGAATAAGCAATTCAAAAAAAAAATTCCTGGAAATAAATATCATAATACAATTGTTCATTTCAATTTAGTTTATTATTTTGTACTAAAACCTACATTATTTATTTGTTATTGAACATCCTCTATGGGATGCCCTATGTCCAAAAATATCTGTAAAACTGTAATGCATACTTATAGTATAATTAATTCGTTACTCTTGTCCGCATTGCACTAAATTATAGGAGTTATTTTTTTATTTAAACTAGGTTCAGTATCACGTACTGAATGTAAATGAACAAAATCCATACAAATTTCGACCCCATTTTGAGAGAAAATGTATCGGCCTATATCTCCATTACCGTGGACTTTAGGCCAAAAATGGTAAAAACCTTTCTTGTAGATATTTGAATTTCCTTTTTTTTGTATCTTATTATTTTTGGTATCAGTTAGCGGTTACGACTTATCACCTGATATCACCTGAAATCCAATTCTACGACGCACAAAACCGTTCAAAGTGGGCATATCTCGAAAACTGTCTGCCAAATCGTCAAACCTACTTTTTTTGTATTTTATGGGTCCACATTATCTTAAAAGCTTATTTTCATTCAAATAGAAGACTAAAAATTTGTTTTGTTGTATTCGTTTTTTTTCTAAGGGGCTTAAATAATTGCAAAAATCGAAAATAAAATTTTGTTCTCGAGTTGTATGAAATTCACCATATAATATATTTTGAACCCGAAAAAAACGAAAATGTCATTCATTTAACAATTTGATTAGCAGCTTTCGAGATATCGTCTGAAATTGAATTCTACGAGGCATGAAATCATACAAAAATGGCAAATCTCAAAAACTATCTACCAAATCGTCAAACCAACTTGATTTTTATGTTTTTTGGGCCCACATTATCTAATAAACTAATTTTCATTTAAATTGAAGACTAAAAATTTGTTGCATTTTTTTAACTTTTTCGAAGGGGTGTACCTTAAAAAATTGAAAAAATTCGAAAACAAAATTTTGTTCTCGATTTCCATGAAATTCACCATATAGTATAATTTGAACCCAAAAAAAAAGGAAATTCCATTCATTTAACAATTTGATGAGCAGCTTTCGAGATATCGTCTGAAATTGAATTCTACGAGGCATGAAATCGTACAAAGACGTCATATCTCGAAAACTTTCCCCATTAACGCAGTTTGTTAATGATGAAAAAGAAGGACTTATGCTGGAAAAATCGAAAAGTGTATAAGGTGTAAAATTATAGTAAATTAATTTTACTACAATTTCGTTCGTTTCGTATAATTTTTTCTGTTACTATTTCAATTCGTATTCAACAATATCTGAAAAAAAGCTATGGTTGTCAACGGGTTACATCTCTGGAATGTTTCTGATATCAG
Source organism: Nineta flava (assembly GCA_963920215.1). Lineage (NCBI taxonomy): Eukaryota > Metazoa > Arthropoda > Insecta > Neuroptera > Chrysopidae > Nineta > Nineta flava. The sequence goes on along the minus strand of OY986040.1, from coordinate 10,434,454 downwards.
AAACCAAAAATAATAATTCATTTATGTATGAAAAATATCATATTTTCACAAGCTCATCAAATATGAAAATGAATGAAATATAATAATTATAATAAATAATAAAATTAAAATTTTCGTTTATTTATAAAATTTTAATATAATTAATATTATAAAATAAACTGAATACATAGACGTATTATATCGGGTGTTTTTTTTTTAGGAGGGTGAGAACTTTAAATAAAAAATAAAAATACAAAATAATTAATTTTATTCATGAAATTTTTCTATGTAGAAATTCAATGTATATTCCATTAATGTTTAAAAATTATTTCGGACATATCGGCTGCTCCTGACGATTTGCAATCTGTCAGTCCAATTTTTATTGACTTTTTCGAGCAAATCAGGTCTTATTTCTGCTAAAACTCGTCCAATGTTGGCTTTCAGGACGTCGATTGTTGCTGGTTTGTACCGTACACCAAAGCCTTAACATATCCCCACAGAAAATAATCACATGATCTACGAGGTCAGTTAACAGGTCCAAATCGAGAGATAATGTTTTATTAAATTTTGTTTTTAACAAATCAATGGATTCACGTGCTGTATGGGTTGAAGCTCCATCCTGTTGAAACCACATTTCGTCTTGATCGATGTTTTCCATGGTTTAAAACAGAAAATCGTTGATCATGCTTCGATAACTTGCTGCAATGACCGTAACGTTGCGTCCAGCATCATTTTTAAAGAAATAAAGACCGATGATACCACTAGCATGCAATCCACATGAAACAGTGACTTTTTCTGGATGCAAAACCATTCAGCTAAAAATGAGCTGCTTCATCACTAAACACAATTTCACGAATTGAGTTTCATGAATTGAAGGCTGATTTTCAAAGTAAATTTAAATAAAAAAATTTTTATTTATTTTAAAGCGTTGTTGTCTTTCCATATTTAATAAATTTATCCCTATCGGAAGTTCTATCATACCATAAAAACAACCTAAATATATATATATATTATATATATATATATATATATATATATATATATATATATATATATAACAGAAAAATTATACGAAACGAAATTGTAGTAAAATTAATTTACTATAATTTTACACCTTATACACCTGCACGATTTTTCCAGCATTATTCTTTCTTTTTCGATTTTCCTCATTAACAAATTTCGTTAATGGGGAAAGTTTTCGAGATATGCCGTCTTTGTACGATTTCATGCCTCGTAGAATTCAATTTCAGACGATATCTCGAAAGCTGCTCATCAAATTGTTAAATGAATGGAATTTTCATTTTTTCTTTTTGGGTTCAAATTATATTATATGGTGAATTTCATGGAAATCGAGAACAAAATTTTGTTTTCGAATTTTTTTAATTTTTTAAGGTACAGAAAAAGTTAAAAAAAATACAACAAATTTTAGTCTTCAATTTAAATGAAAATTAGTTTATTAGATACTGTGAAGCGTAAAGTTGGTATGACGATTTGGTAGATAGTTTTTGAGATTTGTCGTTTTTGTACGATTTCATGCCTCGTAGAATTCGATTTCAGACGATATTTCGAAAGCTGCTAATCAAATTGTTAAATGAATGACATTTTCGTTTTTTTCGGGTTCAAATTATATATATATATGTATATATATATATAAATATATCCATATAATATATATATATATATATATATATATATATATATATATATATATATATATATATATATATATATATATATATATACATATATATATATATATATATATATATATATATATATATATATATATATATATATATATATATATATATACATATATATATATATATATATATATATATATATATATATATAATTATATGGATATATAATTATAAAATGATTCTCTCTAATTAGTATTTAATAATTAGTATACACACTAAAGATGAAAAGGGCGTTTAATTTTTTATGTTTTGAAAAATATATTCAATACTACCATCTGACCTACATATATATATATATATATATATGTACTTCCTAAAATAAATGAAATATATATTTATATATAACATAAAACGATGAAGGCGAAAGACATTTAATTAAAATTTTCTTTTATCACAATTTTCTTTTTGAGTATTAATACAGAAATAATAATAATGTGGGGTTCAAATAATTAATTGATCCCATTATTAGAAAATGTTTTATTCAAGTATAAGATGATTATATCGTTAAAGAGTTGATGATAGTGTTAGTGCCCTCCTCTCTGTACACAAAGAAGGTAGTAGTAAGTAATACTCTATGCATGTTAAATATATGTTCAACTCTTGAAACGCAAGTAGAAAACAATGTTCGGGGTTCCTCATTTTTATAAAAAGTTTAAAAAAAAAATTTTTATTTCACATGGATTTGTTCACTCTATAGATTTAACTCATTTCAATTTTTCAAATTATTTAACTTTAATTCTATAGAAACAATTTTGCATACTGAGAAAAAAATTATAAATAGAAATTTAAAACAATCTGTACTCTATTTATGTGTAAATAGAATAGAAAGAAAAATAATAAATATTTGTTGTTGATATAAATTAAAAGTACATACACTGCCAAAAGTTACATAAAATTTTGTCACGGGTCGATCTGATGAAGGTTCGCAGGCTTTTTACTGAACTTATATTATACGATATAATTTTATGAGATTCATTTGTTCTTAGCTAGTTTTGTACGATATAGTATTACCCAAATAAATTGAACCTCCAGTTGCAACATTCTAGGTTCCCCTGCAATTAGAATATACCGTGTGTGTTAAATATTATTTATTGCTGGCTGGCCGTGTGGTTACTGTGTGGAGTCAGTTAGGACACATGAGAGTGGGTGGTTAAATATGTTCATTGAATTCTTAACTTTAGTATGTGCATCACAAAATCCCCACTATTAAATGACAAACAAACTACCATACGCATAGAGTATACCTATACACTATCCAGTTGTTTATATGTGTGAGATGACTCTCATTACATGCATACTGACTGACTCCACATAGTAACCACACGGCCAGCCAGTAATAAATAATATTTAACATTGATTCTTTATTGGCAAAGCTTTCCAACACACACGGTATATGGCTTGACTATTTAAAATATTTATTGCATTCGTACAGTATATTTTTTGTAATAAACGAATGTACAAAATGATTGAAGCTTGATTTTTTGTTTACATGTAGTTGAAGTGCATATAAATCAATTATAAAAGTTTCAGGGAGGGCGGGAAGTAGTCACGGGGTCTTGAATTAATTATTTAATGTTAGTGTTCGAGTTTTAATGCATTGCTCTTAAGGGGAAACCCATATTTTTATATATTTTGATAATTTTCACTTAAGGAATAAAATAAGACGAATAAAAAAAAAACGACACAATAGAAAATAGAAATATTAATAAAGAGATTGATCCAATTAAATTCCGATATGACGGGGCTTAAAAAAAGATAATTAACAAACAACTGAGATTTCGGGAAAATTTTATTTCTGTCGGCGATAGTTTAATTACCCGAAATTTAAATAAGTTAAATTAAATTTTAATTTTAAATTACGATTAAAAATAATAAACATTATTGTGGACATTTATGAATGTACTGTATAAGATTTTGATCAGCGCTCGTACATCCTTAAATAATAAATTGTAAATCCAATTTACACCAATAAAATATATAAATAAAAAAATTAAAGGACATAAAAACACTTTGATGTATTGAAATATATTATAAATTTAATTTCAGTAAACATAGAGAATAGAACGAACGAATCGGTACGTATTTTGTTGATATGACAAACATTATTATATGTACAAAACGTCAATCACAACGTTATATAGAAAAGTGTATGTGCATACCAATCCAGGTAATTTCATTTAAATGAAAAATATCCACCATTAACTTTGATCATATATATATATATATATATATATATATATATATATATATATATATATATATATATATATATATATATATATATATATATATATATATATATATGTTTGTGGACGACTATAGGTGCTACAGACGAGTATGCTCACATTACAGGCACGGCATTTTTAGTCTAAGAGGAACAACGTGAATTTACATCCGACAAAGATCATGCATTAAACCTAAAAGGACTTTCAGCATGAAATCACTCTTCGTCAGATTTTGCTCAGTTTTTTTTTTCACAGACTAAAAATTACGTTTTCTAATAAATCCCGAAGTTTCAGAATTTTTGGCCGTTTAGAACGATCTCGCGTTCTAAATTCATAACAAAGTCATCATTTTCTCTCATTCACTCTCATTAGAAGCATGTAAAACTTGATGCCCACCCAACTATTATCTGTTGTATTTAAAAAATACTTGAGTAAAAATAAATATTTATCAAATAAATAAAAAATTTCATAATTACATAAATATCTATGTGTTGTATATGTGTGTATACCGTCTGTTTAGTTTACATCTTCGTATCATAGATCCCACGAGTATGAGAGAGTACATATGTACATATACATTAAGCAATGTGTATGAGAAGGAGGTCTTATAGGTTTGATAAACAAGCATATTTTTCAAAATAGTGAATAATATTCATAACGAGTATGAGAGAGTACATATGTATATATTAAGCAATGTGTATGAGAAGGAGGTCTTATAGGTTTGAGTGGTTGGTGACTCGAACAGTTATGAAAAATATGATTCTTTATCAAACCTATAAGACCTCCTTCACATTGCTTAATGTATATGTACATATGTACTCTCTCATACTCGTGAGATCTATGATACGAAGATGTAAATTAAACATAGTGTATGTATTTGTTCAATAATAAAAGCAAACCGGTTTTTGTTCTGATTATACAAGACAGTGATGGAACTACCTTAAATTTTATAATTAATTTGTGCCTTATTGATTCGGTTTTCGAAAGAATGTTTCTGATAAAGGTTTTTCATTGTAAATATAGGAACAACATTTATTCGAATTTTTTTTTTTTTGAAAACCGAATGCATAAGGTACAAAAAGTTAACTCGATTTTAAAGTTAAAGATTGTTTCTTTATTTATATTTAATAATAATTGGACGTGCTTTTCTATTTCGGGGGGAAATAAATTTACCATAAGCTCTTCGACTATGATTAGTTTATTAAAAAAGAAATCTATATATAAATAAAAATAAATTTGATTATTTTCAAACAGATATCACATCGGTTCAATATTATTAGTTTTATAAGTTTTAACCTCTATATACAGACCACGATGTACTGTGTACTGTAATGGCGTACTATGTTTTCAACGTGATAGGTACCTTCATGTACAACATATCTCGGGAATGAATAGTTTCTTTTGTAAATTCAATTAAACAAATAAAAGTAATTTACGTAAATGTATATTTTTATTTATGACCATAGTTTCGGTAACATAGTTCCTTCTTCAGAAAAACTATTAACTATTATCTATTTAGTAGGATCAGAGTTATTGAAATTTATCTAGGCCAGGCCATGTTTACCAATACATTTAGTATATCACGTTTACGAATAAAAAATTCGTTACGCAGGAGCTGCTTTACAATTTTACACAATTTTACACAACTGGTCACAATTTTAGTCTGATCAAAATGAAATGTCCTATATGATTTTAGTATTTGCAAGGCCAATTTTATTAATAAATGACATACGTCAAGGGGAAAGGAGGGCATAAAGAAAGCAGAAAAAAACAAATATTAAATATCTTTCTTAATATTACAACAATCGAAAAATACGTAAGTAATAAAGCAGTAGAAAATCATCTTTACTACAATTCCAAATCATGTTTACTACATTTTTGCTCAAACTCTAATGTGTACAGATATTAAGGAATTTAATTTTCAATATTAAACCGTCAATATTTTTGTAAATATTAGTGTAACAGAAAAAATTATAAGAAACAAAATTACAGTAAAATTTAGTATTTACAACTTTACTTCTTATAAATTATTCGATTTTTCGAATATTAAGGGAAATATGTCAAATTTTGTGTTTCCCCTTTTCTTTAAACCCCCCTTTCCCGTTATCCGATTTGACCCATTCACGAACTAGACCTTTTGAATACCAAAAGCGCCTCAAATACCAAATTTCATTACAATCAGATTAAAATTGTGACCGCTAGAGCGATTACATATATATATATCTATATATATATATATATATATATATATATATATGTATATATATATATATATATGTATATATATATGTCCATGGATATATAAATTTTATAGATGGTGGATTTTCGACATCCACTAGGATCGATGGATATTTGAAGAAATTTTTGCAAAATTACGAGACCACTTCAGGAAATTCGCTAAAATGATAGATATATCTTTGATAATGTGGCTCATAATTTTAATATTCTTCTTTGATCAGAAACATGACGTAATAATGATGAAGACATTCCTGTACCTAATTTCAACTGTATAGTCAAATTTAAATATTTAACAATAAGATTTAACTGGCAATGTAGCTATTTACTAAAATTATAACGATCATTCATATTTCGCTCTATAAAATTGTCTTGTATTTCAATATGCACAAATCATAGCATACAAAAATTATTATCCACTGAAGCGTGGGGTTACTCATGTGACAGACTTACTTGTTGTCTGTTTTTCCAGCATCTAATTTATGGATATATAAATTAAGTCTGTCTATTTTTTACTAAGTCTTTCAAACACTGTGCAATAGACTAGGGTTGAAAACATCAATCGAAAGGGTGTTACAGCAGTTGACTGTTATATCACTGATTTGTTCCATGCTGAAAATACACTCTGATCGGATTGTCATAACTCGCTAAAAGACGTATAACTTTTAACAATCTGGTGATAAACTCTGGAGTCTGTATATAGAAGTTAAATGAGTGTTCACATCGGTTTTTTATTTTATTTTTTAAATCTATCAATTTTGTATCAGTTTTTGTATCATCGTAGTTGTACTATTACACGTCCCTATGTAGTGGCACTCACTCACTGTCTGATATATTTCAACATAAAGTACCCTGTAATCAGTGTAACTTTGTGTAATAACCTTTGTACATGTGATGTTCATACTGTGCATAAATGTGCATAAATGTGATGTGAAACTAAAAGCATACATTATTTAATCAGTTTGTAACACGATTGATTAATTAACATGATTTCTGCTTGTATTCTTTTTTTTTTTTGGAAAAAATTTTGACAATATATTATTATTCAAAAAAGTTGCATCTATCTAAATGGAAGAGAAACCTCAAAATCGGTTAATTCTATTGTTTGTTTCGTTACTAGTGAGAGCAGCTTTGTTTGACCTGGTGTCTGATAAATTATTACAATCTTATGATTAAAACACTTAGACGAGTTTAAAATTTTGACTATATTTAATTAAGGATGTTCGAAAGAATCACTTTGCGGGGAAAGACGTAATGGGGTATTAAGTGGCTGAGCATGCCCGCAGCGTTACAGATTTAATGTTTGAAACTAGATTTAAATATAGTTCTTTGGTAAATAATAATAGTCGTGAGTTGTGACTCGTAATGTTTCTTTTATTTTAAATAAAAAAGTAAAATCTTGTGTTTTGCTTCTCTAAAATGATAAAATTGCTTATATAATTCATTATTATAAAAAAAAAAATGATTCAAAAATATGTAAGAAAATATACATATTAATAATACATTGACATCAAGATAGTGAGAGATCATATGCATTCCACTACCGTAACATCTCAGGTAGCTCCGAGGCACAGCGAATGCCAGGGGTTGTGGTTTCGATTCCCATTCTAGATGTGTTCGATTTTTCTAATCAAGCATTTAATGTTAAAGAAAGTTATCAATGTTCAGATATATAACTAAAATATCAAATCAAGTAAACGCTAGTCACTTCCGAATAATAATAACCGAATAATATTCCGGTAATAAATTCCGGTATAATATAACCGAAAAGGCAACCATATTACATATAAAATGGTTAATTATTAACAAAAATGGACTTTTTTCTTTGTTTATAAGTGGATCCTCAAATAATCTTGGAAGATCAAGTACTACGTCAAAATCCAGGTCCCCATAAAATACGTTCCCTTACGAACAAAACAAATTGGATCCATTTTTTTCAAAAACGCTTCCTTGTTGAAATACTCGGACGCATTGCTTAAATTGAGCCACCCTGTACATATATATGAAATGAATATTCAATTCAATTAGTTATAACTGATCAATTCGAACTAAATATATATGTGCACGTATATTTTACAGCTTGCGATGCCGACTGCTGTGCGAGGTTGTTCCACACTTTATAATAATTATAATATATAAAATTTTATGAATAAATTTACTTATTTCTCCATTAGAATCATATTTTCCGACAAATTTTAATTAAAACTCAATCAATACGTAGTATAATGAAAGCAATAAGTAGAGTTTGGAATGAAAAAAAAAACAACCACTTCTTTAAACGGTTTTTCTTTTGCACCACTGAACTCAACTCAGCATGGTCTGAAACATTGAACGTTCAGTATTTCAATTGCACTCATTGCCTGGCGGGGACATATTTTCAATTTAAGAATTATTAAATACTAGCGTATACCCGCAGCTTCGCTCACGATTTATTGTTATATCTCCGGCTCCCGTCATTTTAAGACTAAAAATCCTCATTGTAAATTCTCAGGGCTTCCACTACTTCAAAAGTTTATTGTTCCCGTCGCTTCCACTATCTGTATAAATAAATATTAAATGCTGTTTTTTGGTAAGCGCCTAATTTTTGAACGCAAAATTCTCACGCCGCGTTTCACTCTGTTGAGGGTCAAAAACTTGGAAACAAGTATTTTATGGTGTATAACTGAAATAACAATTTTGATGTCTCATAGAATGGAAATGACTTCCTATTTTACCCAGTTAAGGGTTGATTTTCTAAAATTGCTCAAACACGTACCAATATCTTTAGCCTTTATACCAATTTTCATGTTTCTTACTTAAAAAACGGCAGCCAAATAAAAAGATACACCTCCTAATTTTAACTCTAATTTTAGGAGTTGATTTTCTAAAAATCCTTCCTTAGTGCACTTCTAAAGAGCATATCTTCCGGATTTCATCTTGCTTACTCCAATAGTTTCAGCTGGACGATGATGAATCTGTTAGTCAGGACATGCAATTTTATATATAATAATAATGGGGTTTTACCTCCGTTCCTGAGACTACAAAGGCTGCCCACTTCATAATGCTTGAAAACTTTATTTTTACCATCTATTAAAGATGTGGATGGAGAACGAGGAATCAACTTGGATAAGAACTATACTGATATTTATTTGGAGTTCGTGAAGGAAATTGCAGAAAACCTCAAAGATGCAAAGAACAAAACCAAATGGAAAGAAAAGATCTAGGAATGGAATTTTTCATGATAATATGGGGAAACAAGCCAAAGGAAATCGGGATCATACTTAAATGATCCAAACGAATACCCCTCTACACAGAGGGAGGCCCCTACTCTATAAAGAGTGCCACAAAGCTTTATTATTATTATCGTTATCGCAGTTCAAGAGTGCAAGTGATATACAAAATGGCGATACCACGGATTACCATGTTTTGCTTGTTAGAATGTGAAAGTGAATGATTAAGAATATATGTTCTGCTTGTACAAGTTCTTTCACACAATATTCAATGCTTCTGTTTTTCAGTTCAATGACTTTCTGTACACAGAGTTCACAGTAATAGAGAATTGGTTTTTTTTTTTTTTTTTTTAAATTTAATATTCGAAGATAACAAACGGCGACTTATTTTTTTTTTCCCAAACAAATACAATGTTTTTTTATTTTATTTTTTATTTTAACGTTGAAAATTGTCTCTGATAATGAAAATAACGTCACTTTCATTTCCTTAAATGACACCTTTTTTTTGCTATATTGAAATATAGATATTTTCATTTTTTCCAATCAGACGACAGACAGAATGAATGTAGAAATCTCTCAATATATAAACTATAAATATATATATATATATATATATATATATATATATATGTATTTCAATTTTTTTCCAATCTAAAATTAAAATCTGGTTCATGTATTCTCTCTGCACACAAATGAATGCAATTTTATGTTTTATACAGTTGTAAGTCTTTATCGAATAGAATTTTTACTTGGTAAAAAAAAAATCTGCTGAAAAACTCTCACATGACTTCTATACATCAATTTAACAAATCTATTTATTATACATCAGTAATATAGTCGTCATTATTCCCGTCACGCGTAGGAATATGTAGGAATGTAAGAATATACCAAGATATCCTGATATATTCGATGTAAAACCTACGTTAATAAAAATTAAATAAAAAGATATTTTGTTAATTTAAAACAAAATTTCTAAACAAAACAAAAACACTTACTTTGCGTAAATTTCATCACTATTTTTATTGTGACATATGTTTCAGTCTGTATGACCATTTACAAAACACTGTTCTATACAAAAACATTTACTTCGTGTAAATTTCACCAGTATTTCAATTGTTGACATATGTTTCAGCCTGTATGACCCTTTTCGAAACACAATGTTTTGATATGTAGTAATGTAGGAAACACAATGTTTTGAAAAAGGGAATGCCGACTGCCAAAACATATGTCAACAATTAAAATAGTGATGAAATTTATTTGAATTTTATTTGCGTGTGAACAATATTTCACAGAGTAAATCTCCAAACAATAGAAGTATCTAAACGTATGTTTATTTTTTGAAGAAAATATGTACTGTACTCATAAAAATTTAAATTATGAAGACATCTTAGATTTAGAATCGAGTACATGACAAATTCAACCTAGAAGTAGAATATATACACACATTATTGAGCTTTATTTATTTCGTTTACTTAATTATTATAATACAAAAGTTATTTATCGTATTTTGTACCTTAAATTTTATATTTTTGATTGCCATTTCTGGATTGTAGATTTCCATCAAAATCTGGATTTTGCATTCTTCAATACGATAACATCTTAATTTTAATCTGGATTTTGCATTCTTCAATACGATAACATCTTAATTAAACATTTTTTTTTATTTACTTCTTTCACTAGTACTTTACTTTTTCTAACAAATTTAGAACAGTATTAAACCTAGATAGATTGATAGATTGTATAGGCTGCCCTGGATGGAATACACTTCATCCATAAGATCCATTGTGATGCCTAAGGATGTAAGGAAAGAGTGGAGTGGAAAAGAATTTTGGTGTATAGACTAGGAATTTGTGAGATATGCGGTTGCAGCTGGCTATGATAGGAATTATGCCGATATTCATCTGGAGTTCGTGAAGGAAACTGCAGAAAACTTTCTTAAGCATAGCCGGTTACTTCGTTCTTGTCCATACACCAATGGTTTAGTCAATTAACTGCCCTTTTATTTCTAAATAATTGACAAACTGCCGATGTCGGGATTCAAATCCATAGCCTCCTAGTTTCCAAGTAGGCATACTGCGTAGAGATAATGCCTTGGACTGCTCGCCCACTTGGACTGGTACATCCGTTCTTGAGATATCTTGTTCACATACAGACATGAATACATATTATATACATACACACAGCATCACCAATGGTCTAAATTGTAGACTCTTAAATGTGTTTTTTGGTGTCAGACGATCTCATAACGTTCTGTACATACATATAGAGGTTAAAATAAATAAAATTTGTTCTTATTTCTATATGTCTGTAATACTGAAATTTTCCAATCGAAAAATACAGTGAAATACTCGTATTTTCATAAATTTATTCATTTTTTTTACAAAGGTAGTAATATTCTCATTAATTAGTGGAAAATGAAATGATATATTTATAAGTATTTTTAATTTTCCTAGAATTTATTATTTAATTTTATATTTTAACTTCAAAGTTAACTTTCTATGTTTTCTAAAGCTTGAAAATGTATGATGGAGTATTTTTTTCGACTAATTAGGATGGTAACATTGTAAAAGTACTGGGAGGAAGGGGGAAGAAAGCAAGAAGAATGTTGGCTGTCTCTTCTTTTGATCCATTTCAGTCAAATTTTATTCGATTTTGAATTTTTTTTTCAAATCCGGTAAATTTAATTTTGATAGTATAACCGATATCTCTTTAAACATTTGAAGATGCTGTATAGACATGTATCATGTATCTCGAAATCGATCAACTGTAGACAATTCTATATTTCATCAATAAAATATCAAACAATTTTCATAAAAATCTTAGCTGTGGTAAAAAAAAATTTTTCGTGTCGTCACCAAAATTCAATAAATAGCACGAAACAAAAGTACATCGCATTTGGGCCTTCGATTACGTGAAATATTTACAAGGCTATTCAATTCATTTGTTTCGTGCTTTTTTCGTTGTCGGGTTTTAGTTTTTTTCCCAAACTCAATACATATTTGAAAATTTTTCTTTGTTGCTTAGCGTATTATGCAAGTCGTTATCCGCCATTTTGGATTTAAGATGATTTAAAATCCGCATATCATAGACTTTAAAACGAAGCTCATCTGTCATAATATGATAAGTAGCTGATAAAGTAGCAAAACAAAGAAAAACTTAAACATTATATTTGAAATAAAATTTCAAATTCGACCCCTTTACCTAGATCAGTTTTTTTTTGTATTATAAATACGTATTTCGACTACAATGTAGTCATCATCAGTATAAATTAGTTAGTCGTAATTTACTCTTTGACAATTTGAAATAGAGAGAAAGAAAGTCGAGATCAATATACAAAAATAAAAATAAATAGAAAATTAACTAAATTAAAATATACTTAATTTAAAATATAATAAATTTTAAATCATAATGAAATTACTCTTGTTAAAATTTCTTTCATTCTCATTTATTCCTGTTACCTTACTCTTATTAAAATTACTCTTATATTGTCTCAGGATATGTTACTCGTCGCTAATTTGGTGACAATTTCACCTGTAGTCGAAATACGTATTAATAATATAAAAAAACTAATCTAGGTATAGGGGGCGAATTTGAAATTTTATTTTTAAAGAATAACTTACTAAATTATAAAGTTTTAAAAATATAGTAAGGGAAAACTTACGAAATAAATTTCAACCAAATTTTTTCTTACATTTATCTATTTACCCCTCATTAATTTTCTAAGAAAAAATTTACATAATAAATTTATATTCATTTTCAAATAACTCGGTCCTTTATTTCATATCATGACTTTTCAAGGAAAAAATATAATAAATAGCTAAATTTATAAGTCCTTATTAATTTTCTTAGGCGAAACTATTATATTTAGAATATCTCCGAAAACTCGGCCCGTTTTTACATTTATGTTTTTGATCGGATGTATAAATACAATTTAATTTATGTTGTCTTATTGCAGAGAGAATACCATGTTATAATATAGTGTTAGAATATTATTATACATTAACGTTCGTTGCCACATATGTGATAAGTAACAAACCTCATGTGTGATAACTATCAATCAATTATATCGATCATGTATCTGACACATGTGTAGAATAAAATAACTTTAGACATACACATCGTACGCTGGCTGCTAAACTGTATGTATTTCATGCTGTGTATAAAGTGTATTATATAGCAAGCAGCAATAGGCTACTATCATGAGTCTGTATACAACGTACACTGCATATTATATTAAGGCAGGGTGATATGTTAGCACCTAGAAAACTTTGGCAGATGATGGCTTATGTCTGCGCAGTATGCAGTACTTGGAAACTGGGATGGATCATGGGTTCGAATCCCGATATTGAACGGACGAGTTCGTTAATGGGTAAAATCGGACAAGAGAAAAGGAGGGTTTAAAGGGAAGAGAAAACACAAAATTTGGTATATCTGTCTTAATGTTGGAAAAATGTCAAACAAGTTGTAAAGGTAAAAGATAGTTATATTAAATTATTATTATTTAAATAAATAATAAATATATGTGAAAGATATAATTGATCTTTATTAATTTGATTTATGAAATATTATTTTTATTTATATGCAAATTACCATGGTTGTTAACATTCAAAGCAACCGTGATAATAGAAGGAAGTTATAGTTGTTATGCAACAGATAAAAATTATGAACAAAATTATAATAATAATTTAATGAAGAAGCGATACCGCTACATACTTCCCCCCATCAACTAATAAAGAAAAACGACTAGAAAAAGGTTGTAACATAAAACAACCTTGTTCATTCGGAAAAAACTTTAATAGTTGATGTACAAAGTAAAGTTATTGATAATTCATTTTACTATAATTTTGGTTCTTATCATTTTTTCTGTTACCTTAATAATGACAGAAATATTTTCGAATTAAAATTGAAAGTTAAATTCCTAAATATCTCTGTACACATTAGAGTTTGAGAAAAAATAATTAGGTAATGAATTGTAGCAAACATTATTTTCTACAACTTTACTTCTTATATATTTTTCGATTATTCTAATATAATGAGAGATATTTTATGCCCGGCTTCCCTTTAGCCCATTTCATTTATTTTAAAAATTGGACTTGCGAATAACAAAATCACATCATATACAACATTTCATTTTGATCGAGAATCTCAGAAAATATATTTTAAATTGAACAAATATTTGAAATGTACCTTAAACAAATTTTTATATTTGACTATAGTTTCTGAAATATAATTCTTTCTTCAGAAAAAATATTAATTTATGTTGTTTTTTAACCCGACTTCCAAAAAGGAGGATGTTTCTCAATTCGTCTGTATTTTTATTTTTTTTTATTTTTGTTACCTCAGAACTCCGTCATTTATGAACCGATTTTGAATTTTTTTGCCAATTTTAGTTCACCAAAGCAAAAATTTTTAAATATATATGTACAATTATTGTTATTTTTGGAGGCAGTGTCCAGAAGTTATGTGAATTTCTCTATGTTGACACCGCCTCCAAAAATAACAATAATTGTACATATATATTTAAAAATTTTTGCTTTGGTGAACTAAAATTGGCACAAGAATATGCAATTATTTTTTTACTTTTTAGTGCATCTTTTGTTATAGAATATTTGATTTTAGAAGTCGGGTTTCCATTTTGTCAAAATAGGTTTTATTTTGTTTAAGAAAGAACTGTGTTTTCAAAACTGTACAAAAATAAAAATATTTTTTAACGAAAATTCCAAATTTTTATTATTTGAATAATTATAATGGATTAACGACCAATACCCAATACATAAAGAAGATATAGATATAATATTGATAGTTTTTTGGTGCGCTATATACATCAGCTTGTATATTCCTGCTTATAAAACGATTTACGTTTTTGTAAAATTACGTCACTCATAAATGTAAGTAGATTGATAATTGAAGTTTGTGGTTTAAATTATGTAACCGTCAAAAACATTAAAGTGTAATTTGTATTTATTTTTTGTATTATCGTTTTAGCATTTATATATTCCATAACACAAATAAAAAAAAATCTGGTGTTAGACACTCCACTACAAAAAATAAAAAACACTTCTTAATATAGAACCTACAGAGACATCATTTATTCACATTTATTCCAATGGAATTTTAATTAAATATTTTACAGCAGCAATAACGTATGTTTAAACTGAAATTGTGGGATAGATAGATAGATTGTAGAGGCTGCCCTGGACGGGCTACACTTCGACCATAAGGTTCATTGTGATGCCTAAGAATGTGAGGATGTGAAGGGAGTGGACGGAATTTGTTAGTAGACTAGGAATTGGTAGGATATGCGGCTGCAGCCAACTCTGATATGAACTACGCCGATATTCATCTGGAGTTCGTGAAAAAAACTGCTGAAAACCTTCTCACGCATAGCCGGATACTTCGTTCTTGTCCATATGCCGACAGTTTAGTCAATTAATCCCCCCCCTTTTTTTTAAATAATTGACAAACTGCCGATGTCGGGATTCGAACCCATAGCCTCCCAGTTTCCAAGTATCCATACTGCGCAGGCATAACGCCTTAGACCGCCTGGCTTCTTGGAATGGTAATCTTGGGATAACTATTCATTGTCTGACAAAAAGATTTAGACAAAATTTGTTTGAAAACAACATTAGAAAATATTTTGTAAAAGAACGTTTCTTCTGGATTTTACGGTTTTAATGGTAGATATTTTCAACACATAGTTTGAGGGCGGAATGGATTAATTTGGCCTATGTATTCAGCGCGTCATCAATCGTCAGCATTCATTACAATTGTAAATAGAATATGTTTACATCATGCCTGAGTGAGTCCCGTACTCAAAACTCTTTTTAAAACTGTATAAAATGAAATTATTTGTAGCAAATGTATCCGTTTCCTGACACATATCTAATTGAGAGTCCTGCAATTACATGCAATTACAGAATTCTTCTCATATTTATAAGGAAGTGTTTTTATTTTCTGTTGTTGTTGTAAATTGATTAAAATTGAAGTAATTTAATTTTATAGGAAACAAAAATTATATTTATAGCAAGATAACTTTGCCATATTAAAAATTATAAAATAAAAATAAAATTAGAACAAATATAATATAGGTCAATCAAACATATCAATAGATCATGTTTCAACTATAACTGCTACATAGATTCAAATGTGTATATATGTATATATGTATGTATGTATGTATGTATTTATAAACATTTTATATAATCAGGTCACATAAAAGCCAAGTAATATGTATATATGTTGTGATAGTAATAATTTAAAAAAAATTCTTTCATCGATTTCTAGCATTTATTTTATTGCTAGATCGAGCACTGTCCAGTTCTAAGTCTACTCTAGTCTTTGTTCGAATTGTTTCACACTCATATATCTCAGGTTAAGTACAATGAACACCAATTCATCAATTATTCCAAAATTTAAGTTTTTATCTGAAATGGCTACTGGGGTTGTTCATTTAACGATTGTCAAAAACTCTCTAGGTCATTTTGGTAGAGCTAAAAACTTGGTAGAAATGTAGGTCTAAGGGTAGACTATAAACTAAAAAGTAGAATATTCAATTTCCGAATCGGTTTGAAAAGACATAATTATTATTAGCTTTGCAAAAATAAAACTTTTATCGCAGAAAATCGACTGTTTTTGTCTTATTTATTTATCATCCGAAAACACAAATTAAAAAAAAAATATGGTCTTTTTTTATGGTTTATCCAAATTATCAAAAAATAAAATTATTCGGATCGGGTACGGTCCCAAGTATTCGGGATAGTTGGAGGTCTATGATACCATTATAAATCGTTAATTTTGTAGCTATTATAGACTATAATATATTTTTTATTGATCATAAATTAACTAAACATAAATTTAGTATAAAGTACAAACAAGATGCCTATTCTCAAAAATATCTAGTGACACCTATGTGAGGGCCTAATCATTGCAATATTTGCTTTGAAAGTATTTTGAATTTTATTCTTTTGATATTTTTATTGCACGTTATATATTTTCCAAGTTAAATGGCTACTGAGAAAAACCACTCAAACGATTGGCCCTCATATAGATATCACTACCTATTTTCGGAAACTAAGCAAGAACTTGGTCCTTTTTTTAAATATACGTGTTTAATGAAATTCTTCCATTGATTCCATATATATTCATTTATACACATATACACATATACATACATTTATATATATATATATATATATATATATATATATATATATATATAAATATATATATATATATATATATAAATATATATACATATATATATATATATATATATATATATATATAAATATATATATATATATATAATTATATATATATATATATATATATATATATATATATATATATATATATATATATATATATATATATATATATATATATACGGTTTGAAACATGCTTAGATTTTTAAATTATCAGAAAAATTTATAATCAAAAAGTGTACGTGGCTATGCAATTTACATTGCGCGGTAGTCAACAACTCTGATTCCAAAATTAGCTCATTTCATAGAATACATTATAATATTTTATTTATTTGATTCGTTTAATCTTTAAGCACGTTGAAGAATGCAGCAACAAATTTCTATAAAATTTGCTTGTTGTTTACATTTATCTTTAACGTTTAATTTCAAATAAACAACAATTAAAGATTTTCAGATTACAACAATCAGCAACAAATCTTAAAAGTGAAACAAGATTATGTCACCAAAAATCGATCAAGCGTAAACTATACTGGTACAATTAGAATTCCATGAAAACTAAAATTGATGTTTTGCATAACATAATTGTTTACCATTTTTTAGAAATAGGTAGACCGCAACACATTAATGTTTTGTGTATAAATGTAAAAACAATGAAAATGTGTACCAGAAATCAATTTAATTGTTTATAACAATGGGTTACGCTGCAATTTTCGTTCAATCTAACTTAGGTACTATGTTCATGATTTTTTTGAACGATCTTTTTGGTGAAAAAGGTAGTAATAAGTAATTTCAAATGTGCCTTCTGAAAATAGTTTGTTTATTTGTGATGGATTATTATTTGAGGACTGAAAAGTATTTAAAATCTGGGCACCCAATTATGGTCTTTAGCGGTCTCGCAACTACAATCGCAATTTACAATACGACTTTGGAATCAGAGATAGTGTGCTTTCAGAGTCAACCAAATATTGAGTACTTTCATGTAAGAGATTGTACATGGAGATTGTACGGCGATGATGTTGTGTGATTGAATTGGATTTTATGATTAATAGAGCTACTGGCCAACTCAACAATAGGAGCTCTTAGAATTTTTGTTGAATGTTTATTTGAATTTTTATCTCGCGTATTTAATTTAGAAAAAGAACACGGAAAAACACACTTACATGCTCTGGTAGCATGCTTTCTATGGTACCAACAAACAATATTCAACTTCAACATTCTCAATGAAGCTGGAATTTTAATAATATTTTTGGCTTAACCCAATGAGATTTTCTGGGATACCATGTAGATTCCATGAAAGAATCATACCTATTCCTTCCAAAGTGGAATCTATTTCAAATTTTCTTATTCCGACCAATCAAAAATCACTCCGAAATTTTCATTAAATGCAAAAGTTTCTAAAAGAAGGTATATTTAATTTTAGTAGCAAAACCGATACAGCCACAGTTAGTTTGTAGCGGTATCGCATTTTTTCAATTTCAATTTAATTTTCTATTAATTAAATTCTTTACTATTAATTTTCAATTTAATAAAGATCAATTATATCTGTCATTCATATTGAATTATGACATATTATATTATATTTATATGTAAATTATCAAAGTTGTTAACATTCAAAGCAACCGTGATAATAGAGAGAAGTTATAGTTGTTAAACAACAGATAAAAATGATAAATAAAATTATAATAATAATTTAATGAAAATGCGATACCGCTACAAGTTCATGAGTAGAAGCTTCTTTTTAAAAGAAAATTAAAAGAAACTTTGTAAATTAAATATGTCTACAATTGGCGCATCACACTCTATTTCTATGCTTAACTTCAATTTACGTCGAATAGTTTTAGAGAAAGTCGCCCGTGTGGGACAACGGACTTCTTCAACGGAAATCTTTAACAGAACACTGTTTATTCATCTGAAAATATAAATTCTGATTCTGTATGGAGTGATAAGGATTTTTGTGACATACTGTATATATGCTAGTCCAATAGAAGCAACCTATCTTTTTCATGGCATAGTATGTACAAATGTCGAACAAAGTCGAGCTATCATTTCAAAATTTTATAATTGATCTTTTCGGGAAAATATTTCGAACAAAAGTTGTTAGTATAGTTGAACAACTTTTATTCGAAACATTTTTTTCGAAAACCGAATAAATACAGCACAACCTCAATTATACAATTTTTAAATTTTAGCTCGACTTTTGACGTTGATTGTACATATTGTTCACAATTATAAATTTAAAAAGAACACATTGGATTATAAATAATTAAATAATCACTCAACATGTTCAATTTCGATGTATTCTTTTTGTCTCACTGATGCTGTGATGATTGTGTATAAGTGAATACCCCTAGAACAAACACAATGCTCTGTATATATATACTAAAGTGTAAAACTATAAATGAAAAAGTCTCATGGATAAGTTGGAATAATAAAATAATCAGAATAAATCACAGAATGCAAAACAATTATTTATTCATATAATCGCATATAAAAAGGAAATGCAGTTGAAAAATATATGTGTAGAGGAATATTCATTCATGTTTATATCAACATAGGTGGGTACATAGTTTTAATATCATTATTGTTTTTTTTTTTTTTTAATTACAAAAAAGACGTTTTTTAGCATTCCGTATTTCAGTAGAAACAAGCCATACTGTGGATTTGTCCCAAAGTGTTACAATTCTAAGTGCGACTCGTGAGATACACACGATCAATTTCCCAGTACTTTTATTTAAGCGAATTTTTTGTAAGGAAATAGATCTCGTACCAAAGTCAAAATTTTTTCAAGTGCCCATTGACATTACCTTGTAGATGTCGAAAATCAGCGTCTCTAAAATTTATTTATATTATATATATATATATATATCTATATATATATATATACATATATATATATATTTATATATATATATAGATATATATATATATATATATATATATATAGATATATATATATATATATATATTCTCGACCGTTCAAATACCAAAAGCACCCAATTTTTTCCCAGTTGCATTACATACATATATATATATATATATATATATATATATATATATATATATATATATATATATATATATATATATATATATATATATATATATGTATGTATGTAATGCGACTGGGAAAAAATTGGGTGCTTTTGGTATTTGAACGGTCGAGTTCGTTAATGGACAAAATCGTACGAAAGGAAAGGGGTCCTACAGAGAGGGGAGAGGGGGTGCTAAGAGGGAGAGGAAACGCAAAATTTGGCATATCCCCTCACCAAAGGCAGTATTATTCATCTTTGAAATCCTAAAACATAGACAACAAATTTAAAGTAAAAAAATGTTCCTTTTCTAAAAATAAACAACTTTTGTTTGTAATTTTTTTCCCAGATTCTCAGTATATACTGGGTTTTTAAACAACTCAGTTATTTTCACTTGTTTAAGTTAAAATTCTCGGTGTAGTGGTAAGCATTTTATCACTAGCAGAAATCTAGAGAACTTCATCTCTAGGCACACATCATTCGATAATTATACTGCCAATACCTTGCAGTTGCGAGACTATGCAACAATGGTAAAATAGCTGCGAAGCAATTCGTAATTCCGATAGCGAATATGCCTGATCTTATCTTTTGGGTTTCTCTGAATTTTCTCCACTGTAGTTTATTTGTTAACATTTGGTGGAAGCGATGGGAAAAGATTTGCTATTTGTAACGGGTTTTTTTTTGGTCTCATTCAATGACGATCGAACACATTTTGATTTTCTAATATAAATGGATCCGTCCGAAGACTCTCATATATTCTCAGTGAATAGCGAAAAATTGGAATCACTATTTGATATACTTCAAATTCGTATATTTTTGAAACTGATAGGAAAACTTGATAATTTTGAACTTAATGAACGAAATATGTTATAAGAAGCCCATCTCAGCATTTAATAAATTGTACAATATTTCTATGCGACGTACCGCAGTTTACGAACGTTACCACGGTGTTCACATTCCTTACTAGTAACATAGATGTTTTGAAAAAAAAATTGTTTAACATGAACTAGATTGTAAACGAAATCAGTCACATGCAAAATTAAACAAGAATGAAATATGCAGGTTTTTGTTTATATTAATAAATACGTACGTTATATATATATATATATATATATATATATATATATATATATATATATATATATATATATATATATATATATATATATATATATATATATGTATATATATATATAATATAGCTTGTGTTAGCAACGGGAATGCTTTGAAGAACGCATATTAAATTGAATTTTCTGTATTCGAATGTTTTGTATTTTTAATTTTAATAATACAAATTGTTCACATATACTAACAAGGTGTAATATAAATTCTTTCTTGGTAATTTTTCCAATTTAGGTAGCGTTTTAATTATTTCACATCCTTATTATCAATAACGAATTATTTTACAACACAATTTATTTTATAGCATTGAACCCTCAAACCAAATTATCTGAAACATACGAAGAAAATGGAAGTTCCCGTTACTTCCACCAAATTTATATGTAATTTAAAAAAACACAATTTTTCCTGTATCATCTTGAAACGGAGCTGATAATCTTCAAACGACTGAGCATATTGTTATCAACCAAGCACCACCCCCAAGGAAATCAGCTATCTGATAATAATAAAAAGGATTTAAATCGGTTCACGCGTTTGAGAGATACAATGCCATAGACAGACAGACAGACACACATATGCTTCAAAACGAACAAGTGTTGAGCTGCGTTCTATTTATCCTGCCTTAGGAGTGCTATGGAAAAAATATGAAAATATAATTTTACCATGCACGCGTTCACGTAAGACGGAAATGACAGGTGAAGCCCCTCAGAAGATTTAGCTATTCGTAATAGATGGCACTACCATGCAAAATAAATATTTTCGGTATAGATGGTTTATTTTCAGTAATGATTTTTGTATAAAATCATATTAAATCTGTGATTTCAAACCCGGTATTTATGATATATGCAATGATATAGTTTAGTCCCGACTTTGTAACGGATAAAAAAGTGATCATAAAAAAATTTGGTATTGATATTCATAAAATGATCTCATTAATACATTTCCGCATATTATTCGTCCGTTGGTTAACAGGATAAGTCAAAACTGAAACGAAGTGAAACGAGCTGAAATTTTGTGCGTGTGTGTGTGTGCAAAAGTTTTGTAAATGACCAAAATCGGACAGTGTTTCCCCCTGACAGGGAGGAGGGTTTTCCTTCCTTAAAACCGTAAATGATAGAGAAAATATTGAAATTCAAAATGTTAATTTTTTTAAATTAAAAACAACTTTTGTTTGAAACTTTTGTCATAAATTCAGTATATACCGGGTATTTAAACAATTAACAAAGTAAGTTGTTATTTTCAATTATAAGTTTAATAGTCTTAAACAATTTCCACTCTTAGGCAGATTTAACATAATTGTTTTCCGTTACAACGATTCTACAAAATTTGTTTAGCATTCATTCGTTTTAATGAATCAAAATTAAAAGATTTACATTTTTTTGAAATTTGCTTACTTCACTTAATACCTGAAACTGTATAGAAAAATAGTTCGTGCTTTGATTTATAGCTAAATTTGATCAGCAAATTGTTTCTTACATTTTCTTATTAAAATATAACGGAAAGGGGAAAAATAATGAAAGCATTCTTCACTAACGTCATTACAATGAAAACATTGTATACAAAATTCATAAATTGCATTTTAAGAGTTTGCTTTCTTAAACACTGTTCAATATTTCCTAATATTTTCTTGTTAAAAACCATTTATCAAAAATATTTAAAATAAAACGGTGAAAAATCAAGATTTAAAACGCTGCAAATGAATTACACAAGTGTTTATTATTATATGCATACAACGAAATACGGATTTCTTGCTTAAAAATTAATTTCACTACTTCATCATCGAATCGTAAAAAATTCAAACTTTAATTCAATCTTAATTTTCGACTAAATCTAATCGAGAAAAATAATAGGTGGCATCCAGTAAAAGAATACAATTTTCATTCGAATATCAGATTGCTTGTATTTACGAAACGATTGCAATGATTTATTATAATTTGATAATATAATAATAAACTCAAATGGAACTAAATTGTTAAGTGAAAATATTTTAAATCGTTCTTTCTGCGTAAGACATACATAAATGCATGGTAAAATGCTAAATAAATATTATACAATGTATATCTAAAACCAATGATTCTACATTTTATCATAAAACACATCCATTATTTACATTAGAATCAGATTCTGTGAAATTTATCAAGACCAGATCATGTTTATCAATAATATATTTAATATGCAAAGTTTACGAGTCCAAATACAAATGATATCATCGATAATGTGGTTCGATATTATTATAATATTCTTCTTTTATCAGAAACATGGAATAATAATGATGAAGACATTCCTGTGCCTGATTGTACAGTAAAATTGAAATTTGTACAATTTGTAAAAACTGTACAATTTTATCGTTATTATTTACTAAAATAATAACGATCATTCATATTTCGTTCTCTAATGTGTAATCAAGTCTTTCAAATTATAATTTTTACGCGAGAAGTGCCGTTGATTCTGTTCTACCATGAAAAAATGTAGAACCATTGGATTTTCATACAATATATAATTTTTCAATGGTAGTTTTTCACTACTAGAAAGATAGTTTGTAGCGGTTGGCCTGTACGGGCTACACTTCGACCATAAGGTCCATTGTGATGCCTAAGGATGTGGGGATATGAGTGGAGTGGAAGGAATTTTTTGTGTGGAGACTAGGACTCTGATAGAAACAGCCGACTATGATAGGAACTATGCCGATATTCATCTGGAGCTCGTGAAGGAAACTGCAGAAAACCTTCACAAGCATAGCCGGTTACTTCGTTCTTGTCCATACGCCGACAGTTTAGTCAATTATCCGCCCTTTTTTTTCTTAATAATTGAAAAACTGCCGGTGTCGAGATTCGAACCCATAACGTCCCAGTTTATAGTAGACATAATGCCTTGGTTATGTATAATATTGTTTTGTATTTTAATATGCAAAAATCATAGAACACACAAAATTACTGTCCACTGAAAAGTGGAGTCACTTATCGCTAAGCATCTAATGTATGTATATATGAATTTAGTTTTTCTACTGTCTGACTCAAATTTTTTACTCAATTTTTACCCACGCACTGTACAATAGAACAGGATAGAAAACTGTGCAACCAGTTGATCGAGCGAGTACTAAATCAGTCGAGTGTTATATCAGTTATTAATTACATGCTAAAAACACACTTTGATCGGATTTTTCTAGTGCACCAAAAGAAGTAAAAAAATTAATATAAAAATAAATACAATTTTTTTCAGCTTATCGGTTATATGAAATGAATTGACTCACACTTACGACATAAATCAGAGAAAAAGTTGGAGAAATTAAACTAAGCTAATAAAAAAATAATTACGGAAAAAATAACAATAATAATAAAAATAAAAATAATAATAATAATAATAATGAATTGATAAAGTTTCACAGATAAGATAAAAGTCGCGTCGAGTCTTAGTCATAGGTATGGATGGCTATCGCAAAAGAAAAATGATAAATTATAAGTGAAAGAATAGTTATAGCAACTAACTAAGTAAGCAAGCAAGCAAGTAAGGTGGAATGAATTGATCATAGAGTAAAAAAAAAACAAAAGGAAATGGGCGGGGCTGAAAACAATTGATATAAAGTGTTGAAATATAAAGAGTACTTGATTTTTATATGAGTTTATAAAGTATAGAGTCTTTTCTTATATATATATATATATATATTATGAACGTGGCATATTGGGGGAAAAGGTTACTACTAAAAATTATGAAGCAATTTTGTGGTTACTATGGTCATTAGTCTTTTACCACCAACCAAAAACACCCCTAACATACTACTAACACCCTCAATATATATACATCCATATATAAATTATATATATGGTACAGTCTACTATCGTTCTGTAAGTATTGGATGTCACCGCGTTAAAATTGAAAAATACATATTTCGTGCCGATTTTTTATAGAAATTGGCTAGGCTGAAGGAAAGAAAAACTGTAGGAAAATTTGATGTACCATGTGGACACTTTATAATGGCAAGAGATGGACAGGACGTCAGAGCAAGAGGCACAAAAACGAAATTGTTGGTTTTCATAGAGAAAAAAGAGACTGTAAACCAATGTAACTGGACTTTTCTTCCTCTAAATAGATTATACATGCGGTCTTAAGTTATAAGCCTTATTTTTTGAAAGTTATTCACTTTGATGAGAAAATTGTGATTATTTCAATATATCAAGGTATCCCGGTGTATTAAACCTAAAACCTATTTGAATTATAAATAAATAAAAAGACTTGTGGACTTTAAACCAAACTTATATTTTGCCTGAATATTTAATAATAAAAACAAGTTTGTTGGTGCTTACGAACAGTAACTTGGTGACATATGTATTGCGCAATGAGTTCTATTTTTTTTTCATAGTCTCATTTTTTTTCATATACTAAAAATAACGTTTTCTAATAAATCCCGAAGTTTCAGAATTTTTGACCGTTTAGAACGTGAGATAATTAAAAACAAACTAATCATTCTCTCTCATTAGAAGCATGTAAAACATCATGCCCGCGCAACTATTAACTAGGATAGTAAAGATAAATATTTTTTAAATAAATTTCAAAATAAAAATCACGCTTTACCGTTTTGTTTTCGAAATATAATAGTTTAACATTTTATTTTATTTCAAAATTACATTAATTTGTATATGAAAATATATATGTGTTGTGTATGTGTTTATATGTATTTGTTCTATAATAAAAGCAAACCGATTTTTTGTTCTGGTTATAGAAGACAGTGCTGGAACTCCCTTATCTATCTATCAGGTGTATATTGTTTGAAATATCCGCAACATATGATAAAAACCAGATACATACCACTTAAAAGAAAAGGCTCGTATGTGAAGAATCAGTTGTGATATCCACTCAGTATATCAACAAATAACATACCACATCATCAATGCGGAAAAACACATATATGTATGTAGTACACACATAGAGAGGAAGGTATATATATATATTTATTATATGTACATACATTCGTTAATGCTAACGGCAACATAGGTACCATATATATGAAAGAACATAGTGATTCTTGGAACATTCTTGACATATAACTAAGAGGGTGTTTTATAAGTGGTAGTTTTTGAGGGTGGTAAAAATTTCTTACCAACGTTATATATATATATATATATATATATATATATATATATATATACGTATCTAATGAAAAACACATACTCATGTAAGGTATGCTCTGTTATACATAAGTTAAGTTCACTCGAATTGAAAAAAAATTGAATCAACCTTAAATATGCAACCAACAGTGAAATACAATACAAGGTCGTCAATAGACCTTTTCATAGGGTGTTGTGCGCATGCGATTTTCGTACTGTCTACAATAAGATAAAAAAAGACGAGAAATATTGTTTTTTCATTTCTTCACATTGATTTTTTTGACATCTGTCCGAAACAAAGACAAATCGAGATTTGAAATGAAAAGGTCTATAAAGAATATTGGAATTTTTCTAAACGTCGATAAGTGGCACTAGTGTCGCTTGATAAGCTGGTGATGCAGCTGGTTCACATACGGCAAATATCAATCTATGTTGCTCTTCATCTTAATTTTATAATACTAGGTATCTTGTATCTTCATTAGACATTTAGTAGAATTGTGACCTTGAAAAAAAGTTTCAAATTTCAATATAAAAAAATTGCTGGCTAGACTTTTGCTTGTTGTCTCATGTATATGACTTTGATCGAAGCTTTTAAATTTCAATACCAATTAAACGCTTAATAAACATTAAATTTCAAGAAATACTAATTTAACAGAATAAATATGTTGAAACGACCTGATGACGTTTATTAAACTATGATATTCATTTTGACATGAATGTGTCTAAAATGAATATATTTTACTAGACGTATTTTTTAAAACTTGCGTCGCCGACTAAAAAAATGTGATAATCTATACTTAGACTTAATAGATTTAGAGAATATTTAGACTTAATAGCCAGATAGAATGTACCATAGTTGTTAATGAAAGGTATTGTACATATAAAGGTAGATGATAGTTATATTTAATAATTATTATTTAAATAAATAATAAATATGTATGAAAGATATAATTGATCTTTATTGATTTGATTTATGAAATATTATTTTTGTTTATATGTAAATTACCAAGGTTGTAAACATTCAAAGCAACCGTGATAATAGAGGGAAGTTATAGTTGTTATGCAACAACTAAAAATGATGAACAAAATTATAATAATAATTTAATGAAGAAGCGATACCGCTACATACACATAGCAATAGAAATACCAGTCTAAGGCGTTATGTCTGCGCAGTATGCCTAATTCGAAACTGGAAAATTATGGGTTCAAACTCCGACATCGGCAGTTTGTCAATTAATAAGAAAAAAAAGGGGGTGGTTGATTGCCTAAACTGTCGGCGTTTGGACAAGACCGAAGTCACCGGCTATGTTTGAGAAGGGTTTCTGTAGTTTCCTTCATCTAGATTCACCTAGAACTCCAGATGAATATCGGCATAGTTCCTATCAAACTCAGCTGCAGCCGCATATCCTACGAATTCCTAGTCTATACACAAAAATTTCTTCACTCACGTTCTCACATCTTTAGGCATGACAATGGGCCTTATGGTCGAAGTGTAGCCCGTCCAGGGCAGCCTCTGCAATCTATCTATCTAGCAATAGAAATAGTGCTATGTGTATTTTTCCAAAATTTTATAATTGATTCTCATTTTAAATGCACTATCAACTTTTATTTGAAATCTTTGATCTGAAACCAAATTTATGTGACAAAGAAATCTACGCATAATGATAAAATTGCATAATATACTTTTAATATATTTTTAAAAAATATATTAAAAAATTGTTATGCCACTATCGTTATAAATCGTTATAGACGGATCAGTTCAATTTTTATTAAACCACAGTGTACACAAAATTTTTCTTCAATATCCTTTGGTTTAATAGTTTTTATTACTCGCGTAGATCATTTTTCTATTAAATTACATTTTTATTTTATTATTAAAAATATTATATATATATATATATATATATATATATATATATATATATATATATATATATATATATATATATATATATATATATATATATATATATATATATATATATATATATATATATATATATATATATATATATATATATATCTGTATTAGTTCAGTAAAACTCGTCTTTGTTTATTAGATTTTATATTTATCATGGGCTATTAAAACTTACTAGAATATAGAGGAAGAGTGGTATAGTGGCAAGCATAAAGTATAGTATCTAGTATATGTACGAGTATGTATGTGTATGTATGTACTAAATTACAAAATATTATTGTTATTATTTTATTATTACGTTGGAATTACTAAAATAATTTTAATGTGTTTCATGTTTGTGATATAGAACATTGTTGTTTACAGAGGAGTCACTAGTAACTATTTCCACCAACTATTATACACAACATACGTCATATGTGTGTCTGTCTGTCTGTGTGTTTGTGTGTGTTATGTGTAATAATAATGGCCTATATAAACTCTCATATTGCAATTCCTTAGAGATGTTATGTATGAGTAAAATGTAATGTTTTGTCACTGCAATTACGTACATAAATATTATTTTCTATGGTTAGTAAATTTTAATGTGATATATATTTATGATTGTTGGAAATTGTTTTGATATTGTTGTGTATCAATGAAATAATAATTTATCATGGATTGTATATAGAGTATTGACTCAGGTCAAGGCAATCTTAATAGTTTTTAATTTTTAATTTAATCTTTCGAATGTATGAGGTGTGTCAAAAAGTAAGGATACGCGGGCTACGTGCATTTGATTTTTGATTTTTTTAATCTTGTTGCGTTGGTACACTCCTCCCAACAATATATGTTCACAGTTTCAACGATATAGCATTCTTTGTTTGTTTGTGAGATGCATAAAAGTTTTGGTGTGCTCGGCGAGTTTCTGCTGTGGAAATAAACTAACATAATAATTGTAGTATACTCGTTTTTAGATTTTGGACAATTCTTCTGGATAAATAGATAGATTGTAGGGGCTGCCCTGGACGGGCTACACTATACTACACCATAAGGTCCGTTGTGATGTCTATGGATGTGAGGATGTGAGTGGAGTGGAAGGAATTTTTTGTGAAGAATAGGAATTGAAAGGTTGGGCGGCTGCAGCATACTCTGATAGGAACAAGCATAGCCGGTTACTTCGTTCTTGTCCATAAGCCGACAGTTAAAAATAAAGACAGTCAATTAAATGCCCCTTTTTTTCTTAATAATAGACAAACTGCCGATGTCGGGATTCGAACCCATATCCTCCCAGTTCCAAGTAGATATAACGCCTCTGACATAACGCCCTTGTCTATTCGGCTACTTGGACGGTCACAGTTATTTCCAGGTATACATCATAACTATCAACAAACTTATTTGCTTATTAAATATTGAGGATAAAACAAAACATTGGTTTAAAATTCACACTTTTGTATGTAATTAATCAGTCGTTTTAGCTCAGGTTTTAGTTATACCAGGATATCTTGATATATCCTAACATTTGCAACAACTTTTTTTTCTGATTAATTAATGACATATTTTTCTCACCTCAAGCGTTTGTATAAATCCCAACTTTCTTAAAGAAAACAGAATGAAAAGAAATGAAATTATTTTTGATTTTCTACTATTACTTGAAAAAATAATAATTTTCGCATGACATGTTTCAATCGCATTGATCATTGTTAAACTTCAAATTATAGTCTCGAAGAATGGATTTCTATAAAGTAAAGTTTATTAACAAAATGCGAATTAATAATAATAAACATATTTTTTTAAATCATAGTTTATTTTATATTTTTAAAAGGTATAAAAAATAATAATAATAGTCAGTTTCCTGGAAATCAGGTGGATATATTTTGCCCTAGCTAGACAATATACGAAGCACAATAAAATATGATATAGCTTTGAACTGCTCTAATAATAATTATTATAATTTTTGAGCTATGAGCTACGATCTATTTTTGTTAGTCTATTATTATTTTTTTCAACACAAAAATATATATATACAGGATGTCCCCCCGTTAGTAGTCGAGTTCCATAGGAAGGTAGGTAGAGGGTACGATTTTAGAACGAAAAGTCATTTCGTTTTTGGAACGAAGAGACATTTTTTTATTAGACGCACCGTTAATTAATTATTAATTAATTAAAGAAACTAGGTTGAAACCAGATTTGCAAAAAGTACATTTTTTTTATAATTCATTTTTGATTTAATTATCAATTTTCGGAAAAATATTGCTTAAATTTTTCAAATTATTAATTCCTTGAAAAGTGCATTAATTAAATTTTTTGAAAAATATAATAAATAAAT
Organism: Nineta flava; assembly: GCA_963920215.1. Classification (NCBI taxonomy): domain Eukaryota; kingdom Metazoa; phylum Arthropoda; class Insecta; order Neuroptera; family Chrysopidae; genus Nineta; species Nineta flava. Next base: position 10,403,426 of record OY986040.1, on the reverse strand, counting down.
TGTTTTAATTAATAAATTTTAAAAAAAATGCGCAAATTAAATTATAAAGTTTTCTCAAAAGTGAATAAATTAAAATTATTTTATTGATTAATTTTTTTGAATAATTCAATAATTAAATTTTTGGAATTATCAATTTTTAGAAAATAGCAAGACATGCACCCCAATGAAACAAGTTCCCACCCCTTAAATTTTACTTTCCTGTTTCTGTGGATACGAGCGACACAATTCATAATAGCTTTGGGACACATAGATACTAGCTTTACATAGATACTAGCTATTCTTTTTATTCTTTCAACCTAGTTTCCTTAATTAATTAATATTTAATTAACGGTGCATCTAATAAAAAAAAATCTCAGGACTTTTCGTTCCAAAATCGTACCCACCTCTACCTACCCTCTTATGAAACTCGACTACTCGAATGGGGGACACCTTGTATAATTATATCTGCAACAATCATCTATATCATAACCATATATATTTTAATTAAATGTTTCTCGTTTAAAATAAATAATTTTAATTAGATAAATTAGATGGATAAAATTAATGTTGCATTTTCGCAGCAACAACAGAGAGACACACACACACACACAATGTATTTAAATTGTATGTATTATGTAATATTATTATTAATTCAATGTATTCATAACCGCATATTATTATTACCCTGATTTTATTAAATCATAGTAACAGTCATCATAGTATAGTAATACTCACTTCCAACGTATTTACAAAAACAATTCATTTATACTTCTTGAACATATTTAAATAAAATTGTCATAAAAATAAAACCTATTTTGACAAAATGGAAACCCGACTTCAAAAATCAAATATTCTATAGCAAAAAATGCACTAAAAAGTATAAAAATAATTGCATATTATTGTGCCAATTTTAGTTCATCTAAGCAAAATTTTTTAAATATATATGTACAATTATTGTTATTTTTGGAGTCGGTGTCAGCATAGAGAAATTCACATAACTTTTGGACACCGCCTCCAAAAATAACAATAATTGTACATATATATTTAAAATTTTTTGCTTAGGTGAACTAAAATTGGCACAAGAATATGCAATTATTCTTTTATTTTTCAGTGCATTTTTCGTTATAGAATATTTGATTTTTGAAGTCGGGTTTCCATTTTGTCAAAATAGGTTTTATTTCTCGCTTTTTAGTGACTTTGAAGTTCTATAACTGATTTTCTTATTTTCCCAATATAAATGAGTATACCCTTTCAAAAAAAAAAAAAAAAAAATTCGCAGAAATCGGCTATCACATATAAAATGAGGATTTTCCTCGATTTCTCGGGGATCCCCTCATCAGAATGCGATTTGATGACAATGGGATCAATGGGAAACCAAACCCTTTAAAACAAACAAAAAAAATTCAAAATCGGTTAATAAATGACGGAGTTCTGAGGTGACACATAAAAAAAAAACAGACGAATTTAGAACCATCCTTCTTTTTGAAGTCGGGTTAAAAAGTGCAGCACCAACTTTATACACACAATATTATATGGAGTATTTGAAATTTTATTTCATAAATTTTATGATGCATTTTTTATTGTCCAAGACTTAAATGAATGGTGGTTCTTTTGTAAATATATATAGAGAGAAGATAAAAGATATGATATTATTTTGGTTTATAAAATAAACTTTAGAAAATAGTAATTATATGATTTTGTAATACAACAGAGAGAGACCACCTTTTGCGGTTTTATCTCTGGTTTTATATACATATTGAAATATTTTAATTCATTTAAATTAAAATGTTTTTATGTATGTTTTCATTTTATATTTACAGGTTTTCTATTTCTAGGTATACGGAGAAAAATGTACAGTTAACTTTACTATCACGAAAGGAGAATGCGGTATATGTGACACATTTTATGATGGTAGTGCCGCGTGACCGATAAACAAACCAACTCTAGAGCTATTTGTAAATATAACATGTGTTTTTGTGTTTTAATACCCGGTATATTAATATATACCAGGGTATATTAAGCTAATTTCCCACTTTGTAACGGGTGAAATATTGATCGCGGATACAGAATTTTGGTATAGGTGTTCATAAAACGACGTAATTAGTCTATTTCAATATATCCGTCGGTCCGGCTGCCCGTCCGTCCATTCGTCAACACGATAACTCAAAAATGAAAATTAACAATCTTTATAAGACAAGTGAAAATAACAACTAACTGAGTTAATTTCTTAAATACCCGGTATATATTGATATTATAAATAAAGGTTTCAAACAAAAGTTGTTTGTTTTTAAAAAAGGGGCATTTTTCTCTTTAAATTTTTGTTCTATATCTTACGGTTTCAAAGCTAGGCAGTTTTGCCTATTTTGCCCAAACATGGTCCGATTTTTCAAACTTACGAACTCGCTATCAATTTTCGTTTTTGAGTTATCGTGTTCACAGACGCTCAGATGTTACAAAGCCGGAACGAAACTTAATATTCCCTGGTATATGTTATATACCGGGTATAAAAAACATTTTTGGTGTTTGAAGATTTTCTGTCTTCAATTTGAGGTGACAATTGTGTCTGCTTAACCGGCCTTAAATTTATTTTGGAGAACATATTTTAGATTGTTTTGCAACGATTATCGGCAATGATAGTCAATATTAATTTTTGATACATTTATGCACACAACTTTTTTTAAATTTTATCAAATTTATTGTGTTTTGATAGTCCGATAATGAATAGTTGTTAGTGGTCCGAAACTTGTCAAAATTATTCAATTTATAAGAAAGTTGAAATAAAAGGCGTAATAGTAATAAAAAAAAATTATTTTGTGTTTATAAAACAGATGTCGTAACATATTTTATGTGTATAAAACAATTCATTTCAGATATTATTAAGAATCGCAAAATTATTCCATGCAAAACAAATACATTACGTTACAGTTATTTTGAAGAAAACCCTTATTTCTACGACAGTAATTAGACAGTATATATTTATTTAAATTCCTAATAAACAATTATCAGTTGATTAATTCTAAGAAAATATGGAGAAAAAAAATTCATTACTTAAGGATGTACGAGCGCTGATGTATAGTCCATTTATAAAATTCTTCAAAATGTTATACAGTACCTTCATAAATGTCCACAATAATGTTTATTATTTTTTGTCGTAAGTTAAAATTAAAATTTAATTTAGGCCCGTCTTACCGGGTCTAACAAAACACACATTTCAGAAAAAAAACCTAATATTTTGGGTAATTAAGCTATCGCCGACAGAAATAAAATTTACCCGAAATCTCAGTTGTTTGCTTAAATATATTTTTTTTTTCAGCTCGTCATACCGGAATTTTATTGGATCAAACTCTTTATTAATATTTCTATTTTATATTGCGTAGTTCTTTTTTTACTCTTCTTATTTTATTCCAAATGAAAATTATCAAAATATGTCAAAATATGTGTGAAAATATGGGTTTCTCCATAAGAGGAATGCATTGAAACTGGAACTTTAACATTAAATAATTAATTCAAGACCTCCGTAACCCCCCTCCATCTGAAACTTTTTTACTTGATTTATATGCAATTCAAATACATGTAAACAAAAAAATCAAGCCCTAATCTGTTTGAAGCTTCAGTGATCGCACATCCTTAATATCTCCCATTCATCTTTAAAATATAAATGTTTGCCATCTTCAGAACATATTTTGTTAATAAGAAATTTATTTAATAAAAAAAAATATATGACTGCAATATCAAATAAATAAATATATATATATATATATATATATATATATATATATAAATATATATATATATATATATATATATATATATATATATATATATATATATATATATATGTATAAAAGAAGGAATTCTTATAATATTTGTAACTTTAGCTAATGATGTTGTGTTTTCTTTATTTCCAGGTACGTTCATATACGTCACTCACATCAGAAACAAAACAGAGGGAAAATACAATGGGAGATTATATTTTCTTTTATCAAAAAGTAATATTTTCGATTAAAATGGAGAAAACTTGGTTGTCTTATTCAATATATTGTGTATGTATTATTATTCCATATATTTATTCAGTGTACAGATTGTTTACTCAAAAATTCGACGTTTCACTTTCATTTGAAACATAATAATTAAATCTTCCTGTTCAGAGTAAGATAAATGTATAGTATGGTACAAATGGCCAAAAATGTAGTGCTTAGTTTACCAAATTAAATAGTTGATTTGTGCCTTCATTATTCGGTTTTTGGTAAAATGTTTCGAATAAAATTTGTTAGTATTTTTATAATGAACAACTTTTATTCGAAGCATTTTTTCGAAAATCGAATGTATAATGCACACAAATCAGATTTTGTTGCCCTATAGTACGTATGGGCTCAAAAGAAGCGGTCATTTTTCAAAATTTCAGTTCCACTTCGAGAAAAACATATTGGTCAAATGTTGTAGAGCATAAAATGTCCGACAAAAAAACTACAAACACTTGAACATCAATAAATATTGCAATAAATATGTCGCCTAGTTATAAATTGTAACCATCAACAAACTTTGTGTTCATTATTAAATAGAAAAATAAGTTTCTATTAAAAAACGATTTTTAAAAACAAGTTTTTTATAGTAAAACTAATTTTCTACAACTTTACTTCTTATGTGTTTTTCGATTTTTTCAATATTAAGAGAGATATACCAAATTTTCTGTTTCTCCCTCCCTTTAAACCTTTCTTTCCCCTTTTCAATTCTTGTCATGCTTACCAAAAAAATGCATTGTCATCGGAACTGAACCAACATGTAAAAATTCAACTCCGTAGGATATGAGGAAGTGGTTCTAATTCAGCTTGCAAGATTTGACGCGAACATACATACATACATACATACTACCTACATACATTGCAAGTTAAATAAAAGCTTGTAAATAAATTGAGTTTTAAAGTCCATAAATTACCTTAGTAATTAACTGTTATTAGCTCAGGTTTACACTACTCAGGTTACCGGGAACCCGAGTCTGATTGATGAAAACCCGATAGGTTCATTATAAAATAATCTACAGGGGCTATTTAAAAGAACAAATAAATAACTTTTGCATTTATTTATGTGAACAACCTTTATATTATACGGTATTGGAATAATGTATATGATAAGAAAATAATAATATGAAATTTATTCTTCTTAGAATTTCTACAGAATGGTACACCAAAACTAAACGAAGAAAGCCTTTAGATACTCGTAAAGAATCATCCCTCAATCAATTAAATATCATTATACAATTTATTGGACCATCTTGCAATTACTGTTTATAATACACCCGGTGTTTAAAAAGTTCGAAAGATTTTTAAAAAACAAAAAGTTCGAAAAATAAATCAAAAGTTGGATTGGATATTCCCCCTAACTCTTATGTAATACCCATAGCTTACGGTAGAGGTCCAACGCCAAAAAATTAATCAATGTGTCCTGAAAATTCTCCACTGTATACTATTTTGTGCCACGGTTACAAAAGATGGATATTTGGTGAGTTATAGCGTTTTTGTGTAAACTAAGGAGGGTGGGGGTCCAGACTTGTAAACCCCTACCGTATATACTTCCGAGTTAATATACCGTCTGTTTTGGAAAGCTTTGCTAATAGAGAATCAATGTTAAATATTATTTACTATAGTAACTACACAATGCTTCATAAAGAAATAAAAATAGTGAGAGTACTCTATAGTCTGTAGTGTGCATACGAAATGAATAATATTATTATAAATTAAGTGGGCATCACTAAATCCCCACTCTTAAATGACATCAATTAAACATCATACCACAAGCAGCCAAATGTGTATGTATGTATGGTTTTATAGTAAATATTTTATTTATTTAACATTGATTCCCTATTACAAATGCTTTTGAAAACAGACTTTTGTATATTAATGGTCCTCATAACGTATTCATTATTAAGTTTTTTTCTCTCAAAATTGTACCTGCAAATGGTCAAAAATGGTGAATTGTATAGGTGCATCTGCTGATGGTTAAGAGTGGCTATTATCTACTCTTACCTCTGAACGGAAAGAGAAGCCGCCGCTGACAACGGTCCGAAAAAATGGTCCGATTTCTTAGATTTACTGATAAGTCAAATGAGCCTTAGTCAAGAGCGAAAGTTGTCTAGGAATGTTATTAAATTATTGAGGATTTTACCGTATGTATAACCCAATCGAGGAAGGCCGCATGCTCATGAACTTGAGCTTACACTTTTATTTATCTATTTTGTAGATAAAATTTAAAATTCGCCCTTTACCAAGATCAGTTTTTGTATTATAAATACGTATTTCGACTACAAAGTATTCATCATCTGTATAAATTAGCTAGTCGTCATTTACTCTTTGACAATTAGAAATAGATAGAAAATCGAGATTAATAGACAAAAATAAAAATACAATTATCCAAAATAAATTTAAATTAAAATATAATATATTTTATTGAAATTACTCTTGTTAAAATTTCTTTCATTCAACTTTACTCTTGTTAACCTCACTCTTATTAAAATTACTCTTATAATTGTCTCAGTATATGTTATTCATTGCTAATTTGGTGACAGTTTCGCAGTTGATTTTGTAGATGCTTAAATCGTACATTCACGCAACGGTATCGGATTTTGTGGACCACTCTGTATGTGACTCTAGATATTAATATATAATATTTTTATAATATGAGAAGAAAGTGATTGCCATTTCTTCTGTAGTAAGTAGTAGTATATAGGCATATATAGTCGAACAACTAGCTAGGCTGCTCGCTCGCTACCTCACTTATGTCAACGGAAATAAATTTACTGGAAAGTTTTTATTACTTACCTCGATTGATTTTATTTATTTATTACATTGGTTGGTACACCTATATTGATTTTCCTAAAAAGATGTTATTATGAACGAAAAAAAAAAAAAGAAAAACAATACCGTTTAAAATTTTTGTTTTTTTTTTTTCATTCTCTTATGTGTATATTTGGTTTAAACTTATTTTTTATTTATTTTTATTGAAAAGGAATTTATTATTGTAAATATTGTTAGGAAATGTCAAAATAATAAAAGGCATCGTATGGAGTTTGATGTAAATATTTCTTATATAACTTATTAAAGTACAATTTTAATGAAAGTAGGGGTAAAATAGATTTGTTTTATCATAAACTCTTATCGTGGATTTTTTCTATTAGTTTTAAGGATGTACAAGCGCTGATGTATAGTCAATTTATAAAATTCTTCAAAATCTTATATATTCATAAATGTCCACAATAATGTTTATTATTTTTGGTCGTAAGTTAAAATTAAAATTTAATTTAGGACCATTATACCGAGTCGGCGAAAAAAGATATTTAAGAAAAAAACCTGAGATTTCACGATAATTAAGCTACCGCCGACAGAAATAAAATTTACCCGAAATCTCAGTTGTTTTCTTAAATATCTTTTTTTTAGATCATACCGCAATTTTATTGGGTAGAAAATAGAAATATTAGTAAAGAGATTGATCCAATCAAATCCCGGTATGACAGGCCTTAAAAAAATATTTAAGAAAACAACTGAGATTTCTGGTAAATTTTATTTCTGTCGGCGGTAGCTTAGGGCTTTAATTAAATTTAAATTTAACTTACGACAAAAAATAATCATCATTACTGTAGGCTTTTATGAATGTACTATATAAGATTTTGAAGAATGTTATGAACGGACTATATCTAGTGCTCGTACATTCTTACTAGATTAAACATAATACAAATCTACTATGTACTATGGGCCACAAAAGCCGTGAACTTTTCACAAAATTGTATTTAAAATTATATTGTCATTTTGTGCCTTATTTAATCGATATTTGGAAAAATGTTTCGAATAAAAGTTGTTCATCATAAACATACTATAACAACTATTCGAAACATTTTCCCAAAAACTGAATGAATAAGGTACAAAATGACACTGCGGTCTTGAAAACAACAAGACAAGACTTTTGTAGCCCATAGTACCTACGGAATAAATATATAAAGGTAGTTCCAGCACTTTCTTATATAATTAGGACAAAAAACCGGTTTGATTTTATTATAGAACAAATACATATACACACATACACAACGCATAGATATATTCACTATTCACAAATTAATGTAATATTCACGAATTAATGTAATTTTCCAAAAAAAAAATTTTAAACTTTTATATTTCAAAAACAAAACGGTAAAACGCGATATTTTAACAAAAATTTATTTAATAAATATTTGTCTTTACTATTCTAGTTTTTTTTTTTTTAAACTCAGTCGAGTATTTTTATTAAAACAACAGATAATAGGGGGGCAGGCATGAAGTTTTACATGCTTCTAATGAGAGAAAATGAGAGAGAATTATTACTTTGCTACGGTCAAAAATTCTGAAACTTGGGGATTTTTTAGAAAACGTTATTTTTAGCCTGTGAAAATAAAAATGAGCAAAATCTGTCGAAAAGTGGTTAAACGTGAGTTTACAAAATGTAATTACAATATTTCGACGACTTATTAGCACAAAACAAACAATATAAGAATCATTTCTAAAACCATTTGTTAACTTGTCTATTTTCCAACCGGAGAAAAACTCAAGCATAAAAATCTATAATCAAAAAAAATATTTATATGCAATTCTACGTTAAGATAGATTCTTTCAGTGAACAAATAATTTATTTGTTAGAACGTATAATTTTTACTACATAAATTTTGAACGTATTCAGAACACGTAAGCAGATTTTTTGATGCATCTTAAACTTTAATTTTAAAATAACCATGATTTACATTGAACAAAAAAAAAAAATCATTTTACATTCTATCAAAGTTCAACAATATGCTAGTGATCAGAAACCTATTGAACGATATTTCATTTTATATTACTTGATTCATACCGAATGTTCGAGGAATACTTCAATATAACGAAATTTATTAAAGCAGGATATTTCAATCTGTTTAAAAACAAGTAATGTAACAACTAACTGAGTTAACTGTTCGAATTCCTCGTATATACTGAGTTGTATATCAGTGATTGTATTGTTAACAATTCGCTTTCCAAAATTTAATCACAAATTATGAGAAAACTATTGGGTTTATAAAAAAATTTTTCAAACAAAAGTTGTTTATTTTAAAAAGAAGAAGATTTTTTGTATACAAATTTTTTTTCTATCTCTTACGGTTTCAAAAATGTATATTTTCTGCTTTGGCGGGGAAAATACCTTCCGATTTACACATTAACGAACTTGACCTGACTTTTTTACTCTAGAACACACAATAAAATTTCAGTTCATTATCTCTTTTCGTTCTTGAGTTATCGCGTCCACGACAGACAGGCAGGCAGACGGACATGCGGAAATTGCCGAAACAGGCCATGTTATGAACACATATGCCAAATATTGTAGATATTTATTTGTGAAAAATTCACTTTACCTGTACAAAAACGATGCGCACAGAAAACGCAACGATTCTGTCTTCTTCTATTACCTTCAATTATTATTATTATTATTGTTATATAGAAATTATTGCATAGAAAATATGCATTGTCCACCAATGAATGAGTTTTTGAACCTGTATGTACTGCCATCTATGAGCATCTTTTTAAAACTGATAAATGTAATATCAACTATGAACAACTTGTTGATCGCGTGGCGAGTAAACGTCGCCAGGCCAACACGCCGCAATAAATGTTTCACATAAAAATAATAATTGTTTGTTTATTTTTATAACATAACTCTATTAACGCATATGTAACTATCAAAATTGAGCCTGATTACTCTGTTTCACATTCTTGTTACCAAATATTATAAGGAACAAAAACCAATAAAATTACACAATTTTGGAACATAAACGCTTAAAAAGTTTTGCAATATTTTCACCTGAGTCCTGTCTCTAACAATGAATAAAGTAGATGTTTTTTTTCTAATTTGAATCCATAATAGTCGTTATATGGATATGTATATATATATATATATATATATATATATATATATATATATATATATATATATATGTATGTAGTTATTACAATGAATCGATAGGGTGATGTGAATGAGAAATCGATTAAGATGAGGAAATTCAAATAAAACACACATTTTTACACCATAACTATATATATATATATATATATATATATATATATATATATATATATATATATATATATATATATATATATGTAATACCGAACCATACATATACACTACATACTAAATTGATAACACAAAAAAAAATTTAAGGGAAGAATATTATTATTATTAGTAGGGTTTGAAACGTGCTTTACGTCAGATCATAAAATGTTCAATGTACCGCAAAAATATGTTTGCGTTATTGTTCACACGCATATAATAGAAAAAAAAGAAAGAAAATATGAATTCTTTTTGTTCGTTTTTTTTTAATACTATTTCATATGCCGATTTTTTTTTACTTCTCTTATGAGGAAAATGGTATCAGATTTTCATATGTTTACACTGTAAAAAATAATGTTATATATAGTTGGCCGATACTAACTGCACGCAAATGAGTAGTACTTAAGCTAAACACCTAACCACTGTCATAAATGTTGATTTTGTTAAACCACGTTGAACGTGACATAGTTGAGATTTTACGGAATTATTGATATTGTACTGAGTTATCAAAACAAATAAATTTTGTTAAATAATGTGTTTTTTTTCTAAAATAATAAATAAATAGTTTTAATGTATTATTAATATTGTGAACTCTCACTTGTGACATTATCCATTGGGTTAGGTATATTATTATCAAAGCAAAAATTGAGTTCTTATTGTAACTATAAATAGTGAGTGAAAGTGGGAACATCATTATGTATTCAGAATTAATACTGAAACTGAACTTTGTTGAAAGAGACAGTATAGAGAGATGTACCTATTTCAAGGCTCAAACTAAAGTAATAGGGAATTTCTAATTTGGGGTTGCAAAACTACATAAAATAAAACGATGATTACATACAGCAAATGAAAATTTTTTTAACAATTATTAGTAACTAATTATTTGCAAAAAAACACTGATTTTGGTAAATTTGTTATAAATCTTTAAAATAACATTATTTCAATGACAAACGTCATTGTTATACTAACAACTTTTGTTCGAAAACCTTTTTCGAAATCCAAACGGATCCGAATAAACTTAACACCCTATTCGAAAGATTACGGTTCAATGAATGTGTACCAATTTTTTTGGCTTCAACCAAAAATACACACATTTTAGTTAATCGATATTATTACAAACAAAATAAAAAAGATTTCTCATATTTGTTGTCTGATTAAGAACAAGAAGTTCTTACGTATTATCCTTATTATCTCAAATCGTGCTTCATCATGTTAGTACTATCGACTACAAGAAAACAAATAACCAAAAAAATAAAAATAAACGTTTAAAAAAAAAAACACACAACTTAAACAAAATTAAAACTCAATTATTTATTTGTTACAAATTTCCAAAGAATTTCTTCGTTCTCATCTGTCTCGCCTGTCAGTAAATATCTAACAAAATACCTTCTTGTTAATTTCGTATATAAACATAATTTGCCAAACTAGAATACATTCATGTCCTAGCACGGTTGTGCGTTGGGATAAGTTTAAGAGGTTTATAAAACATAGTCTAAAACATAAATAGATAGATAGATGTATCTTGGGGTCTAAAAAGTATTGCACTTCGACCTCATGGTCCATTGTGCTCCCCCATCTACCTCAGTCTGACGAGACTCGTTTCTCCCATATGTTGACAATAGCCTGGAGCTTGCTTATCAGGTCTTCCCGAAGGTTAATATATTCGGGGTGAGATGCGCCGAATATCCTGTATCTGCTGTAACCTAGAGGTTCGCAGTCAAAGATAATGTGGCTGGATGGAGTCCCATTGTGTGTAGATGCTTCCCCCTGGGAAAATGCCCAGTAATAAATCCGGTAACTCTCCGCAGCTGCATCCTGGTCCGCCTCAGTGCATCGAGAGATAGCCTCTTTGTTGCACTCTGAAGCAGTACCTTCCTGAGCTCTTGCCTCGGAACTTTTTCCCAGTGATTACGGTGTTTAGCATTTGTCCACTCGTTGATCACTTGTTTACATGCAGTCTTTGGAATTCCTAAAATAGGCTCTGGGCCTATGAAGGGTATTCCGACTCCCTTCTTTGCAGTCTAAAACATAGCATACTATGTTTTACACGATGGACCAAACCTGGTTTTTAGGACTCGTGTATCTCGGGAACAAATAAAGATACAGTACGTTCCATATTTCAACATTACAGTCTTAAGAATTTCCATGATATTTAACCCTAAAAATCGACATTTTGATGACTTACTGACTGACTCATCATCAATATCTTAGGGTACTTCCAGCTGTCCTAGAAAGTTGGTTTTAGTTAGGATGATAGTTCTTAGGTTGAAACCAACCAGAAAAATGTGAAAAAATTATATTTCCCACAACCACGTGTGGGGGAGCCAAAATTTTTTCCTCGAAAATGGTAAGGTATAAAAGAAAAGTCCCCTGCCCTCTTAACTGATTCTACTCATTAACGAACTCCTATCATATACCAAAAGCATATCAGATGTAGTAGTAGCGGAATGGAGGTCGAAGCCTGGCAAGTAGGCGTTTCTAGGCCTTTTTTATCGACCCCTAACGACACGAAATTTGTATGGAGACTAGGAATTGGAAGCCGATGGCAGTGGACTTTGATAAGAGCTTTGTCGATATTCATCTAGAGTAAGCATATCACATACGAAATTATATTTTGATTGAATTGAAATTGTGACCCCTGGAGAGTATACAAATACTCCCTTATATGTATGTATGCCAATTAAAATATGAAATACCCAATTTCTGAGAAGCTAAATACATATCAGGGATAATTTTGTCTTTTTTAATATCTTTGTCTTCACATAGATATTACCGAGTGGTCCAGTTGGGGGTCAAGCTAGGAGTCCAGCACTCTAGTCGGAACTGGGAGGTTGTTCTTTCGATTCCCAACAACGGTAGCTTGTTAATGAAATAAATTTAAACAAAAATTAATTGAGTGGTTAATTAATTCACTAAACTGTACGCGTATGTACTTGAAAGAAAGTAACCGACTATGCTTGTGAAGGTTTTATGTAGTTTCCTTCCTCAAACTCCAGATGAATATTGGCATGAACCCTATCGTAGTCGGCTGCAGTTGCACAATCTACCAATTCCACCTACATACAAATTCTTTGTCCTTTTGGGGTCGGTAAATAAGGTCTAGAAGGGCTTACTGGCCACGCGTTGACCTCTCCTTCGCTACTACCAGATATCACTACTTTTGTAGACGAACATTTGTTTCCCCTGGAATATCTATAACTACTAACTACTTTTTGTATTCAAAAACTTTTCCCCTTTCACCATTTTTGTTTTTGGTGCAATAAATTTAAACGGTGTATAACTAAACATAAAATGTGAAGTAAATGAGAAAATTAGTCGTAAGTGAGTGTACTGGGTACTAATAATGAAAATTCAACAGTAAAAATAGAGCTCTTAAATCTTATAATAAAATATATGTTAAAACCTGAATGCTGTTGTGTGTTGGGGTGAAATTATAGGTGGAACATTATAAATAAATTATATCCCTTACACTTACACTCATTCTGAGGATAAGAAGGTAAGATATATATTGAATGTAATTAACTTTAAATGCAAATTTAAATTCTTGTGAAATTTTTTTGTCGACAAAAAAATTTCATACAAACAAATTCAATTTTTATATACCTTGTGTATTCGTTATACAGGATGTTCTGAAATTCATTCAAGAAAACTATACCACGGTGTAGAGCTGGAAAAACAGACAAAAAAAGTTTTAAAAGTTTTTCGAGTTGACGCTTATTTTTTAATTAAACCACCAATCACAGAGCGCATTGTGTAAAGAGGAGAGGCCTTAGTAGTGGAGTAGGGCGGCTATGCTAGAGTAGCGACAATCAGAATAAGTGTAGCAACACCCACAAAATGGTTGAATTTATTAATGTTTAATTAATTATATCTCAAAAACTAAGCGTCAAATAGAAAAACCTTATTGAATTTTTTTTGTTTGTTTTTTACAGCTCTACACCGTGGTATAGTTTTCTTTAATGAACTTGAAGAACTGTATATGTTTAATCTATTTCATTAAAAAGTTTATTTTTTCTAAAATTTTTCCATCAATCCTCTTCTACCATTAATTACGTTGGTGTTGAATAATATATATATATATATATATATATATATTATATATAAATAAATAAATATATATATATATATATATATATATATATATATATATATATACATATATATATATATATATATATATATATATATATGTATATATATATATATATATATATACATATATATATATACATATATATATATGTATATATATATATATATATATATATATATAAATTATAAAATGCATTTACAATAATATTACGCACGTTTAATTATTATTTAGCAAAGCATGAACAGAAAAATAATAAAACGCTAACACATTAAGTGTGTAAGTTTGTATGTGTGTGTTGTGTATATTTATTCGACATCACATGCTTTCGGAAGAAAACTTTATGATTGTTAAACACGAAACGTTTATAATTCTATAACGGTTTTGTAATAATATAAAGAGCAAAAAAATCGAAAAAATTTGTTAGGTATTACAACTGTTTTATTAGTGACTTCCAATGTAACTTATCAAATAATTTTGATTTCACCTTGAGTAATTGGAACGATACAAATGTCTTTACTTATTTCGAAATTTGTTTCACATTTCATCCCAGTTCTTTGTTGTGTACAACAAACTCTTTTTTGAGAAATAGATTTACGTTAACGTACAAAACAATTTCAAGGTTTTACGCTTTGGAAAAAAATTGGCTAAAGACAACTTAACTAACACAGTTTAATTCCTTTTTTCCTCCTATTACGTTGAAAAAATAATCTCGAGATATGAGCTTGGGCCAATTCACGAATCCTTATAACGAAAAAATTAATGAAAGTATCTAATTATTCCAAGAATATTTTGGCTATGAGAGGAACTATGTCGATATTAATCTGAAGTTCGTGAAGGAAACTGCAGAAAACTTTCTCAAGCGTAGCCGGTTACTTCATTCTTGTCTATACGCCAATAGTTTAGCCAATTAACCGGCCCTTTTTTTTTCTTAATAATTGACAAACTGCCGATGTCGGGATTCGAACCCATAACCTCCCAGTTTCCAAGTAAACATACTGCGCAGACAAATCGCCTTAGACCGCTCGGCCACTTGGACTGGTCATGTTCGATGTAAACATTTGAAGACATTTTTAATCTAAAAAATATTTAACTTGGTAATGTTTTCGTGGTGAAATCCGTACTGTGGTGAACTGTTGTTGAAGTGAATGAGTGAGTGAGTGACTGATATGTAACTATTAATGTAGTTTTGAGCCTAGCCAGCTCACTATGATGTTGTTACACTATGTTGTATGGTGGTACATATAAATAAATATAACAAAAAATTGTATAGCTTGAAACGTTTCATTTCTTTTAGTTTATCAATCGATATTTACCGTTCAGTAAAATATCTAGGTACCAAGTTGTACGTAGATTTCATATATAATATCTATTCCTCTTCTATCTCTTTCTCTTTACCCTTATATATCTCTGTCTAATGTAGAAGTATACTTTTATATTTAATTAAATAATGGATTTTTCAATTTACTAATTTATTTTGGAAAATATGTTTTATAGATATTTATATTACTTTTAAAATATGTTATTCAATTTGTATTTTCATTTAATATTTTCAACAACAATTTTTTTTATCATACAGTTCATCAAAATATTTTCTAACAAATTTTTAATGTGTCTAAATGCTCTTCGAACGTCTAAACTATTAAGGTAGTTCACTCGCAAACACACTTTTCTTATGAATATGATGAAATTGAAATAGGACATTAATCTAAATGTATTGCATTTATTTTAATAATAAAACCTATTTTGACAAAATGGAAACCCGACTTCAAAAATCAAATATTCTATAACAAAAAATGCACTAAAAAGTAAAAAAATAATTGCATATTCTTGTGCCAATTTTAGTTCACCTAAGCAAAATTTTTTTAAATACATATGTACAATTATTGTGATTTTTGGAGTCGGTGTCAGCATAGAGAAATTCACATAACTTTTGGACACCGCCTCAAAAAATAACAATAATTGTACATATATATTTAACAACTTTTGCTTAGGTGAACAAAAATTGGCACAAGAATATGCAATTATTTTTTTACTTTTTAGTGCCATTTTTTGTTATAGAATATTTTATTTTTGAAGTCGGGTTTCCATTTTGTCAAAATAGACAGACATTCTTGTTGTCTGTTTCGCTAAGCATCTAATGTATGTATAAATATGTATTGAGTCTTTCTACTGTAGGACACATGCTTTACTAAATCTATTCCAAGCACTGTGCACTGGAACAGGATAGAAAATTGTATATTAACAATTCGTTACATGCTGAAAATACACTCTGATCAGATTTTTACCGATTGTAGAGGCGAGATATTCAAAAACAAATATCTTATAAAAAGTTTAAATTTGAAAAACAATATATATTCCGGATTTAAAAAAAAATCTACTGTTAGTTAATGGTTATAATTTGAAACTGCAAAGCGAAAAAAATTGAATAATCAGTATCAGCACTAGTCTTGTGTAGTACAACATTCAGTACATCGTATCATAAGTGTTAAAACACTATATATGTTAACCTAGATATGTTCAATTGACATAGCCGTATAATAAATAAGTATGTTTACCGTATTGTGTTATCAATATTTTGCCGCCTGTCACGAGTAAACTATCTTAACCGACGATAAAGTGCATAGAGTTATCATTTTCCTTATTACACCAAATTAATCATATTCAAGTATCATATATATCATATATTTTTAGTTGGTTCAAATAGATCCTGGGATCTATTTGTAGATCATCCAACAATGTCCTACTGCAATTATCATAAAACCTACATTTTATTATAAAACCTACATTTTCATTCGTTTGATTGTTTTATGTATTATTTAAAAAAAAAAAGTCATTTAATATTGAAAATAAGAGGTTTTGTGTGATTATTACAAGCACTCATATAATATATGTACTACATATTGTATATTATGTTCATCATGTTTTTGTTTTAATTTATGTATGTCGATATGTACTACAGGTAGTCCCAAAAGTTACTGGACCAGTTTATATTATTAATATGGCTCCCTTAAAATTTTTTATACAACCCTTTTACAGTAAAATTAATCGAATTATTGGTATTGATATGCACACTCGATTTTGTAACATATTGAGTCTAGTTTTTTGAGAAGTTCGTTATATATGTCTTCTTTGTTGAATATGGAGAAACAAATTTTTTTGTCTATTAACTTTTGTACATTTTTATCACGTTTTTATTAACTCGCTTTCTAGTCTCTCCGAAACTTTAAAGATAGCTCAGAACTACATGACAATGCAAGTATCATTAATTGGTTTTAAAATTGTAATAAAAATCTTAGAAATTTGGTGTCGATGAATATTTGAAGTAGTGGAAGCGATGGGAAATTACATTGAGGTTTTTAGTCTTAAAATAATTATTTAAATCAAAATTTTTAATTTACCACGTTTTTAAAACGCACTAAAAAGTATTAAATAATTTCTTCATACATAGAACTCTCTTTCTCCATACTTCTAACCCCTTACAGATTGTCCTGAAAACTTGTGATTCTGCTACTACTGCTAGCCTTTTTATGGATTTCTTCCCGAAAATGGGATAAAGATTGAGAATCCAAAGATATAAATTTAAAACATTAGAACTTATAACTAGAGTTTTTTAAAAGTTCAAGTAGCTTGTTGAATACTCTGTATGGAAAAAAAAACAATAGTTTCGATGAAAAACCATCTACCATGCATTCAACAGAGAAAAAAATTTAATGTTTATAATACAAATATTATTATCATTAATATACCGAATGTTTATGTAGATTTTATTATCTGTAGGTCCAAAAATTTCAGACACTGCCTAAAAATTGGATATTAAATTATTTATTCTTTACTACAAAAAGGAAAACATTTAAGGTAGTCACGAAAAAACCGAAAATCACGAATAACTCGAAAACCGCCAGACTTTGGATCATTCTATCATGAGTTTAAATGATAGGAAATGATTTGCCTTACCACTTTTTTAACATTTCACACTGGCTGATAAATAATAGAATTAAATAAGAATTGGTAAAATAATTTTTATTAAGGATGTACGAGCACTGGAGCTTCAAAAAGATTAAGGCTTGATTTTTTGTTTACATGTAGTTGAAGTGTATATAAATCAATTTTAAACTTTCAGGGGGGGGGGGGTTACGGGGATCTTGAATTAATTATTTACTGTTAAAGTTCGAGCTTTAATGCATTGCTTTTAGGGACAAACCCGTGAGCTTCGAAATCTTTTGATAATTTTTACTTAGAATAAAATAAGACGAAAACAAAACTACGCTATAGAAAATAGAAATATTAATAAAGAGATTGATTGAATAAAATTCTGATATGACGGGCCTAAAAAAAGATATTTAAGAAAAAAACTGAGATTTCGGGTTAATTTAATTTAATTTCTGTAGCTTAATTACCTGAAATTTCAGTTTTTTTCTTAAATATCTTTTTTTAGGCCCGCCATACCGTAAATAATGAATATTCTCCATTTAACTTACGACAAAAAGGAATAAACATTATTGTGGTATACTTCTATGAATGTACTATATAAGATTTTGAAGAATTTTATAAATGGAGTATATCTAGTGCCCGTACATCCTTAATCTATATTGCATATTATTTAATTCGGGTGTGAAACTGATTTCTTCGATCGTGTATATTTTGATATTAGAAAAATTTCGACAAATGCGAGAAAACTCCTATGTAAAGCATGTGATACATATAATGTTACAGAATATTCAGCTACTGAGTGCAGATTTATTTGACAGTATTATACTTCTGTTATATACTTGTTCTATATTTGTAATTTGCATATATGTTGTCAGATATTATATATAATAAATGTAAACCCAAGTAGATATGAATGTTAAATGATAGTTAGATAGCTTGAATCTGTATACTTGGTGTTGAATTGAGAAATACTGATTCTTGGAATCTACACAAACATATTGCCTAACAGGAACGAATTCTATATACTTATGGAGGGTAATTATACGGAGGGTTGTTTCATATATAACTTTAATTGCTTAAGTATGGTCTAAGTATAAGTGTTACTTAGTAGAATAACCCGCATAGGCAGGTAATATTAGATGTGTGACTAGAAAATTTTGATACGATTTTAAATAATGGTATCAAATTCTGAGATTTTACTCTCTTAATGATGATGATGTGGTTGGATGTTCCTTTCTCCTTGTCGCACAGTCCATAATAGATCTATTGTGGAGTTTTTATTATGTGTAGATGTTTTTATGGGTGATTGTGTCCGGTTATGAATCCGGTAACCTTCCGAAGTTTGTTCAGGTTGAATGCTTCGAAGGACAGCCTGTTTAATAAATTATGAAACAGTATTTTCCCGAGTATTTGTCGGAGTATGTTTCCCCAATGATCACAGTGTTGAAAGTCTATCCACTCTTTGATCACTTGTTTGCGAATTTTGGGATTCCTAAAACAAGTACGGGCCCTATGAAATAGTAGCCGACTCTCTTTGTTTCTTATCTATCTAGTAATATCTATCTAGGTATCTTGGATCTCTTTAGCCTTCAAAAGGAGCGCTGTGGAACTCTTACAGAGCCCAATACTCGATACAAAAAAACCGCAAATATTAATAAAGGTTTACTAAATATATATCAATTGGACAACACGCACTTGAAGAGAAAACTAAAATAAAACAAAAACTCTATGATATCCAAACCTGAATGATTTGACTTAAAAAATAAATAAAAGCATTTGTCTTTTAATAATTTTTCTAAGGTATTTTACTTTTTCATTTCCTTCGAAACCTGGTTTTGCCAGAACCAGTAGTTCCTCTAGGTAATTCCTCCAGAGCTTTTAGAGCAGCTAGACTGTCCGAAAGAATGTATACGTTCTGGTTTATATAACGTAGGTTCTTCCGGACGCAAACAAGTAAATGATGTTGTTAATAAAATGGAGTTAACGGAGCATTTGTTTATGAAACCCAAAATTATTTCTTCTGGCTCAACAATTTGAGGATTGTGTATTCAGAGGAAATTGCATACATGAAACAATCGTAAAAAAGAATTACTAAATGTTGGGTATATTGAATACTTAAATCGAGCTAAGAAAATAATAGTTATTATCTTCGAAGCTTGTCATTTGTTTAATTTTTATGTTTTACTCTTTAAAGTATATTTTAACTAGTGAAAAGACTTTTTCCGTTCTCGAGACTACACATTTTGATAATGAAGTTGTAGTGATATCCTTGTGCAAAACTGGCTTGTGCAAAACTAGAGCCCCAGAAATTTTCATGATACATGCTTTTTGTCCCTAAATTTTCAGTTTAGTAAAATTAATTAATTTTTTTTTTACATTTTTTTGGATAGATAAAAGTTCTTGAAAAAACAATTGTTTTACGTTTGATTTTATGAGCTTATTATTTCTATGAATAAATGTTTGAATTAATGCTATTCAGTACAACACTACAATTTCTATACAGATCTATGCATTCATACTTATAATAAAGGTATCTTCGTCTCTTGTATTAAGTATTCTACTATAGTTATCATGCGTTTCATTCAACTAAATAGTAGAGGGAAAATGACGAAAAAACCTTATGATAGAAGAAATTCTAGTGAACGGGTTCCTGGATAGTTTTTACCCCTAATAGGGAATTATCAAGAAAATTTTTTCACATGAATTGAAGCATGTTTACTTGACAAATATGAAGGTAAAATTAGTTTTTAAATAACTTTAAAAATAAGCGAGATATGAATGATTGAAATTCGCGATTAGACAAAGAGAGTGATAGCCCTCTTGATATGTTATGTGACGTCATATTACACTTTTACTGTTTAAAATACACGTAAAACTCCGTTTTTAGTATTTTTGCAAGAAAGAGACAGATAATAATCTTTAAAAGCTTATAGCTTCATTGATATTTGTCGGATTTTAATTTCGTTTTTAAATATTATTACAGTATTAACAGTATTTTCATATTCTGAAAATAAATTTGAAAAAAAATTTTCATGCATATTTCCTATAACTAATTACTATGTTCCTTATCAGTGCGTGTCTTGTTTATTTCTCCATACGCGTAGATGTATAAAAATAAGACTTGTAATATTTATAATCAGGTTTAGTATATACAAATACATACTTCTGTAATCCACGATAATCTTAACAATATTAAAACTTTTTAGTTTCTGAGAAGAAGTTTTAAAGAAAAGTTATATAAAGAATATTTTTAAGACTTTCTGTCTACCTTTTACCGTTTTCAAAATAGATACGCGCCCCTTCAACCTTCCATTTTTCACTGGAGGAAAAGTGTACGGGCTGTAAGAAGTGTAAGAAGTGAACCCAAAGTGATAACCCTTTTAAATACTGATTCAAGAAACGATATTTTATACGATAATTCATAATATATTTTTTTTATGTTAATCGGTATACACGTCAGTTGTAAAGACAAACATTCATAGATATTTTCTTGGTATTTCGTCTAAATCAAATCGTATATTCTCTCGCGTATAATACGATGGTATTATTATCATTTTGAAATATCAGCAATTTAAAATAAATTATAAAATAAACAAAAGCTTAGATATTTGCCGTGAATCTGTTGATATAAGTAGGTATATGTATATATATATATAAATGAAGCTACTTGTGATAAAACCATACAATACATAGATTTATAGATTTAAATCTGAACATAATTATTTTTAATCTGTGTTTTGAATAAAATAACATATGTATTTATATATACAATAATATGAATTTATTTTGAATTACAGTTAAACTTGGTTACATTCACAAAAAAATCTATAAATATTAGGAAAGCATCGTCAAATTATACAAATAGAAAAACACAACAGTGTTAACCTTTAAAATATGACCTAGTATGTATCCCGGTGTATATAATATACTGAAGGGTAGGTATATTACGGATGTTCCAGCATACCACCATTTTTCGACAGATTTTGCTAATTATTTTTCACAGGCTAAAAATAACATTTTCTAATTAATCCCGAAGTTTCAGAATTTTTAACCGTTTAGAACGCGAGATAATTAATATCAAAGTTATCATTCTCTCTCACTCTCTCTCATTAGAAGCATGTAAAACTTCATGCCCGCCCAACTGTTATCTGTTGTATTAGAAAAAATACTCGACAGAATTTAAAAAGAAACTAGGAGAGTTAAGCTAAATATTATTATGAAAATTTAAAAAAAAATTGTGTGTTACCGTTTTGTTTTCGAAATATAAAAGTTTAAAATTATTATTTTTCTTCAAAATACCATTATTTTGTATATGTGAACAGTGAATTTGTTTATGTGTTGTATATGTGTGTTTATGTATTTGAGCTATTATAAAATCAAACCGATTTTTTGACCTGATTATATAACACAGTACTGTAACGTCCCATAATTAGTCCATTTCCCTAATCCGTCCATCTGTTAAATCAAAAGGATTCAGTACAAATAATATAAAATAATGACTGTCCCTCGCGTTGGTATTTCACTAAAAGATAGAGTGTCTCTTGGAGTAGATTTATGTTTAAAATAAATATTAATACACATGAGCTGGATATTAGCTGCATAATCTGCCCGGGTTTAGGAAACTTTTAGAAGAATTGCTCGGGATATATTTATCGCCATCCGTGCAAAGCCGGACTGGATTATCCAGTAATACGTTTATTTTTGGTAAGATTGCAGCGGATGTCTGGGTTGGTCACACATAGGCCATAATTCTTATTGGATCGTCCCCAAAGGAGCCACTACTCCTAGAATCATTTGGAGCTATTAAAGAACAGCGGAAGTAATTTTGATCTTTAAGGAATGTCTGACTCAAGAGTGTCTTCTTAAAGCTTGATAGTGACAGAGAACGTGGGTCATCATTATGAATTGACGTTGTAGCGGTATCGCTTCTTCATTTAATTATTATTATAATTTTGTTCATCATTTTTATTTCTTGCATAACAACTATAACTTCCCTCTATTTTCACGGTTGCTTTGAATGTTTACAACCATGGTAATTTACATATAAATATATATAATATTTCATAAATCAAATCAATAAAGATCAATTATATCTTTATTGATTTGATTTATGAAATATGTCTAAACCTCTTGTATAAACCTAGAGTTTCCAGATGTTAACGCCTACTTATTATTTCATAAAAACGAAAGGTTTTGAAATACACTGATTTGACATGAGATAAATTTGTTAAATATACGATAAGGCTGGAATTCAAACACAAGATGTCGATCGGAAAATACAAAAAATAGTGCTCTTTCAATAAATCTCTCCACAAATTAAGGCTGACTTTGGAGGTAAAATTATCAACTTATTGGTATTTTTAGAGTTGATAAATCTCTAACAATCCTTTAAACACCAACAATATCATCGGTTTAAATTCTAAAGTAGGGAAAGAATGATCGTTTAGATTTAAAAAATAAAAACTAACTGCTGCCGCTCCTCGAACCAGAGAAACACATATTCCATATCACACACAAAGATATATTTTATGAGTGTACACACTCTTATACTCTCTAATACTACTGTTTTCTGGTGGCTGTGTATTTGTTTGCTTGCTCGCTATCTACTTTTACAATCTCGTATAGTTTTTAATATAATGGAATTGAAATCATTTATAGAGCTGTTACATTTCTGAAAAAAAAAACAATCACTAAATGGAAATGTAACATGATGGAAAAAAGAAAAATATTATCTTAAAAATTTTTATTTTATTTTTATTTATTTTTACTTCACTCTCTGCACTTAAAACATTTTGCAGCTTCTGTTGTTTTAATTTAAGTATTTTACCTATCTTATTTTTTAAATTTTATATAATATAAAAAAAAAAGCGTCACGTAGGAGCTACGTAGTCTCAAGTGTATTGAAACTTCTACTACAGTATCAAGCGTTATTTCCAACCTACCATTCCGTGTGGTCTAATTGTTAAAGGCGCTTGTCTCGGAACTGGGAGGTTGTTGGTTTGATTCCCAACACTGTCAGTTTGTCAATTAAATTAATTTAGAAAAAATTTCCCATTAATTTAAAAAAAATTAATGGGATGGTTAATTGAGTAAATTGTCAGCGTATGGACAAGAACGAAAGTAACCGACTCTGTTTGTGAAGGTGTTCTACAGTTTCCTTTCACAAATGCCAGATGAATATCTGCATAATTCCTATTAAAGTCAGATGCAATCGCCGAACCAATTCCTAAACTACATAGAAATTCCTTGCCCTTTAGAGGTTGATAAAAAAACCCTAGAAAGACATACTTGCCAAGCTTCGACCGCCCCTAGACTTCTACGACTAATATCTCTGACCTACAGCCAGAATGATGGTTGCTTGGTCTGTCAGACCCAATCTGTGCGATAGAGAGTTAAATCCTAAGATTTGCAGGAAATGTCGATTGTTTGTTTAAAATAAATAACTTTTGATTGAATTTTTTTGCATGCAATAAATAAATTTGTCAAAATTTCAACTAAAACTTCTGTAATTACACCAGATATTATCACCTACGAAAGCATTTACACAGAATAGGACTCCACAATGGATTATATGCAGACAATGGATTATATGTAGCAAGGAGGAAGAAACATCCAGCCACATTTAACTGCGAATCTCTCGGTTACAGTAGATAGAAAATATTCAGTGCTTCTCACCCCAAACAGATAAACCTTCAGGAGTACCTGATACACAAGCACCTGGCTATTACCAAGATAAGGACGAAGAGAATCTAGTCAGACTGAAGTAGAAGGAGGAGCATAATGGATCATACTGTCGAAGAGCCATACTTTCTATACCCCAAGATATATCTATCTACTGTTTATGGCATTCCAATGAGATTAGCTCTAACCTATGAGATTTTGCCTGTGAAGTAGTTTGCTCGGATCACTCAATATATAGTATATTCATAACATGATCTATCTAAGACAATTGTTATTAAGTATTGTATAATCTTTGTGACCCCATAAATTGAATCAATTATAAACAATTCAACATTTGATTTGCATTCATGACATTAATAATAACAATCTTACTGTCATCATACGTGGATAGATATTATAGGAAGGAAATGATTTTGAAGGGAGCCCTTCAGTCCTTCCCAGCTGGATGGAGAGGTTGGTAAAGACAAATGATGTTATGGTATATATATACAGGCCGTTTTCAAAAGCATTTCTAATAGGAAATCAATGTTAAATAAATAAATAAAATATTTACTATAAAACCATACATGCACATACATCTGGCTATAGCTTGTGGTGTATCCTGTATGGTGTTTGATGTCATTTAAGTGTGGGGGTGATGCACATTATAATTGATAATATTTATCATTAAGTTTGTGAATACATGGGAAATACTGCAAGAATTAAGGTAAAGAAATGTTGACAATTGTGCGAATATTTCTCCTCAAGTGCTAGAAAATACCCGGGTAGATTTCTACAATCGACTTGGATATTGTTTAGCAAATAATGGAGGAATATTCGAACCGTTGGTTTAACTTTTTTTTTTTGTCGGAATTCTATTTTTTTTTATTTTTGGGATTTTATTTTTCTTTTAATTTGTATGGTTGTTGTTTTATGTTCTACGGTTAATAGAATACTATCTATATTTTATTTTCCACATACAAATAATAAGGGATATTCAAAAAAGAATTTTCAATTGTTAGAAGAAAGTAAAGGAGTCAACAATGAACATATTTAACCCACTCTCATTACATGTTTCTGCAGTACTGACTGACTTCACACAGTAACCACACAGCCAGCCAGCATGTAAACAATACACACCCTAAAGAAGACCCCCACTATTTTAATTTTTTTAAGAAACAATGTGTAGTTATTATAGTAATAAATAATATTTAACAAAGATTCTCTATTAGCAAAGCTTTCCAACACATACGGTATATATATATATATATATATATATATATATATATATATATATATATATATATATATATTTATATATATATATATATATATTTATATATATATATATATATATATATATATATATATATATATATATATATATATATATATATATATATATTATATATAACAACAGTGTAACTAATATTATACGATGATGATACATAACCTTGCAATATTCGGCTAACCCCTAACTGTTTTCCTTCAATAGCAAGGAATACTCTAGCATACAGGACCAAGGATGTGTCTATGGTCTATGTGTTCTTGTTGCATGTATAGATATGTATGTGAATGTGTGTGTTTGTTTATGAATGTCATGGTTTCTCTCTCATATGTAATATAATATTCATTGTAATTAAATAAACAATTAACGGGTTATAAACGTCTGTAGTTATATTGCTTTTGTTAGTGGTTGTGATCTGAATGTTAGGAGAATATATATGAAAAACTTCACATCGTACGTAGGAGCTATGTAAACTAAGTGAGCTTTTTCAGAGAGTAGTATTAGTAATTGTAGAAGGGAGGCTGAAGCCTGACAAACAGGCTTTTCTTGGCGTTTTTTATTGATTCGCTATCGTCTCAATTCTGTCCTCTGCCGCGCCTTGTTCTTTTCCTTTAGCCATGAGTTAAGTTCGTAGTCGAACTTGTCCGTCTTCTTTGCGAATACCAGGATAAAGTTCCTATTTGGTTGTTTTACCTCAGATTTCCCCATTTCGTTCGATCCGATGGCTAGATACTGTAAGGATATTCTAGCTCTGTAAGGATATTCTACAGACGGTGGAAAGGCGAAACAGTCCAGATAGATGGCACTTTTTTCTGACCTTATGAGAGATAGATGCCTGTTGAGTCTGCAGTGACCGCTAAGGACTCCAGCCAGAAGGTTTATTTCCGGTTCTGGTCAATAAGCCATGTGGACCTCGAGGCATTGTAGACAGTAGTGAAAATTACAACTTGCCGATTTAATTTCTTGAATACTCGGATAGAGAAATTATATATGTTTGAAATGAAATTGCGAGCTCAATTTTATGCCATAAATATTGCTCTAACGGTTTATCTCTCAAAGATAAATATTTGGCTACGTTTTAGCTCCAGTACACACCCACAAAAATTCAATTTATTTCAATTCATTTTTTGAACACCTATACCAAAACCTATTTTTTCTGCGCTTAAATTTTTTTAAAACTATTAGAAGGCCGGTACTAAATTTAACATAGTCATGTATATATTATATATACTGGGTATAAAAATCGATGTGAACAAATCTTACCTGAAATAATAAACACAATAGTTAGAGCACATCTACGAGTATCTCTAAATAGATTTATTACCAAGGTAACTAGATACTTAACAATTGATATTACTCATGTTTAGTATCAATAGCACATAATACTAAATAATAGAATATTCGTGAGGGAGATAGATCTTAGGCAATGTGGTTAAATAGTAAAGTATATTTTATATATATATATATATATATAAATATGCGTGTGTGTGTGTACTGTATATAAATAATCATTTGTATTAGTAGTATAAGCTTTTGAATGACAGGGGTTTGACTTATATTGTGTGAAGGATGTTAGATTATATTGCCGATATCTTAATATTTCCTTTCTTGCTTGTGCCATCAGAATGTTAAATGTATTTAACTTCCTTCAAACATAATATATCGATTTAGATTATATATATTTCTCGAAATAAAATTTCTATACACACTATATTATTATGTGTCGTCGTAGGCGAACACCGCGAATTCGGTATTAAATTGAATATCTATACAGAAATAGAAAATAGTTAGTTAGTGCAGTTATTATGTTATTCGATTTCAATTATGTAATGTATGTACTGTCAACCCACGTGGTACAATATTCATAATGAATTGAAGCACACAACTGTCGTCCCAACTTAGAGGCGGAAATGTTTGGACGATGAACAGTAATGTCAGGTTTATTCAGGATTAATTAATTAAATAGGAAAAAATCGGTTATCTAGAAAAGAGTCTTGGGAGAGGGTCTCGTTTTATGCTGTTCCGTTGGATTGAACCCCAGTAGTGATCCTCAAGCTCTTCACAATGACACCCGAATGTCTGATGACGACTATGATAGCAACTATGCCGATATTCATCTGGAGTTCGTGAAGTAAACAGCAGTAAACCTTCTTAAGCATAGCCGGTTACTTCGTTCTTGTCCATACGCTGACAGTTTAGTCAATTAGCCGCCCCTTTTTTTCCCTAATAATTGAGAAACTGCCGATGACATAACGCCTTAAACCGCTCGGCTACTTGGACTGGTCTCGAATGTCTGAGCTAAATGCGTTTCCATTCTACACCAATTTATAACTTTACACAAAGCTAATTCGTAATCTTTCACGCGCAAACGTTTGCACAGGAACGATGACGTTACAGATAAAACAAATACAGCGTGACAGATACGCAAAGACTTAATATATCTGGGCTCATCAGCCATTGTAAGCGAATTAATCGTCTCGAAATTATTAGTGATTGAATCATCAGTGTAATAGGCGAATGGACGTTTTCACGTCAAAACAATGTGCCTGATCTGTTTTCATCAACTTTTTCTTTTATCATTTTTGACGGTGAATTGGGTAAATTCATTCTTATATTCAAGTTCAAAACACATTATTGGATACTATATCCTTTAATCGAAACGCTTCTCATTTTGTGATCAATCAAGTGATGTCTCTCTTATTTCCGGATCATTCTAGATTACTAACTATTAGAGTTAAAAAATTATTAAAGTTAGAGTCTGATTCAAAGAAGTGAGAAAGTCTTACTTAACAAATAAAGAACGTATTAAATTTTGATGCGATAGAGTATCGCTACAATGCCTAATGGCTAGCCATTTAACTGAACGAATGATTCTATTTTATTGGCTGGTATATATAAATGAATAAATCAAGTATGATTGTATATTAACTATTCGTAAATTGACTTTTTTGGTTGATTTATATCCGTTGAATAATCTATAAATCTATAAAAATGACAGAAATTGAGTTACTTACTGTAAAACTAATTTTTGACTATTCGATAAAATATATATAATAAACTATTTATTTTTATATATAATCCTCTAGAATAGATATT
Organism: Nineta flava; assembly: GCA_963920215.1. Classification (NCBI taxonomy): domain Eukaryota; kingdom Metazoa; phylum Arthropoda; class Insecta; order Neuroptera; family Chrysopidae; genus Nineta; species Nineta flava. The sequence continues at coordinate 10,374,282 of OY986040.1, read as the reverse complement.
TTAAATCTTACATAGAAATAATTCATATTATATAGCAAAAAATAATTATATAGTGAATAGGAAAAGCGGAGGGTTCTTTGAAACGATCAAAGACACAACTTGGGTAATTGACTTCGGAATGCAAGTTTATAGGATTGGCTCACCGATTGTTAAAGTAAGTAAACGCACTAACCAACCAATTTTGCGCAATTTATGTTTTCTAATCATTAAATTCCCTATAAATGGAAGAAAAAAAATTATTGTAATCATATTTTTATTTTTTATCTACATAATCAGAAATTATTAATTGCTGTATAAAACTATTAATTTATATAATTATTACCCAAGGTAAAAGTGAACCCTGATTGGATAGGTCAGTTGTCAAGTTACCATCTGAATCCATTTTTTTAATATATGTAGGTTCCGGCGGTATATAAAGGTTAAGTCCACACCAGATTTTATTAAAGCGTGGATTTTTTCTTTTCCTATAGATTGTGTGACATTCAATCTATTTTCACATACTAGTGAACTCCAGAAAGTACGACTATAAATATACTATGTCATCCCATATCTTCATGTATATTAAATCAAATTCAAATGTTATATATGTATCACTTGAGATATTACTATGGATAGATAATATAGATATGGTATTATAGAATGGAAGTATATCTAGAAGAAAAAGATATTGAATTATAGAAATGGAATAAATCAATAAATGACCTACATAAGATATATTTAATGTATCATATGTTTTCGTTTCTTTTTACGTTTAAAGTAAATTCATCAAATGAAGTTTTTATCTCTTATTCTAATTCACTAAGAGCTTTAGTTTTAGTAAAATTGTACCTCATATATTATATATTTCACTCACTGTAACAATATGTTGAATGAACAGTTGTACTATATCATCAGTTTCACATTGGTTTTAAGAAATACCGAGTGCACCCACCTATGGGTTTGACAACAACTGTCGAATAGTTTAAGAAATATTAGTTATAGGGAAAAAAAACCAATGTATGTATGTATGTATGCATGTATGTATGTATGTATGTATGTATGTATGCATATATCGATTTATGTATGTATGTATGTTCGGGTCAAACCTTGGAAGATGAATTAGAACCACTTCCTCATATCCTACGGAGTTGAATTTTTACATGTTGGTTCAGTTTTGATGAAAATGCATTTTTATGGTAAGCATGACAAGAATCGACAAGGGGAAAGGGAGGTTTTGAGGGAGGGGGAAACACAAAATTTGGTATATCTCTCTTAATATTGAAAAAATCGAAAAACACATAAGAAGTAAAGTTGAAGAAAATTAGTTTTATTATAAAAAGCTTGTTTAAAAAAATTTTTTTTTAATAGAAACTTATTTTGCGGATAATCTGCATAAGGTGAAGGTTCACAATTATATCTCGAATTCCATCGAATGTTCCATGGACTATGTTTACGTCAAATGAAAGTGTCTTTAAACTGATCTCCTAACCTAAAATAATGTTGTCACAGATTGTAGCCCTGTGAAAAAAAAAATACTCGTGAGGATTTTCCAATGGAAGATTTCTTCATTTTGGCACTATGAAGACATGGCATAAAGTCTATAACATTAATCGCGCGTGCAAAAATATCAGTTTTTCTCAAATATCTCGTAAACTATTGGTTTTACGTTGAACAGAGGTCATTATTAAATTTATTTCATAGCTAATTCTACAAAAAGAAGGTCCTATATAAAATGTACGTAGGGCCAATAAATAGCTCTCGAGATATACGGCTGACAAACGTTTTTCGTAAGGATGCAATATACTGAGTTTTAAAAGGGATAAAATATGCCGTTCATATTTTATCCCTTTTAAAACTAAATACATTCAGTTTTTTGTCGACCCGGAAGATTACAATTTATTGGTAAGTAAGTTTTAAACATAATTTTTTTAAGGTTAAAAGTCGTGAAAATTTATTTTTCTTGAGAGGAGATCATCTCCTTCATTAATTTTGGACGAAAAAATATTCTTACAAAATTTCTAAAAACCAAATAAGCCAAGAATAAAGTTCGGGTTGGTTTTCTAAAACGTATGCCAAGGTTATTCTTGATATTAGCCAATAGTGATAGAGTATACAAACAGTCTATTCTTAAAAAGAGATCTCTTGCAATTTTAGAGTACCAACAATAATTTCTAATTTCATGAATTACGTAATCCATGCATAAAATTTTCTTGAATAGACGACAGAGAATAGTCTTATCTCTGGCGCTTAGAATATATCCTACTGGAAATTTTCTTAAAGTAATTGTGTTATAATTTCGAGCTTTATAGAACTCCAGCTCATAAGTAAAACTTTATATTTGTTTTCACTATTTTTTTACTAATTAATTAAAAATTAATGTTTCAAGTATTACGCGAGCTATCAGAGTTTTGATGTACAAATTACAAAGTTTGTAAAGAAATTATTTTCTTTATATATTTAGTGCATATTCAGTACCAATGTATAGATAATTTTCATAAATTACGTTTTTTTAATTATAATGTATTGATTACTTCAAGGTAATTTTTTTGGGTACAATATTATGTATATCTAAATGACAGCCTGTGTCATATACGCCAATAGCAAAACCATCAATCCTATACATATACAAAAGTATTATTCAATGAATTGCTGATATATCAGACTGTCTGTGGATGTTAGTATCAAGAATAGACCACCATATGCACAGATGCAAGTGTACAAAGTATATATATTGTAATGAGACATCATGAAATTTTGAAGCATAAACCTGCAATTTACGATGTATAAATATCCTGCCATCGTAAACATTGTCAGATTTTCGGTCATTTGAATTAAAATTTAGCTATTCAAGCAAGTTATACTTCTGTAGGTGAGTTATGAGAAACCAATAATATATTTTCAGCGTATAACGAATCGCTGATATAACACTCGACTAATATAGCACTCGCTAGATCGAAGTTACCCAGTTTTCTATCTATTGGGAGAAATAAGTAAAAATTTCGTACAGTAGAGAGACTAAATTTATATATACACACCTTAGATCAGTGATTCTCAACCTTTTTTTTTGTCGCGGCACACTTTTAACGATTTTAAAATTTGACGACGGCACACATAGAAAAAGATAAGTTTAAAAGTTGTTAACTTACCTATAATACACTGTTTTAAAATTGTTGATGATAATAATTTTGAATGTAAAATAAAATAATATGTACTACAAAAACAACAGTACGTTTATTAAGGGATTCATTACAAGTTAATAATAAGAATACTTTTAATGGCAAATTTGTGCTTGATGTTTTTTGATAATTTCATTTATATTTGGTCGAATAAATGACACTGCTGCTCTCATATCGTTTTTTACATTAAACAGTCTCGATCTTTTTTTCGTTTTTATATTGGTTAATACTTTATTACTGATGGAAAATTTTGGATGGATGAATATTTGTTAAACTCTCTACCTTTTTCACAAATATATAAATATATATATATATATATATATATATATATATATATACATCTATATATATATATATATATATATATATACATCTATATATATATATATATGTAAGTAGTGTATGAATCGACACAATGTATGCATTCAACTGTTACAACACTACTACATACTGACAACGCTTCACGACAATAATAGTATATTTGTTGTTATGTTCGATGATAATAGTCATCATCATCATCATCATCATCGTCATCACCACCACACAATTGTCACATTGTTCCGTTTTTCCTTTTTGCATAGAATATGTTTCCATCCGCTCTATCTTACAACACAAAAAAATGAGTTGGCTTCACATATAGCTGTAACAGGTTTATCGTAAACACAATTTCGTCTTTAATTTCAAAATCATTTTTTTAATGTTGGAGACACGCATTTCAAGAAACAAGTTATAATAATCAGCATATACCGTCTGTTTTATACAGCTTCGCTAATAGAAAATCAATGTTAAATATTATTTACTATAATAATTACACAATGCTTCATAAAGAAATAAAAATAGTGGGGGTACTCTGTAGTCTGTAGTGTGTGTCTGTGTGTGTGCATACGTAATGAATAATAATATTATAAAGTAAGTGGGCGTCACTAAATCTCGACTCTTAAATGGCATCACACAAACATCAATTTACATTATACCACAAGCAGTCAGATGTTTTTAAGTATGTGTTAGTATGTATGCATGGTTTTATAGTAAATATTTTATTTATTTATTCGATTAGAAATGCTTTTGAAAACAGACTGTATAATGGGTTGATTTGGAGGTACTTTTTTCAAAACTAAAAAAAATAAACAAATTTATTGGGTTATTATCATACAAAAGAATCTTCCTTTACATTTATTTTTTAAAGATTATTTCTTTCAAACGTTGTCCGTAACTGCGGTTAACATGGTCCATTCTGCAGTTCCAATTTTCCATAACGCGCCCGAGCATTTCGAGTGGCATTTCGCGAATAACGCGAGTAATGCTGGTTTCCAGTTGCTCAATCATTCGCGTCTTATCCATATAGACTTTGGGCTTTACACATAGTCCCAAAGGAAAGAGTCTAGGAGTGTGATGTCACAGGATCTAGGCGGCCAACTCACAGGTACGAAGCGCGAAATTCACTGTTCACTAAATGGTTCTTGCAATAAAGCTATGGTTTCACGTGCTGTGTGGCAAGTGGTGCCGTCCGTTGGTTCCTGGAGATCACGAGCCTCAATTTCAGGAAACAAATAGGCCGTTATCATGATACGAGAACAGTCGCCATTGACAGTTACGTTCTAGTCGGCCTCGATGATTCTACCGGCCCATTAACCACACCAAACCGTTGTTTTGTCTGGATGTAATGGCAGCTCTTGAATCTCTTCAGGTTGCTCTTCAGACCAAATAAGGCAATTTTGTTTGTTGACATATCCGTTAAGCTAGAAATGTGCTTCATCACTAAACAAAATTTTTATGAAAAAAGTGGATTTTATTCAAGCTTTGCAAGACCCCAAGGACTTAATAAGGACCGGGCTAAGTCTTTCCATGGTGAAATGTTAAACAATACTGAACAACACGACTCACGCTTCATCTGCCAAAAAATCCATAGACAAAAAAGTACCTCTGAATGAATCACTCATTAGATAGATAGATATATCTTGGGAAATAAAAAGTATTGCATTCCTTATGGCCCATTTTCCTCCCCTTTTTACTAAGTCTGAGTGGATTCGCTTCTCTCATGTCTTGGCAATGGCCAGAAGCTTGCCTATCTTTCCTTTACCTAAGTTTTCCTGAAGGTTTAAACATTCGGGGTATTCGATGCACTGAATATCTTGTATCTGTTGTAACCGAGAGATTCTCCTCTCCTATCCTCCTATCCCTTGGCCAGTTCTGCACATTAACGAACTTGTCCATTCAAACACAAAAATCACATCGTATACCTTATTTCATTTCGATCAGGCTAAAATTTTATAATATAGAATGCGTACAGACACATATATATATACATACAGCTTTTGAGGATGGTGATTTTCTAAATATCTAAGGTAAGATCAATGGTAATTTGCAGGAAATTTTGGTGAAATTTGTTCATCGGTAGAAAACCAATATCTAAATTTTCTTCGAAAATTCGCCTAAACGATTTAATAATATAAAATAAAAATATCATAACTTTCAAATATTCAACTGAATAAAACTGGAGGTCCGTTTCTTGGAATACGAACTACAAACGTTCACTTTCGATAGAAAACACTAACTTCCACCGATATGTTTCATATTGGTGACGTCTTCTACGCCTTAAGATTTAAGATTATGACTATAAAATGACCATTGATTTTAGTTTTTGAATATGACAATTAAGAATGACTATTACAGAAAAAATTTATCTATACCATAGACATATAATCTAGCTTCCGATTATTAACGGTTGACCACTCACTTTATTATTGATATTGGATTGCCCCTGAAAATATTCGTGTACTGGTTGCAAACATACTGATATCGTTTCCATTAACAATACCATAATACTTACATTCAGATAATAGAAAAAATATGGTGGGAGTGTTACAAGACCTCTATCTATATGAAAAATCTCATTGATAACAAAGTCAAGAAACAAAATAGAAATAGACTTTAATATATAGAAAAGAAAGTTTTGGTATTCTGAAACTTGTAATGAATATAAAAATTACATTACAGTTTCTTTTTTAAGGAACTTAATACTTCTGCGTATTGAATCGGCCGGACCGTTACTTGACTAAAATCCATTATAACTCTTTAAAATAACCAACTTTTGAGATTTTCGTAACAATATTTCGATTTTGAAATATAGTTTCGGAAACACGATCCATTCTTAGTAATGACACAAATGAACAAAAAGGAAAATTTTAACAAAAAGGTAAACATAGTTATATAAATACTTATATGAATAACATAATAAAACATTGTAGGAATAAATACAAACGGAGTCCGGGTAAGGACGTTCGAAAGAGTCATTTTCGGGGAAATCTGTTACACTGCGCATACCCGCAGCGTTACAGATTTAATGTACACGTTGAAACTAGGTTTGAATATTCAATGGATATTTGGTAAATAATAATATTCGTGAGTCGTGACTCGTAACGTTTCTTTTATTTTAAATAAAAAAGTCGAATCGTGTGTTTTGCTTCTCTAAAATTAAAATTACATATATAACAGGGAATATGCATGAAAATTTTTTTTCACATTTATTTTCAGAATATGAAAATACTGTTCATACTGTAATAATATTTAAAAACGAAATTAAAATCCGACAAATATCAAGGAAGCTATAGGCTTCTAAAGATTATTATCTGTCTCTATCTTGCAAAAATACTTAAAACGGAGTTTTACGTGTATTTTAAATGGTGAAAGTGTAATATGACGTCACATAACATATCAAGAGGGCTATCACCCTCTTTGTCTAATCGGGAATTTCAATCATTCATATCTCGCTTATTTTTAAAGTTATTTCAAAAGTAATTTTACCTTGATATTTGTCAAGTAAACATGCTTCAATTCAAGCGAAAAAAAATTTTCATGCATATTCCCTATTCACTTTCCAAAATGCATTTGAACATACCTTCATCTTTGGCTCAAATCAATCCTTGTTTATTTAACAAAAATTTACATAGTTTTATAAAAACGTCTTTGCATTTTAAACTATGTTTTATTCGATTATAAAGATTAAATTTGTAGTTTCTCCATAAGACCCAATGTTAAAAGTATCATTTACAATATCGAAAAAAACGAAAAAATGCATTTGAACTAACATTTTGAAGCTTACCTATGAATTCGTATTGATTTTTTTATAACATAGTTTATTTACAGGAACTTCTTTGCATTTTTTAGCGAATTTCCTGAAAGGAAATAGAGCTATTGGTCCCGTACCGAAGTCAAAATTTCGCAAAAATTTCTTCAAATGTCCGTCGATCCTACCTAGTAGATGTCAAAAATCACCATCTGTAAAATTTATATATATATATATATATATATATATATATATATATATATCTATGGACATATATATATATATATATGTGTGTGTCTGTAATCACTCTAGCGGTCACAGTTCTCATTTTATCGGAACGAAATTTGGTATTTGAGGCGCTTTTGGTATTCAAAAGGTCAAGTTAATTAATGGGTAAAATCGGACCAGGTGAAAGGGGGTTTAGAGGAAGGGGAAAACACAAAATTTGAACTATCTCCCTTAATATTTTAAGAATAGAAAAATTGATAAGAAGTAAAGTTTTAGGTACTAGGTTTTACAGTAATTTTGTTTCTTATCATTTTTTATGTTACACTAATATTTACAGAAATATTGACGGTTTAATATTGAAAATTAAATACCTTAATATCTCTGTACACATTAGAGTTTGGGCAAAAATGATAAGGTGATGAATTGCAGCAAATATAATTTTCTACAACTTTATTTCTTACGCTTTTTTTTGATTGTTCTTATATTAAGAGCCCCCCTCCCTCCGTTCCCCTCGACGTATGATCTTGACCTTGAGAGGTCGGTAAAAAATGTATAGACAGAGGCCTACTTGCCAGACTTGGATCTATACCCTCTGATACTATCATTACTACGACTGTATATAGAGGTAAAATTACATTCGGAATTGAATATACATTGTGTATTTGTATACAGATCGTATAATTTATGTAGTGAGAATGGCGAGAGAGTACTTCACTCCCAGATTGATTTATCTCTTAAATGTCTTTCATTGAATAAAACGACAAGTGTTTGATGTATGGCAGATAACTATGATGTATTACATATAAAGAATTATTACTTCATATAGATTTTGAAAATCCTTTTTTCTTCTTTTTTTTTTTCATTTAATGCTCTCAGCTAGCGAGCGAGAGAGAGAGATAGATGAATATTTCTTGTATTAGATAGGAAAATATAATTTATATCATTCCATTTGTATTATTTATATTTGTATTGAAGGGAAAGGCAACATAATTCTTATAGAGGATGTCATTCAGTGACGGAACTATAATTCTATATGACCATACATCGTGAGGGGAATCAAAACCGGAAGGGAATAAACAATTTTTCAATTTATCATTTTTTTTTTTCATTTTATTAAACTTTACTGGAAATAACGAGTTTTTTATTTTAATCCGAAAACTGGCTTTAATAATAGGCAATTTTGTCCGAAGATGTGAATGAGATAATTGTTTTAGTCAAGATCTATCGCAAATCAACAAGGAATTATGAATTTTATTGAGCCGACACCACAATATGTCAAATGTGGACAAGCTTTGTATCAAATACCTATATTTATTTGTTCTAAACAAAACTGGGATTAAAAAATAGTAGTTTTTATTGGAAACATTCTTGATTTTATAGATGGTTTTCTTGATAACCGATTCATTGGGCAGTCTTTATTTTCTTTGGTTAACTATTATGAAAAAACTGCAACTGAAGAACAGAATGGACCGAATAAAGGTTCTTACTTTTTAGCCTTGCTTTCGAATAAAACAATCAAATCCATAAAAAAACCTTAATCCACGTTTGAATTACTGTATTAAATTTTGTTTTGATGTAAAAACATCCATAGCAAGGTTATGCAACTATGATTTCATGTATGGGGAGTGAAACGAAATTTCAGATTCAAATGTTACGTTTTCATGGAAATGATCGGCAATTTAATATTTTCTAACGACTAGATCTTTCATATAGTTTATAGTTTCAATAGAAATCTCTTCACTAACAAAATTTTGTAAATACATTATTGTCAATAAATTTTGAATATAAAAATTGACGTTTTAAAATGTCAAAACTTACTAAAAAAAATAAAATTATTTGACATAATTTTCCTATAGTAAATTTCGCTGCCTTTTACAGCTAGTAGGATATTTTTATAAATGAAAACCTCCAATTTTGCCGTTTTTTTTAGATCAATTTTAAAACAAAAATCGTCAGCTTATTCTACTATCATACAATAGCAGAACCGATATTAGAATAATCTACTATCGGTTAAAACAATAAAAAAAGTTTTAATTTGAAAACAATATCCCATCCAATAGAAAAAACTCGAAATAGTACTAATCGTGAGACACGATGAGGAACTAAAAATGAGGGACTAAAAACATTTTAATTTTAAATTTAAAACTGTTAAATATGTTGGAATTTAAAGAAAATCATAAGCTCATCGTTTTATGTCACATGATGTTTGAGTGTGGTTTATAAAGATAATTTTAATATTGAAAGGTATCGAATCAATATCAATGGTACAAAGTAGAATATATTATTCGTTGCGATATAAATATCTCGGCATTGAATTATTAAATTCACTTGCATGTACATACAACCTTGAAGTTCATAGAGCAGTAAAATACTCTATGAAGTTAGATTATTTTTATAAATATAAATTGGAAAAAAAAAACAACAGAAATTGCATCGATTGTAGTCCAATAGAAACTTGGTATTATGTATTTAATAAGGTCACTTAAGCAAAATTGTACATGTTTGAGTAATTCAATTTCAAATTTTGCCCCAATTGCTAATCTCCGGGATTTGGAGTCGAACATAATCGTTATTAATTTGGTGATTGTCTCACGCATCAAGTATGGTCTACAATCTCTGAAATACGATTACTGCAAGACAACTACCTTGTAAGGAAGGTTGTGAAAACTAAATTTAACTAGGATTCATCTAAATTTTTTAAACTTTTCGTAAATATCATATCGACAAATTTGGTTTACCGCACGTAATAAATTCAATTTGATTAATTGATATTTTTCCAGGGTTCTTCAACCATTGGCTCTAAAAAGAACTTTATTATCATAGTTCTGTATCTGAAAAGGCTAATCATTTTTACAAGCTTTTATTTAACTTGCAGTGTATGTATGTATATTCGGGTCAAATCTTGCAAGCTGAATTAGAACGACTTCGTCTTATCCTACGGAGTTGAATCTTTACATGTTGGCGTAGTTCCGATGACAATACATTTCTATGATCAGCATGACAAGAATCGACAAGGGGGCAAGGGTGGGGGGTTTAGAGGGAGGGGAAAACACAAAATTTGCTATATCTCTCTTAATATTGAAAAAAATCTAAAAAGTTGTAAAGTTGTAGAAAATTAATTTTACTATAAAAAGTTTGTTTAAAAAAAATGTTTTTTTTAATAGAAACTTACCATAACAATAACGAAAAACTTCAATTCAGAAACTTCTAGAACGTACTATAAGCCACAAAAGTAGTATCCTTTTTTCAAAATTATTCAGTCATTTTGTGCACTATTCATTCGGTTTTTGGAAAAATTTTTCGAATCAAAGTTCAGTTCATTATAAATATACTTACAAATTTTATTTAAAAATATTTCCCAAAAACCGAATGAATAGGGCACAAAATTACTAAACAATTTTGAAAAATCAACAGTACTTTTGTGACTCATATGACCCATATCTATACAGAGGTTATAGATCTGAGTACACCAAATTTGCTTTTTACTTTGTTTGCATTTTTTACCGTAACATATTTTTTCGCATAGTAATTTCTAACGAAATTGTTGTAGTTACTGTCTTGAATATTTGATTGAATATATTAAATACATGTGACTGAAATTGATTGATGATATTAAATTTAAGTATAAAAATATGTTTAGGTAAACAGTTCACCAATCAATCAATCAATCATTGTTTTTAAATGCAAAAAAAAAACACACAAAACATGAAATTTATACGACATTGAGTATACCCGTATATAGTCGAAAAAACAGGGGGAATTGAGAAAATTCGATAGGAGCAGCTTTATATATATATTTTAACGTCATAATTCTATTATATATATTATTACAAATATATTTCTTTTTTGTTGTTGTTGTTGTTGTTGTTGTATAAAGACAATCGATAAGAAAAGTTATTTTTTGATACGCTGTTCATTTTTCGTAAAAAGTATAAGGTGATTCAATAAGAGGCTTGTAGTTGAATCTGTCTTTACATTTGTACAGCTACTAAGCAAGATTTAATCGCTGTTAATTAGTATTTAAATGGACTGACAGCTTCCAAAATAATGATGGTAATATATAAAAAATAGCGAATGCAGTGAAAATTTTAGTTTTTATAGAAAGGAGATCACGAAAAAAAATATTCTTAGCTGAAAAATTTCGGTAAAGGTGTTTATAAAATGGCCGAATTAGTTCATTACCGAATGTCTGTCTGTCTGTCCGTAGACTCGATAACTCAAAAATGAAAAGAAATAACGGGCTAAAACTTTGTGGGTATGTTCTAGAGTTAAAAAGTGAGGTCCAGTTCAGGAATGGGCAAAACTGGACCGTGCTTCCTCCGGTCCGGGAAAAAAAATTACCATCTTCACTACACTTCGACCATATGGTCCATTGTGATGCCTAAGGATGTGAGGATGTAAATGAAGTGGAATGAATTTTTGTGTATATACTAAGAATTGGAAGGATATGCGGCTGCCGCCGACTACGATAGGAACTATGCCGATATTCATCTGGAGTTTGTGAAGGAATCTGCAGAAAACCTTCTCAAGCATACCCGGTTACTTCGTTCTTGTTCATACGCCGACAGTTTAGTCAATTAACCGCCCCTTTTTCTCTCCTAATAATTGATAAACTGCCGATGTCAGGATTCAAACCCATAGTCTCCCAGTTTCCAAGTAGGCATACTGCGCAGACCAAACGCCTAAGACCGCTCGACCACTTGGACTGGTTTGAAAGTGTAAGAGATTATTTGCATTTAACCCAAAAATCATATTTCAAATTTTTAGAGTAGCGATAGCGATAGGCTGCCGCTTTTTCTGTTTGCAAATAAACATATACCTGTCTGAAAATGTTTTAAATACTGTTGCAGATTTCAAATCACAATGCTTAATCTGGATGATTACAGCCTGAATATTTCAATAACATGAAATTAAACAGTTTTTCCAAGCACCCTTTTTTTTTCAATCATAAATAGTGGGATGCGTTAAATAAAATCAAAAACATTGTCATAATTGAACAACTCTTATCTTAAATCATATCCCCATACAACTCAAATTTCCAAACCGTAAGCAGATTTTTGGTATTCGTATGACAAACTGCTTTAACTAATGCAATATTTATGTAATTTACACAGACAAAAAAAATGAAGACTAAAATTATTGACAAATCCTAAAAAACATTCTAACAAATCATCTTTGCTCAGTTTGTTCTTGACCTAATTTCGTGTAAACTGACGTATACTGTATTAATCCCTATATTTCAGAATAAATCACCAATTATTTTTTTCTTATTTTACCGCATTATTATTACTTCGGCGTATGTTGGTTGGTTGGTTGCTTCGTTCGTTGTCAAGTTACATTCATTATTTTAAATTTATTGTGAATCGAAGGATAAAATAAAAAAATTAACAAAATAAAAATAATATCAATTTTATTATTGAATAAAATATTATATTTAATGCTTCGGCGTAGACCAGAGCGTAGTGGTGTATGCCGTTTGGAAAATTTCGAGAATATTTTCGAAAATTTTTTGTACCTATAATACCGTTTGTATTTCTTGGCTAGGTATTCTTTGAAAATGAACTTTTTTAAACATATTATTAAATGCTTTCAGAAATTTACTTACCAAACGATTTTCAATTAAATAAAAAAATTAATTACAATGATATTTATTCAGAACCATGATATTAGGAGCGACGAACGTAGATTCTAGGTTTGTTTGTTTGTTTTTTCGAGCATAACGTAAAAACTACTGGGCGGATTTTGATCAAAATTTTTTTTGTTTTAAGTTTTATGACTAGACTTAATAACTGATATTTTATGTCGCTACGAGAGATAGAATTAAAGAATATTCGCTGTAATAAAAATCTGCTGGAAGTGCCGATACATATTTTAAGTAGTGGAAGCGGTGGGAAATTATATTGAGATTTTTAGTTTTGTAATGTAGCCGGACATATAACAATAAACCGCGTGTATAAGCTAGTTTTTTATAATTATAATTTTATACTGAATATACCAGTAAATACTATTCTAGCCTATCCGTAGTACTACATTGCTAGTAAGTAGTAGATTTGTCTCAATGGTTTATATTATATATATATCGTATTATAAGTTCCTCAAAATATGTTCTATCCATTGAATCTATCGAATGATGAAACTCTGTGAGAATATATATGTATATGTACATAGTGAATGCTTCTTATTTTTCCTATATATCAATAATATCTTTAATAAAATTGACAAGTCTATTAGCATTGAGTGACAAATAATGTATTTATTTTATGTAAAACTATTCGAGAACAGTGTAGTATATATTGAATGTTTGCACAATGTAACATGTCTATGCTACAAATTGTTGATAGAATTGGTAAAGAAACCCATGCCGTTATATTCCAAAAATTAACTGCTCTGTTTCTAATTATCACTACTATATTTCATAGTCCTTACGAATAAACACCAAGAAAAAAGGATACCTTAAACACAATTGAGCAGTAAAAAAGTTAAGCTTTAATTTTATTTTTAATAAATTGATAATAACTCAAAACAAGTGAAAATAACAACTAACTGAGTTAATTGCCTAAATACCCGGTATATACTGGATTTATGAAAAAAAGTCCCAATCAAAAGTTGTTTATTTTGAAAAAAAACATTTTTTGAACCTTAGTGTTTAGCTCTAATACTCACATATGGAATTTCATCCCGCTATCTTTTCGTTTTTGAGTTATTGTGTTTACGGACGGACGGACGGATAATTTTGCGGAAATGGACTAATTTGGTAATTTTATGAACACCTATACCAATTTTTTTTTCTGCAATCTATATTTTCTACCGTTAAGTCTGTTTAGTTACCATTATTTGCAACCGTTAAGTCGGAACTAAACTTAATATACCCTGGTATATATTATTTACCGGGTTTAAAAATAATACTATCCTCCTACTCCTAAATTCTAACATCAAGAATGGTGTTGTGTTTTTGTATCTAAACCCTCACTTGACTATGTACTTGGAATTCAATATTTAGTCATTGATACTATCGGCCACAAAATTTTATAATAAGCACTCATTTTCCAAAATTGATTTGAACCTTATTTATTTGGGTTTTGAAAAAATTGTTCGGATAAAAGTTGTTCATTACAAATATACTAATGAAAATATTTATACCAAATATTTTCCCAATAACCGAATGAATAAGGCAAAATATAGAATAATCAGCGCTACTTTTGTTGATCATATTACAATGCATAAGTCTGCTAGGTCTTCTGTATTTATCAACAAAATTTCATCTTCATTATTATATTAGGTCAGTTTCAATAAACGATAATTTGAAATTTCATTAGGATTAGAATAACTGTATGTATTACAACATATTGGTAGCAGAGCGTGGTTGAACATGTGGTAGCCCTACCAGTATTTAATTATTTTTAATTTTTTGGGGATTTTGTAGTTGTGATGGTCATTGTTGTGCTAAAAAGTACAAAGTACAATATCAATAATTAATTGAAATAATATGATAAAACTTGGCCCTTCTGTACAAGTAGTATTTTTGATAGGATTACTATAAATAACACGAATTATGCAATTAAAAAAGTTAACTAATACTCTAGTAGTTAAACTTCCCGGTCTATTATTATCCGTCCAACATATATATTATTCATAATTTTCCCTCTTCAATACAGATAACGTATGATATAAAGTTGATGGAACAATATGGAACATTATGAATACCATCCATTCAGCCTTTTAGCAACCATGTAGCAACCAACGTAGGTAGTTATATTTTAGACATAAATGTATGTACGTATATACTATCGAATCCAAAAGTGATGTTTCATCTTTTCATAATTTTAAACTATATTTGTGTTGCCAAATTTTTCCAGTTTTCGAAAAAATTATTTCAAATAAAAGTAACATATTATTTTTATGTATTCTTAAACGTCACAATACTATACCAATGTTAATATCCAGTACGGTTACAAAGACACAAGTATGAAAGAACAAGCCATAACTATGTGAACTAACATCTAATTGCATTTATTAATTATTATTGAGATGGACAAATTAACTCGCACCAGTACAATTCAATGACGTGTTAGTCTTAATAGTATTGGCTTCGTATCCGTACTGAAGATTCTATACATTCGTATTATATTGTGGCGGTTAAGTAGACACAAAAATAATATGTTCGGATAATGAGGTAGTAATTGACTTCAAAGTATTACAGTCCTATGATGAGAAAATATCGACGTGACAAACTAATCATCCGTGGTGTACTGGTGCGATATCCAGGAATCCAGTGTTCAATTTCTAGTGGATGAATTATTTTTTTTCACAATTATATTAATTATGGGTAGTTGTTTTACAATAATCGTGTTAAAAAGTTTCATCTCAGAACACAAACCAATTATATGAATAGACTGAGATTGTATACTATACTTTTTTTACTTGAATGTACCTCGTATACTTGTTTGCTTGAATTATATACAAATATCAATATTGTCGTTAATCTATTATGATAATAAATCGGTCAATAATTTTCTTTTTTCTTCTTCAAAATATAAATATAACATCATTTTACATTGTCTTAGTTTTTAGCCAAATCGCTCAA
Organism: Nineta flava; assembly: GCA_963920215.1. Taxonomy (NCBI): domain Eukaryota; kingdom Metazoa; phylum Arthropoda; class Insecta; order Neuroptera; family Chrysopidae; genus Nineta; species Nineta flava. Next base: position 10,358,249 of record OY986040.1, on the reverse strand, counting down.
GGCGTTTTTTAAATAAAATTAGAAGTGTGGTGAAATCATTACTTTCGTAGATTTATTAGATATTACCATTTTCTTTTTGTAATTAGAATTATGCGTTGAGGCCTCAAAAACTATTTCAACAACCTGTAATGTTAATCGTAAATATTTGAGATCGATTTTTATCAAAACTCAATGGTAAATAATTTAGAAATTTTAAACGAAGTTCGATACTTCATTCAACCAATTCCACCGACAACGCTTTTCACATGACAAATTCCTTAAAGCTCTTAGTATATTTATAAGGTGAAATATATGTTTAAAACTTTTTTTCGTAAACGAAATATATTTGGCGTAAATCGGTTGCAAAAATTTCGAAAAAGGAATGTCATTTTTGGAGTCGATAGTACCTACTCTAGTACATGTGAAGGTAATAAGTAGTCTATGCTACATGTCTAAACAATGTGCAATAGAACAGAATGAAGCAAACCAGGTGACAGCTACGGAACTATCGAGATGAATCCTTAAGTTATTCAATATAGTATTATATATATATATATATATATATATATATATATATATATATATATATGGTGCCCATCATCCATATAGTGTTATATTATTATTATGTTAGAAATGCACCCATCCGTATTGAATAATATTGTATGTAGGATAGTATACATAATATGACATGAACTTTAAAACAAATATTTGTATCCCTTTTCAATAAAATTAGTACACTTATATTTTATTAGATATGCCCTGTGCATTATCCTTAGGTTGTAGCTAAGCTCTATGAAAAAGGATCTATTGATATTATAGGAATTTTTTTATTAGCATATGAGACAATAACCATGTAGGTTTTCTGTTCTCCGTGTGATAAATATCGTCAAGACAACTTTCGATTAGTCTTTTGTATGGAATATATGAAGCATTTTATACGTAAGCCTTTGACTATGAAAAAAATACTGCATGCAATCGACTGAAAGTCTCTTCAATCATAGTGAAACAGATTTGTCTCATTGGAAAATTGGAAAATAAGAAAGTCTCAAACTCTTTACCGAATAAAATTCTTAAATCAAACAGTACACATGCGTGTACTGTTTATTATTGTTTTGAGCTTAAATTGTTGCAAAACTATTCAATTTTTAAAAAGAGACAAAGGTTTAAAACAGAAATATTTATTGGCTTTGTACTTTTCTTCTCTTATGGTTTCAAACAGGGATATATTACCTCCTACCGGATTCATTGTCTAATAATGTCAATGAACGAACTTTATCTCACTTTGTAGCTCTAGAACACAGACAAAAATTTTAGCTCGTTATGTTTTTTCGTTTTAGAGTTATCGTCTTTACGAACATACGGATGGAAATTGCAGAATATATTTTTTTAGCAATCAATATTTTCAATTATTACTACCTCGGGACTAAACATAATATACCCTTGTATTTATTGTATTTTTCCCGGGTACTATGCACCACAAATATTCCGTTCTTAGTATATTTATCATGAACAACTTTTATCCAAAGCTTTTTTTCAAAAACCGGATGTATGGGGCACTAATCAATTATGAAATTTAAAATAATGAACGCTACTTTTGTGAAAAATTACTTCATGAGGCCTAACAAGGGAGAGCCCGATCGTAGTACCCTAACTTATAAGTTACGCGGAAAATTTGAGATTTTTTATAAATTAATATCCAATAAAACATTGAAAATCTGTGCAAAATATTTCAATGGTTAATAATACGAAACACGAAGATCAATAAGTATTAAATAAAATATATATTTTTATTTTGACTATCGTTTCGCAAACATATACTCAGTGATTGCGAAAATATACTCAAAATAATACTATTGTTACGAAAATCTCAAATATTTATTTTATTTCATAATTGCTTTTATTATCTTGATATCTCTAACAACCATGAAGGAATGGAATTTAATCATTATAGTCTACAAAAAAAATTTATTATTTTTTGCTTTTTAGTGTTTTATCTATTTTGTTTTTAGTAAAATTAATATAATCAGAAAAACTTATTTAATTATATCGCATATGCATGTAGATAGCTAATACGTTCTAGCTATGTCATTCATAATGTATATATCGTGAACAGGGAATACAAATGATCATTATAAATTCACCTTCTAATCTTGTATTTAATCCCTGAAGGTAACTCTCATAACATGAATCATTACAAACTTTACTCGTTTATATAATAAATAGATCAGATAATGTACTCTTCAAACAAGTAATACATATATGTATAGCAACAGGGTTAGGTGTATATATGGACATCAAAAAGAAACGGAATGCATCTCATGGACGTCATCATTTCATCTACCTATTGATTTATATTTAAATGATTTTACCTTCAGGCAATTTAAAGTATTCTATAGATATATAACATAAAAGTAATACTATCTCAGGGTACATAGAGCTTCGTAAACAAATAACGTACCCTTATTGTTTCGCAATTTCCATTTGTATACGACAGTAAATTCAATTGTTAGTGCGCCTTCTTGCGGTATCTCTTTAGTCTTTAAAGGAGCACTGTAGAACGTACAACAGATTCCGATACTCGACACACACAAAAACACAAAATATCACCAAAGTTTACTAAATACTTTAGAAAAAAAATTAAATAAAACAAAAACTTTATGATATTCTAACCTTTATTTATTTGATTTGAAAATTATGCATTTTTAAAACCGATTGAATGAAGGTATAAATCAATAATATAATTTTGAAAAACGAGCTATTTTTTTGTGTTTACTTATCCTACATGTAAAGTGGAGATGTATATTTTTTTTGGTCACTTTTTGTTTTAAGATTTGTTTTTTAAATAATTATCGATACCATTTACGAATCAATAAATTAATGTTAATTATATATTATATAATATGAACAACAAAAGTATTTGACCTAGTTCAAAATAAAACTACAAAACCAACAAGGCTTATACAAACCCATTACCAAATACGTATATACAGGCAGTGCATGAAATTTTTATAAATGAAATAATTTAGATTAATGTTTAAGGAAAATTTTTTTCAGTAAAGATAATAAAATGGTTCGGTAATTCGAAAACGATGTTTCGATGTGTGTTTTGTGTGATTTTTTTAGACCGACTGTTGGACGTTTTCTCGCCACATGATGAACAAGTTGTTTATAGGTGATACTACATTTAACAAATCAGTTTAAAAAATAACAAATCAGTTTAAAAAAGTTGGGGGTTTGTTATAATATAAATATATATTTTAACAGTACATAAAATACTTCTCTTCGTGTATGTACATATAGAAAAAGTGGAATATAACAATTGGGACTTGGGAACGCACTGATAGAAGAAAACAGGTTAATAAAAATTAACTTTAAGAAAGTCATATACACCCACGCACCCATATATTAACAGAAAGATAGCTGTAGAGTATTTTTAACAAATGTGTCATAGGCCGATATTACACTGTAAATGGTCTTTTATCATTTATACAAAAAAATATTTTATCATATATACACGGTATATACAATCCGACCAAAAACATAAATGTAAGAAAGGGCCGAGTTTTCGGGAAAATCCTTAATGTAATAGTTCCTTCTTAAAAAGTGATGATATGAGAGTAAGGACCGAGCTATTTACAAAGTAAATAGCTCTAGACTTCATATAATAGTTGCTTCTTAAAAAGTGATGATATGGAAGAAAGGACCGAGCTATTTACAAAGTAAATAGCTCTAGACTTCAGATAATAGTTGCTCTTTGAAAAGTGATGATATCCCATTAAAGAGCCGAGCTATTTACAAAGTAAATAGCTCGGTAAACTATTAACTAAAAAAAAATAATGAGGGGTAAATTGATTAAATGTAAGAAAAAATTTGGTTGAAATTTATTTCATAAGTTTTCCCTTAGTATGTTTTTAAAATTTTATAATACGCGGCAAGTTATTTTTTCTGATGATTTCAAATATTTTTAAACTTGCCGCGTTATATAAAATTTTAAAAACATACTAAGGGAAAACTTATGAAATAAATTTCAACCAAATTTTTTCTTACATTTAATCAATTTACCCCTCATTATTTTTTTTTAGTTAATAGTTTACCGAGCTATTTACTTTGTAAATAGCTCGGCTCTTTAATGGGATATCATCACTTTTCAAAGAGCAACTATTATCTGAAGTCTAGAGCTATTTACTTTGTAAATAGCTCGGTCCTTTCTTCCATATCATCACTTTTTAAGAAGCAACTATTATATGAAGTCTAGAGCTATTTACTTTGTAAATAGCTCGGTCCTTACTCTCATATCATCACTTTTTAAGAAGGAACTATTACATTAAGGATTTTCCCGAAAACTCGGCCCTTTCTTACATTTATGTTTTTGGTCGGATATCAATCATTTTTGAAAGGCTTAAATATACGAAGCCGAAGGCATCGCACAAAATGCGTAGCGTTTTGTTTCTCTTCGCATATGCTACGGGTTTCTTTCGCTTCGCGATACTTTACTCATTTTAGATTCACATTTACAAAGGAGACCGCTTCGCGTTATATTACGTCAACTGGCTCTGCTCGCTTTCTGAAGGGCTAAGACATCAATATAGTATGGTTTTAGTATAATATTGGGGACAATGGGAAATCAAACCCTTTAAAACAAAAAATTCAAAATCGATTCATAAATGACGGAGTGCTGAGGTAACACGCATTAAAAATTGTCCTGCAATTTTTGTGTTTTTATTAATAAAAAAATTCGTTACGCAGGAGCTGCTTCAACTTAGCGAATTTCCATAGAATAAATCACTCTCTAGTGATCACAATTTTAGTCTGATCAAAATGAAATGTCATATATGATTTTAGCATTTGCAAGTCCAATTTTCTCAATAAATGACATACGTCGAGGCGAATGGGGAGAGGTATCAAAAAAGAAGAAAATATAAAATATCTCTCTTAATATTAGAACAATCGAAAAATGCGTAAGGAATAAAGTTGTATAAAATCAAATTTGCTACAATTCATCACGTTATCATTTTTGCTCAAACTCTAATGTGTACAGAGATATTAAGGAATTTAATTTTCAATATTAAACCGTCAATATTTCTGTAAATATTATTGTTACAGAAAAAATGATAAGAAACAAAATTACAGTAAAACTTAGTACCTACAACTTTACTTCTTATAAATTTTTCGATTTTTCAAATTTTAAGGGAGATATCTCAAATTTTATGTTTCCCCCTCCCTCTAAACCCCCCTTTCCCCTGGTCCGATTTTACCCATTAACGAACTTGACCTTTTGAATATCAAAAGCGCCTCAAATACCAAATCTCATCCCGATAAAATGAAAACTGTGACCGCTAGAGTGATGACAGACACATATATATATATATATATATGTATATATATATATATATATATATATATATATATATATATATATATATATATATATATATATGTCCATAGATATATATATATAAATTTTTCAGATGGTGATTTTGGACATCTACTAGGTAGGATCGATGGACATTTGAAGAAATTTTTGCGAAATTTTGACTTCGGTACGGGACCAATAGCTCTATTTCCTTTCAGGAAATTCGCTAAAATTAAATGTGTAACACTTGTATACCTAACATATATGAGATTCTGTACAATATTTTGTAAAGTATGTTTTTATTAAAATTTTATGACGCGGCAAGTTAATTTTTCTGATGATTTCAAATATTTTAAAACTTGCCGCGTTATAAAATTTTAAAAACATACTAAGGGAAAACTTACGACATAAATTTCAACCAAATTTTTTCTTATACTTAATTAATTTACCCCTCATTTATTTTTTTAATAAATAGTTTACCGAGCTGTTTAGCTTGTAAATAGCTCGAAACTTTATGGGATATCATCACTTTTTAAGGAACAGCTATTATTTGAAGTCTAGAGCTATTTACTTTGTTAATAGCTCGGTCCTTTCTCGTATATCATCACTTTTTAAGGAGCAACTATTATATGAAGTCTGGATCTATTTACTTTGTAAATAGCTCGGTCCTTTATCCCATATCATCACTTATTAAGAAGCAACTATTTTATTAAGATTTTCTCGAAAACTTACCTTTCTTACAAACGGAAAATTTAACAACTTTAATTGTAATTAAAATAACATATGAAGCATATATCGATCTGATTTGTTGACAAGGTTACCGCCTCCTTTTTGATTAGATAGACATTTAGTATTTAAATAAAAAATAGCTAAATTAATATACCAGTATGTTTTAATACTCCAAATAGAAAACATTGATTGTTTTATTGTATTGTTACAATGTAACTTTTTTTAAGTAAACAAGTTGTTTAAAAATAAACCAGTTTATTTTCAATTAGCAATTCGTAATGATGAAGAATTAAATAATTTGTTATAATTTGTAATAATTGCTCAAGGCGGTATATTACCAAATATTCAAGCAGTGTTATTGCCAAAGAAAACTGAAAAGAAAGCATAAATTTTATACATTGGATTATTGATAATAATATTCATCGATCATATATCATAGGCCTTTTATTAAAACGCCACAAATTAATGTGAAATAAGAGTGATATATTTTTTATTAAAATAACTATATAAAATTTAGTATATATAAGATGTTATTTGATTTGTTTCGATTATGACTTCTAAACTAATCGTTTATTACAGATAATTGATTATCAACGTTATAGTCTTTGAAGAAATGACTTGACCCGTTGGCTCCACTTCACAAAAAAAAATTCGTTACGCAGGAGCTGCGTCAACTTAGCGAATTTCCTTAGAATGCATAAATCACTCTCTAGCGGTCATATTTTTAGTCTGATCAAAATGCCTTAAGGCAGTTTAAGGGGTGTTTTTCCCATTTTCGGAGGTTTGCGTTATAGGTAAAAAAATTTTTCAAAGTGTTCTGTTAAATTGACTTTATTTCGGGTCGATTGGTCAAAATTCCATCATTTCATCATATATAGAACTGAAAAACGTAATTTTGGGGGGTGTTTTTTCAATTTTTCGGGAGTTTGCAAAAAAATATATTAAGTTTTTCGAAATAACTTCCTAATTTGTAGCTATTAAGCGTCGATTGCAAAAAACTGCATCTTGTTGTATGTATAGAACAAAAAGGTTGGTTTTGGGGGTGTTTTTACCAAGTTCGAAGGGTTGTGATGGAAAAAAACTGATCTTTCTATCATGAATAGAAGTAAAGAGGTAAGTTTTAGGGATGTTTTTCCCATTTTCGGTGTGGTTGCGATGTAGGTAATGAAATTTTTCAAAATATTCTGTTAATTTTGACGTTATTTCGGGTCGATTAGTGAAAATTCAAACTTTATAGCATTAATAGAACAGAAAAACATAATTTTGGAGGATGTTTTTCCAATTTTCCGAGGCTTCCGTTGCATAACTTTTAAAATCAACGCATACTGCTGTATTCAAATTGCAAAATCTATTTCTATATGGTATAAAAATTAATAGGTATATATGATATATCGTTCTCTACATGGTAGTTTGCGTTAAACTAGTCTTAAAACAAAAAATGTTAAATTTTCCACTTTTCCGATACAAATTTCCAGTTTTCGCAATTTTCCCGTCGGTTTGGGTACTACAGCTATCTACATGCCCAATATCAACTTTACAGCATATCTGGAAGTAGCTAATCATTTTGATCTATTAGTTACCAAGAATTGTGGGCGTTCCCACGAATTTTGCGTTTTTGAAGTGAAATAACTTTTTAACGGTTAATTCGTTAACATTGATTGAAAACATTGGTTCTTATAATTCCGTAAAGTATCTATATTCGAAATATCAACCCTGTAGCTCTTTCCGTTCAAAAGATACAGCACCCAAAAAATGAGCCTAAATTAACGATAAGATATATACACTGTAGTGAAAAGTCCGAAAGTCTCCCTTAAATCTCGGCCTTGCGCACTACCGTGCTCTAGATATATACCAGGGAACATTATAATATCCGGTATGTACAGTATATACCATGGTATACAAAGTTAAGTTCGACTCTGTAACGTCTGTCCGTCAACACGATAACAATAATTATTATGATTATGATTCCTTCCTTGATTTTCCCAAATTTATTTCCTTTAATAAACTATCCCTTCATGCATATTTTTAAAAGAGTTTCGATGTTTCGCATATGCCAGGCGTCGCCGCGACGGCTTACTTTTTTTTTCTTGAATGTTAAGTAACTTTTTTTTTTTGAATCTTACATTTTAAAATAGAATCCGTTTATTAGGGGTAAAACAATTTACAGAAGTTAAAAAAAAAGTATCAAGTGCCCGTTTGAATCCGAATGATAAAAACTTCAATATCCCATTTCAAAGTTATATATATTTATTGATTGATTGCCTTTTGACTATGTTCTTCTAGCAGAGGTGACTAGCATTTATTTGAAATTTGTAACATTCTTTTGACGTCAATGAATGAAAATTTGATAGGAAAAATCATACAAATTTTGGATAGAGATCGAATATACAACCTGTGTATTTTATTGTTTTTATTTTTGCATAAACAACCATACCAATGGATGGATTGTCGCAATGTCTACAGGTAAATACGTGTATACAGTTAACTCACAAGATAGTGAAGAATTAAATAGTGTCTCGGTGGCTTACATGAAACTGCGGTCTGAAAAGCAAGAGGCCATGAAAATAATATCATCAATATTGATTTTTTCGTACCCGAAAATTTGGTTTTATAAAATCGGAGTATTCAAATCAAATGGTCGTACGGAAAGTGTATATATAGCTTGCGGGAACCGAAGCTATGGGAAAAAAATGTCATTAACGTGGACCGAAATTTTGTTCCTTGCACAGAATATGAATTGTAAGACCTAAATTTTCAAAATCTTGCGCACATTAAATTGAAGCAAACAATACACGTTATAGGAAGCCACAGTTTCGTCACAAAATGGCAGTTTATATTTGCTTATTACACTCAGTATATTTAATCAACGGTTCAAAATGTAATAAATTTTTATATGTTATTCAATAATGTTATCATAACTATAATCGTTTATTTTTATCGTTTTTAGAGTGGATAAAAAGACGAAACGATTCTGTTTCTCTAAATGTATTGTTTGCTTTTAGAGAGTTAGTTTTCTTCTCTGCATTTAATATACCATTCCACAAATGCTATTCCATTCCACACAATATTCTAAATTATTTTCATTATATTAGATTGAATTTAAAACGAAAACCTTTTCAATATAATTGAATACAATTGAATATTTTTGATTTTAACCATTATTATTTATACGTTAAGTATTTATTATAGAAGAAGGGAAATAAGAGAAACAGATATTTTTAAATGTAACAAATTTAATGAGAAATGCAAGTGAGAAAAAGAATCGATTTTTTTATATAGAAATTAGATAGTGTTTAATACAAATTTTATTAGTAAGTTTATATTTTGATGAACTAGAAATTAGTTCCGAAGTAAACCATTTTAAGTTGACAAGTTTCAGACTAAAAGGTCGTTTACAAAATCCGTTTTAACGTGAAAATGTCTCTTACAAAATACCGTCAGATTCCAATCGCTCATAACTGGGAGTCTAATAATGTGTGTACAATGGTTGAGTCCACAATAGATAGACCATGTCTTTACATATCTGTCGCACAGTATTTGTTTTGCATGGGACATCATCGAAATAAAAAAATCCCATCGGGTATACAGCGGCTAGCGACAGTTCAAACGTCTACGGATCGTTTGCACGAAGTTTTCACGAAGAATCAAGCGAACGGATCCGAACTACGCTATTTTACTAGCTTTTATTTACTTTGCAATGTATGTATGTATGTATGCGTATGTATGTATGAGTCAAATCTTGCAAACTGAATTAGAACTACTGCCTCTTATCCTACGGAGTTGAATTTTTACATGTTGGATCAGTTCTGATGACAATGCATTTTTATGGTAAGCATGACAAGAATCGACAAGGGGGAAGGGGGGGTGGTTAAAGGAAGAGGGAAACACCAAATTTGGTATATCTCTCTTAATATTGAAAAAATCGAAAAACACATAAGAAGTAAAGTGGTATAAAATTAGTTTTACTATAAAAATCTTGTTTTAAAAAATGTTTTTTTAATAGAAACTTTTAATACTAGACAGACTGCTACACAGATAGTAGGAATTTCTTGTGAATATGTTTTCTTTAAAATAGTATACTCTGAGAAAGAAATTCTTGTTTTCATTCAAGAATTTGTTTACTTGAATAAGTATCTGCAAGTAAACAAATTCTTGAATGCATACAATGATTTCATTTCATTCATACAATGATTTTCTCAGAGTATATTATTTTGAAGAAAACATATTCACTTGGTTCAAGAAATTCCTTCCATCAGTGTAAAAATACAAGACACCTCACAACATATACATCCGTTGAAAACTTAATATTGATTTTAGGCATCGAACATATTCTACACTTAATCTGTATATAGGGTAGAAGTATCAATGGCTGATACTTCGTTATATATAGAGGAAATAAATTGATATGCTAAAACAATCATAAATAACACAACAAAACAGGCAAGAAAAAAAACACTCCGAAATTGAATGATTTCCATAACAAAATGTATGTAGAAATGAAATCCAGCATACCTGAAATAATTTATTATTAGAATATTATTAATATTAAAATATTCAAATTTTATAAATAATACAAAAACTTGAGATATAATTTTAACATATATAAGCAATTATGAAATAGAATATATATATATATAATAAAAAATAAAAATACTACAGAAAGAAATTACAACAGTTTGCAGTGTGCAATTTCATGTAAATTTTTAAATATTTTTATTTTAATACAGAAATACTTTCATATATAAATTGAAATAAAAATAGAATGTTTTACATCCTTACTTTTAACAAATGAAAAGAAAAAATATATATTTCAAATGTTGTTTCACAACCAACAGTTTTATTAATTGTGTTTCTTTGTGGAAATTAATAATTAATGAATTAGAACAATATATATATGGTCGCAGAGACCGAAACATGTAACTATTTAAAAAAGATTTTTAACAAACCTTAAAAATGTTAGTGGATTATACAAAAATAAATACCAGTATAGGTATTGTTGTTTAATTTATACACAACTAGCATTACCCGTCGCTGCTTCGTCATAAAAAAAATGGCCATTGTTTATTATCTATCAACATTTTACTGATTAAAATTTATACCGATTCAAATGAAATTCAAGCACAGTAGGCTTAAGATTTCCATCGATTTCTATCAAAAAGACGTTAGACGTTAAAACCTGAATGATGTCAGAAGGTGAGAGTTTTCGTTTTTAACACATCGCTTAAAACATAACAAATACCCCAAACTTTTCCGAGTTTTTTTCATAAATGTCTTGGAATTAGGAGTTGTACAGCATCAAATTTCCTTCAGAGAACTTACGGAACATTAGGATTGTCAGTAAGTTTCTTTAGTAGCTCGCGTTCGAAAATTGTTGAAACGTTGAGCGTTTTTTCGAGTATAATAATATTGTTCAACGAAGTATTTATATATCACACCATTTTTACAAGCTTTTATTTAACTTGCAATGTATGTATGTATGTTCGGGTTAAATCTTGCAAGCTGAATTAGAACCACTTCCTCTTATCCTACGGAGTTGTATGTTTACATGTTGGTTCAGTTTCGATAAAAATGCATTTAATGGTAAGTATGACAAGAATCGGCAAGGGGAAAAAGGGGTTTAGAGGGAGGGGGACATACAAAATTTGGTATATCTCTTTTAATAATGAAAAAATCGAAAAACACATAAAAAGTAAAGTTGTAGATAATTAGTTTTACTATAAAAAGCTTGTTTCAAAAAATGTTTTTTTAATAGAAACTTACTTTCATACATTATTAATTTTAAAACTACATGACTAAAATGTTTATGTATATAGTAAACAAATTTAGTTGTTTCTTAATGTATAATATGTACGTAAGACTGCACATAAATAAAATAAGTATTTAACGCTTATAATGTTTACAAAATCACATAAATATATATGTCAGGTTATTATTATTATGTGATAATATCACTGGTAAATTATATTTATGGTTTTAAATGTATATTTGAATATTTTATGAGGTATAAATTATTATGCAAGCACTACATAATATATTTAAAAAAAAAAGTATTAAATATCCATTTGAAAACTTAACATTTTCTAATGCGAGTAAAAAACCATTTATGAAGAAAATTCATTACACTACAGTCCAGAGCTGGGCAAAGTACCGGGTCGACCCAGTACTCTAAATAATAAGTACCAAGTATTGAAAAAAAAGGTAATTTTCGCCAAGTGAATTTCAAAAATTGTCTTCAAGCACGAAGTATAAATATTTTGAAGGTAGATGCATATGATAATTAAAATATAAGTACACAATAATTTTAAGGGAGTCCCAGCACTGTCTTGTATATATTGGTTTGCTTTTAGTATAGGACAAATACATATAAACACTTACACAACACAGACATGTATTCATATACAAATTAATGTAATTTTGAAATAAAAAAATTTTAACTATTATATTTCGAAAACAAAACAGTAAAACGCAATTTAAAAAAAAATTTATTTAATGAATATTAATCTTTACTATCCTAGTTTTTTTTAAAATTCTATCGAGTATTTTTTTTAATACAACAGATAATAGTTGGGCGGGCATGAAATTTTACATGCTTCAAATGAGAGAGACTAAGAAATAATGATTACTGTTCTATTATTTATCTGGCGTTCTAAGCGGTCAAAAAACTCCCTTAATGTAAAAATATAAAATTATTAAGAATTTATGTGTGAATATGTTTTAAGATTTTGTGAGCTTTTTTTCAAAGTTGTTGGATGACTGTGGACGTAGGACAAAATTTTAGACTTAAAATGTCATCCTTAGTAGGAAATAATTTATTTACAAGTTCAAATACCTAAAAGGCACTATAAACTACTATAAACCTGCGATTTAACAATAACAATTTCAAAACTGTTTGCAGAACCACTTTATTTAATATATATTGTGATATATTTCAATCTTGCGATGATCATTTTCAATGGTATTTAGAAGTACTTTGCTTAAAGTACCGCCCAGCTTTGCACAACATAAAAATTTCATAACAAAATGAAACAATGTATATTTTCTTATATGTAATAAAATAAATTTTAAAAAGTTTACACCTACTCTTATTAAATATATTTACGATTTTGTTATCAGTAAATTTATAGAATATGATAGATATTTTCGCATGTGGAATTGATAAAATGTATTGTTTGCAGCTTGCCCCTTATATGGTTTTCAATAAAATTTTCATCATTTTTTGTCGCGGTATCTTGATTCTCTTTTTAACCTTCAAAAAGGAGCGCTGTCGAATATATAACAGATCCCCAAACTCGAAACAAAACAAAAAACTAAATATTTAATTTTCTTACTATCAATATAAATTCCAACAAAAAAGTTCTTGTTTGAGCTCATGTTCTGCCAAACAAAATCGGTATTATGAAAAAATTAAACAAATTAATAAAAATACAAAAAATTTTTAAAAACAATTCTAAGACAGCCAAATTTAAAAAAAAGAAAGGAAAATAATATATTTCCCAGTTTAGAGAATTTACAGGCATCACTCGAATTCTAGATCGAAATGAAAATTTATACCATTTCTCCACGTTTTAAAATCACCAGAGTCTAGTAACACCATTTTTTACTAAATGTACGCGCGCTTGTTTGTAAAGGTGGCTTGTTAAGGTGTCAATCGAAGCGTATTAACGTCAATAATAACCTTGATGTTAATATATAATGGTTAATAGGCTGTATTTTACGTGTTAAAAATTATTCTGTTCAGCTTATAATCACTAAAAAAAAATTTTTTCTAGTTAAAGAAAGCATTTATGTAACCATAAACAGAAAGTGTACATTAAATAAGGTAAAATAATATTTCGAATAACAATTTTTTCGTTCAAGTACATAGATAATACATAAAAGATTATGAAAGGGATTTTTCTAATAATTAATCGTAATAAAAACCCGGGAATTAGTTTTCATTGAGACTATGTTACTATGTAGCTAATTTGGCGACGAGGCAGGCACCAAATTATCATCGAGCAAAATATCTTCACGAAAATTAGGTAGAACTAGCTTCTTCATACCAATGATGCTTTGTATTCAAAATACATATTTATACAATATAAATTATTTTTAAATTGTTTTTTTGTAAACAAGCGTCTATTTATTTCCATTGTAAGTATGTTTGTCTTTCGGTTATATTATACCAACGGATGCGACTAGCGTTTACTTTATTTGACATTTAAGTAATATGTCTGAACATTGATACCATTTTTTGACATCAAATGCTCTGATATGATAAATCATACACATCTAGGGATGGGGAAATCGTGGGGTGATTTATGAAACTTAAAAAATAAAGTTATAGTTTCATTTTTATCAACTGTGACAGAAGAGAATTATATCCGATTGCGTGAATTATTGCCAATGAGTAAGATTTTAATACCCGATTGGCGATTAATAAACCTCATATCGGGCAACACTGAAATTAGCCACCGTTAGTTTTTATTGTCGCAAGCCACTACAACTATATATACAGCAAAAAGCTCTACTATTATTATCAATTCTGTGTTTTTTATTTCTTTGTTCGTATAATAAGGTAATGTTTTTTTTCTTCATTAAATAATAATACGTTAATGGAAATTACTAAGGTACTTGATGTGAAAATTTTAACAGTATAAAATGATTGTAAATGGACTAAATATCAGTACCTACAGTTAAAAGCCCTTCACAACCAGCAATACCTACATTTCATTTATATTACACCAAAAAAAACGATAACTGTTGACGTTAGAATATATTATTTATCATAATAAATGAGTTTGGAACATGAATAATAAATATTATTTATAAATATTGTTATATACACATACGAATATATATATATATATATATATATATATATATATATATATATATATATATATATATATATATATATATATATATATATATATATATATACATATATATATATATATATATATATATATATAAATAATAAACATATTGAAATTCCCATAGTACGCGTAAAAAGTTATATAAAACATTATGATTATGATTATTATTTTGTGTAGATAATTTTATATAAATTTTGTGTAACTGTTACTGTTTACTGTTGTTACTGGTGTTTTACTGGGTATGGTATGGTATGGTATGATATGGTATGATATGGTATGGTGTGTTGTTATGTTGTTCTGTGTTATTATAAACACAAGTAGTGCAAATGTAATGTCACCATCAAACTACTATTCGTATTCATTCGTATATCTAACTTTAACATTATTGTAACATAATGAACTTTTTAGAGGTCCATAAAGTTGACAGTTGTATACTTGTCTATTTAATATTCAATATATGCGTGATTTTTATTGAAGCACATAGTCATTTTTGCTCGGCTTTTACGGCCACCTATACGAAAAAAATGATTAAACAGTCGCGGCGACACCTGGAAGATGTGAAACATCGAAACTATTTTGTATAGAAAATATACCTGAATGGATGGTTTATAAAAGGAAATAAATATGGCATAATAAAAAATATGATTTAAAAAAAAAAAAAGAATTATTCTAAATTTAAAAAATACATATTAATTTAATATTAAAAAATTAAAAATTAAATAATTTCCTAAAAATTGAGACAGCTTAATTCTTTCAATCAGTTTCTGAAACTATTATCATTATTATTAACTATTTTGTATAGAAAATATGCATAGCCACCTATGAATGAGTTTTTGAACCTATATATGTACTGCCATCTATAAGAATCTTTTTATGATTAAATGATTTGTTTTATGTAATATAACCGATGAACAACTTGTTGATGGCGTGGCGAGAAAAAGTCACCGGACTAACACGGCACAATAAATGTTTCCTTTTTTGAAAAACAGAAGGCTAAACACTAATTTCCATATTTCTAACGTCAAAATTTATGCACTTCCATACAAACTTTCATCTCCTATTTTAATACCTTGGGAAATTAATCTTCAAAAGTCCTCTTAGTGCTCACCTTTGTTATATAAGGAACTGCAGTGCAAAACTACATGCTTCCAGACCGACCGGCTTAGGCTGTGCATTGTCTATCACTCAGTCAGTGTTTACGTTTGTTTTATTAAATAGATTTTTTCTTTTAAAAATAAGTTTGTTATTAAAATAATAATGTTGAATGTTGATCACTTTTCAGTTAACTTCATACAACTAAAGTTATAATTAGCTAGTTTTATTATTTGTTTAGTACATTTGAAATTAACTACAAACATTTTAATGTTGTCACTGCTAATGATTTCAGTATGTCCTTTCGTTGTAATTTTCTGTAACAAACTATTATATTACATAAAATGGTAGGTTATCATGATGATTGCATATCATTTGAAATCAAGTTTTTTTATTTTTTACTCTTTAAATATTAATACAATAACTGGTGATGGATTATGATAGGGTATTGTTTTGTTTTAAGAATGTTCGGAATGTTTGGACTGTCACTTGGCGCGAGACCATTGACGTAATAAAATTTTTATATATTATATATATTATAATGTATAAAATATATTTAATATATTATATATGTATAAGAGTATGTATAAAATAGTATTTTCGTTCATTTTGTTCATTAGAATATATAAATACTGTGTAGTGTGTGTAGATATTGATATAAATATTGTCACTCTATTTTTAAAAAAAAGTATAAATTTACTTATATATAATTTTAAAGCCTTGTTTCTTTTTTACTTCATTTAGCAACTTAATTATGCGGACCATACGGTTCTAAAACTTGCACGCCAGTACTGAAGGGTGAATGATGGGTGATAAAAATGGTTTTGGATATAGTTTAAAATAGTTAAGTGATTATTTATAAACGAAATTCTGAGACCTCCAATCCACAGACGCTTTATCCATCGATGTAGGGCATCAATAGTTTTCCGTTTGTATATATATTTGTCATGGCCACCGGAGGTTTTTTAGATGTATTTCATTGCATTTTTTAATTTTTAAAATGTTTTATATCTTTATTAAACAAAAAAAAACACATTACTTAAAAATTCTTAAACCTCCATTTTGAACATACAAATTGTTAGTTTAAGAGATTTTGGTTTTATTTTTGGGGCTTTTGAAGTCCCTGAAACTCAAACACACATTTTATTGCTTGAAAATCAACTAAACTGTTTTCATCCGCCATATTGAATATTGATGCTTAAAACGAAAGACATTTTCAAGAATTAGAGTAAAGTTAGATTTCATAATCAATACGAACGCCAATAAATAGCACATTTCAGCGAGATCGGTTTCAGCGATCACGTAAGCGTGTAAGCGCCCTAAACGAATACACCCTTAGAAGAACACTTCCGACAAGCTTTGTGAAAACAGTATTTTTACGAAATATAAGAACCTATCTGTAGATGGATGTAAATACGAGTAATATAACATTTAGATCCTTATTTTAATTGGTTACAAACAGCACTCATAGTTCAGAAACTGAATTGTAATATCTACGTCGGCGCTTTATCATTTGAAGTGAACGAAATAACCAAGTTAAAATTAAAGATATTTCATTTTATAAAATCAACAAAAGTAAAATATTAAATTCAAATTATAGTTACATTTCAGTCCCTAAACAGTATCAGTAAATACGAAGAAAATAGGTCACATATAAATAGAAAAACCAAACACAACTCTCTAGCTAGCTAGGGTTTGTAGGTTTACTCTACTAATAAATGAAATATATATACACGAAAAATTGTGTTTTCACATGAAAAACAATAACCTAAATAAATAATAGTGTCAATAATTGATTGGCTGGTTAGATCATACCATACACTCACACGAGATGAAAAACCCGTTGATAAATCAGCCTTTATAGTTCGTTTGCAAAACGCAATATACTAAATATACAAAACATTAAATACACAAATGGATTCGCCCACCAAAAACCACGTGTGTAATTTTAATCAATTTTTTCTCTCTATATACTACGCTCCTAATATTTTTCAGAAATCCTAAATTATTATTTTAAATTTTATTGTCATTATATTTCCCAAAGCTGACACCAAATATTCTCCGTACCATACTTTTAAATTTCCTTATTATATTGTATGGATGTTATTTCCATCGGTTGGTAGAAAATTTTTTTGGGTATCTAATAGACAATTGTGTGCCCATTCATCCGTGTCGCGTGCCCAAATGTATCTTTTAATCGATAAAGAAAATATTTTAATAGAAAGCTCACAAGAACATAGAACTTTTATTTTAACATTACTTTATACATCTAATAGCTTTGGCTAAGATTCGGCGCATTATCCATATAATAAAAGCGATAAAAAATAACTATAGAAAATTTAAATCTAGCTTCAACGTATACATTAAATCTGTAACGCTGCGGGCATGTCCTTAAGATAAGGTCTGCCTATGCAAAAATCCTAGATCTTATAGTTTTTGACACCGGACATTGAATGTTGCACCCTCAACAAAATGTACATATAGAGAGCTCTTTCAATTTTATACAAACATTAATGATTGTCTTCGAAATGGTATTAACCTAAAAGTAAGCTTTTGGCAAAACTAACCATTTATAATACAAAAGGATTCATACATCAATACCAAAAACCTACCACCCGCGTTTATGGACAAACGAAACTAGATAAATATTTATATACAATACCTTTAGATATGTGTATTGGGCCTTATTAATATTGAAATAAATTTATTATTTAAAAAACCTTTTAATCAAAAATTAGTGTTCTGTGCATTCCAAAAGTTAATTAAAGTGCCGTATTGTAAATATTTATTATTTTCAAATCATTCATAACAAAATTAATTCTAACATAAATTAAAACGAAGATTTCAAGATGAAAACGACATTTTTATTGGTAGAATCAAGGTTCATATTCCTTTTTGATACCGGGTATATGTAAATATACATGGGTATATTAAGTTTAGTCCCGACTTTTTAACGCTTGAAGATATTAATCGCAGGTATAAATGCTTGACATAGATGTTCATAAAATGGTCTAATAACACCATTTTCGCATGTCCGTCTGTCCATCTGTAAACGCGCTAACTTAAAAACGAAAAGAGATATCGAGCTGAGTGTGCTATGTGGGTTCTAGAGCAGAAAAGTAAGGCCAAGTTCGTGAATGGGCTAAATCCGAGCATTTATGGCCAAAATGAACAAAACTGGCATCCTTGAAACCACAAAAGATAGAACAAAAATGCCTACTACTACAATCTACAACTGAGGTATAGAGTTCCTGGAACAACTCAATCAATTAATCATAGGTAATGGATATTTTTGGGTTAACCTGATTGCTTCGTTTCCTTTCTTTCGTACGAAATTCCCTGCTCTTTGAAAACTCTTATTCCCCATGACTGTTACGTGACGAGCTTTTCATACATTGGGAATGATCGGATGGTTTCATAAATACATATATTACATTTTTTAACGTTGTTCGTTTATATTACGTTTTTCACATATCATAATATTATATGATTCTATAAATACAGGTAGGCACATCATTTGTTCTCCGTTGAGCATGAATTACATACATATCTTCTGTTTGTTTCTCAAGGGTATATTATTAGTTTGATATGAAGTGTCTCTTGAGAACAATATAGGTATATATATAACATATATATGTATATGTATACACTATGTTCAATACTAAATATACATATATATTTAGTATTGAACATAGTGTACATACATATATATATATATATATATATATATATTTATATATATTTATATATATATATAAAATAACTTCAACCTGAAGTATCACTTACAAATTTAAGAAAGAAAAAATCACCAACCCAAATACATAAAATATTTATATTGTGTTTTATTGCATAGGGGATGAATAATAATTCTAATTTGTACCTTTTTATTTAATTTTAATCAAATATTTGTCCTACCTCTATGAAGTAATAAAATTCAAGGTATTGCGTCAATCTGATTCTTGATAATATGTTTGACAGTTTTTCGGTGAAACTGTCACCAAATTAGCAACGAATAATATATCCTGAGACAATATAAGAGTAATTCTAGCAAGAATAAATTTAATGAAAGTAATTTTAACAAGAATAATTTTTACTAAATTTATTTTATTTTATTTTTGTTGAATTTTTATTTATTTTTAATTTTGCCTAATTATTTTTATTTTCTATTAATTTTTTAATTGTTAAAGAGTAAATTACGACTAGCTAAATTTATACTGATGATAACTACTTTGTAGTCGAAATACGTATTTATAATACAAAAACTGATCTAGGTATTGGGGTGAATTTGAAATTTTATTACCATCATGTAATTTGTCGATTTACCGGGATTATAATTTGGTCCTTTCAGAGTTTTCTATTTTGACTTTGCTCTAACAGCAATCATCGAAAATTGAAACACCTGTATATATTGTAAATATTTTGTAATACACAAAATATGATTTTTTATTTACTATTATCGTCTACTCATCTACTCGCATATGTAGTTATTTGTTGTCTTCGTCTAATTATGTTCTTTATAGTATTTGATGCATGCAAACATAATAACACTAAGAATAGACAACACAAGAAGATTAGAGGAAAGGATCCTTAACTTCTATAAATATAATAAATACAAACAAACAGAAGTACTTTGTTTTGTTATAATACACAACAAATATTCCCTAAAATTACTCGAATTTATATCGTATAATTTATCGATTAATCTCTATACTTATCTAGATATTTTCACATCTTTTGAAGTTATTATTATGAAATCATTAAATACTAATACAAGAAAATATATAAAATAAATTAATTGATTTTATTGTATAATTTGTTTAATAATACATTCTTTTGACTAATCTTAGGGCGGGGTCTGCACCTTTAAGTCCGCCCGTTTTGGGGGGGGGAGATACCTATCTTTGAAATCGTATG
Organism: Nineta flava; assembly: GCA_963920215.1. Lineage (NCBI taxonomy): Eukaryota > Metazoa > Arthropoda > Insecta > Neuroptera > Chrysopidae > Nineta > Nineta flava. Next base: position 10,337,324 of record OY986040.1, on the reverse strand, counting down.
AGAGAAGAAAAATTTATTAACAATCAAAAATTATTATTTTTTAAATAAACAACTTTTATAAATCTAGTCTCAAGTTTGTTACGGTTGAAAATATTGATTAGAGAAATTTTGGTATAGGTGTTCATTAAGTGACCTAAGTAGTCTTATTTCCAGATAACCTTCTAGCTATCTATTTGCACGTCTTTCTGCCCGTAATTATGCCACCTATCTGTCAACAGCTGGTTCAAAAATGAAGCGAATTAACAATTCGAAACTTTGGGTTTCCGTTCTAGAGCGGAAAGGTGACTTTGATTTCATGATTGGATAAAATCGTCCTCTATTTTGATTTGGCTTGCCAGCATCTTTGTTTGGCTTACTTGCAATCTGCTGTATCTGTCAATTTCCTGATCAAAGTCTTAAATTTCCTGATCATATGTCTCTTAATTATTTCTAGATATGGTTCCGGTCCCTAGCATGGCAATGCGATTCTTTTACGGGTGAATTCAGCGACAGTTTTATTGCTCTTAACTCTGCAGTGTCATGGTACCCTCAATAACGGATAGGTACGGATGGTTCTAGCTTGGAACCATCCGTGTAGCCAGGTAGTCTTGCGGGATGTTGTCTCTTCCATCCTTTTTTCTCTATCCGGGACAGACAACTGATATTGCCTCTGAACCCTTAAATGGCCACTTGCTTTTCTCACTTTCAAGCATGAGAGAGGAATTTTTCTTTCCGCCTTTTATGACATTTACCTGAGGCCATACATAACTCATATACCTCCCCCCCCTATCCCTTCGTCCCGAATACTCAACAAAAGCCTCCTTTTGTAAAGAATTAAAATAAACAGTTCGTGTTCTCACAATAAACTAATAATACACAGAGTATTTAAGCAATAAACTCAGTTGTGATTTTCACTTGTTTTAAATAAAATTGTCATTTGATAAGACAACTAAACTTTTGGACCAAATGAAAAATTTAAATATTTTTTGTCTCTTTCATAAATGAACTAACCAATATAGAAAAATTTTATGCATTGTCATTTATATAAACTACAGAGACTGAAGACCCCAAAAGATACATCACTATCTATCATTCAAAAAATATGTATGAAAAATAAAACACAAAAAATATAAAACTGTAAATAATATAAATAAAATATATATTTTAACAAAAATATGATAAAAATATATTATGTTATGTTATATTATACAGTACATTACGACGTAAAAGTCACGTTTCTTGTACTAGAAAGATGATTCAATATCATATTTGATATGCGCAAACGCTTTGCGAGAAATCAAAGAGTCTTTGTAAAGGGTATCTCAAAATAAGCAAATTCTATGTTATGATTTTTAATAATAAATATTTTTTCTTGATAATATTTTTGTTTTATTTGACTAGAAAATTGTGATATGGGTGAGCATCCTTTTTTTGGCTGCCATAAAAATATTCATTCATTTTAAATTAATTAAATATTTGCAGAAACACAACCCCCTCTCTGCTTCAGAAAAAATATCATTTTTAAGGAGGATGGTTCTCAATTTGTCTGTTTTTTTTTTTTTTTTTTTGTATTATTATATTTTTTTGCCAAGGTGACCTATTTAATACATGTGCAATCTTTTGACAAAATTGGCAACAACATAAAAAATGTTGAGAAATGGGAATATTGGCTCAAATTTTTCCATTGAGGTTCTCAATGGTGTGTGGTATATCAATATACCGTTTATTCTTCACAACAGCCCCAATAAAACAATTCCAATGGTGATATTATGGATACCGTTTGACTTTTTCTTACAGTTATATTTGTACATTAATCAAACCCACACAATTGTGGATTTCAAAGAAGAAATTTCACACTACATTCTGGACATATCTCAGCCAATTAGATACTGTAGAAGATAATAATATTTATAAGAACTTTTACCAAATGAAAAATCATTATTATTATAAAAAAATTATATTGTCAACACAATTTGAGACACCCTTGTTTTAATGGAATTGACAGAGTAGAAATCATTTTCAGTTATATCCAAAATTATTATATTCTTCTACAAATTGAAGTTATTATTGATATAATATAGTTCTAAAATGGTGGGTTGGTTCATATATACAATACATATTACACTCTGCCGAAAATTATATCTATCTACAAAGAAAATTAAGGAGTGGAGAATTTCAAAAGTCCAATTGGTCATTTAAAATCACATTTTTATGTAAATATGAAGAATATTTTATTTTTAAGAGAGTCCATCATTTTTATAGGTCAGTTCTCCAGCGTCTTTATGTCAATAATGCTCTTCGACAGTTTTAGCCTGAATTTTGCCTACTTTACTATTTACCTGTTGTTGAAAATGCATACGTACTCGTACGAAACTATGAAGTATCATCTCCTACCTTATATATAAATATCGTACCCAAGATACTCCCACAAACATTTGTAATAAAAAAACTATCGCATTTAATACACAACAGTGAGTCATCTTTATATAACATCTTGATATATATATATATATATATATATATATATATATATATATATATATATATATATATATATAATGGCAGCATCTCAAAAGCACACAAATGTATATTTACTTCAAAATTCTATTGTTGGTTCTATATATATTTTATTCTATTTTTGCAAGTATAATATGGATGGATATATACTATAAACGTATTATAAAATTCATTTTACTAAAAAATATAAAATTCAAATCTTCTTAGACCGAGAGCAAACTTGTTTAGACTTCTGTAAATTCAATAAAAGTTATTATGTAAGCTTATAACAGGAAACTGCAGTAAGTTTTGTTCATAACGATGCTTTAGTATCTTTATGTCCATCTTAAAAAGTACCTGTCGGAACCAAATCACAATAATTTTTTGATATTAAACTGTCCCATGTGGACTGGCAATTTACACAAATCATTAGATATAGAAAGATACCCCTTCTAAACCACTTTGGGAATATATTTAGAAAACCGTCAACATTTAGAAATACTTACGTGAAGATTGAACTATCAGTAAAGAAAAATTATTTTTTTAGTAAAGTTAAATTAGTTTTAACCTTTGCATACAGAACGACACTAATGTAATGCGGGTTGTTTATTTAAATTAATTTATTTCAATATTAATAATCTAGTTTTTTCGATGGAACATTAATTGTACTACATCTTGCACTGACCGATTTTTTTTGTAAATAAAGGAGACGTTCTTCTTTAAAAGTTAACAGCGTGATGAGTGATCTGAAAAACCTTGAAAAGTCGGGGATTTTAACAATATAGGAACGTTAGGTAATAGTCTTGAGAATTTGAAAATTCACAAACATAGCCGGTGAATTCCGTTCTTGTCCATACGTCGAAATTTTAGTCAATTAATTTTTTTTTAAAATTAATTTAATTGACAAACTGCCGCCGTAGCGAATCGATTCAGCAACCTTACAGTTCCGAGCAGAGTGCCTTCAACAACTCGACCACTCGGGCGGTAATTAATGGGTTTAATTTGATATAACTTTTAAGTCTTGAAAATTTAATTGATAAAATCAAGGTCGTCTCTTTTTCCTTAATAATTTTAATAAATTTAATGCTATGTGATTTCATACGATATCCTGAAAGATTTTCACCGAATCCTCGAGAGCAAATTTCAAAGGGGAAATTTTCATGTGATGAAATTTCTAAACTTAAATTTACAAACCATAAGTTCAAAATTGATTACATAATTCGTTCAACTATTCTTAGATTTTCCGGGGACAACATAGTAAGTTTAATAATAATTAATTGTTTATATTTTATCGAACCAATATTATATAATATACATATACATACACTTACTATATTTTATCTAATAAACTCCTTATCATCACAATATCAAATAATTTACCTTTAAAAACCTTATTGTTTTATTATAAATTTTGGGTTGGTTAATTTCGAGACCTTAGAATAATACCTGTTATCATCATATATATATATATATATATATATATATATATATATATATATATATATATATATATATGTATATAAAAGTAAAGTAGGTAACAATATAACCTTATACACGTATACCTAAAATACACAGGACCAGAAAATACTACTTACTATAACAATATTGAACATATAAAAGGTGTCCCAAAATTCACGCAAGATTTGAATTTTGTGCCATGTGTGCGGTAAAATGTTGCCAACGAAAAAGAAAAAACAGATTTCAGGGTTATTAAAAATGAAGTGCTACATGACCGAACAACACGTTTTGTTATTGTTGAGCAAAACTTTAAAAATATTGAAAGTTTGGCAGCTACAGCATGCAATGTTCGTACAAAATATTGCCGGACTATTGATTTAACTTTATCAACTGTGAAGAGATTAATAAGATATTCTGGAAGACACTCAATTCGTCCTTAAGCAGCGAAGTGTTCAATTTTGAAAAGGCGCTCTGCTCGGAACTGGAAGGTTGATGGTTCGATTCTCAACGGCGGCAGTTTGTCAATTAAATTAATTTAAAAAAAAAACAACAATTAACCAGGAGGTTAATTGACTAAATTGTCGGCGTATGATGAAGAACGAAAGTGGCCGAAAGTGAACGAAAGTTTAGTCAATAAACCGCCTTTTTTTTTTCTTCTTAATAATTGACCAATTAAATCGGCCACTTGGATTGATATACTGTTTATTTTATAAATCAATGAAAATTAACGATTTTTAATTAAAAACCTGTGTTTTCTATCAACATTACTTCTTGCGTGAATTGTGAGCCATCCTTTATATGAATATATATGAAGTAAAAGACCTTGTTCCTACTATTTTGTGTGTGATAACTATCATTATTTTATCTAGTAAGGGATTTTAGTAACAAAACTTTTGTTTTATATAGGTTTGTATGTAGCCATGTACCCCATTTTAGTTTTTAGTAGCATAGAGGAAGCTTGCTGAAACAATTGGATGTTTGTTTTATAAAGTTGTTCATAATGTTCATAGAAAATAGTATGGTTGCCCTTTAATATCCGAAAATATGAGAGATATTGTTCGATGGATTTAGTTATGTTTTAAATACATTTCATGGATTAAAATGGATTTTATTTAATGAAATAAGTGTTTTAGATGCTGTTAGTTTCTGGTAAAAGGGTAAATCAAGGTTTTCGTGTTCATAGTATGGTATGATAGCTAATTCTAGGCTGCGTATGACGAATGCTTTATTTTTAAGTACAAATTTTCTATAATATACGAGACAGTTATTATTTGTCGTTGAATTTATGAAACAATGTAAAATAAATTTTACCTATTCAATATGGGCACTTATAGTTTCCTATACCCTATATATATGTGCTCCATTGTCTTAAATATCGCCTCTTTCATCTAACTATTTCTAGAAGACTAAAACGTATGTTTGTACCGAGAATAAACGTTTCTGTATTCTCTCCGCTCAAAGCTCTAGCGATTACTATTTGTAAATTGTTGTAATGCCGCGAGAAAATAAGTCAGCGAGATACGAGACGAAAATCAAGCTGCTTTAATAGCCTTGTCTGGAACTGAGGTCACCTCAAGAGTAGTCAAGGATTGTCTGGAGGAACTTCTGAAACTGGCAAAACGGAACAATGATAAATTGATCTGGGTGCCGGATCACAGTGGTTTCGAAGGAAACAAAAAAGCAGATACCTTAGGAAAAAAGGGAAACGGAATGCTCTTCATAGGCCCAGAGCCTATTGTGGGAATTCCAAGGACTGCATGTAAACAGGTGATCAACGAGTGGTCAAATTCTAAACACCGTGATCACTGAAAAATTAAAGTGGCAAGAGCTCGGGAAAGGTACTGCTTCAGAATGCAACAAAGAGGCCATCTCTCGATGCAGTGAAGCTAAACAAGTTGCAACTGCGGGGGGTACCGGACATTATCCCCTGCGGAAGCTTTTACACACAATGGGACTCCATAACGAGTCCATTATGTGCAGATTGTGTGGCGAGGAGGAAGAAACATCCAGCCACATTTTCTTTGACTGCGAACTTCTGGGTTACAGCAGATACATGATATTCGGTGCATCTCACTCCGATTGTATAAACCTTCAGGTAGACCTGATAAGCAAGCTTCTGGCTATTGCAAATATATGGGAGAAGCGAATCTCGTCGGACTGAAGGGACAGAAGGGTCTCTTTCTGTTTCTTTTATTTGGTACTGTCTTTCAATATCTATAAATATTTAATCTGTAAAAATGAACTAAATCATTTTGGATAATAATGATATAATTTTTTCTATTATTATTAATTTTTTTTTACTTCGAATTCTATGCAAAACTTTTACAGATCAATACAACACAAGAGACATGCAACTCTCGTCTCGCTGAGTCACTAAATAGTGGCCATCCTTTTTCTAATAATTTATATTGTGTCAATAGTGGAGAATATTAGGTAGCACTTCACAGTTCGAAAATAGTCTAACACATCGAAACGTATCCCAAAATATTCATTGTCATCAAAGTGGATTGTACAAAATACTTCAATATAGTAGAGGTAGAGGTAGATTGTAAAGGCTACCCTGGACGGCTACACTTCGACCATAAGGTCCATTGTGATTCCTTAGGATGTGAGGATGTAAGTGGAGTGGCAGGAATTTGTGAGTAGACTAAGAATTGGTAAGATATGCGGCTGCAGCCGACTATGATAGGAACTATGCCGATATTCTTCTGGAGTTCGTGAAGAAAACTGCAGAAAACCTTCTCAAGCATAGCCGGTTACTTCGTCCTTGTCCATACGCCGACAGTTTAGTCAATTAACCACCCCTTTTTTATTTATTTTTTATAATTGACAAACTGCCGATGTGGGGATTCGAACCCATAATCTCCCAATTTCCAAGTGCTGTATACTGCGCAGACATAACGCCTTAGACCGCTCGGCTACTGGGACTGGTTCAATATAGTAAGTCGAACAGTACAATCAGTAAAGTTTTTGTTACATTCAATATTAGGAACTGTATAATTTTTGGTAATCCTAATATTTGAGAAACTATTAGGTATCTGTGTGGTAGGAAGAGCTGTAGCAAGAAGACCGAAGTAGTGAATTTGTTGTTAACAACGGTATATTCTTGTTTCAAATGATAACATTAACACTTTCTATTTGTGTGTATCATTTTTAACCGTTCCGTCAAAAACGGAAATTCTATTAGTACAACAGTGTTTGTTTATCTATCTCGAAAAACATTTTCTACATTTTTCAATGTACCGAAATTCGATAATGGTGTTATTTTGCAAATTTTGACATCAGCACAAATATTGTTTACAGCATTTGAAATTTTATGAGTAAAATAGTTAAAAACTGTATTTTCCACTATAAGAAACGTATTTTCATGTATTTGATAATGGCCTTGGGGAAACACAGTGTACACCCTTTGAAGATTTCGAAAGGCGAACATAATTTTGCAAATCAAATAATATGCGTTGCCTTAAATAAAAGTCGTTAAAGGTTTTAAAGTGAAAATAACGGCTATATAGAACTATGTTACCTATTTTCAGAGGCCTTAAAAAGAGAAGTCAAAAAAAGTATGGATTTCCATTTGAAAAACCCTAGTTGAGGCTAAAATAACCTAGAAGGGAAAAATTAAGGTTACCATTGGATGCACTTCTCCGAAAAATACGAAAACAGTTGTTTTTTTTTGGGTCATTTTTATACCCGGTGTATGTCATATATACAAAGGTATTTTAAATTTAGTCCCGACTTCAAACGCTTGAAAATATTTATCATTGAAAAAAAATTTTTGTAAACATAAAATGACCTAATTAGTTCATTTCCGCATCTTTGTCCGTTTGTCAAAAGGATAGTTCGTTATCTCTTTGCGTAAAAACAACTTACAGTTTGTTATTTATTTTCGTAAAAACGAAAAGAGTTAATGTAAAGTAACATCGATTTCGTAAATGGACAAAATTGGACCATACATACCTCCACCAGAGTGGGGGGGAGGTATCCATCTTTGAATCCGAAAGAGATAAAACAAAAACTAAATAAAGCCAAAAAACGTTTCTTTTTGAAAAATGAAACATTTTTTGTTTGAAATTTATTTTCATAAACATATATATATATATATATATATATATATTTATATATATATATATATATATATATATATATATATATATACAACAAAAATATATGTATATATATATACATATATATATATATATATATATATATATATATATATATATAATGCTTTGTTTATTTTGAATTTTTAATTTTTGTTTTATTTTTAATGTATTATAAAATAATTACTAAATTATGCATAAATATTTTTTAAATATTCCTCTTATTTCCAGAATGTACAATAGATGAAATTTTTGTATAAATTTTCCAAATAACTCATTATTTCAACAGTGCTTTTTTGCTGTAACTACCACAGCCATGATGAAAAGTTGTTGAATAATTTTTTTGTTATTTGTTGATATTGTTTGAACGCATATACTGCTGTTTGTTTATATCTAGTTTATATACACTGAGAAAAATGAACAACAACAATAAAGTTTAATTATAAAAATTATTCGAATAATAATGCATATGATTTGAGTCAAGGTCATGTAGACCCGTGCTTCAACAATTGAATTAGAGTGGGTTTACTTCTATTTTATTTTATGTTTATATTTTTGGAAAATCTTTGCGTATTTTAGCAACACAAAAAGGTTGGAGGTCGTCCATAAATAGGGTAGATAGTAGTTATGGGTTAATTTTTCTTAGATAGTTGTTCAAAAATATATATAGGATATAATTGTCAAGACAAATTTTTGCAATAGGAAATTTGATATATGTTATACACTTGAGGTGAAGATCAAGGGTTGTCATGCCTCTAAATCGTGTATACACTGGATATAAAGTCCAGGTTGATATTTGGCATACAGTTGACATTTGATACTTGACATACAGTGCAGTATGTTAAATAGCAACCGGGTGATACCCAAGAGTTAGTACCCAAACCGATAGAAAAACCATAAAAACCCGAAATTTTTATCCCGAAATCGAAAATTTTGGTTTGTTTTGCTTTTGTAAATTTAACAATGTAACATATAGACTTGTTATACTGCAGTCTGATTGGTTTAGACATTGCTTTCCATCTCGAAAAAGCATAAATATTTCCATCAGCTTTATTTAATAATAATAATGAGGTTTAACCTCCGTTTTTGAGACACGACGGTCTATAACAGAGGCCACCCACATCATTATTTTTCAACCTATATTTATTAATTTTTTACATTACATTTTCATCTGGAGTTCGTAAAGGAAACTGCAGAAAACCTTCACAAGCATATCCGGTTACTTCGTTCTTGTCCATACGCCGACAGTTTAGCCAATCAACCGCCCCATTAATTTTTTTTTGGACACACTGCCGGAGTCGGGATTTGAACCCATAACCTCCCAGTTCCAAGTAGAAACAACGCCTTAACAAGCGCGGCTACTTGGCTGGTTTCAGCTTTATTTGATAATCAATCATTTGATAATTTGATAAAAAAACTTTATATACAGGATCTAAAAGAACGTGTCCTAAAATTATTAAGTTATCTCTATATGTAAAGCGGTAATCATAATATGTTTACATTATAACAAATAATTTTTATCATATATATATATATATATATATATATATATATATATTATAAAAATTTATTTTTATTTTTTATAAAAAAACATTTTACTAGAGGAAAACTTTTAATGATTTTATTTCAAATGAAAAATAAAATTTTTTTAAATATTTATTTACTTATTATTTATGTAATAAGAAGTACTCATAATAAACTTGTTATATACCTTATAGATAGAATATGGACATTATATAAATAATTCCATTTATTATTTATATTTAAAAAATTCATATATATAAATATATATATATATATAAATATATATATATATATATATATATATATATATATATATATATATATATATATATATAAATATATATTATATATATATATATATATATATATATATATATATATATATATATATATAAATATATATATATATATATATATATATAGTATAGAATATTATTTAAAAATAATTTTACCAACTTTTCAATTTATTTATTTTTATTTTATTTTTTGTAAACTTTTTCTTGTATAATAAAGCTAATTTGGAATCGATAACAAGTATTTGTAGTAAAGTTTGTAGTAAAAAAGTTGGTCATGAACTTTTAAAGAGTGGAATAATTTTGTTAAATTACCCGTTTAATTTGCTCATGACAAGTATATTGTCTCTACTACTTTTTCATCATGTCACATCTCTTACTACTGGTGATATAGTTTTTTTTTAGGTTAACTAAGTATACTCATTATAAAGGACAGTTCATCATATGTTGAGTGTAATATACCGTCTGTTTTGGAAAGCTTTGCTAATAGAGAATCAATGTTGAATATTATTTACAATAATAACTATACACAATATGCTTAATAAAGAAATAAAACTAGTGGTTGTACTCTGTATTCAGTAGTATGTGTGTGCATATGTTATGAATAATAATATTATAAATTAAGTGGACAACACTCAATCCCCACTCTTAAATGACATCAAACCACAAGCAGCCATATGTTTGTATGTGTATGTGTTCATGGTTTTATAGTAAATATTTGATATATTTAACATTGATTCTCTATTAGAAATGCTTTTGAAAACCGACTGTATAATACAGACTTGTTTCTTTTTACAAACTCCCGATGATTATCGGCATAGTTCCTATCAAAGTCTATCCAAAGAAGAAACCCTACTTTATAAAATGGGGCGTCGCCCAAATTTCAGGTCAAGAGATTGAAAGAAGGATTCAAATGGTTTTTTTCCAATGTATTTCAAAACGCCAACTTTGATGTCAATAATAATGGTGTCAACTTTATTCTATACCCCACAATATATCCAAAAATTTAAATTTTATAAATCCTACGCAATGCTACATTCATTTTATCAGTTTTATCAGACCATAAGCAAAACTAGCCAACTTCAATTTTGAATAAAATTGATATTAAATGACAAAATACGCTTATTCAACTGAAATATACTTCCTTCGGGGTTAATTTCACAAACAGTTTTTTTAAATAATAAAATAAACGATTATATATACAAATAGTTTCATCTCCTGATTAAAAACGTATACAGAACAAACGAAAAATAGTTATTGTAATTAGAGAGAGAGATATTAAAAAAAAGTAAACAAACAATTATTTTTGAAAATTAATATTTAAAAGCAAAAAGATAAAAAAAATGAATAAAATAACAACTACGTAATTGAATTAATTGCTTCAATACACTGTTTATACTGAGTTCATTATGAGCACACTGTTTGGTTTATTTCTATATTTGCACATATTATACAGCGTGTTCATTAAAAATGGTTCCAGCTAAACATTTTTGGAATAAATTAATGTAAAAAAACATTTTTTTAAACAAGCTTTTCTTTAAATGCTATAAAAAAGATGAAAATTAAATTAAATCCATCAGTTTGTTACATTATACAATTCATAGGATATTAAATCTTGTCGCGAGATTTACCTGTGTATAATTATAGTAAAACTAATTTTCTACAACTTAGAATGTGTTTTTCCATTTTTCCAAAATTTATATAGAATGTTTGGGTCCGAAACCTTCAATCCATCAATCCTGAGAGCAATCCCGGCGGAGAAGTTGTGGGCCTTCTGTGTGGCGTCTGGCCTCAACAGAATCCTATTGCTTCATCAGCTTAAAAGAGCATCTCTTATCCGGAGACGTCTCACCTTCGGGTGACAGGTTGTTCTCGAGGAGGGCACAGAAAACTCCTTGGTCTAGGTGCTAGAGACCCATTTGCGGCACCTCTCTTTCTAATTATTATGATTATTTTTATATAATTTTATCATTTATATATATATATATATATATATATATATATATGTATATATATATATATATATATATATATATATATATATACATATATATATAGGCATATATATATATGCATATATATATATATATATATATATATATATATATATATATATATATATATATATATATATGCATATATATATTATCCCAATCTTGATTAAAATTTTCTTGATTGTTTTTAGAATTGACTGTAGTTCTATAAATTTTCGCATCTGATTAATATGCGAATATTATAATGGTTATGCATAAATTATTCGTACTTTAACTAGCGGGAAAAACACTTGGCATCTTATGAATATGTTCAACATAATTCGATGATACGAAAATAAGCTTCTTGTTATTTGATATATATACGTTTGCATGTATATTCTACAGATGATTTTATCAACACTCACCAAATCTGTAGCCTGAACGAATTTTCACCTTTTTTTTAGGGGGCTGATATTAGAACAGTTTATAAAATAGATTTTTATAGCTAGTCTGGCAAGTGATGCTGCGAGACGACACAAGAGTAGCATGTCTCTGAAAAGTTTTGTAACGGTTCGTCCCGTTTTTACAGTTGAAGATTCTCTTTAAAAAATAAAATTTAAAAAAATCTTTGGTTCCTATAACTAGTGATGAGCAAACCAAGACCAAAACCAAGACAAAATTAAAAACCAAGCAGTCTTGATTGTCCGGTCTTGGCCTTGCTTTGCTCATCACTAGTTATAGCAATTATGTTGTTAAAGTTGCATCAGTCAAACTTGTCTTGCTCAAATACTTGTAGTCTTGGTCTTAACTCGCTCAAATACTTTTAGTCTTCGTCTTGCGTATTCAGTCGTGGTCTTGGTCTTGCTCATTTAGTCTGTTACTTACTACTTACGACGTTTTGGAAATTTTTCAAGGTTTTTTATAGGTATTAATTATAAATGATCAACAATTAATAGCTATAATTAATTAAGCTTTATTTTACAATAATCAAAAAATTTTACCGTATTGGTTTTTATAGTAAAAAAAAATTAGCTTAGCTCTACGTCAACCATGTGTTAACCAGACATCGGAAATGAATAGTTACTTCAAGAATATTCTTGTAGATCCTTTTTATCAGACAATGGTAAAGTTTTCCAGTACTTTTTTTTTATTGGATGTTTAAATTTAGTGGAGTAAACTGTAAATCTTAAACGCACAAAGTGTTTTGTTCCAACAAAAACATATATTGAAGTTACGACAAATATTCTACGACAAATATTCTCATATATCCTATTTACAACGGAAGTTATAATTTTTAGTTTAGTTTTGCACTTTGTTCTTACATTCTCGGTCTTGGTGTCGGTCTTGTTCTTATTGATTCGGTATTGGACTTGGTCTTGCCAGTGTATGTATAATCTTGGTCTTGCAAAATCCCAAGATCAAGACCAAGACAAATTTTGCTCATCACTATCTATAACCTAACAAATTTCGAGAGTTCCTATTGATAGACCCTCACAGTTCAATTAAATAATAAATCAATTAATATTAATAGTTGATAATCAATTAATAATCACAGTTCAAAAAAATTCGTAATTAACATCCCATATGCTTGAAATATGTCAGTATTGAATTTGACGCATACTGTATTTTATACAGTTATATAGGTGTGTATAGAATTTATTAGTCAGAAATAGATATAGGACTTTCTCTCTTCAGCCGAGTTCGAGTTTAATTTGATTAAAACATATGTGTGTAAGGATGAGAGAAAGATAGTAGAGTATAATATTAACGCTAAAGAAGGTAAATTTACTTTGACAGTATGACAACATAGATGACAATTGACATATCGCTGACGTCAGTCATATTGTCGTTACGCTTATATGATGATACACCAACCATAACATTTTAACTCTATATTTTATCAACGTGTGTTAGCCCACAATGCCAAAGATGGTGTAATATATAGTATATTCAAAACCCGATATTCTTCATTCAGTTTTAAATGCGAGGCAACTAAAGAAATCTCTGGTATTTATCTCATTTTCATAGCACGTCTTTGATAATCTCTTCGTATGTTTCTGATATCAGAAATGAGAATAGTTTCCAATAAATTGATTAATTAGAGAGGTCAGATTTTTGTTTAAAACTTGCCGCGGTATCTTGGCTCTCTTTTTTTTCTTTAAAAAGGAGCACTGTCGAATCCATACAGATTCTAATACTCGAAACAAAAAATAATAAACAAAATGTTTAATTTTCTTCAACAGTTTTTTATTATCGATAACTTAGTTACCATTATCATAAATTTTTATTATTGAAAACTTTTTAAAGATAAAAAAAAAATAAATTAACCAAGATATTATTGTTTTCTTTTTAACAATTAGAATTGTGCGTTGAGGCCTCAAAAATTATTTCACTAATTTTCATTACAACAAATTATTCAAATATCGTAGAATGAATGATATGGCTGCTTGAATTAATTAATTAGAAAAGATACTAATTATTAAAAAAAATGTTTTTGGAATATTATGCGATACTTTGATACTGTCATTCGATACTTGTTTTTCAATAATAAGTGATAAAATTGTATTCAAGAGATGGAAGTCGTGTTACCAATACTATTTTTACCTTGTTTATTATCATATACTTGTCTACTTAAGGATGTTCCAGCATTAGAACGCGGGATAATTAATAGTAAAATAATCATACTGTCTTACTCTCTGTCATTCGAAGCATGAAAAACTTCATGCCCGCCCAACTATTATCTGTTGTATTAAAAAAAATACTCGACAGAATTTAAAAAAAAAACTAGGAGAGTAAAGATTTATTAATTAATTAAATTTTTTTTTTAAATCGCGTTTTACCGTTTTGTTTTCGAAATACAAAAGTTAAAACTGTGTTTATGTATGAAGAATGAAAGAATTGAGATTGTTCACTTCTTCTTTGGGAAGGAAGTTATTGTAATGGATCCAATATTTCAAATTGAAAATTGTCACATATTTCCACGTTTCAAAGTCCTTACAGTCTCGCGTATCTCAAGAACCAATATTCGTATACATTTCAGAGTAAGTTCATTCAACGCATAATTGCACGATAAACACTTGATAAGATTTGCAAGAAATTTGAATCGGCGGTATTTTTTTAAACAAAAAAACTACTAAAAAAATTGCTGTAAAATTGTGGTATTGCTTGTAGATGACATATAAGAAGCCGAGTATAATAATACTGATATATCATTTTTACTGGTCTTTAGTTTTCAAGTGCAACAAATGAGAAGTTGGCTGTGTAAACCAGTCGCGTCCAGACTATTTCCATGTTAAATACCTTAACGATTCCATTTGTCCTCCACATATATTTTCATCGATTGAAATTTGATTAAAATCTGAAAATCGCAAAAATGTGAAAGGTTTGGAGAAATCATATATGGTTTTTTTTATATTAAATTTCGTTTTCCTTATTTCTGATATCTGATTCAGTTTCATTGTGACTCGTCCAATTAATCTACTCTCAAATAATTCGGAGTTTGAATAGTATGTTTCTTTTCCATATAGGATCGTTTACAAATATACCACATTTATGTTTGTGCCTTATATTTTGTATATGACATATTACGTTTGTGTACATTTCTACAGTGGTGTTTATTTCAAAAATGAAGTTTGTATAGAGACGATATCAAGTACAATATTTTTGGGCCTACCACTGAACTCAAATTTATTACTGTTCATACTTATACCACCCACAACGGTCATCCTTTCCTTTCAGTTCGAAAATAGTAGGAGGTAAATTCAAACAAAACCGTATTATGATACGGTATACGAATATTAACAATTTTTTGTTCGAAATACAGAAAAAATAAATATCGAATGCAAACGTTTGAATAAAATTATACAAAATTGTTAAGGAAATGTTTTTTTAAACTCTTAGCTTATACCAACGGCTAAGCTCACGTTTTGTTGATATATTTTCGGCTCTCATTATTTTAAGACTAAAAAACTTTCATTACTTCAAATATTTTTCACTTCCACCAAATTTCTATTTCAGCAAATATTTTCAAATTCTTGTGAGTATAAAAATTGTTACTTGAAATATCGATGTGCTTTTCTAAAATACAAGTACAAAATTTGGATTTACTTTTTTAATATTTTTTAATACTTCTTTTTTATTTTGCAGGTGAGTGGATTTTGATAAATAATTTTGTCAAATATTCAAGACTTTGACTGAAGAGTGGTAAGCGTTTATTTCAATATTTCATGAAGAACAAATCATACCATTTGTTTTTATGTACAAATAAACGACACAAGATGAATTTTTTATTATCTTTCATATTTATGTACAATACCAGCTGCTCGAACAGTCTTTGCATTAAAACTTTTTCTAAATTGTTGGTTTTATGAAAAAGTTGTTTGGTAAAATGTATCCTTTCACGCACCTTTTAAAAGTGGAACTCGGAATCGGATCAGTAGTCCTCGAGATTACTTTATTCAAAATAATTTTATCTTTTTATAGTGACCGGTACACAAGTCCAACCGTTCTTCGGTAAATACTCATGATCAATATCATGCAAAGGCTTTTATAAAAAGCTTCTCATGGAAAAAGGCATCTGAGCCGTTTTGTAAATGCGAAAGCGTGAGTCCCAAATGAAGCTCTCATTTAGGAGATAGACATATCTCCAGCAAGATAAAATCAATAAAGTATCGTCAAGAGATATTCTTGGTAAACTATATGTTGATAAACTATAGGACTATGGGACTCCTGGAACATCTTTGCAGGAAAAGAGGTACAATTAATCAAACTGTTTGCCGTACAAAAGCTGTTTATAAGACTTAAGTATACATTTGCAAACTTAATGTCAAACATATAACGATTCAAATGTTCCATCTCTGTTTTCTCTCCTAAGACATGCAAATAACTGAAAGAGGATAATAATATTTTATAAATTTCCAATCATATTCGCTTCTTATTTCATATTTTAAATATCTATCAAAAGTTTATCTATTTCAATTCATTTTGGTTTTTCTAGCAAAGCATTTATCAAAATGGTTATTAAATTTCGAATTTGAATTAAAAAAGCCCCAGATATTTTCAACAACTCAAAATATACCACCGTAAAATTGTTTAAACAAGTGAAAGTAACAACTAACTGAGTTAATTGCTCAAATACCCGGTACATACTGAATTTAGGAAACATATTTGAAACAAAATTTTCGTTATTTGAAAAATAGGCACATTTTTTCTCCTTAAATTTTTGTTCTATCTCTTACGGTTTCAAAGATAGACAGTTTTGCCCATTTTATCATTACAAAGTCGGAACTAAACTTAATACACCTTAGTATATAATATATACCGGGTATAAAAATGGGTATGGGAGAGTAATAATCAAAATTCTGTCTTGATATAATTTACCTGATGTTGTTATCTGGGCCGTATATTAATTTTTTCTTCAAATATGTGTTTCATATAGACACGTTAATATTACGGTTTATGTGACTAAAATGGTGTGTACAATATTTACGTGTCTGTAAGTACATTTCAATATTTTATGTGGTCACGTTATAATGTAATCGTTATGGTTGTTTATAAAATGGCATTCATATAGTACTAAGTTAATATATGATTACAATACAATACCTTTAAGCACGCAAAATTAAATTCACATAATTATATTATATATTTAATTGCCTATAACTAATACAAAATATATTGTGCATAAATTATACAGCAATGTCAATTTTATAAAATTGGCTCTGTTGCCCACACGGCATTATAACTTCGACCTTAGGCTAAAAAAGATTGCGAAAATTTAAGATTCACATATTTCTTGAACATAAATATGTGAAAATTTTCGAAATCACCCCTTTTTGTAGGATCTTTTAGGAAAAACTAAAACGCGGTCACAATTTTCGTCTGAACAAAATGAAATGTGTCCCGTACCGAAGTCAAAATTTCGCAAAAATTTATTCAAATGTCCATCGATCCTACCTAGTAGATGTCAAAAATCACCATCTGTAAAATTTATATATATATATATATATATATATATATACATATATATCTATGGACATATATATAATCATATCTGTAATCACTCTAGCGGTCACAGTTTTTATTTTATCGGAATAAAATTTGGTATTTGAGACGCTTTTGGTATTCAAAATGTTAAGTTCGTTCATGGGTAAAATTTAACAAGGGGAAAGGGGGGGTTTAAAGGGAGGGGGTAACAAAAAAATTGACATATCTCCCTTAATATTCGAAAAATCGAAAAACTTATAAGAAGTAAAGTTTTAGGAATTAAATTTTACTGAAGTTTTGTTTCTTATCATTTTTTCTGTTACACTAATATTTACAAAAATATTGACTTAAACCAAAAATATTGGTTTAAGATTGAAAACTAAATTCCTTCATATCTCTGTACACTAGAGTTTGAGCAAAAATGATAATATTTACTTGAAGAGGAAATTCGCTAAAAAAACGCAAGTGTATACTGATAGAAGGAATTTCTAGAATCAAGTAAATATTTTTTCTTCAAAATAATATACTCTGAGAAAGAAATGCTTGTTTTCATTCAAGAATTTGTTTACTTGAATATGTATCTTCAAGTAAAAAAATCCTTGAATGAAAGAAAATAAGGATTTCTTTCTCAGAGTATATTATTTTGAAGAAAACATATTTACTTGGTTCAAGAAATTCCGTCTATCAGTGTAGAAATTCACAAAGAAAAACTGAGGTCTCTATTTAAATGATCAAAGTTGAGGTCTCTATTTAAACGCAAATTGTCTTCAAACGCCAAAGTGGTTCAATTATTTAAACAAAATTATTTCATTTTCTTAATACATAAACGTCATTACTTTCGAGGTAAAATTAAGGAGTGTAAAATGCACTCTCATCCTTGACCTTTCGATATATCAAATAAAACAAAAGATAGAAAATCAGAAACCTAAATAGATTGTATATGATATTTTTGATATAGCTCATTGCAAGGTTAATGGGGTAATATTAAAAATTACAATACGTGAATATATTTCACAAATTTAACATTTATTATTATTACATAGAAAAAACAATTTTACAAAGCAAACACGATGACAAACACATATATAGAAAAATTCTAAATTTCCTTTAAAAGCATCAAACAATGTCATTATATTATAACTGGAGTGCAAGCCCAGATAGTGAGCTATAAACACATTTATACATTGTCCTTGTCTCTTGTATTGGGTGGCTCCTATTATGTATAATTGTTTACTCAACGAATGCAACTCAATTGCTATTATGATCGAAATATCAGTTTTATTTCTTTTACTTGTCGAATAATTCGACTAATCGGATAATGTCTTGATTAATTATTTTTTAACTCTTTGAACGCATCACGTGTAACATATTTACTGGGCTGTAAAGATGGCTGATCTCTCAAGGTTTGAAGTGAAATATTCATTCGGTTGAACTTGGGAAACTGATTCAGCAGATAAGTACTTTAATATATCATAAAACGTGTACTGACTGACTTTTGTCTGTTTTATACCTTAGATAATACTGCAATCTTATAAAGTTATATACAGATATAACTTTTTTAAATATTTTGATAAATATTAAGGATCTTAAAAATTCAATTCAACAAAATACGTTGTGTTTATAAAATTAAGTTACGAAACAAACACACACTCAACGGTTTAAAGGACTTAACTGCAAAGTTTTAAGGACTCCCATGTACTAGATACGTATATTCATATACTTCTATAAAATGCATACAATCTTATTGATCATTTTTTGTTATAAATTCAAAATTAAAATTTATTATTTTAATAAACATGCTTGTTTCACTATATTTGTATATTATTTTTTATTGAGTAGAAAAATATTCGTTACATTTTTTGCTGATTAAATTAATTATGAATTATATATAACGTTCGATAAAACTATTTTTGCAATTCCATAAAATAAACTGGAAAGGTCCATTGTGATGCGTAAGGATGTTAGCATATGAGTGAATTGGAAGGAATTTTTGTGTATATACTAGGAATTGGTAGCATATGCGGCTGCAGTCGACTATGATAGGAACTATACCGATATTCATCTGGAGTTCGTGAAGGAAACTGCAGAAAACCTTCTCAAGCATAGCCGGTTACTTCGTTCTTGCCCATAAAGTTTAGTAAATTAACCGCCCCTTTTTTTCTTTTTTTTTTTAATAATTGACAAACTGCCGATGTGGGGATTCGAACCCATAACCTCCCAGTTTCCAAGTAGGCATACTGCGCAGACATAATGCCTTAGACCGCTTGGTCATTTGGACTGGTGAAAAAAAACCACTCTAAGGAGCATCTGTCTATTTGTTTCAATTGAAGGACATCCAATAAATATGCTTTCAAAATACATATACCTGAATTAAAAGCATCATCATATAGGATAGTTGAAATACCTACCTGGAAAACGCTATTAAACATGACATACATTATATTCAATTCTAACAAACGTCGGCTTATATATATATATATATATATATAGTAATACCATCGTTCGTAATACTATGTATGTATGTATGTATATATGTATGTTCGTATGTATGTATGTATGTACGTATGTATGTCGGACTCATCATAAACGACCGTCGGTTGGTTGGCTGGTTTGTTAGTTGATTCAAAGTTAAAACTGAAGTTAAATAGAGGTAGGGTTGGTTTAATCTATTCAAAGCACCTATCTACTATATATAATTAAATTATTTCCTGATCATCAGTTTACGTAATTATTGTAGATATGTTGTTGTTAGTACAATATTTGTTAAAAAATCATTCTCCACATCAACATCACATCGCCATACGAAGCCATCATCATCAGCTTTTTATACGTATGATAGTTTAATTAAATGTTTATTAATTACATTTATTTATTCACTTAAGTGTTTGATTATTTATTCACCTTTTTAATTTAATAATCTTTTGTTTATCTTTTGTTTATTTTTTAACCTTTTCTGTTTTTATTATTTTAGAAGTTTTTTTTTCTTTCAAGTGGTGATAATTATCTGAGGAGTAACTTTTTGACATTAATAAAATTTCAAATTCGTACCAATACCTAGATCAGTTTTTTGTATTATAAATACGTATTTCGACTCCAATGTAGCCTTCATCAGTGTAAATTAGCTAGTCGTAAGTTACTCTTTGACAGTTAGAAATAGATAGAAAATCGAAATCAATAGACAAAAATGAAAATAAATAAAAAATTAAACAAAAGAAATTAAAATAAAATAAATTTTATTGAAATTACTCTTGTTAAAATTACTTTTATATTGTCATTCTTATATTGGTGACAGTTTCACCAAATTAGCAACAAATAACATATCCTGAGACAATATAAGAGTAATTTTAATAAGAGTAATGTTAACATTTTTTATTTATTTTTATTTTTGTCTCTTGATTTCGATTTTCTATCTATTTCTAATTGTCAAAGATTTATACTGATGATGACTACTTTGTAGTCGAAATACGTATTTGTAAATTTGTAATACAAAAACTGATCTAGGTATTGGGGCGAATTTGAAATTTTATTTCAAAAACCTCTTCCGAGTTCTCATTAATTATCATTTGATAATCTAATATTAATATTTATGATATAAAAAATCACACATACTTTGATGGGGATATTTCATATAATGTATTCAGTACTTGGGCGACCGAACTCTGTTCTAGATGAAACGTTCAGCTAGATCTAAATTATATAAAAATAAAAAACAGAGAAAATTTGTGTTTTACTTTTTTGTCGAATTAAATATAATTATTATGTGACAGTTTTATAGAGTCTATATCACATCATCTCATCAATATCTTGCAAGATGCCTACTTTTAACCAATTTGCATGATATTTCTTTTGAAAACTCTAAAATTTTGTTGAAAGCGGTACAGGCTATTTTCAAGAACAGGATTACAAACATATAAATAAAATCTTGGATATTCTAAACTAGGATTAGGATTTGAAAATCTGCTTAGGAAAAAAAAGAAGAAATTCGAGGGTCAGTGAAGCAATATTTCGCAATTATTCTCTCATAGTGTTAGAAAATTCTCAAAGTATTAGAGATAGACCAAGTTTCCGTATACAAAAAGTAATGATATCGCAGCAAAAACAAAAATGTTCGCCTTAAAAGTAGTGAAATTTATGTAAGGCCTAAGTTTTTTAACAAAAGTGAGAAAACGATTGTTATATATTGATTGTGTAGGTGTCTCAAGTGCAGGGTATTTCATTGTTTACTTGGAACTTTTTAGATGGTGGGTCTCACGCTACGTTTTAAATTTCATAGCTTAGTTTTTAAGTTCATAGCTTCATAGCTTATTTGGTTCCTAAAATACAGAGGCCTAAAAACCGTCTCTAATCCTTCCTGTAAACATAAATGGCTGCCTATGCTTAAATTTGTCTTGACGATGCGATACCGTGCTATATGATTCAGGTTTAAAGGAATAATCTTTATTAAAATTTATCGTGTGGTCATTTTCTTCAATGTGATTTAAATTTTTGCTCCCCTAATTTTATTCCAACTGTTTATTATGATGTTTGCTCCATCATTGTGGAATTAATATCTGTAAAAAATATTTACCATGTATTATGACTAATGCTGGAATACTTTCTGCTTCTTCCAAATTAATATCAAAAATATAGTATTGAAATCAATGTAACATTAATATAATGTCATAGAAAAAATAATCCTCATATTCATTCAATCAAGTAAGTTCAACGTAAAGCCTACGGCATCAACTATACAACCATTAACGTATAAGAATGATCGATTGTTATATTGAATTGATAATTAAATTATCGTTTTTTGTTTGTTTCTCTATAAATAAAACATACGGGTATAGTATTACAAAAACCATTATGTAATTTACTCTCATCGAATAGAAAATCAATCAATCCGGATATTCTGTATGGTACACGATTCACATGTTTTTGGTAAACATAGATTGCTTGTATACTAACTGTAACCAGTGCGAAAAAAAGTGGAAATCGGTGATTGAAAAACGTTTTAACTGAAAAACGTTCCTAATCAAATGGCATTTGAACAATCGTCTTACATCAGTATTTTCCCTATTATTAGACAACGGAAAGTTATAACGATAAATTTTTCCTCGAGAAATTGTTGCGGAATTATCATTTTGAGCCAAAAGCTTATCATATTTTTTATTTGTCCCAATGTTTTTAGACAAATTTCATTGTTAAGCTATTTCTTCAGTTTTCGGCCATCATAATCAATGTGACCTGTGGCTGCATCTTGTTGGAACCTCAATTCTGAATTGTTTTCTACCAGTGCCCTTAAGAAACTTTCGCCTAGACATCACCAACTGCTGAGAACGTCACCTGGTGGAAGTTTCGGGGTTTTCCTCAACACTTCCTTGCATCCGAGCAATGTTCACATCATTGCGAACTGCACGCGGTCTTTCAGCACGCGAAATATCACAGGCAGCCCCATGTTGCCGAAAACGCTGAACCAATCGGTAAATTGTCGGAACATGAAAGAAATTATGTCTGAATAATCGAATGCTGACTTTCAAAATAAAATTGAACAACTTTAGTTCTTTGTTCTGTGCTGAGTCTTTCCATCATAAATTTCCGAAGTTTTCTACAGTTAATTCTGAAAAGAAAGAAAAAAAAACGTAAACGTAAAAAAATTTATTCACTAATTAAATCATAACGTTACTTATGCGCCACCCTATATAAGCATGATCCCCCAGTTATAATTTTTATCGTTCAAAATTGGTTCAAAAATAATAACTGATTTGCGAACCATGCGAATTTACCGTTCGCATGAAGCCGGGACGAATTGCTAGTAATATTAGCATATATATCTTCAAATACCTAAAAAAAGAAAACTTCAATAAGTTGACGAAATTGATCATAAAATAAACAAACAAAAAATTTGTATATATATTTAAATATCTAGTAAATTTAACATATTTCACTTTATATTTATAAACTAGAAGTAAAAATAAGTATACACATTATTATCCTACGATTCTGATGACGAATAAAGATGAAAATTTGAATTGACTGTGAAAACAAAGAAAAGTTTGTGTGTTTTTATTTATTTATTTAGTTAGTTTTTTTTTTTTTGCCCTTGTTATATTATATATAATATGATATAAGGCACGTCGTTATATGTATTAATATCAGTTTTTACATTTTTGTGACAGCTAATTTTTATAAGTGACAGTTAATTTTGTGTAAAATAATTTTATATATTTATTTTCATCTTGTATATATTTTCACTCATATAGTTATATATTGTGCCCATATATTAACTAGTAGGATGTACACTGAAATATAAAAAAATTGAACATGTCTAGTAGAATTCTTTTCACAAAGATATACCTACAAATTTTCTTGAAAATAACTTAGCCCATTCAGGTAAATGATTGAGTCCTATTTTATGTAAATTTTTACCGACGAAAAGAAAGAGGTACTCAATTCAACCTGTATATTTTTATTTTTATTTATTTTTTTATGTATGATAAACTTTTTACAGAGTAGTCCGACTTAGATAATTTTTTTTTGTTGCATAGGGAATTATTCAAAGTTGGTCCCATAAAAATTTGCAAATAAAATTTCAAATTTTAGCCACAAAAAAAAAAAATTAAAAATTAAACAAAGAGATTGATTAAATCCATCCCGTTTTGAAAAGATGGCTGTTTAAAATTTATAAATCAAAACTATTAAAAAATGGTTTATTTTTATAAATAAACATTGGTAAAACTTTTTATACAAATTTAAAGAATATTCGTATTTGGTATCCAATACCAATTCTTCTAATCAGATTTTATATTATGAAATACAAAATAACCTTTTGACAAATTTCAAATCAGAGTGTTTCATCTTTTTCGATCGAGATAATACTTATTAGCTATACGAATATATTTACTTTATTCATTTATTTTTCATACGTAGGTTTTTTTTACGTTAAAATATAAAACGCTTTTATACAAAGTATGTGAATACAAAAATATGTTGTAAAGTAAGCAAGTGAAATACATGCTATCAAGGCCGGGCAGTACTTTAAGTAAAGTGCTGAATAAGTACTCAAGTAAAGTACTTACGAGTACTTTTGTAGTACTGTTTATATAAATCCTCAATGCTAACCGTAATGTTACTTTAATTAATGTCGGACAACTCCAAATATCTTTTAATCATGTTGTTAATCAAGACGGACTGAGAGCTCTACCAGATTGTGCTACTTTTCCCGAATTAGGCTATTATTTTATATGCTTGAGGTACTTTAAAACATGTTGTATCGCAATTTAGGCTCTTTTTTCGCACCTGTGTATATGTTATTAATATTGGTTGAAAAAAATTTGGCGCTTTTAGTACAGCATTTTGCTCCTTTTTAATACAGATGGGGCTACTTGATAGAAATTATTCTGACAACTCTAGTCGTCATCTGCGGCATTCCAAACATTATATTCATTTGCAACAATGATCTATTTTTGTTTTATGATACATCCACAATATTCCTATGACTTCCAAAAAAGCTTATAAAATTTCAATTGGGCTAAAACTATGACCCCTAGAGTGACCACACACACACACACACACAGTTATAAATAGAGATATGCAAACAACATATTATTATTTGTGTATACTTAAGGATCACAATACAATACTCATGGAAATTCCCATTAAGGTTACGAAGATATAGTATAAAAGAACTAACAAATACTACAAAAACAAACATGTGATTGAAGTTTTTTCCTCAAGTAATGAAAAAATTCACTCACCCACCAGATATCAATCCTGCACCTCGGGATTTCTATCCCAGTGTGCCTACCATTGTCACAATACAATACTATTGTCAATAAGGTTACGAAGACATAGTAAGAAAGAAATAGCGTATACTAGATATAGACAAACATGTCATTGAGTTTTTTAAATATTTATATGAAATTTTTATATAAAATATTTATATAAATTATATATTTATATTGAACAAGTAATCTAACACAGGTAACTAACAGAGGTAATTGTTTGAATACCCAGTATATACTGAGTTTGTATATCAATGTTTGAACAATTCTTCAAATTCAAAGTTTATAAGATATGCATTTTTTTTCTGTGATCAATATTTTCAAGCGTTACAAGGTCGGAACTAAACTTAACATACCTTGTATATTTACAAATATACTGGGTATAAAAATTTACTCATCCACCAGGTATTGAACCCTGAACCTCAGGAATTCTAGTCCAGTATGCTACTATTACACCTCGGATGATATTGAAGAAATAGGTCAATTTTTCCATATCATTGAGACTATTCATTTGAAGTAAACATTAACTTATGGATTCGAACATATTATTTTATAAATATATATAAACATAATTTTGTTTGAATAAAATAAATAATTCAACTTGTTTTGCAATGAAATTTTTCTTTCATATACACTCTTTTAAAAGCATTTATGATAAAGAAAAATAAATAAATAAAATTACAAAAAAACATAATAATAGAGAGAGGAGTAATAACTTGAACTATATTTTGTTTTAATATCTCACCATTACACAAAAACAAAAACTTAAACAAATATTTGTGTATATATATTTTGGAATTACATCCCATTACTTATTATTAATATATATATATATATATATATATATATATATATATATATATATATATATATATATATATATATATATATAACTGAAATTGTTGGGAAAATATTTAAGATTCTCACAAATAAGAAGTTTTGTTTTTTAAACAATGTGTTTAGAGTAAAAACAAGTATCATATGTTGTTTTTTGTATAATATTCTTTATGCTAGAAACTTTTCATATTTTCAAATTATAAAATGTATGTAGAGTGTGCTTTTACAAAAGATTTAAAAACTTAATGGTGCTTTTAAATACACAACATCAAAGGCCGGGTGTCGATTATGATGCAGATTACTTAAATGCCAATATTGAGTAAACGCTATTGTTACTTCTGTTAAGTTGGTAACGGCAGTCTTTTTTAGCGAATTTCCTGAAAGGAAATAGAGCTATTGGTCCCGTACCGAAGTCAAAATTTCGCAAAAATTTCTTCAAATGTCCATCGATCCTACTTTGTAGATGTCAAAAATCACCATCTGTAAAATTTATATATATATATATATCTATGGACATATATATATATATATATATATATATATATATATATATATACACATATATATATATATATATATATATATATATATGTGTCTGTAATCACTCTAGTGGTCACAGTTTTCATTTTATCGGAATGAGATTGGATATTTGAAGCGCTTTTGGTATTCAAAAGGTCAAGTTCGTTAATGGGTAAAATCGGACCAGGGGAAAGGGGGGTTTAGAGGGAGGGGGAAACACAAAATTTGACATATCTCCCTTAATATTCGAAAAATCGAAAATTTTATAAGAAGTAAAGTTGTAGGTATTAAGTTTTACTGTAATTTTGTTTCTTATCATTTTTTCTGTAACCCTAATATTTACAAAAATATTGACGGTTTAAGATTGAAAATTAAATTCCTCAATATCTCTGTACGCATTAGAGTTTGAGCAAAAATGATAAGGTGATGAATTGTAGCAAACATGATTTTCTACAACTTTGTTTCTTACGCATTTTTCGGTTGTTCTAATATTAAGAGAGATATTTTATATTTTGTGTTTTCTTCTATCTTTATGCCCCCATTTCCCCTTGACGTATGTTATTTATAATACAATTGGCCATGCAAATACTAAAATTAGATACGACATTTCATTTTGATCAGACTAACATTGTGACCGCTAGAGAGTAATTTATTTATTCCAAGGAAATTCGCTAAGTTGAAGCAGCTCCTGCGTAACGAATTTTTTGTAATGTTCCAGCTGGCGTAATGTTCTTATTCTGTATATTTGATATTGAGTTTAAAATCTCTCATAGATTTCGAAAGCTCGAAATTATTGTCCCAACAAATAGTAATTCCAGAAATAAAACATAAAATTCAAAGTGAGTTATCAAATATTCAAAAGAAATGTTTTTAACTTAAAATTAATTTTATCCTCTGACAAATGGTAGTGGTAGCTGAAAGGAAGCCGAAGATTGGTAATTAGGTCTTTTACAGACCCCTAAAGGACACGGAATTAGTATGTAGAATAGGAATTGGTGAATTGGACGACTGCAGCCGACTTTGATAAGAACTATGCCGACACTCATCTGGATTTTGGTAAAGAAAACTGCAAAAAACCTTTACAAGCATAGCCGGTTACTTCGTTCTTGTCCATACGCCGACAGTTTAGTCAATTAACCGGCCAATTATTTTATTTAATGAATTGAATTAACAAACTGCCAGTGTTGGAAATCGAACCAGCAACACACGGATTGGTTCACTTTCTGACATAGAAATTTTATCAAATTTTAGTAAATAAAGTGTGTAATTAAATTAAATTTCCATCCCTGGTAGATTTCGAAATCACGAAGTCATGATCCCAAAATCTGATATAAAATTGAACATTTGAATGAATTAGTACTAGAATTAAAATATATGATCTAAAATTACTGAATTTCGGGAATTTTTTTTATGAAAATCGGATAACAATATTTCGCTATATGAATATTCCAAAAATGATGACGTCATCAAAATCTCAAAAACTAATTTTGTTGCCTGACAGTAAAATTTTATCCAATTTTCATAAACAATGTACTTGGTTAAGACTAAATTTGCATGGTCCTAACATCTGATAATTTCGTCAAATTAGTACTTGCAAAAATTAAAAATATATTTAAATCCAAAAAAAATTAACTAAATTTATTTCTTTAACAAAATTAATTCCGAATAGAGTCTTAGTTTTGCATGTGGATAACAAAATACCATCCAATGGGTAGTGCGCTGGCATGCTACATGTTACCGTCATCAGACTAATTATAATGGTCTTCGTATAGACGTAATCGGTGAAGACTTAAGCAAATAGACAAACATTTCAAGCTTTAAAGATTTACCCTATTTTCATAACGGGATTATTATTACATATATAGAGAAAATTAAGCAGCTTTAGAGAGCAGCTTGTACATATTAAATCAAACAAAAGCATTAAACAATGTTTCAAAAAACATATTATACATCTTTAACATACATTCCACTCCATGCTTGCTGGTTGTTATTCACCATATTATTGCAGTACAGAGAAAGGCAGCAGCATTAATTCATTTCTCTAACTGTTTTTGTATCTTTTTTTAAAAGAATGTAAAAATATGTTTAAAAGAAATAACAGAAAATTTCCAGAGAAAAAAAAAAGAAAGTAAAATTGAAAAATTATTTTACGTTTGGCTCTCACATATATACATACATACATACATACATACTTACGTACATAGATAAATAAGTACGTTCTCATATTTAATAAATGAAATGTATTTTTCTTTAATAATTTTCAAAAATCATGCAAAATTTATTCTACTGTAAATAATGAACGGGTAAACATAAATCGGTTTTAAGTAGGTCCCATCATTCGAGTTCAATTTTTTTTTACAATTACCTTCATGTTTTTATCGTTGAACTGTGCTATATTCGGTGATTTATGTAAGATAGTAAATAATTGGAGGGGAATCGAGAAGATACGGAATATCGATGAGTGGATAGACTTTAAACACAGTGATTATCTGAGAAATGATACCGCAACAAAATACTCGGGAAAATACCGTTTCGGAAAGCATTCAAGAGGCTGTCCCTTGATGCACTCAACCTAAACAGGAATACAACTTCGAAAGGTTACCGTATGCATCACCAAATAATATCACTTGCGAAAACTGCTACCGTCCAAGAGACCAAGCTATGAGTTTGAATCCCGACATCGGCAGTTATTAAGAAGAAAAAAAGGGAGGCGGTTAATTGACTAAACTGTCGGCGTATGGACAAGAACGAAGTAACCGGCTATGCTTGTGAAGGTTTTCGGCAGTTTCCTACACGAACTCCAGATGAATATCGCCATAATTCCTATCAGAGTTGGCTGCAGCCGCACATCCTACCAATTCCTGGTCTACACACAAAAAACTACTTCCACTCCACACATATCCTCACATCCTTAGGCATCACAATGGACCTTATGGTCGAAGTGTACCCCGCCTATGTCAGCCGCTACAATCTATCTATCTACGAAAACTGCTCCTACACACAATAGGACTCCAAAATGGATCCATTGTAGCAAGGAGGAAGAAACATACAGCCACAGCTATTAAAATATATTAAGTGCATCTCACCCCGAATATAGGAACCTTCAGAAAAACCTGATGAGCAAGCACTTGGCTATCGTCAGACTCAAGTAGAAGGGGAAGCACAGTGAGCCATAAGATTGAAGTGCAATACTTTTCGTACCTCAAGATTTATCTTTCTACGGCGTACAAAAACTGTGAGTTTTTCAAAATTTTACAGTTGATTTGTGCCGCATCTATAGTAGAAAACAAAAAACATATGGGAAACAAATATGTAGAAGTATTTTTTTTAAACCAAATAGATTTTGGGACAAATCAACTAAAAAATTTGAATAGGGGATGCTAATTTTGCAGTCGATTATAAAGTGCATTCCCGTGCAGTTTCGTTGTATCTAGACCGGAAAAAGTATATATTGAGTCTTCAAATGACGTCTCTCTTAGGTAGAGCACCTTTGGTATAATAGTATGCTCCTTTGGCATACTACAGCCTAACAACATTTTTTGCTTGGATTATTTCATAAAGTTTTCTCTGTATTGCCACCTTGTTGGAGGGTTCTTCTATTCAGAGGAAAGACAAGATTGTCAAACCGTTCAAGGCTGCTATAATAATGTTCTTCAATACTTCTATCAAATAGTCTCCTTTTCAATTGGGTCTATAGGTGTTAAAATGAATCGACCTATCGAATTAGCAAAATTGTTACATGTCGATAAGTGGGTAGTTATCTAGGGCTAAGAACCTGATATTTGATATCAATTAATTTTATCATATATCATCAATCATTCTGTATTTACTACCAATTTTATTATTCTACAACTTTATATTCAACGTACAAAAAAAACCTCTGGTTATACAGGAAAAAACTTCTGTACAATATTATACAGCTTCCTTATGGTTAACAGAGCTTCTATAGCTCTACCTTATCATCATCAATAGAGACAAACATCTGTAAATAAAAAACAAGAAATGAATAAAACTGTATGTCAAAAACTACCATTACGAATCATAAACTGTGTGATTTATGGGTACTAGTTTAGTAATCTAGTAGTTTCGAAATTGATAGTCTTGTAGTTTTCAAAAAGGTTTTTTTTTCTTCTTAATTTTGACTTTGCCACGTCTTACTAAAAAATTCGCGAATTTGACAATATCAAAACTCAGTTTTTCAAAAGTATCTTCTTACGAAATTGGGTTTTCCCTTACTGTTTGGTCTAAAGGAGTTTGTAGGGTATTCCCGCCAAACCCTTAAAGTTGGAGGTGCCGATTTTTGAGCTGTACCTTTTAAGTGTAGTTAGATAGATATATAGATTGTAGACGCTGCCCGGGACGGAAAACACTTCGACCATAAGGTCCATTGTGATGCCTAAGGATGTGACGATGTGATTGGAGTGGATGGAATTTTTGTGTATAGACTAGGAATTGGTAGAATATGCGGCTGCAGCCGACTATGATAGGAACTATGAAACTGCAGAAAACCTTCTCAAGCATAGCCGGTTACTTCGTTCTTGTCTATACGCCGAGAGTTTAGTCAATTAACCGCCCCTTTTTTTCCCTAATAATTGACAAACTGCCGATTTCGGGATTCGAACCCATAACCTCCCAGTTTCCAAGTAGGCATACTGCGCAAACATTATGCCTTAGACCGCTCGGCCACTTGGACTGCTTAGTGTAGTTAAGTATAGTTAATTCAAGATCTAAATTTTAATAAAGTATTATCAATACATTTCATTAATGTTATACGATCATGATACTTGTTGTCTCATTTCTGTGCTACTTTTGGTAAATTAAGCTTGTGACTTGGAAGCTAAGCTTTTTTCGTTATATTTTCGTTACATTTTTTATGTATTATCTTAAAACTTATATTGATGGATTAATTATTATCATCAAAATCATCCTTGCATGAAGAATGGTTGATCGTAAATAAGCACGGACAGTGTGGTCTTGTCATATAAAAGTATATCCACAAACATTTTTGTCACCCACAATTTTGACAGACTAGAGTTTGCGAACAGTTTTGGATCTATTACCATAGTATGTACATTAAAGATAAATAACTATGATAAATAGATATTATCCACCGATTCACTTTGTACATCATATATTTATATAAATGAACATTTATTTATTACTTGAATACATACTCTTTGTTGAGTTGGGTTATCCACTTGAACGACTAACGGGATTTATTTGAAATTTATTCATTTTATAAACGATCCTTTCACCTATTCAATCTTCCCGATATTATATACATATATATATATATTGCCAGTGCTGTTATTACTACTGTGGTAACGACACATATGTTTGTGTTTTCTTTGTGGTGCTATTAAAATTTTATTCTTTTTATACCCTGTTAAAAGTCTGTCTGATTTGTCCGTTCTAATTAATAAGATGCTTGATGCTATTGATCATATATCTTACTAGCCCGTGACTGCGATAGCATTTTCTTGTTATATCTCCGGCTCCCGTATTTTTACGACAAAAGTAATTTCAAATTCCCGACCGCTACCACAACTTATAAATATTTATCGTTCTTACCGCTTCCGTTACTTCAAATATTTATCGACACTTCCACCAAATATCTATTTCAGTGTATATCTTGTAATTCTATCTCTCGTTGCGAGATAAAATACCTGTCTCGTTGAGCCAAATCATAAGCTATCAAACAAAAACAATTTCATCAAAATCGGTCCAGTAGTTTTTGTATGATGCTCGAGCAAATAAACAAACAAATAAACAGACATTTACAATTTTATAATAGGAGAGATTATTGTTTCTGAAAACTAAATTAAATTTGTTTTTCTTTCTACAAATAAATGTATATCTTTCTTCATTTATACACTGTTGCAAATTTGTTATCGCAATGAATAAATAGTCTTACAGCCTGTCGAAACAATTGGTATGATATTTGAATTAAACATTTTATATTTACATATCTGACCGAAAAAACATGTTAAATTATTTCATGTTTGACCAGAATCAACATTCACCGTTGCGTTGTAAAGTTTCTTGGAAACTTTCATTCAGAACCGTTTGAAGAATATTTCCACAAACTGTATTTCTTTAATTCAGGCAAGGAATCAACATTCAACGTTATATTTCATGGAAACTTTCCATCTGAGCCGTTTGAAGAATATCTGCCACAAATCTTAATCTAATTTTTCTAATTTTTCTATATAATAAATATTCCGAAACTGTTTTTATATTCGAAAATAAAATAACCTAATAAAAATTATATATAATTCTCATATATATGAAAACATTAAACATTTATATAAATTTAAAAATATTTCAACTAATAAATTAAATTGTGTAAAACACATTTAATTATAAAAATATTTTAACACGTAATAAAATAACATAAATTCATAATTATATTTATAAAAAAAAAAAAAGAAGTTGTTACCATGTTATTGTGTTGTTGTGTTACCTTACTACCTTTGAAAACATGAAAAACTACAATGTTTTTATATAAACATTATATACTATAGCATATAGTATATACTATATATACACATACATACATACATGCACCACCTATTCGAATGTTAGGTTATATTATTATGCTAGAGTATAGTTTTAAAACCCTGTCAAGTGAGGTGTCCAGTATACCATACTCAACGTATGGTTCCGTAAACATTGTATGAAAATTATAATCAAATGTCAAACGTAATCTTAACCTTACTTTAAACTATCTGTATCTGTTTAGTAAAAGTTGTTGTAGTGGAGGGTACGCCGAAGCATAGCAACTAAACTTTTCTTGATAGATCACACTTCGACCTTAAGGTCCATTGTAATGCCTAAGGAAGTGAGGATGTTAGTGGAGAACAAGGAATTTCTGTATAGACTAGGAATTGGTAGGATGTGCGGCTGCAGCCGACTTTAAGAGGAACTATACCGATAGTCATCTGGAGTTCGTGATGAAAACAGTTTAGTCAATTAACCGGCCCTTTTTTTCTAATAATTCACAAACTTCCGTAGTCGGGATTCGAACCCATAACCTGCCAGTTCCAAGTACACACAAAACTTTTCTAAGACTTTTTACTGATCTCTAGGAAACCTATCCCCTCAACCTCTTCAATCCTTTACCACATCTAGTTCGTTTCCTCTAGTCTTGTGTTCGTTGTCTAACCTACCCGTCTTCTTTGCGAATTATTTCATTTCAGTTATTTTATTCTGGCTCTGTTGGGACATTCTGCCAGGAGGTGGAAAGACGTACTATTCTTCCTGTTATAGGCTGGACAGATCTCACTGTCCTCCAACCTCATGAAAGATAGACGCCTTTTAAGCTTACAGTGCCCAGTAAGCATCCCCAACCAGTAGGTTTATCTCATTCCGGGTTTTGCCAATAAGGCTAAGTTTATCTTGCGGCTGTATCTGTATAATATGTACAGTTTGTGCTCTGCCAATTCGAGATTTTTCAGTGTTTTACTATAAACACACATTGGTATGAACACTGTTTTAACAATCAATCAATCATTCTTTTGGCTGGGGATTGAACCCAAAACCTCTGGCATTCCTGACCGGTACTGTGCCAACTGAGCTACCCAAATGATATGGTAGAACGTCTATAGTTGCTCATTATCTGTTGTATAGTCATTTAAACTTAGTCTGTTGTGTAGTGATTTTGAATTTTAACTTAAATTAGTAAACGAATGACAATTGTATTGCTCTCAGAGTCAAGATATAAGGATACTATTATGAAGATATATAATTTGACCTTAATTTGATGGCTCTGAGGGCAGTATACTATTTTAAGTTTGAATTACAAATCACGCTTATTCTAGCACCCATATTAGTGGCCATATATTGTAATTGACGGTACATGTGTTTTTTATTACATATCATTTGACTATTTACTTATATTGCACTGTTTATTTCATACAAAATACATAGCCCTTCGAGGAAGAAAACACAAAAAGCACTTATCCCGAACTTAAATTCTGCGACTTCTTTATTTCCATACCAAAATAGATAATCACAATATTATGACTGGACGTTGTTTGTTTTTCCCTTACCTTATGTTACCTATGCTGCATAGCAATGCAACATAGTTTTTGGCAACGGTATCCTAACTAAAATAAAAAACAATTTTTATACGGACAATAGAATATTTAATAGGCTTATTTTTATTTATAAAAAAAAAAAAAAAACAATAAACGTGTGGTAAGTATTGTGCTTAAATCTATGTATGCAACCATTTTACTTTTCTATTTATGCTTTACTAAACCATTGTTATTATAATAACTGTAATTTTATTTGCATTTCAAAACCGTTCTAAGAGGATATACATGCATACACACCTATACGTATGTCTACACAGAGTCGTAATGTCAATCGTCGTTTACATAAAGTTTACATTAAAAAAGGATTAATTTTTAATTTATGAATTTTTAATTTGAATTTGTGAATGAACAAAGTATGTCTAATAATAAGCAAATAATTTTTACATCAAAATCAAACGAATGTTAATATTTTAATATGTATGCTTTATAATTTAAATATTTTATGAAAATCTAAGAAGAAGTAATAGTCCACAGTACAGCACGGTTTTTTTTAATGATTAGTAACAGGCTAAATTTTTGTCAGTAGCTTCTTTTCGACGAGACGCCCAACTTTTCTCTCGCGAAAATTCTCGATGATAGTGACTAACGAAGCGCGTAAGAGAGTAACTTGTTTGGTTGACGATAGCAAAAATTTTATCAGTAACAGTAAATTTGTTAAACATAATGCAATAAAGACTTCAAAAAAATTGTGTCCTACAAAATGGATGGTGTGACAGGCAGGTTCCCCACCCCCAACATGTTCAAATAACGGGGTATACATTTTATACATTATACATTACCATTTTTGGCCTAAAGTGCACGGTAATGGAGATATAGGCCTATATCTACAGTTTTATACAGTTTTTCTTAACATGGCGGCCCTTCCGGGGTCGAAATTTGTAAGGATTTTGTTCATTTACATTCAGTACGTGATACTGAACCTAGTTTAAAAATAATTCCTGTAATACAATATAATGCGAACAACAGTAACAAGATTCTCTATTAACTGTACTTATAAGTTGTTAGTGCAATGTTTGTGAAATTTGACCATGGTTCTTCTCCTTCCAGATGCGTAGGATAATGATCTTCCAAACCGGGTAGATTATTATGACATACTCTATATTCAATCAGCAATTTAGGTTTATAAATCACACACAAAAAAATAGCTTCTATATACTCTGAATACGTTTTGTAATTATTTTTTAATGATATTCATTAAATCATTTTTTTTTATAACATACATAACAAAAAGTATCACATATTAAAATCAATAGGTTTATATCGTGCTTTACTGTCTTTTAATGATACTTCCGTTTTGTAATATGTTACGCGTGTGTATGTAATTTATAACTTGGTAACATCAGTATACAAAACTAACTACAATGTTGGATAAAATAGATAAAATAACGATTACATATTGGAATGAAAAAACAGGATTTTAAAACTAGAATCTTTAGAACGGTCAAATCGTACGACAAAGTGTGTGATATTAAATTTTTTGAGAGTTTCATAATCTATCAGTTTTAAATACCAATATTAATTAAAAAATTCAATGACATGTTTGTCCATATGATAATATAGACAATATATTATATATATATATATATATATATATATATATATATATATATATATATATATATATATATATATATATATATATATATATATATATTTATTTATTTATTTATTTTTCTTTTGATTAATTTCCCTTGAAGTTTAGAAGATTCCTTTTTCAAACGTCCAGTAACATGCATTAACACATACAGTTTTTCAATTACATACAATTACTTTATAAAGTACATAATTTATATATAATTTCTCATAAGATTAATGTTTCAATTGGACTTGGACTCAAATATGATGATATCATGTACTGAAAATCAACAAAAACGACCGGATACACAATATTTCATAATTTTTTATTATTTATTTTTGTACATTCCACAAGTAAAAATTACTTTTTAAAAGGAAAATAATAATATAAATATACATTTGAAAAAGAACAACAACAACAACCAACTTTTTCACTACAAGTTTTCGTGAAAAACTTTATCCATTTGCATGTAAGAACATAACCTAATTACATTTAATTTAATGACTTTTTTATGACCTTAGAAATCTAACTTTAGGTTAAATTTGCTGTTCAGTATGTATATATTCACATACCATATAGTACTTGAGACAATCCTCTATTTTGTACGGATACAAAATGTATCAGGATTATTTATGGTTTTGTTTGGAGTTCAAAATTTCTTTTATTTGCATTTAACCAATTCTTCTGAATAAATTTGTAGTTTTGCAACACAGTATAACTTTACGGGCTTTAGCAAATCAGTATCTACACGTGTTTCGTACATAATCATAAAAACTTTTAAAGCTTATTCATGTAAGCTACTTTTATGAACGGAAGTTTCTATACACATTGGGAGAACTAGTAGATTAGCGAAACTAGGTTTAAACGGTTTATAAAGGAACCCACACACAATAGGTCTCTCGATTTATGCAGCTACAATATTGATCTACGGTTTCTGGGGTATGAAAAGTATTGCACTTTGACCCGATGGCCGCTTGTGCTCTCCTTTTTTCTTCAGTCCTGTCTAGATTCTTCCATATCTTGTAAATAGCCAGGAGCTAGCTTAGTAGGATTTCCTGAAGGTTCATATATTCGGGGTGAGATGTACCGAATATTTTGTATCTGCTGTAATTGCGAGATTTGCAGTTAAATATTATGTTGCTGGATGTTTCTTTCTCCCCGCCGCACAGTCTTTACCTAATGGATCAATTGTGGAGTCCTATTTTGTGTAGATACTTTCGTAGGTCATAATGTCCGGTGATAAATGTGGTAACCATTCGACAGCCTCTTGCAGGAATTCCGAAACAGTATTTCCCGATTTTTTTGCGATATATTTTTGCAGTGATCACGATGTTTAAAAACTACCCACTTTTTGATCACTTTTTGCATGGTGATTTGGAACTCGTTAAGTTGATTCCCAGCCTATGAAAGAACCCTCTTCTTTGCTATGCATCTGTTTTTTCGTTTCCTTTGAAAACACTGTGACCTGGTAAATTCTCCAGTAGTTCCTCTAGGTCTAAACAATCCTTGAGGTATATTTTTTACCTTACTTGGAAAGTTTCCAGATGTTTTTATTACACGTTTTAAATAAATTGGCAAGGATATTAAATAGTTTCAAAGGACAATCTTACTATGGGTTGATACTCGGGTAAATATAACTACGTTTTACGGAACAGATGTGAGAGATTCAGGTACCTATTTAGATAGATAGATATATAGATTGTAGAGGCGGCCCTGGACGGGCTACACTTCGCCCATAAGGTCCATTGTGAAGCCTAAGGGTATGAGGATGTGAGTGGAGTGGAAGGAATTTTTGTGTAAAGACTAGGAATTTGTAGGATATGCGACTGCAGCCGACTATGATAGGAACTATGCCGATATTCATCTGGAGTTTATGAAGGAAACTGCTGAAAACCTTCTGAAGCATGGCCGGTTACTTCCTTCTTGTCCATACGCCGACAGTTTAATCTATCAAACGCCCCTTTTATTCTAAATAATTGACAAACTGCCGATGTCGGAAATCGATCCCACAACCTTCCAGTTTCTAAGCAGGCATACTGCGCAGACATAACGCCTTAGATTGCTCGGCCACTTGGACTGGTATTTACTAATTAGTTTTCTTAAAACTACTCGAATCTTTTCTACCTGAAACATTCGTTACTTCTAAAGATGGCGTATTTACCCCTTGCTTTAAAAGTTAACAAGCATAATATAAAGGTTAATTAACTGAAGGGTACACATTTACATACAGCAACCTGAAGAAAGATGATTATTTCTCTGTGTAGGTAGGTAATAAGTATATGATATTGTTACTTACTTTTAACCCCTTAATCATATTCGTCCCTAATATCTTCTTGTTTTCTTAGGATCCATTACATGACAAGTTAATGGTTACTAACAATATGTTTATGTATTTTATTATCTCCATAGTCTATTATCAATTAAATTATCAAAAAGTTTTCTTATGTTTGCAAAATTTTCATTTACAAAATGTTAACTAATAATAATTAAGTAAAATATTTTGTGTTGGATAATATTTACATAGATGGTTAGCTGCAAAAGAATATCATCTCATATACTATACCGTCTGTTTTGGACAGCCTTGCCAATAGAGAATCAATGTTAAATATTATTTACTATATAACTACACAATGCTTCATAAAGAAATAAAAATAGTGGGGGTACTCTGTAGTCAGTAGTGTGTGTGTGTGTGTGTGCATATTTATTTATTTATTTTATTTTATTTGACATCAAACGAAAATCAATAAAAACAATGAATACATTGACATAAACAGATAATAAAAATTATATATAATAATGATAACACTAACAAAACAAGCAAAATAAAGAAAAAAATATCGATTCTGAAAAATAAAATTAAAAAGTCTGTAAATTCTAAAAATTACAAATAAATTCTATAAGTTCTATATTCTAATATTCAATATAAATGAAAATAATTATAATTCATAAATATGCATTTCTTTTTTTAAGAATTATGCCGAGATAATGTATAACCTGGCTTAGTTGGCTGGGTTCGTGGGCACTCAAAATTTCAGGTGCTGTTCATATGCCGACATTTTAGCCAATTAACTGCCTTTTTTTTTTTTATAATTGACAAACTCGAACCCATACATTCTCAGTTCCAAGTACACTCTTGGTATCGTTGTAATTATTAAGAAAATGATTTAGAATAAATTAAACTTTATTCTTTAATTTCAATTAATAACAGTCGTACCTTACACTGAAGGTTTGACAACGTAGGACAATCAGATGAAACAAAATAAAAAGGATAAAAATATAATCAACAAGGAAGATATGACAGTTACCGATAGAGTACGCAATTTAAAAATAAAAGCTTACAAATTTTATAAAAGTTTACAAATTTATTTTCAAGTAGGAAATAATTTTTCTTGATAATTTTGAAATCGGTTTTTTTCGAAGTTAGAAAGATGTTAGTACTTGAATAAAAAGGTAATATATATATAAAATTGTCCAATTATTAAAACTTATTTCAAGTACTAAAATTATTATGATGATTTATTTTTCAAATACATCACACACACCCTCATATATAGAAATGATAACGCTGTGTTCACAATTCTCTTTATTAAACTCTCTGGATAAATTATATCAATACATAAGTTTAGAATGATTTATTAGAGTTAATAGTATAAAAAATAGTTTGGTAAGCTTTCAAATTACAGCTCTGTCAATTGAACGTGTATCTAGATGTACACTGTAATTTCCGAAAATATTATTTCTATTAAATTAGGATCGCAGGAACGTGGAGGGGAAAAAACTGTTCATACCTGCTTGCCAGGTAGTCATGACAGGAAATGAGTAGGCACTACTATCCAGGCATATTCGTTTCTAAAAAATCGCTTAGTTAACAAGTGGGTGAAGGACAGAAAAAAAAAATTAATTAAAATTAATTTAATTTAAAATAGCCATGACAACATTTTGAGGCACTGCATTTAGGCGTTTTCGCCTATTAATGATTCTTTATAAAAAATATGTTTTATCCGGTTAACAGATGAGTGAAAGTCGATCTCTGTTCGGCGCTTAGACTATAAAATATTTCAGCTCTGGTAGTATGTGTGCCGTCGCTAGAGCATGAAAACACACCAAATCCAATTTTTTCCGTGGCTCTTTTATTAAACTGTTTTGTTGATTTTTCCTTTCACTTTTTTACATTTCCATATCAAGAAACAATACGCAAAGATATCGTTCACACTCTCACACATTTTTTAAGGTAAAAAAGAACAATAAATACTAATGAAACTTCCATGTTCAAAACGATATTGATGGAGTATTCTCCATTCATTAGATCAATAAATATATGATTTTTATACAGCGGTCAGTTACTAATCTCTTTATTTCTTTGTAAATATCTAATCATCCGAAAATGCTGCACAAAATAGAAGTTTGGTGAAAAATTAAAATTGATATTATGTGGAAGCGCTGGGAAATGAATGCCCAGCCATTATGGTAGTCCAGCATTGTCTTGTATAATCAGGACAAAAACCGGTTTTCTTTTTTTTAGAGCAAACACAAACACACATATATACTCACATAGAAATATATTCATATAAAAATTAATGCAATTTTGAAAGAAAAAAAATTTTAAATTATCATATTTCGAAAACAAAACGGTAAAACGGTAAAACACTTAAATTTATTATCTTAGATATAATTATCTTTACTGTCCTAGTTTTTTTTTTGTACGTGCTTTTAATGAGAGATAATGATTTCTTTTTTATCAATTATCTCGCGTTCTAAACGTTCAAAACTTTCGAAATTTCGAATTTTATCAGAAAACGTTATTTGTTAGTCTGTGAAAAAAATTAACAAAATATGCCGAAAAGTGATTTCATGCCTGGAACTACCTTAAGTAATATTTATCTAACTCAAAATCAACTTGAAGCGACTA
Source organism: Nineta flava (assembly GCA_963920215.1). Classification (NCBI taxonomy): domain Eukaryota; kingdom Metazoa; phylum Arthropoda; class Insecta; order Neuroptera; family Chrysopidae; genus Nineta; species Nineta flava. The sequence continues at coordinate 10,295,813 of OY986040.1, read as the reverse complement.
CTAAAAAGGCAATTTATCTAATAAAAACTCGACACGTAGGAGCTACGTAGATTAAGCGAGTTTTCTAAGAGGAAGGAATTTTAATGACTTGAGTATTTGAGACTCTTTTGGTATTTTCAAGGCCAAGTTCGTTAATGGTTGAAATCGGAAAAAAAAAAGAGGAAAGGGGGCTTCAGAGGAAGTGGGAAGCACACAATTTTCAATTTTAGATTGAAAGTTAAAATTCTTAATATCTCTGTTCACATTTGAGTTTGAGAAAAATTATTAAGAAGTGAATTGTAACAAAAAAAATTTTCTACAACTTTACTCCTTATACATTTTTCGTTTTTCTCTATGTCCCCCTTTCCCCATGACCCATTTAGTAATAAAATTGGCCTTGTAAACACTAAAATCATTTTTCATTTTGATCATACTAAAAGTGTGACCGCTAGAGAGAGATTTATATATTCTAAGAAAATTTGCTCAGTTGAAGCAGCGGACCTTCGTAACGAATTTTTTGATTTGATAACGGAACCCAAAAAACCAGTTTTATATTGACAATTTCTCTACTGTAAAATTTGAACTGTTAACTTTCGTATACAGGCTGTGTTGGACAGCTTTTCCTATAGTAAATCAATGTTAAATATTATTTATTACTAGCTGTCCATCTGGTACTGTATGAAGTCAGTCAGTACACATATAAATAAAGTCAGTCAGTTATCTCACAGCTATACTGTATGCGTATGGTTGTTTGTTTGCCATTAAAGAGTGGGGATTTTGTGATGCAGATACTAAAGTGTACTTTCATCACATGTGTACTGACTGACTACATACAGTACCAGACGGACAGCTAGTAATAAATAATATTTAACATTGATTTACCAAAGCTGTCCAACACAGTCTGTATATCGTGACGTATAAAAATCTTGTAATGACTGGTCTACAATGTATGTAGCGTGTATCATCCAATTCTTTCAGCCATGTGGAACTTGAAATATTCAAATATAACTTCTTATAAAAATATTTTATGCAATATATTAACGTTATAGGTCAAGTAGAAAGAACAAGCCTCTTATGTACTTACTATGGCTGTATATAGTAGCACCACTGTGTTCGTTAAATATTCTAACAAAAAGTGTTTGATATTGATCCTAAAAACTGAAACACATACCATATAATAATAATAATAATAAAAAAAAAGCAATAACGTTGTCTTCTGTGACACTTTAAGTGACTGAAATAAACCGTACATTTTTTTTTTTTTTAAAGTTTATATAAAAAAATATTTTATATATATTGTTAGAGGACATTGTTGAGAACTACTTTCTTTATATCCATTGTACTTGTCTCAAGCAAAATGTATTCCTTCCTTGTATAAATTTTAAGTGAGCTCGTGAGACAGATTGGAATTTTCATATGGAATAAACGAAATATTAGAGAGAGAGAGAGTGAGAGAGATAGAGGGAATGAATGAAACAATCGAAAATATGTTGAAATTATTTTTCTAGATAATTCATAAACTATTATTTATATTCAAATCCAAGTTTATAGTCTAATCCATCAATTTATCGACCCATTACTTGTTGTCATCGCAAATATATATATATATATATATATATATATATATATATATATATTATAAATAATTTTTAATTAAAATTAACAACATATCTTTTTGAGACTTTATTAACGACTTTTAATAAAATATTCTCCAAAAACTTTCTTCTTTCTTCAAGTAGAAGTACATTCAAAAATAGCATATATAGCATTTTACATATTCATTTCCTTTTAATCAACACATAATAATTTTACCTAATACAGGTAAGTTAACATATACGGTTATGAAAATGATGAAGACATATCTTTAATGTTTAACAACTAGAAATAATAATAATAATCCCTTTGATGTGTTTATAATTACTTTAGCGATATATTCACAAGCCAACTTCCAGACAGACTAACTTCCTCCGTCAATATTCGTGTTATTAAGTTTGACAATTATATATCATTATTATAATTACATTTGTGTAAATGATCATTAACGTTTTTTTTTTTTAAATCTATCACGTGAGTTTTCTCATGAGTCAGTGTCGGATATAGGAGAGGTCACTGCGGACATTTTCTTAATTTATAGTTCAAAAATTATATCGATCTTTTTTACCTATCAATGAGAATGTTATATGGGTTAACCGTCCAAGTAGCCGAGCGGTCTAAGGCATTATGTCTTAGGCGTTATGTCTGCTTGGAACTGGGAGGTTGTGGGTTCGAATCCCGACATCGGAAGTTTGTCAATTATTAAGAAAAAAAACCTTTTTTAACCGACCCCTTTTTTTTCTAATAATTGACAAACTGCCGATGTCGGGATTCGAACTTGTAACCTCCGAGTTCCAAGTACACACAACGCCTTGACGAGCGCGGCTACTTGGCCAGTAATTAATAAGATGCAAATCAACTATACAATTTTGAGGAAGAATGAAACTTTTGTGGCCCATAGTGCTATCAATAAAACACAATAAAAGCGTAAAAACGAAACGAAGCTTACAAATTGCCAAGCAATACTTGCGATAAAGTATATATTAAGAAAATAGATATCTTTCGAACCCAAATTTAAGACCATAAATCCCTTTTAAAAATCTGGTAACGCAGAACTTATATTATATCCGAAAATTAATTTTAATAAGAAATTCGAAGTCCAATTAGGAAATCTAGCAACAACGAAAACTTATCCAAAAACTCGACCCCTCTAACTTTAAAATACTTATTAATTTCCAATCAAATTGGACGGAGTTTTCGTAAACAAAACAACAAGAATAAGTTATGCACCGTGATGTTGTTCCTCGTTTTTCGAATTCTATCGAAACGAAAAACCGCCAGTTTTGAAGAAAAGCCTGACATACTTATAAAATCATAATAAACTAAAACTGATTTCTGTTTTTGAATTCCAAAAGCATTGCTTGTAAATGCATTGCCATACGTTTCCAGTTGGCATCTGGGAAATATATTTCGGATAATATAAACTCAAAAATATATACAACTTTTGTTCGAAACATTTTCCCAATAGCACAATGAATAAAGTACAAATCAGCTACAAAAATTTAAAAAATTAGCACTATTATGGTGGCCCGTAGTATCACAACGTAAATTTTAGTAGTTAATGAAATATGTTTGCCCTGCTTTTAAATGCATTTGATCAGGTTGGATTAACGTATGCTCGAAACGAGGTGTCATCATAACTCCGTCACACAGATTTTGAACATACTGAAGTTCTTAAAATTACTTGATTAACACGCCATATCGAATGTGAAAGCACATAGGTAGATACACCCAGGTTTTAATTAATATTTTCATTGAAGTATGTTCATTTTCATTGTCTAGGAGTATATAGGAGTTTGTGTTCTATTAATACGACGTACAAATTCTTACACATAGTCAAATGTAATCCTAATTAAGTTCGATAATCCCATTCAACCAATTTATCTAAACAGAGTCAATTACTAATTTCAAAAACTTATTAAACTTGTAAAACTTTATAATAGTTATTATGTAAATTAAGTTGATGTAGGTGGATATAAGTTAGTATAAGTATTGGTGTTATGAAGTATAGCTACTGAGTACACTGAGTGTGATATCCATTGTAGCCTCTACCATATTGGCAGCGCGATTTCAATCAAAATAGTAGTCTGGAACCAAACATATCAACACTTAGCTGCTACCTTCATTCTCTTTTGTTTCAGGTTTTTAGCTTAAACTGCATGATTTGAAAATCGGATATTTAAATGTAATTGTATCAAGATCCGACTTCTTTTCATTCAAAAAATACGTTACGCAGGAGCCACGTCAAGTTAGAATACATCAATTACTCTCTAGCGGCCAAAATTATAGTCTAACCAAAATGAAATGTCGTATCTGATTATTAATAAATGGCATAGGTCAAGGGGAAGAAGGGCATAGAGAAAGAAAAAAACACAAAATATAAAAGATCTCTCTTAATATTACAACAATCTTAAAATGTGTAAGGAGTAAAGTTGTAGAAAAACAAGTTTGGTACAATTCATTACCATATTATTTTTATCAAACTCTAATGTCAACAGAGATATTTAGAATTTTAACTTTCAATCTTTAATTATAAATATTTCTGTAAATATTAGTGTAACAGAAAAATGATAAGGAATAAAATTACTGAAGTGCGCCTCACTTGTGTTCTACGACTATCATCAAATCAAATTTTCTTCTCCATAACGTATAATATTAGTTGACAAAGTGATATATAATAAAATTGATAAACTGTAAATGAGTAATGCATCAAAGAGTATTACCAAACTATTGATTTTATATAGAAAGTATATATTCGTAGTGATAGCACCATACTTTTCTAAATAATATTATTTAAACTTACATATTACCTTACAAAAGCATAGTGGGCGCAACATACGAGATTTTGCTAAATAAGTTAATATTTTTGGGAAACGTTCTTTTTTAATTTCAGGTCATGACTGATGTTGGTTTAATTTTGTCACAAAATTGTCATGTGGTAACTCTTCTACCAAGGACGAGAATGTCACTGTTCAACTTTTGCTAGGAACTTACCTAACCTAACACTTCTATTCCAATTTATTCTACTAGCCCAATTGGATGAGTACAGCCTAAACAAAATATATTTGAACCATATTATTCAGAGGGTACGAATTTCTGCTCTTTTTGTTTGTTTATAAAAACTAGATCGTAACAGCGGCGATGGTAAAAATAAGTCAAGAAAGATGTCTGAAATAACAAATTATGAAAACAATATCTCTGGACACAACGTTCTTAATTTTAATAAAACTTCAAAGTAATCGTAACTTTTATACTTTTCAACAGATGAAGGTTTGAATGAAGGTTGAATCGTTAAATTCGCAATTCTTGAGTAATTTGCGATATTTTAAAGGTCTATATTCGTTAGCTGCAGATAAGTTTCAAAATAATACCCTTTAAAAGTTTTAGAAATATCAAGGTTTTAAAATGAAAGCAGCCCAAAACAAGCAGATTATGACTAAACTAAACAAATTTAAAAAATGTTCTAATTTTTTTTTGGTTATGTGAAATCAATTGCTTGATAATGTTCACCAGTTCTTGGTCCATATTGTATATCTTTTTGGCATAATATTTTCTATTTGATTTTTAGAGGATCAGCCTATATAGACATTAAATAAATATTATGTAGGATTGTACATGTAAATTTACGCGAGCAAGGTTACAGTGAACAGCATAGTAAATTATATTTCTAATTAACCAGTGTGTAAAACCAAGTGAAACGCTCCAAGGTAAACATAATGTATATCAGCGTTTTACAATAAAACATTGAATGTTCAATTTTATTAAAGATAAATATCAAATGCAGGAGTAGAATTTTTATATCATATTTTAATGTTTTATTACTTTATTCTTTGAATTGTTCAAATAAAAAATTTAATGTAAAAGCTACACGACTTCCATATTACAGTTACACAATACTACGATTTATTTCTTGCAGGTAAAAAATTTATTATGTTTTATTACATCAAAATATTACACACAAAAAAAAAAACAAATAAATCATCAAACAAGACTGTTAGACTTGTGTATAAGAAGATCAGTTGCGAAAGTTTGTAGCAAAAAATGCAACGAAAATGAAATATTCGATCATTATACAGTCTCGATCGAGTTTGGAATCTTTCACTTTATTGATTAGCAAATGGATTTCATGTAATTAGGAGTCAAATACATGCATATTGTGATCCTATACTTCTTCGCCTGCACGAAGCATATTTAAAAAAATGATCTACTCCTCTAGTAATCTTTCAAGTCAAGCTTTTGTAGCTCCTGAGCCTCTTGACCGCCAAAGAATTGTTCTACTATGCAATGGTAAAGCTTTCTGTGTTTGAATTTTTCCATTTGGGTGCAAGCGTCTCTCCATGTGCCTTCTACGTCGAAGGCATCGCTTACATATGGTAGCAGAGCATAGTTGGTCATCTTCAATAAATTATGTTATGTTTTAAAATTGTGTGATTAGGAAAAAACGAAAAACCCATTAGAGTAAAGTTCTACTTTCGGTGAGACTATTTCATTCAAAAAACATATGTCTACAAGAAGTTCTAGTTAAAATATGAAATTGAGATGTTTTATTGATAAAATAAGTTAACAAATTACTTAAAAATTGTTAATAATTTCAGGAATCACCCTATTTTTACAAGTTGTGGAGGTTTTTGTTGGCAATATCGATGCTGTCTACTAAACAAAATAGTTGACATCAAAATAGTTGAATCAAAAAAAACACCAGTTCTTTATGGGCTAGTTTTTGCACTAAAACTTTTTAACACTGCTTTTTTTTTAATTTAAATACATTTTGTGGTATGAAATCTGTCTTTATCGACTTGTTTCAACAGTTTTCAGGGATGCCCGTTTTTATATGTTGACTGACTTCCCCGACCTGTTTTGATAAATGTTCTTTACCAATTATAGTATCTTTTACATCATACATCTCCAAAACGATTAGATCAATGTAAAAACAACGCAGATAGGTTGTTAAAACAACATTGATGTAAAATCCATATTGATTGAACACAAAACCTCTAAAATACAAACTTCGTTGGCACATGTACAGAGGTAAAAAAAAACAATGTATACTCTATACCTATATATCTATATGGAAATATATATTATATATATCTGTTTAATGTTTGCGGATAAAAAACGAAATACGAACAATATTTTCAAATTATGGTAATAAAACTAAAAATTATGATTGAACTTGAGATTTCAATACCTATAATCATAAAAAAATGTAGTACTAGAAAAAGCTTAAAGCCATTATGATTGGTTTTTATTTTCTAAATAATATTTTTCTATTGGACAAGTTAATTTATTTCGATTAAAATCTATATTAGTTTTAACCCTGTTTTATTAACCATATAAATATATATGTTTTTAATAAAGCTTTTTTAATTCGCTTTTTTCATGCATTAGGATGACTGAGATAGAGCTACTTAATATCTATTTGTATGTACTGGAAAAGTATGCCGAGAAACATTTTCGGTTTACATCCAACTGTTGTAAAACCTTAATGATCCGAAATACGGCATGGAGTATAACATCAAAAATGGACTCTCATCAACTGAAATTTAATTATTTTATAAAACAAGTGAAAATAACAACTGCGTGATTTGCTGATTAAACGGTATAAACTGAGTGTATGAAAAAAATTCCAGAAAAAGTTGTTTATTTTAAAAAAGGAACATTTTTTGTTATAGATATTTTGATCTGTCTCTTACGATTTCAAAGATGGCTATTTTTCCTCTGGCGGAAAGAAGCACTGTAAGATTTCTCGTACTTGACATTAATTTTTAGCTCTAAAACACCCACACAAAGTTTCAACGCCTTATATCTTTTCGTTTTCGAGTTATCATGTCTTCGGACAAGTGCACAGGCGGACTGATGAAAAGTCAGGCGAAAATGTCAGGCGAAATGAACTATCTAGATCATTTTATGATCGCCTATACCAACAGTTTTTTTCTGCGATCAATATTTTCAACCGTTACTAAGTTGGGACTAACCTTATTCCTTTGTATAAATTATACACACCGGCTAAAAAAATTAATTTAAATTTATAAAAACAAAGGCATTAAGCAGAAATTCTGAATTTAATAAGAAAAACAAGAAACAATTCATCAAAACACAGGAGAATCAAGAAAATTAGGCACTTTTTGAGCTTGGAACTGTTATTTATTGGCTTCTTTCAAGAACATTGTCGGTTCTAAAATCAATGTATCTTTCCCTTTTTAGTGGCTATAAGTGTAACTCAGCCAATTCTTAGAGTTTTTTAAGTTTTTTAATTTCTTGTCATGGAAAATTTTGCTGGACGCTTAATTTTTTTATTTCGACTTAATTTTTCAAAGTAACACCGTAGAAATATCCACCTAATACTACAATATGGATTATTTCACACTAAAAGCATTTGTATCTTATATTTTCTATATCTATATCTAAATAAGTTCCTAATGCCGTTGTACTGTGAGAAACGTTTTACAACGTTTTTACAATTCTATACACATATTTCGGGTGTTGTTTACATAAAATTTATTGATTCTACATTTACATTTATCTCCGTTAATTCTACATTATGAAACAATTTTTGGAATTGGTAAAAGTTTCTTTGGGTTTCTAAACCCAAAAATAATAAACAAAAAAACGTAAATCTAATACATAAATTGAATCATTAACAGACTGATTGTGAAAAATTACAATGTAAATGTAAATTAGGAGTTTTTTTTTGTATTCAACATTTTCATATAACATTTTTGCTTTGTGAAAGAAGAACCAACATTACGTATGAATACTATTTTCAAAAGTAGTTCGTGAAATGCACTAAAATTGTTTATTTTTGTTTTAAATATATATATAAACCTAAATAATGAAAACCAACCTACGTTTAAATCATTCGTCTATCCCGTTGTTCTATATATACGAACATGAAAATGTTTGCGTTTTTTTGTTGTTGTTATTTTCATAACCAAATATAGTTAACGTATATTATAATTTATTACTAAATTATAGGTTTTTTATTATATTATGTTTATAAATAATATGTATAATATATTTATTCAACAGTCTTGTTAAATGTTATTACCAACCTAACGAAAATTTATGCCATTATTAGTTGACGGTATAAACAGGATGGTTCATCCATTTTATTGTAATTTACAATATTACAGAATGGTTGTCGACACAAAATATGTAAATAGGGACAGACACAAATTAATAATATATTGATAAAAATGGATAGTGAGAAGTCATATACATTCCACAACCATATATATCAGGTAGCTCCAAGACAGAGCGTTGGTCTAGAATGCTAAAGGTTGTGGGTTCGTTTCACATGCCAGACTTGTATGATTTTTCATATCAAGCATTTGATGTCAAAGAGTGTTATTAATGTTCAGACTTATTACTTAAATGTCCGATTAAGTAAAAGTGACTTCCTTTGGTGTACTGTAACCGAAAAGCAACCATACTAACAATGGGTAGATAGGCGTTAGCTTGTAAAAAAAAAGGTATATTTTAAATTTTGATTCATTTTTAAAAGTATGCAGAACCTACAAATATGTAGTGAACTACTTTATAAGTGAAATTTGGAATAATGGTGTGATTAACAGTCGAAAAAACTGTTTGAGTTTTACTTATGTTTAGTAACAATGCGGAGAAAATACCTTTTTCTAGCTGGATTAGTTGAACACTTTGTACTTGCTTCTCACATTTAGTTATTGATTTAAAAAAGTAGACTTTAATAGAGTGTTTAATTTTGTAAAAACAATATATTTATGTTATAATTACACATGTTTTCTTTAAAATATATATATATATATATGTATAAATACATTCATAACTACTTATTGAGATATTGGTTGTTTTTAAAAGCATACACACGTATATAATTAAGCTGTAAAAAGCTTACATTCTTCAAATGTAAGTCATTTGTAATTTGTTATGGTTAATACTAATTATTCAAGTTACCTTTAACTACTTTTATATGATCTACTATTGGTCGTTGGCAAGTAGATTCTATTATCGGATAAATCGTTATTATTAGGTAAATTACTGTGTGATGATTAGCAATTAGTTTTGCCTTGACGATACAATTCCTGAAAATTTTTCCTAATGTTCATCGAAATGGGTTTGTTCGAGCTCAATAGTGTGCACAGTTTGAGTGTAGATCGGAATGAAATTTCTGATACGACATGCTTTGAAGACGTTCCAGCACTGTGTTGTATAATCAGGACATAAAACCGGTTTGATTTGATTTTAGAACAAATACATAAACACACATATACAACACGTAGACAAATTCACTGTTCACATATATAAAATAATGCAATTTTGAAAGAAAAAAAAATTTTAAACTTTTGTATTTCGAAAAGAAAACGGTAACACTCGATATATTTTTTAAAAATTTATATAATAAATATTTATCTTTACTCTCCTACTTTTTTTTTAAATTCTGTCGAATATTTTTTTAAATAAAACAGATAATAGTTGGGTGGGCATGAAGTTTTACATGTTTCTTATGAGAGAGAGTGAGAGAGAATGATAACTTTGATATTAATTATCTCGCATTCTAAACGGTCAAAAATTCTGAAACTTCCGGATTCATTAGAAAATGTTATTTTCAGCTTGTGAAAAAAATGAGCAAAATCTGTCGAAAAGTGGTGGTATGCTGGAACTTCCTTAATATTTGAAACACCAAGTTTGATAATGGATAAACTTTTTTAAGGGAAAAGAAGGGTTTAAACAGAAAGGGACTCATAAAATATCTACATCTTTGTACAAAATATGATCATATTTTACAGTAATAAAAACTTGATCACGCTTAAATGATTGATTGCTGTTGTCACAGTCACTTGATTTTATATCTATTATAATTACTTTTTCTGAAAAAATTCGCTTGAGTACAAAGCTCTTACGTGCTCAACTATCATTTTCATTTCAAATTTATTACCCAATTTAATTTTCGGTCAATTAAAACCTCCATCCGCAAACATTGTACTTGTAAAGACATACGACATATAAGAAGCAATTAAAAATTAATAATATAACGAATAATAAAATCTCAATTTAGATTAATAGACATAGATAGGCAGGAACCCTGAAATTTATTACGAAATTACTGAATGACTCATCATTTACGACCACATTCGTATTAAAATTGATTGAACTATTGAGAGAGAAAAAACTTTTTTTTTTTCAAAGTAATCAGATAACAAATATTTTGTAAAAATATATGTGACGAATAAGTATCATAGAATCGTAGTCATACGCATTATAAGTCGAATAACAAATATCTAGTATATTGAAATTTAACACAGCATTAAATAAATTAGCTGTTAGTCACACTATTTAAATTTTCACTATATGTTTTCAATAAACATGCGTTATATATATATATATATATATATATATATATATATATATATATATATATATATATGTATTTATGTGTGTGTGTGTTTGTATGTAGTATATATATCCGGAGAGTACAAAAAACATCCCCTAATATTATTTGGGGTAGATTTATAACACCATGTTTTGTTAGGGATGTCTAGTTTCATTATTTGATACTACACACACATCATATACATGATGTTTTGAAAGAAAAAATGATCTAATTTACTTATGTGAGGTGAAGGTGGTATTTACTGGCGGTGAGTTGGGTCCAGTTTATATTTTACACCCACCCAATTTTTAATATTTAATGGCCTTTCAGTTTGCTGGAAATATATAAGGAATAAATAATCCATAACGGAGGATCAAAACCACGCTCTGCTACCAAATTGGAAAATATCAAGAAATTTATATATATTCAATCTTGAAATTTTAGATGATTTAATTAAAATATATAATTTAGATACTTTGAATCAAATATTAATTGAAATTTGTCTGATATAATAATGAATATATAATTTTGTTAAGAAAATAACAAAGTTCCCTGAAGGCGTATTCTATTATGCCAGCTCACAACTAGATGTGAAATTTGATATCAGGTGCAAGGGTCGGCATCCTATGACCCGTAGATCATCGATTGACCCATTTGATAATTTCATGTTACTCACTGGAGTTTTGAAAATCAAACATTTCACATATGAAATTTATTTTACGTAAGAACAGGATCAGTTTAACTACCGAACATTTAAATGTTTGTATTCGTCTTAAGGCCATGAACTGTAAACCAAATTTGGTCTAAGTTGGCATATTAAGGACTGAACCTTAGAACAATAGACTAAAAATATTCTTAATAAGATAATCATTGGTTGATTTTGACTCTCATTTTGATTGATTTTGTTCCAGAGTAGATTGTCTATCAGGCGTAGACACTGTAACATTAAAAGGTCAGTGTTTACTGATCTTTAGTATAACACACTACAAGATTATGTCGTTTCTTTATTTGAAATGCCAAATAGCTGAGCTTGAGTGTTCAGAGGGAGTAACAATGTTACTGAATAGTATTGCACAACTTCGCTTTCTGAAGATTAACATTCGCGCTTACAAAAATTAGTTTCATATTTCCTAACTTTCCTATATGAAAGACATGGATACGCCAAGACCGTACTATCGGAGTGACAGATTCTATAGAAATCGTAATAGATTCAATTGACAGTAATTAGTCCATCACTAATTGAATTGAACTAATAAAGAATTGACCATTTTCATTTCAAATTTCACGATTTGTTTTTATTTCAGACAGTATATCTAAAAAAAATCAATGTGAAGAAATGAGTAAACAATACTTCATGTTAACTTATCCTCCGTTTTTGAGACACGACGGTCTATTACAGAGCCCACTCACATCATTATTTCTCAACCTTTATTCATTTTAACTTTTTACATTTGTTTATGATATGAGTGGAGGATCAGGAATTCGTATGCAGACTAGAAATTGGTAGGTGTGCGGTTGCATAGCCGGTTACTTCGTTCTTGTCCATATGCCGACAATTTAGTCAATCATCCGCCCCATTATTATAATTTTTTTTAAATTGACAAACTGCTGGTGTCGGGATTCGAACCCATAACCTCCCAGTTCCAAGTAAACACAACGCCTTAACAAGCGCGGCTACTTGACTTTGCATCTTATTGTAGACTGTAAAATATACTTCATGTCTTCATCTTATTCTAGAATATATAGTACGAAAATCGCATGCAAATCATATGAAAAAGTCTATTGGTGTTTATTCTTTAGGACTATGACATCTGGTGACAATAATTAGAAATAGAATAGTCTGGCTCAACTGTGATAGTTACATATTCGTTTCTTGGTTATTAAAATGAAACAAATCTTTTTTAATGACAAATCTAATGAATTATTTAAATGTAGCCTGACTAAAGCCACCATTTTGGAATATGACGTCATGAGTTACTTTACCAATAGTAACAGATTTAATAAACATTCTATATAACATAAAAATTATATTTATACAATAAACTACAGTAAAAGATGTTATTCCTTTTAAAAAATATATGAATCATCATTCATTTCTCACCTACACCATTTTGATTAAATGGCAAATTTTTATGGCAGAAGTGAATTGTTGTTGTTGTTGCTGCTGCTAGCACGAATAATGTATAATGATAAAATATTTTTCATCCCTTAATACATATATCTATCTATATCTATATATCCACATCACTACAACCAACCGTTCGTTCTTCTGCCACATGTCTGTACATCTCTCTACCCTAGTAACTACACGACCAGCTAGTAATAGCTAGGGCTGTGCATATGTATTATAGTACAATATGGTATAATATATCCATACATACAAGTCAATCTTATTAACTACGAATATAACCTAAGATATGATGTGATGGTAGTTGATAAGGTGGTTATTATCAATTTTAAGTTTGAAATATTGTGAAACTTTATTAAAGTGACATTTTTGTGATAGAAATAAAGTACAGTTAATAAGAGATTAGATCTGTCTACCATATGCTAAGAAGGCGGGAATATTAAGGGGTTAGATGGGTTTCCAAAAACAGCATATTTTCTCTAATTTTTAATGAAATAATTTATTCAACCTTTAAACATATACAAAGATAAACATGTGACAAATATTTTGTGAAATTTTCATTTGATAGTTTTGAAAATCTAGCTATTGGCTAAATTTCCTGAGACCCCTCAAAATAAAGTTCCCTTGGCGTAATCAGAATAACTGATGATTGATTCATCCGAAATTAAAAAACTAAATTATTTCTGTTAGTAGTATATATATAGTTCGTGCTTGATCGAAAGGTTGAGTTTCGTACAAAACGGTACTATTTTTGGTATAATGGTATAATTTGGTATAATGTATTGCCTTGTAAAAAAATTCTTCGTTCAAGCTCTAGTGAATCTTATCTCGAAGAAGTGTGTAAAATATTAAAAAGATCGGATCATTATTTTTTAAGAAATCATGTCAACTGACTTCCAAAAATTGAGTTTTGAGAAAAACGCGATGAAAGACAGGCAATATATGACGATAATAGTTAAGCAGCTGCCTCCATATACTTCCCAAGACTCTATCTTCTAGAGTTTTACTTTAATTGACATAAAACTTTGGGATAATATTCTAGACATATTGTACTATTTATTAAAATAAATTTTTATAAAAGTGTAAATAATATTTTGAATTGTATATTAAATGTTAGCTTCTAAAAAATAACTATAAATTTTTTAAAATTGTTTCCACAGAAACTATAAATTATACTAGCACACTATAAATCGTTATATATAAGTTAGAAATATGCAAATTTGTATTTTGGCTATTAATAAATTTAAATTTTACCTGACAATAGACAGCTGCACCTGTATTATTCTGTTAGCGTCATCTAAGCGGAATATTTCAAAATTAAAGAGTAAATTCCAGACATGCGTCGCAGCTGACACGCACAATTTTTTTTCTGTTCGCTATCTTTTGCAAAGTAGTTAAATCGCTTTAACTACTATACATCAAAATACATCAAGTACTGTAACAATATTTCAGTCTTCAATTGTGTCGAAAGTAAATGAGTTATCTATGAATGACACCATCCTTTGAATAACACCATCTTTTGAATAAAACTGGTCTCTAAAGGATGTCGGGGTCATTCAAATATAACAACTTTTTTTTTCGTTAGTATTTTTTTATTTGAATAATAAATTACCATACTTTGTTTTATGTGGAGTAATTTGCCGAAGAAATTTTAACACCGGTTTTTGTACTACAACATAATATTTCTGTTTAATTTAAACAAAAGTATCATAATCATAATCAGTATAAAGCTTACTTTAGTTTACTAGCACGACTTAACAATGCTTACTTTTTTTTGTTGTTATTCTTAAGAGAATTAAGACGTAAAAAAAAAAGCGTAATAAAAAATAAATAAATAAGAAGTTTCTCTATGGAATATAAAAAATATATACGAATAAATCGTGTGGTGTATCATATCTTATGACTTCCATGTGTCATCTTTGGTGTATTGAAAATATACGTATTTTTATAAGGTAAATATATTTTAATGTTTTCAATTAAAAATTGATATTGCTTCAGAATTTAGTAGTTTTCTATATAGAAAATTGACAAAAATGTATAATACTCAATTATATACCACGATGCACAAAAAATCTATGAAGTATCAAAATTTTTAAAGACTTGGGGGTGACTTTATTAAATGAAGAAAAGTCATCAATCTTGTAAATGTTTTATAAAGTTTCAAAAGTTGGTTGGGTTCTGATGTACTCGAATTTGTACATTGATTTCTACAGAGATTTGTTAAAAATATATTTCAATTACACACATTGTAACGCTAGTAATTTAATTATATTGTGACCAACTCGTTGGATATGTATGACTTGCCAACTACATGAATTTAATCTTACATAGGCCACACAATTAATCTTTGACCGTAACCTACGCGCTTAGATAGATAGATACATCTTGGGGTCTAAAAAGTGTTGCACTTTGACCTTATGGTCCATTGTGCGCCCTCTTCTATCTCAGTTCGGTGAGTTTTACTGCTTCCATATGTTGCCAATAGCCTGGAGCTTGCTTATCAGGTCTTCCTGAAGCTTCATATATTCGGGGTAAGATGCACCGAATATCCTGTATCTGGTGTAACTTGGAGGTTCGAAGTCAAAGATAATGCGGCTGGATCTTCCTTCGTCCTCGCCACACAATTTGCACACAATGGACCCATTATAAAGTCCCATTGTGTGTAGAGGCTTCCGCAGGGGATAATGTCCGGTAATGAATCCGGTAATCCTTCGCAGTTATATCCTTTTCAGCCTCAGTGCATCGAGAGATATCTTCTTGATTGCCCTCTGAAGCAGTACCTTCCCGAGCTTCTGCCGCGGTACTTTTTCCCAGTGATCACGGCGTTTAGCACTTGATCACTCGTTGATCATCTGTTTACATGCAGTCCTTGGAATTCCTAAAGAGTATTCCGACTCCCTTCTTTGTTAAGGCATCTGCTTTTTCGTTTCTTTCGAATCCACTGTGACCGGGCACTCAAATCAATTTAACATTGTTCCATTTTGCCAGCTCCAGCAGTTCCTCCAGACAATCCTTGACTAGCCTTGAAGTGACCTCAGTTCCAGACAAGGTTTTTAAAACCTGTCCGCTTAACTTATAAATATTGAAGTGGTTCATAACATTTCATGCTGGTATTTATTATTTGTGTATACTTAAGCGTCTCAATGCAATACTTGTTAAATTCCATTTAGTTTACGTAAGACAAATATGAGAGAACTGGCGTGTACTTTATAGACAAATGTCATTTTAATTAAATATTGATGGGAAAAAATACAATATGACATATTTGATACTTCTATGATGATGAATTTAATACAACGGTATTAATTTACGAAACTATATAACTTTTCAGATAAACCACATTTTAGAAAATGTCATATAAATATTATAGTTTATTATGGTTTGTCTGGGCTTCACACATTTTTCACTTTTTTAGCGTAAAAATTGCAATAGAGAAAGTTTATAGCTAGGTATATTGTAGTTTACTCACAACTATTTAACAATGTAACTATCCTAAACTTTTAACTACGAAATTTGTGTTATTAGTCCAGTTTCTTACCTGCTTGAATACGGTTCCATTTGGAACAAAGTATAAAATTTTACATGCGTATGCCTTCTCTGCTACAATAGACGAGTGAAAGCCATGTCCATAATAATTTATTCTCCGAAATCTTCTCCATTTTAAAAAGGAATAATAAATGTTGCCCTTTGTGAACCTTTTTTTTTTACCGTTTGCGAAAGAACATTACTATTTACAAACATTTGAATTTACATTCAAAAATTTCAAATTGATTATCGTTCGTCATTGTCGATGAGTGACATTAAACATAAAATGATTACCAGTCCCGGTTAGACAGCCAGTCCCATATCCCTTCAAAACTGATTTAAATTTAGGTAATGACAATATTTGCGATAAATCTGAAAATAACAACAACTGAGTTAATTAGTAAGGGTATATACTGAATTTATGAAAAAAAGATTCTTACAAAAGTTGTTTATTTTTAAAAGAGGAACATTTTTTGTCTTTAAATTTTTGTTCTATCTCTTACGGTTTCAAAGATAGGAAGTTTTGCTCATTTTGCCAATTCACAAACTTGACCTTACTTTTTCGCTCTATCACACATACAAAATTTCATATCGCTATCACTTTTCGTTTTTGAGTTATCATGTTGACGCATGGAAGGACGGACAGAGACATTTGCAGAAATGGACTAACAAAGTCATTTTATGAACACCTACACCAAAATTTTTTTTCTGCGATTATTATTTTCAACTGTTACAAAAACGGAACTATACCTAATATAAAAAATATAAAAATATAAAAACTGTTTACCAACCTTTTAACCCCTTAATCTCTCATACCACCACATTGAAAAAAGTATGGTTTTGAAGAGCTTTGTACATTAACTAACGGAAATGAATAGCGTTTACCTAATTTGACATTTAAGTACCAAGTCTGAACATTGGTAATATTTTTTGGTAACATTGCTATCATATTCATTTCTTGAAGTATAAAATGCCAAAATCCTTTTAAATTTGTCGATTAGTGACCATTTTATTTACTGTCAGATTTACGAATTAAAGAATTGGACTACATTTTTTTTATAGTTATTATTTGTAATTCGCTTCCAGAACACAAAATATGTTTTTTCATTGTATTTTTTATTTTTATACTTTTTTTTTTTAGTTAGCACAAGGTGTTATTTTAATAAGTTGGAAGATTATGTACGATATTATTTTGTCATACTTTAATCCTTGTTCTATAACATATATATATATATATATATATATATATATATATATATATATATATATATATATATATATATATATATATATATACATATATATATATATATATATATATATATATATATGTATATATATATATATATATATATATATATAGACCGTTTTCAAAAGCATTTATAATAGAGAATTAATGTTAAATAAATTAAAAAAATATTTACTATAAAACCATACATACACATACATACTGAAACTGAATGTCTGGACTGGAATATTGGGTGACCATATTATAGGACCATTCTTCATTGACGGATCTTTAGAATTACGAAATCATATTTTGCCAACTGTTAGATCTCTTCCTAATTTAGATCTGGAATCTGTATGGTTCCAACAAGATGGTTGCCCTGTACACAATGCTATGATACTAAGGCTGTTCCTGCAACAAACTTTCCAGGAACGTGTTATGAGTGGTTTTGGAACCTTCAAGTGGCCAGCCAGATCGCCAGTTCTATCTTCTAACGACTTATTTTTGTGGGGTTTTCTTAAAACACAGATCTATTCGCAGAATAGGCCTGAAAATTTGCAACAATTAAGGTAAAGAATTGTTGACAATTGTGCGAATTTTTCTCCTCAAGTCCTAGAAAATATTCTCGTTTAACAAATAATGGAGGAATATTCGAACCATTGGTTTAACTTTTTTTTTGTCGGAATTCTATTTTTTTCTCTTTTTGGGGTTTTATTTTTCTTTAATAGAATACTATCATTTATTTTCATAGATTCCACATACAAATAATAAGACATATTCAAATACGAATTTTCAATTGTGCAAAGTAATGCTAAGCTTAACAACAATTAACATATTTAACCCACTCTCATTACACGTTAATGCAGTACTGAGAACAGATCAGCAAACATACACAACAGACACACTAAAGAATACCCATTTTTATTTCCTTATTAAGCATATTTTGTTTAGGTATCATAGTAAATAATATTTAACATTGATTCTCTATTAGCAATGCTTTCCAATACATACGGTATACCATCTTTTACCTTAATAATATTCAGTCAACTGAAAATAGAGGAATAATAATTTTAGTTTCTCTGTTAAAATAAATTCTGTGTATGTTAAAAAAAGATAGACATACGGGCATATTATTTTGAAAGTTGGTTTTTACTTTTAACCGAGAGTGACTCAAATATGTATTCATTAATATTATATAAATGAAAGTTTTGTATTCGTTCGTATAAAACACCACTGACCTATATCTATCTATACAATACGTTGCATGATGGGAATAAGGCCACAATTTTCCGATAACGTAATAAAATCTGAATAAAATCCCTGTATAAACAGTTATTGTCAGAAAATAGCTAAATCAAGCAGTAAAAGTTGTATTATCTAATCGATTCAAGGGCCCTACTGAGAGTCCTACTGAATCAATAGCTTGGAGATTTACTTTATGAAATATTGATTATATGTAAAACTACAACAAAAACACTTATTTTGCGTAAATTTCGCCACTGTTTATTATTGTTGACATATGTTTCAGTTTATTATTTTACAGTTTTCAAAAGTACTGCCTGATTGAACGAATCAAGAAGATATATACACACTGGCAGATTGAATGACTCATCGTAATTCAAAGGTTCTCTCTAATCGCCGAAGAATATGTGACTAGTTGGTAAAAATGTTAGTCCTAGGGCACAATTAAATGAATAAAACTAAAAAGCTGCAATTTTGGTTTAGAAAACAAAAATTTGTTATTCATAAAATAACCTTTCTGAATAATATGCAAAATAAAATGGGTTGGAGCTTTTGGCTCACTGCCTGTCGATACTAATTTATGGTTTAAATATACCCCCATTACAAACAAAAATGTGAAAAGGTACAAGCTCTCGTGTAATCTTTGAAAAAAGTGGTGAAACCAGGTCTTTCTAAGGTTTTCCTTAATATCTATTTGATATTTTCGTTGTAAAATTGATATATAACGTGTATAATAGAAATTTCTTAAAAAATGCGCTGTTGCTATTGTTTTTAAAAATGTATCAAAATAGTGTCAATTAACCTGATTAAAATAATTTATTAGTAATTCTAACGTTGGTTAACACTATGTTTTAATTCAATCAACCTATTCAAAGAACAAATGTTTATCACAGTGTCTAATTTATTAACATAGTTAACAAATTATATTTTCCCAAACGGCTCTACATTAAAATATGATTTTCAATCGTTAATCCCTTTTAGTTTATCGATTAGAGGTTTAGAATTTTTGGTGAAACATAATTACGTGATTAAATTTTCGAAATGGCAAAGATTAAAAGTTGTATCTAACATCAAGTATCATGCAACAAGACCAATGAAAAGAATAAAAAACAGATGTTATGTGATTTTGAAGTCCAAAATCAATGTTCTAATTTATTGTAAATATTTGCAAGAAACTAAAACAGATTCTAAATTGGTTCTCAATCATTCATGTCATATATATATATATATATATATATATATATATATATATATATATATATATATATATATATATATATATATATATATATATATATATATATATATATATATTATATAGGGTATCCCGTGCGAATACTATAGAGTAATTTTTTTAACAGTACTAACAAAGTTTTATTTGTAAGAGCGGAATTCATTTGAAAGCTTTTCTTCAATTCAAAAAACTAGAACAAAAAAAAAATCAGTCAAGTAAAGTACATTATTCCAGTGAGAATACCCTCTAACTATTAACTAATGTAAATGTAAACTAAAATAAAAGATAATATTTGAAAAAAAAATGTTTTTTAACAAAATCAATTGCTTCTTAAATTTTTTCCTTTTGACCTCTGTACATATAGAATGATGCCGCGAGAGACCAGAGAAACGAGACGAGATGAAAAATTAAAATCCAGATTTATATCCTTAATTTATATTTCTTATAATATTAAGGACGTTCGTGCGCTACGCTAGAGTCAAATGAGTACTATATTTTATAAAATTTATTTAGGATTATAAAAAAAATTTTAAAGTATATCAATAATCTTTTTGAACGGGAGTGTACAGTGTCAGTACAGTATATCTTTATATAAGATAAAATAAGGCAACCTTTAAGATAGAAGATATTTAAACAAACTATTGATAAATCTCTACATTACTCTATTGCACCAACCGCCTTAATATCATTAAACAGATTATCCAATGTGTTTTATAGATTATCAAATTTATATATTATTTATTTGTCATCTGCCCGTATGTTTGAAGAAATAGGTATTAAAATAAATAATATGTTCATTCTCTAATAAATACCTTTTTTTTTGTTGGTGGCTCTTATTATTCATTTCATCAGCTCTGGCTTACAACTAAATAATCGTATTGAATCATCTAAATATAATATATTTGTTGAATCTTTAGTGATTTAATGAACTGGAATATTATTCTTTATTCAATTAAAATTTCAAATTCACCCCAGTTTTTGTATAATAAATACGTATTTCGACTACAAAGTAGTCATCATCAGTATAAATTAGCTAGTCGTAATTTACTCTTTGACAATTAGAAATAGATAGAAAATCAATAGACAAAAATAAAAATAAATAAAAATTAACCAAAATAAATAAAAATATAATAAATGTTATTGAAATTACTCTTGTTAAAATTTCTTTCATGCAAGTTTGCTATTGTTAACCTCACTCTCATTAAAAATATTCTTATATTGTCTCAGGATATGTTATTCGTTGCTAATTTGGTGACAGTTTCAAAAACCTAGAGTTCTCATTAATTATCATTTGATAATCTAATATTCTTTATTCAAGTTTAAAATTACTATTGGTAAGAGTATTTGTTTATGAATTTATGTTGGATCTGATAGAAGTTGATACGTTTAAAATAAATGAATAGTAAATATCACACGGCGTCTAAAATAAAAAATTCGCCACGCAGCAGCTGCGTAAACTAGGGGAATTTGTTCAGAAATTGGGAATAAAAAGATACACTAAATATATAACATCATAAATATCATTTAATTGTATTCTCCTAAAATTTGTATTTATAGAAATACATATTTTATTTCTTAATAATTTTTATATCTATGCCATTTTGATACAGTATTTCAAATGTTCGAAGTCTTCATCTGATTTACATTCTCATTGTCATTCTTATCAGAAAATTCATCTAAATACATACAAAAATCAAGTAACCATGGTGAGTCCTTTATCCCATGGCAAATACCTCTGTAAAAATTAGAGAAAATATACTCAGGTGATAAATTGTAGTAAAAATGTATTAAAATTCAAGTGTCTATAAAAAACCTAATTGTTAAAAGGATCATCTTGCCGCATATTCTCTGAAAAAACTAATAGCAGTTAAAAAGATTGAACCCTATTCATTGACCAAAAATTAATACCTTTCTGTCCGTGGTAAAATGCATCGTTTAAAATAGCTGAATTATTAACCAAATTAACCAGATTTTATTTAACAGTTTTTATATTTTATTTGTTATTGCTATCCAATTGTGTCAAAAAAACATTGGTTCCCATTTGAAAAACAAGCTTACCTTCAAATAATCTTGAAGGTCTTGAAGATACCTCTCACCGAACAAAACAACTTTTATTCAAGTTATTTTCTCGAACCCGTTTCCTTGGAGAAATATTTAGGTGTCCTGTTTAAAATGAATACCTGTAGGTAGGTCATCACCCTTAATCAGAAAAATCTGACTGCCAATACTTTCAAAGTTGATTAGATGGGTGACAAAATAATTCCGACGCGATTTGGAAAAAGTTTACTACCACAACTTGAAACTTGTAAAAATGTATAAAAAAATATATAAAACTATAGGTACAAATGATATCGTGTTCACACTTTGTCACGTAAATAAGTAGATATTAATGCACAGTAATTTATTATTTATCTTTCGGGATTAGTAATTTTATTAGTACATTTGTTTTATTAAAATTATGAAAGTAGAAATACTCAGAAACAGAAAGAAAAGAAAGTAGAAAACAACAGAAGATCCAACGAACAGCTTTACTTTTATTTATATAAATGTATGCTATGAAACAAAATAAAGAAAACAATTAAAATTTGACAATAAATTTTAAAATATATTGCATACTCAAAATATAAATATATGTATAAATATATTCAAATATATATACAGGGTGAATCGAACCAGGTGCATAATAGCATACGCTTCCACTTCCTACAATGATCCTCCCATTTTCCAACAGTATCTGAAAGTGGAGTAGTTTTTGTTCATAATATAAATGTTGTTTGGTATGTTGTGTGTTGGCTTGGACGGACATATTGTTCTTATATTGATTTGTGCTTGTCGCCCCCACTCTAATTAAACATAAATGAATAACAAATCATTGGTAATGTTATTCAGTTGCAGTGTAGGTTGCAGGCATGCATCAGTATAAGAGTTCCATGTTTTTCTGGGCTAGCGTATAGTATATAAGATGGTATTTGTATTATGAACAGACTGTCACCCTAACAGGAGGTGTTCTATTTGATGTTGTTGGAAAATGGGCGGATCATGGAAGGAAGTGGAAGCGTATGCTATTATGCACCTGGTTCGATTCACCCTATATATATATATATACGTATATATAAATATAAGTATGTATATATTATACCATTCTTATACGAATACTATATATATACACACTAATTCCACAGTTTCTATTAAAAACTTCATGTCACGAACTGGGAATACAAAATGCGCGCATAGCGTAAAAAGAATAAATATGTATATTTAATATGTCTCCTATGTTCAAATGTACTAAGTTTCCTAGTTTATTTTTACTTAATAGAAATACATATTGTATAATATTTTATATGCTTGTTATATATACAATATGATATAAATTTCGAGGCATATAATGGGCGATTCTCGTTATATTTAATATGGTTTTGAAGTTATACTTCTTTTGGCGCGATACGAGAATCCGATCAGAGTGTATTTTCAGCATGTGTCAAAATGCTGATGTAACATTAAACTGATGTTGATAGATGTTACACATTTCAAATTTTGCTCCTATTCCTAGAACATTTGTTTGTATTTCATAAATACGTATTTCGACTACAATGTAGTCATCATCAGTATGAATTAGCTGTTCAACTGCCAAAGAGTTATCATACTTGATTCCACGTACAAATAATTTATCGAAGAATTTTAAAAAACTTTTTTTTTTCAAATAGTTGAGTATTCCATTATCTAATCAAATTTGTTCAGTATCTTACCGCATTTTTCAATTTTTCCATTTGGGAAGTCAATATAATGAATCCGAATCCAAGATTATTCCACTTGTGTTGCTATTTATGTAAAATTCCACGTGATCATAGCAGTCTTGTTGTGACGACGTACTAGAATTATTGTAGAATGCATTTGTGATTGTGTCACATATTGTATTAAATATTTACCAATCATATACAGACGTAAAATATTGTATAAAGCTTATATTAATTGAATATATTGTTAATATATTATATTATTTATTGTTATCTTGGTTACTCTATTCAGAAGCAAGCAGGTCAACTTATGTCCAACATACATTGTTGGTTCGTTGGGTTTACGAGTAATAATGACAATGGTGCCTTTGGGGAACATAAATAGTAAATAAAACAATGTGTACTTGTATATGTATTTACACTGGAACACTGATGTGTCTCTTAAACAAATATTTATTCTAGGTAAAAATATTGCATAACGAACTGATATTAATGAAATCAGTCCGTGTGTTCCAGTTGTTCTACTCGGAGGCGCTCTAACAGGAACTGGGAGTTTGCTCATTCGATTCCCAACATTGGAAGTTTGTCAATTAAAAGGATTTAAAAAATAAAATTTAATTAATTAATGGAGCGGTTAATTGACTAAACTGTCAGTGTATGGACAAGATCGAAAGTAACCTGTTATGCTTGTGAAAGTTTCCTGCAATTTCCTTTACAAACTCCAGATGCATAAGTTACTAATTCCTAGCCTACATACCAACTCCTTGTCGTTTAGGGGTCGGTAAAAAAGGTCTAGAAAGGCCTACTTACCAGGATTCGACCGCCCTTCCGCTTGTATACATTAATGAATATACTCACAGAAAAATTAGATTTTACCAAAAAGAAAAATGAGGAAGGGATTTGTGATTGGATTTTACCAAAATGAAAAATGTTTCGTGAATTTCTCGAAAATGAAGCAGACAAATTTTTTCTACCATGATCTTAAGGCCAAGAATTTCACATATTTGTCGCATCTCTTATTTAAGTTTACGGGTGAGCGAAATATAAAAAGTTGAGTTTGAGCTGCAAAACTTTAAATTTAGAAATTGCGTAATTAGAAAATGCATAATTTAGATTTTGATTGAAATTCATAAACCATAAGCCACTCTACTCTTGGTTTTTTTTTGGGGTTTATGACTTATTTATAATTTTGGAGAATTGAATAATATATTTTAAAGCCATTTGTTAAAGAATTGTGTATAGAGGTGGTGTGAGTGTTTCACAGCACTTTTTTCAGGCGTTGACGAGCCTCAAAAAACTGTTAACAGTGATATCCGCAGACATGTAATATATACCATTAACACATTCGCATATATGTGTATGGTTTGAATGAATTTTTATTTAAAATAGCATAAGCATTTTTTTCTATGATATATATATATATATATATATATATATATATATATATATATATATATATATATATATATATATATATATATATATATATCCGTTCATACATTTCAACATAATTTTAGATATTCTACACATGCGCACATTACTTTTCAAACATTTAAAACGTGACTAAATGATAAATTTATACAATGCAATATTTTATTCGTATGTAAATTTGATATTTAAAAAAAATTAAAAGAGGAAAAAAAAAACTATTTACTGATAAAAACTTGTAATGAAATGTTGTAACAAAGACTCCATATGTAACGCTAGTAAGAGTATTCACTATTCATGTCTCTTTTCATGTTTTATCTCGAACAGTAAGGGAAAATCGGGCTCAAACCGTACAGTTAATTTGTTAAATCGAGGGAATCGAGGAAATCGTTATATTGAGGTTAGTTATATTAAGGTTTCACTATATATATATATATATATATATATATATATATGTATATATATATATGTGTGTATGTGTGTATATATGAGGGAAATATGTTGTGTGTTTGTCCGAATTGTTTTGAGAAAATTGTAAGAGATAAACTGTAATTGAAGGAGATGATCCTACGTAAATTTTTCTTCAGAAAAACTACAGAACTTCTAAATCGTTCAAAAATTATAGCCATTTTCTGACGGATATAACGTTTTTTTAGAGTTTTTAATGAAATAAAGTTTAGAATTTCTAAAGAAATAAAAATATAAAAAAATTTACATTTTGAACTGTCAAAATGTAGAGAGAAAAAATTATTATTTGACATAAATTTCCTATGCACTATAAAAATTTTTTGAACCCTGGTCTACGCCGGATTTTTCAGAGAGTTTTTTCAAATTAATTAAGTTTTTTCAACATAAATTTCAAATTAAAGAAAATAAATTGCATGCAAGTTCCCCATTTAATTACACACACAGATTTTATTTCGATTTTCGATCTAAATTTTCATTTCCTGATGAAAAAAACAATATGAAATTAATAACGAAATTTTGTATTGTTATTTTTCATATGTAATTTAAATAACTAATTAAATTACGTATAGGAAGGACATAATAATTAAACAGACAATAGCCTTACAAAACCCTTTGTCTTTTTAATTTAATAGAAAATAATTGTAATTCTTCTCTATCTATCTATCTATATATATATATATACATATATATATATATATATATATATAGATATATATATATATATATATATATATATATATATATATATATATATATACAGCATTTTTACACCCTTTTCCGACAAATAAATAAATATACTAAATTAATATTATTTGGATTATTTATTGGACATAATTATTTTACCTTTTTATACAAAAATGTTTCAAAAGATAGGAAAAACTTAATATCCTTTTAATTATTTATTTCTTAAAATACATTTTTCACATTATTTTCATTTAAAACGTTATTATTATTATTTCATTATGTGATATTTATTATAAAGTTTGTATTCAGTTTAGTAATATTTAGTTAATTGTTAACCGACACCGGAAAAACACATCATTCAACTTCCGCAAATGAAGTATCCTTTTTAGAATAACGGGTTGGATTGTCAACGAACTGTAAATCTATTGTTATTCCCAAAATACAAGGATGAATTACATGAGAAATTTTTATGAACAATAATAAACTTTGGATTGAAATTTTTAAAGGCATTCTTTGACATCAAATGCTTTATATCAAAAATCTAGAATGGGAATCGAACCTACGATCTGTGGCTTTCATGACCAACTGTAGCGCTTGGTACATCATATAGCAATTTTTCAGGAAAACATTCAAAAAATAGTGATAGATCATATGTATTCTACTATCATAACATCTCAGAAGCGGAGCGTTGGTCTAGAATGCCAGAGAGCGTGGTTTCGATTTCCAACCTTGATGTGTATGATTACTCATATCAGGCATTGGATGTCAAATAATGGGAACCTGGTTTAGTTGAACGAACTGATATTAATAAAAGACCATTTATATGCGACTCTTATGATAAAATCTGTTTTCCTCTCATAATATTTAATTTTTTTACGGATATTTTCAGTCACAGAATATTTTGTTATATGACGGCCCTTCCCTAAACATCATTTTTGAGGAAATTTGTGAAAATCAAATTTGATAGACTATTTTGTCCTTAAATTTTTCAAACTGTAGTAATACAAAATATAATTTCGTTGGACTATACATGTTCTAAATTTTATCGTTCTCAATTCTATCGAGTTCACACAACACGCAACGACCAAAATATTTAATAGCACCTGGGGAGGCACAAAAGTATATTAAACATAAAAAACTTTTTATTACTTTTATTACACGAAAAACCGATCCATTCTTATTTATTGGCCAAAAATATAAATTTTTGTTTGTGAATTTCTTCTTAGGACCTTACTTTTTCAAAAAATGTTTTGAGCCTGAGGCTTAGGCATGATTTGAAAAAATATCCTACTAGCTCTGAAGCAGGCATTGCCCGGACTATAATTTAAAACGTCAATTTTTTATATTTAAATTAATTCACAAATAACTTAAAATTTTGTTAATTAATATATATCTATAGAATAAATAAACCATAAAGATCCAGCCGTTAGAAAACGCTATATGCATATACAATGTTAAATTCCCATTTAAAACACGAATGCCGATGATTTCCGATATTTGATTGATTGATTATATCGGGGTCTAAAAACTATTGCACTTCGACCTTATGGTCCATTGTGCTCCCCCTTCTACTTCCGTCTGACGAGATTCGCTTCTCCTATATGTTGGCAATAGCCAGGAGCTTGATTATCAGGTCTTCCTGAAGATTCATAGATTTGGGATGAGATTCACTGCAGATGCTGTATCTACTGTAACCTAGAGGTTCGCAGTCAAAGATAATGTGTCTGGATGTTTCTTTCTCCTCGCCACACAATCTGCACACAATGGACCCGTTGTGGAGTCCCATTGTGTGTTGATGCTTCCGCAGGGCATAATGTCCGCTAATCAATCCGATTACCCTCTGCAGTTGCATCCTGTTCAGCATAGCGCATCAAGAGATAGTGTCTTTGTTGCACTCTGAAGCAGTACCTTCCCGAGCTCCTGCCGCGATACTTTTTCCCAGTGATCACGGTGTTTAGCATTTGACCACTTTGTTGATCACCTGTTCACATGCAGTCCTTGGAATTCCTAAAATAGGCTCTGGGCCTTTGAAGGGCATTCCGACTCCCTTCTTTGCTAAAGTATCTACTTTGTCGTTTCCTTCGAAACCACTAGGACCCGGCTCCCAGATACATTTAAAATTGTTCCGTTTTTCCAGTTTCAGAAGATTCTTCAGACAATCCTTGACTACCCTTGAGGTGACCTCAGTTCCAGACAAGGCTATTAAAGCAGCTTAACTGTTCGAAAGAATACATACGTTCTGGAACAATGTAAAATTCACATTTAAAACACGAATGCCGATGATTGCCGACATAGTCAATGCAGGTGTCTAATCTGAAATTTCTTTCTCCTCCTCATATAAAATCATTCTTGCATAGCCTCGCTATAGATGTTTTCACATCAAAAAACAAACTTTTGTATAAAAATTCATGTTTTTAAATATAGCTAAAAAATGGATAAATATATATACTCAGTTCTTTGAAGAAATATTCAGGTGTATTATTTCAAATGAATCATCCTGTATACAGGTATAAAAATTGGATTCAATTTTTATCATGCCTTTTAAATAAAATAAAAATTGATTCTATTATATTTTAAGTATTATAACCTAACATATTGTATTATACAAGAGAAATATTATTTTTTTCACCCTCGTTGAAAGAAAATTTCAAAATTTTTGAAATCTATTATTATTATTTTAACCCGGAGAGAGCTACAGCTCTAGCTAGTACTACTTACTAAACACATATACAGTAAAATATAATGTTTACCTTCATAACAGGTCAGCGTTTTTTTTTTCACACTAACGCACATTTTTTTATGTGCATATTAAATAGAAAAAAGGTTGTTTTGTTTCGTTTTAACCAAGAGAATATAACGAACCATTCTCGGTAGCACCCATAACGACCTATTCGTTTTTACTAGGTGCTTGCATGCTCGCTCCATGGCTATTACTTACTAAAACATCTGAAAAGTTATATTTTTCAATAGAGTTTTTATGTTCTTTTTCACGTGCTACCGAGTGTCACAGTTTACAAAAATGTTTGCATCGAGTCACCTTAATCAATCAATGCTTGGAGCGTTCAGATTTAAATGTTAAGGACGTTCATGCATGAGGCTTGATAACTAATTTTTTGTGTATGAATTGAATAGATCCATTATGTACTTATCCCCCCTCAAAAATTTAAAACCTGTTGACGATCATTTCAATGAGTAATTTTGAAAAATCAAACTTTTAACACAGCGTCTTATGGAGAACAGAATTTTCTTGTACTTAAAAAAATAATAACTATATTATTAAAGAAGCAACCATAATAAATAATGTTTATAAATATTCTTTAAAATATGCAGTTTATATAATTGCATTAAAGAAATGGTGTTGACGAATGTTTGAATGAATTATTTAATAAAACTAAAACTGTTTTGTTAGGTTTGGTTTTGCCACCATATTTAAAAAAACTGGCGACACCGCACAGTAAAAAAATATACACATACATATACACATATACACTGTCAAATCAAGATCTATCAAATAAAGTAAAATCAATTTCTAATTTAGATTTACTGATATTTTACAATAAATACTTGTTGCGTGTTATGGAGATAGCTCAACATAATCTCTTTTACGTCACCTTAGTCGGCATGTTTGTGTATCTGATACGTTTTAACTAGAACTGAATTAATTTGTATTGAACCCCCGAATATTATCACAGTTTGAGTGGATCAGTCTTTTTTCAAAATAAAAGGAAGGAAACATAAGACTGTTTCCACACTTTAAGTCCATTTCTTATTTTAGTTAAAGGTGTGAAATATGATCAGTGATAATCAACAAGTGTATTGTGGTGTTATACATAGTCTTCTTTTTTCATATGTCAACAATTAGTTATAGTTTTCATTAAAAAATATGAGTTACATTAGTTTTTTGTTTTTTGGATTAACATAACTCTATAAACGCGTTCATATAACTATCACGGTTGTGCCTGCATACTCTGTTTCTAATTATTGCCACCAGATGTCATAGTCTTAAAGAACAAACACCGGTACGGCCGACTGTACTGCCTTTTGATATAATTATTAAAGTATAATATTAACATACGATTGACAACATCATGAAAGACGCATATAAAAAATACTTATTTGGACCTTGTTTTTGTAACTTTCACATGTCTCATTTACAGTCTTAAGGATACAACACCTGAATGGTTGGTTATTACATAAGCAATTATTTAAAAAAAAATGTAAAATAATATGGTATAAGAAAAACAGCTTACAACAGTTAATTAAAAATATTTATAAAGCATAATTAAAAAAACTAAGTGTATTTATAGTATAAATACTTTTATTATCGCATTTCATTATGTAACTACTATATATATCTAGGATGCAAGAGAATGCGTAGAAAAGGTTCGAGTATAAAATACGTTAGCTACGTCTTAGGGATGTTAGGGAGACATAATCGGAGACAAAAGTACTTTAAATAAGAAATAACCAATTTTATGAAAAACTTTTGGCAATATGTGTAGTGACAATATGTACCTTTAATTTAAATCAACAGTAATATACATTATTTGTCTTCCTATACCATGAAAATATGGTACGCTTTGTAGCTTTTTTAATGGTATACTTATAGTTTTTTTACCCAGTATATATAATATATACCAGGGTATATTAAATTTAGTTCCGACTTTGTAACGGTTGAAAATATTGAAGACAAAAACTTTGGTATAGGTCATATTCAAAAAATCCGTCCGTCCGTCTGTAAACACGATATCAAAAAAAATAGCACGCTGAAATTTATAAAACTATGTGTTCTAAAACTACATAGTAGGGTCAAGTTCGTGAATGAGCAAAATCGGACTATGTTTGGGCAAAATGGGCAAAACTGTTTGTCTTTGCAAAAACAAAAAACGTTCAGACAAATAACAAAAGTTGTTATTTTCACTTGTTTAAAATTGCATTAACTTTTAAACAGCAAAGTAAATCGTTTTGAAATTTTCGCAAAAGTTTTATCATAAAGTGAGGAAAAATCGACTAAATTGTTTTCCCGTTTCGTAGTATTTTCGTTATACTTCCCTAACATCCTTTCAAGCTCATAGACCTATCAATCTAGGACCAATAAAGCTTGTACCAATAAAGCTTGTGAATGCTAAATGAATACACTACAGCTTTCTTAGATTTAATGTTAAAAGCGCCACCCTTATTAGAAAGCGATTTGTTTTAATTTATTAAAAAACGAAATTTACCTCGCAATTAAATTGACTGCTAGTTTGTCGAACGTTTCGCTAATATGAAGTAATGAAGTCAATAAAGAATATTAAAATAATCAATGAGAACTCTAGGTTTTTTTGAAATTATATTTCAAATTTTTGCCCCTATTCCTAGAACATTTGTTTGTATTTTATAAATACGTATTTCGACTACAATGTAGAAATCATCAGTATGAATTAGCTAATCGTAGCTATCCCTGGGATATGGATTCAGAGATATGTTGCTTGTTGATAATTTGGTGCGTGTCTCACAATGAAGTCAATGTTTAAATAATTGGTATATATTTTTTCTTGATAAGATTTAACGACGTTCCAGCACTTTGTTATGCAATCAGTACAACAAATCGGTTTGATTTTATTATAGCAATAATACATAAACACACACATAGACAAAAACACTGTTCACATATACAAAACAATGTTATGTTGAAGAAAAGGAATAATTTTAAACTTTTATATTTCGAAAACAAAACGGTAACTGAAAATTAACTGTAACTGTATCTTGTAAATTGTGTCGAGTATTTTTTCTAATACAACAGATAAAAGTTGGGCGGGCATGAAGTTTCTCATGCTGCTAATGAGAGAGAGTGAGAGAGAATGATACGTTTTATATTAATTTTCTCGCGTTCTAAACGGTCAAAAATTCTGAAATTTCAGGATTTATTAGAAACGTAATTTTTAACCTGTAAACAAAAAATGAGCAAAATCTGTCGAAAAGTGGTGGTATGCTGGAACATCCTTAACTTGCAAAGATTTTGTAACACATTAAAACTTGCTATAGTAGCGTTTGAGAATAAACATGAACTTGATCCCTTTTTTAACATCCATTCATATGCTTTGATCGGATTATGTAATGTTTTATTTATATGCATGTATATATTCTATTATCTATATGTATAGAGGAACGAGCACACAAGATATAGAGGATTTAGAGACCAATAATACTAGTAATAATAATAACAGTATCACCCTCTGGTTGTTTATCAGATTCATCGCGTAACTGTTATCATAAATTATAATGATAACACCATCATAATTTAATCTCATTTATATATCTACACGAGCATAGGCCAGTTAAATTAGAATTTTTAAAGATCAAAATGGGCAAACTTAACAAACACATGGGGCACTTAGCAAACATTCATTTTCGGAAAGTTAAAAATCGTTTTCATACTTTTCGTATGAATAAGTTTAAATGTAAATTATCTATGAGTTATGGAGGTCCTGGAGAGTTTAGTTTGTGGGTTTCGAAAACCTTCGAAACATTTTCCTTTTATATAATTCACTAATTTAACTTAATATAAAACTGAAAAAAGAAAAAGAGTATTGAATTCGAAAATTCGAGTATTGTATTGGTATTGAACTGAGTATATACTAGGTATTTAAGCCATTAATTCAGTAGTTATTACTTTCACTTGCTGAACTTGCTGAACTTGTTGTTATTTCATATAGAAAGAGAATCGAAGTCAAATGTCCATCGATCCTACCTAGTAGATGTCAAAAATTACCATCTGTAAAATTTATATATATATATATATATATATATATATATATATATATATATATCTATATATATATATATATATATATATATATATATATATATATATATATATATATATATATATATATATTTATATATATATATATATATGTCTGTAATCACTCTAGCGGTCACAGTTTTGATTTTATCGGAATGAAATTTGGTATTTGAGACGCTTTTGGTATTCAAGAGCTCAAGTTCGTTAATGGGTAAAATCGGTAAAGGGGAAAGGGGGGTTTACAGGGAAGGGTAAACAAAAAATTTCACATATCTACCTTAATATTCGAAAAATTTATAAGAAATAAAGTTGTAGGTACTAAGTTTTACTGTAATTTTGTTTCTTATAATTTTTACTGTTACGCTATTATTTACAGAAATATTGACGGTTTAAGATTGAAAATTAAATTCCTCACTATCTCTGTACATATTAGACTTTGAGCAAAAATGATAAGGTGATGAATTGTAGCAAACATGATTTTCTACTACTTTATTGTTTACACATTTTTTGATTGTTCTAATATTAAGAGAGATATTTTGTATTTTGTGTTTTCTTCTTTCTTTATGCCTTCATTTCCCCTTGACGTATGTCATTTATTAAAAAGTTGACCTTGCAAATACTAAAATCATACACAACATTTCAATTTGATCAGACTAACAGTGTGACCGCTAGAAAGTGATTTATGTATTTTAAGGAAATTCGCCAAGTTGAAGCAGCTTCTGTGTAACGAATTTTTTAGCTTCAATCGATTTAAACTATAATTCTTAATCAAGTTTAAATTGTAAGGTACTCATTGGAGCGCAGGTGTTAATGCATTTTAAAATTTGAACAATGTCGCCAATCTTGCAAAATTTCAAGCCACTTTCTGTGATCATACAAAATATAAATTACACGTTTATAAAATCGAAAGCGTATTCGATTTTTGACTACTCCTGAGTTATGTTTTAAAATATATCTGCTTGTTGTGGATCTAATTGAACTGGTCTAAAATGACTGAAGGACATTAAATGTAAATAAAATGTATCTAATAAAAAAAATAGTAAATAACTAAAACAGTATTACTTACTGTTTGTATTTTATAATATCCTTCAGGACATTTACTTAGTAGTAATAAAATAATATTGTTTACCAGAATGTAAACTAATTTCAAGAAAGTTGTAGTCTGAATTTATTTTTCTATAAACAAAATTTATGTTTTTATTTAAATAATTTATATAATTAGCATGAACTTTACTTGTCTGCAAATGGGGTTATTATTAAAACTATAACTATTAGGAAATTATATACGGCCAACATGTAGGTATGCTAAGTGTTCCATCTAAACCGATTCTAATTTTTATCAGAAGACAATAGGCTGTATAACAAATAGATTATATAATGGAGTTTCACATATCAGTGGGTGATTAAACCTTCAATACCCTGAGGAATGGCCATTTGGGATAGTTATGCCGTGACTAGGATTCCTCTTGTTATAAGCCAGCGAGAAACCAGACGAAAATTAAAATGATCTTCGATAGATATTCGAAATACAAGCTCTTTAAATCTTTATAGATTTTAACAAATCACTAAACAGCAAATCATTTTGGATGGTAATTATTTAATTTTTTCTATAGTACTGAAAGGTTTCAATTAAAATGTAAACAAGTGAAAATAACAACCAACTGAGTTAATTGATTAAATTCCCAATAAAAACTGAATTTATGAAAAAAAATTTCAAACAAAAGTTGTTTATTTTTATATAGGACCATTTTTTGTCTATAAAAATTTCTCGGACGGTTTCAAAGTTTTGCCCATTTTGTCCAAATATAGTCCAATTTTGCGCATTAAATTTGACCTAACTTTCTAACTCAAGAACACAAACAAAATTCCAGCTCGTTATCTCTTTTCGTTTTTTAGTTATCGTTGTCACAGACAGCTGTTACAAAGTCGGAAATAAACTTAATATACCCTGGTACATTTATATATACCGGGTATAAAAATTAAATAAATTAGAAAAATATGCTTTATATGAATAGAAAAATATTTCAAAATTATATATATATATATTTTTTAAATTGTTAACTGTAAAATCGAAACGAGGCGAAACGATAGGAAACTTTACATGTCAATACAATACAAGAGACATACTACTCTCGCATGTAATAATGTACTTGATGTTGTGACCTCTTGTGATACATTTAAATAAATTGACAATTTGAAATTCATTTCGAAAATAAATATAATAATTTATTAATGTTTATATATAATTATGCAATATATTTTCATCTAGATAAAATATATATAGTCTATATAAGACAAATATAATAACCAAATGAACTGTTGTGGTTGCTATATAATATTTATATATTAGAAAAAATAACCCGTTGAATACAATTACACAGTACACAGTTATATCATTATGCTGGAATAAAATTTTTTTGCTTTTACAATTGACGAACATTGTCACTTGTATGAGAAGATGTACAGATTGGGTGAATTTCGATGGGTTTATGGGGTAACTCGGTAACTATAAGAGATAGAAAAAAATCGATGGCACATTCTCGATCTCTTTTTTTTGAGACTGGTTCATTGGTGTCAACAAAAATTTGCTGGCATCTTTGTTTGCGAGTTATAAGCAAAAGTTATATCTTGGTTGTTTGTAAAGCTAGATGAAAATAATTTTTATATTCTTAAAGCACTCTTTTTGGTATAATCTAGTGAAAGTTTTATTAAAAAGGTTTATTTTCGAGATATAATCTAAAGTTGTGTTTTTTAAAATAGGAAGTATAGTTGGCTATGGCTTAGTTAGAACGGATTTTTTTTCCTCTTTTTAACCATGTATCATTTATCGGGTCGCTTTTCATCCGTAAGTCTGAAATAGCCAAAATAGTAATTTCCTAGTTTAATTTTTGCGTTTTTCATATTTAGTTTAGGTAAGCTATGATTAAACAGATGAAACAGTTAACAATTTTAAGCCCCCGATATCGGCTTCTTAAATTATTCTTAATTGTAATAACTTGTTTGCGCATGCGCATTAAATGTTTTTGTAAAATTTAAAATGTCTCAATGAAGTGTTGCAAATGAAATGGTCAAACCTCGGATATCGCTACTGTTAATAATGGAAATATAAATTATGTTAAGAATGGTTTAAAAATTATAAATTGAATACGCATTTTACGAAGCTTCCTTAATGTAGACACTTGACGCCATGGATATAATTGCTTGGTTTTCAAATATTGTTTAATGGAAAATATTGGGGGTCAGTAATAAAAACATTATTTCAAGCAAATTTTTAGCAAGGTGCGCAAATAAAATCTGTTAAATTTTTTCCTAAATATATGATAAGTCTCACATGTGAGACACGCACCAAATTAGCAACAAGCAACATATCTCTGAATCCATATCCCAGAGATAGTTACGATTAGCTAATTCATACTGATGATGACTACATTGTAGTCGAAATACGTATTTATAAAATACAAACAAATATTCTAGGAATTGGGGCAAAATTTGAAATGCAATTTCAAAAAACCTAGAGTTCTCTTTGATTATTTTCATTATCTTTATTATATATGTTATAAGTAAATATGTTAATCAGTATGTTAAATTTTACCCTATAGTTTTCAAAAAAAACGTACAAAATGAAACGTACACTTAAAAAAACAGGTGAGAATGAACATTCAGTATTTAATCGGTTAGCTACAATTTTTTTTCTCGTGTTTTGAAATCGATTTGCGATACATTTATCATAAATTTATGGATCGAAAATTATGAAAGATATTTTAAGATATCGAACTTACAACATCGTAAATGCAACGAAATTGTATATATTATATGATTATATAGAACACATAATATTATCATTATGTATGCACTGAGCTCTGAGCACTGAATACACTACTAGCTCTCTTATATATTATACATATAATATACTACTATTATATGTATATAATATAATGCATTCGTGGTTTGTGTAACACATTATAAGACAATTCCCATGATAGTTAAAAGCTATATATAAACAATATAATTCACTTTTAAAGTGAATTTCAGTATATTTATTATTATTATTACAATATATATATATATATATATATATATATATATATATATTAATACGTATAAACACATATAATCTTGGTTGGGTTCAGTATAATATATCTTTATTTATAATGTGCTCGTGGTGTTTTTTTTTTCTATTGAAATTTTCACTAGATTTAAAAAAGAAATTTGTTTTTATTGACTTGTCAATAGTTTATATATGTGCTAAGTTAATGAAATGATTAATTAATACGTTATAAATTTTTATACTAAATTTTGTCCAGTCAATCTTAGAGTAGTCAAATAAGCTATTCAAATTAAACAAACAGACAAAATAAACATTTTTATTTCCTAAATGAACACTCACTTTGATAAGATTAATGCGCAATCGGCGTTAAAAGTCGCAACCTTTTTTTTATCTCTTCGAGGAAATTGAATCATTATAAATATATTAACAACTTTTTTTCGAAATATTTTCCCGAAAACGAATATATAAGTCACAAATAATTTATAAAATTTTTAATAATTTTTATTCGCGTAATTGCCTTTTTAAGATCACTGCGCCGCGGTTGCAAAACTAGAAATCCTTAACAATTGTAAAAAAAATTAACTTAACGTGTTGTGTTATAGAATTTACGTCGTTTTAAGCCTTATATCATTATTTAAAATATTTTACTAAATAGTTACAGAGGGTGGCGCATAAGTAACGTTATGATTTTATTAGTGAATAAATTTTTTGTTTACGTATTTTTTTTTTCTTCAGAATTTACCTTGAAAAACTTGAGAAATTTATGATGGAAAGACTCAGAACAATGAACCAAAGTAGTTCAATTTTATTTTGAAAGTCAGCATTCGATTATTCAGACATTTCGAAATTTCTTTCATGTTCCGAGTTAAAGCCAAATGATTCACAAATACGCATTCATTAAATAAATCATAACGTTACTTATGCCCCCCCCCCCTATATATGTCCTCCAAAATAATTGGAACTGTTTGGAAATTTATGGAAACCAATATCATAATTTATTCTTTTTGAAGGTTTACAGTTCGGTACTCAACAATTTTCAGACATTATAAAATAAACGATTTGTGTAATGAAAAATAAACAGCCCTCATGTTTGTAAACCTGTTCGATGACCTATATTATGACGTCTGTTTTATAAATTAACGACGAAGGAATTTTGTTCTAAAATATTTTTGTTTCAATATTTATTCTGTACAAAAAATATATGGAATTTGATATAAATATTATATATATATAGGAAAATAAATATCTTATTTATTTTTGTAAATTATCTTTTGAATAATATTTAAAAAGCATATCACTAACCAAAAAAATATTCCCTTTTTTTTTCTTTTTTTTTTTTCACAATAATTTATAGGTTATAAATATTTCCATCCCTATTGTTGTAGGTAGTACATAATAATTTATTTTTTTGGTAAGCAACATTACACACATAATTTCATACAGTGTGAACTCTATGAAGGTTTATCTTTGTTGAAACATCTGTTAAGATACATACATAACAAACACTTCATATCATATAAATATTATATATGTATTATTGTATATTCTATGTATAATATATATATAATATAAATATGTTGTTTAGATGGGGTATTGTATTCGAAACATTATAAATTTAACAAGTCTCAATATTTTTTAAGGCCTACTGAATATAAAACTATTTTAGATATTGATATAAAACTATTGTCTAAATGATATTTACTTGCCGTTACAACATTTTGTGTTAAAATTACACTAATGCGATTAATCCCTTGTAGTTTTAATTGTTTAAATAAATTATATGTCTGAAATGATTACTTATTTGAATAAATTATGTGCCTGAAATAATTATTTAAAAGAAAATTTCATAACATCAAAATAGATAATTTTATTTCTTATTAATACTACAGTGTAAAATAAAAATAGACTAATAGTCGTTCAGAGTGTGATACTTTTCGAAGCACTCAAGATTTTCGAAGCACGAAGGATACTTTTCGAAGCACACACAGGAATATATTATGCAACAGGACATTCCTTTGTTTAAGTTTAAAGACTTTACTTGGTTTAAAGTCCTTACATTGCTTCAGAAAGTAAATTTAAGTTTACACGATTCAGACTCGTGATTGTTTCACAAAGTAACAATAAGTTTAGACGAGTCAGACTCGTGATTGTTTCACAAAGAAAATATAAGTTTACACGAGTCAGACTCGTAATTGTTTCACAAAGTTAAAATAAGTTGACACAAGTCAGATTCGTGATTAATGCACAAGGGGTTTAATCGTTCAAATTTAACCCCTAGACAAATCTATCCTTTGACTAACCTATAGTCAAACGAAAACTAGGGCTTTCTTTAATTCTAAGAGAAAAATAGAATGGTTTTTATCTCAATATAAAGCGTACCATGCTTTCAGAAGTAGCTATTTCATTATTTTCTCAAGCTTTTATTTACCTCTGCTTTGTTTGTTTGTGAGGGAATAATCTTCCATTCAAAACTGCGACTATTTTTATACATATATAATATATTAGGGTTTAATAAGTTTAGAGCGAGCTTTGTAACGGTTGAAAATATTAATCGCAGAAAAAAATTTGTGTATATGTTTTTATAAAATGATTTAAACAGTCCCTTTTCGGATATCCGTCCGTCCGTGCGTATGTAAACAGGATAACTCAAAAACGAAAAGAGATAACGAGCTGACATTTTCATTCTTGAAAATCGGATCGTGCATTCCCCATCATGGGAGGGTGCTGGTAAATTTCCATCTTTGAATCCGTAGTAGATACAACTAAAATTTCAAGACAAAAAAAGTTACTTTTTGAAAAATAATTCACGTTTGATTGAAAATTTTTTTTTCATAAACTCAATATATACCGGGTATTTAAGCAATTAAGTCAGTTGTTAGTTACACTTGTTTCTGATTGAGTTAGAGCTTTATAAATATAGTTTATCTAATATCGTTCTACATAGACAGTTCTAAACAGACTTTTAGTGGAAACGATGGGAAATTCAAGAGATTTTTTAAAGTGTTTTGCAGTCTTAAAATAAAAAGAAAAGAATTTTAAAAAAATAGTCTTAAATTAATATAAATGAATAAAAAGTGGGAAATAATAGACACACGCAAGTTTTGTTTTAAACAAGCTTTTATTTAATGAACTAGAAATTAAATTTCTTTTTTGCCGAGTCAACGCCATGTAACAATGAATAAACACTTTAAAAAGAAAACGTTTAATACCTGACGACCCTAAGCTTTTATTTAATGCCACAAATTGATGACTCAACGTCCTACTTCTTAAGTTTCTTACATAAAAGCTTATTTTTGAAAAATATTTATTATTTGCTTTTCCATGCGTTTTTGTCACTTCTAAACGTGTTAGTTTTTTTTTCGAATAAGAAATATATTTTCCCAATAGCTTTAAGTTTATTTTCATACAAAATTTAAGAATATACTCGTAAAATTGACAATTCGTTCTTCATATCAATTTGACACTATCACCATTTGAGCATTTCAAAAGAATATTTTATCAACTAAAAATCAGATGTGTACATCACATGACCTCTATATACAACCTTGTGCTCTAGAAAAAAATTAAAAGTTGTTTGTTACCTTCTTCAAGCAAATATTTCAAAAGTAGAAACTTCTAGAATATTGAAAACCCTGTGTATCAATGAGAGTAAATTTGTAATTCAAATAAAACCGTAAGGGGTACTTTATTGTATACAAATTGAACTAGTTGAAACATTCTAAGTGTTACTGTATGTAATATTATACATATATTTAGTAATCGTGGTAGTCTTTACTCTTAACCCGCTACAGGCAAGGTTCCGACCTATATATATAACAATAAATTCTTCAATCACTTGGTTACGTTTTCGGATTGACATGATGATTACAAAAGTCTATTGTTGTACATGTAATAATGTTGAAGAAGTCTACTATGTACACACAAAAATGTTTTAAATACAAAAATGACTCACTCTATTGTCAACAAGAAACTAGACGCAAGTAATAAAACCGTTAAAACCGTTATAATAATAAAACCGTTTAAAAACATAAAAACTGTGCAGGCATACCGTAGTGACTCATACACACGCTCAGGTCTACATACCTGCGCAGGTAGTCAATACTGAATTTCGATTCTTGTCCGGTCGCCTGTACAGGTCGCTATGTCTGTGCAGGCGGCTGGTACAGACGCTCCGATTTGCCTGT
Source organism: Nineta flava (assembly GCA_963920215.1). Classification (NCBI taxonomy): domain Eukaryota; kingdom Metazoa; phylum Arthropoda; class Insecta; order Neuroptera; family Chrysopidae; genus Nineta; species Nineta flava. Next base: position 10,254,202 of record OY986040.1, on the reverse strand, counting down.
GCAGGTGACCTGCACAGGTTTACCTCTCCGGTATACCGTAACGTGTGTACCCGGCCTAAGGGGGGTATGTGTGTGGATGTATGCAATATAGTCTGTGTATAGAGGTCTCGATTTGAATTGAAAAGTGAACAGTGCACCGATAGAGTGAGTGGGCTGGCTGGTGGTGGGTGAAAATGTTTATGGTTAGTTAGCTGTTCGATAGTAGAACAGTACACATTCGATACCTATACCCAATATGATATCTAAAAACGGCATCATATATCGTATTTTTTAAACATGTACCTATTTTATTTATACTCATATGTGACAGATGTGAATATCACCCTAGGGGTGCTTCGCATTGTCAATGACAATAACACTCAGTTTATATTTACTGATATGCAGGGTGCGGCAAAAGTATGTTTCATCAGGTGGTGGCTGATAAAAATAAGATAAAAAGTATACATTGGTCTGGAAATAATACATTGCTTTCGAAACAAATCTCCAAAAACATTGGAAATGAACAAATGAAAATAACAACTAACTGACTTAATTGCTTAAATGTCAGGTATATACTGAATTTATGGAAAAAAGTTCAGAACAAAAGTTGTTTATTTTTTAAAAAGGAACATTTTTTGTCTTTACATATTTGTTTTATCTCTTATGGTTTCAAAGTTGGACAGTTTTGCCTATTTTGCCCAAACATGGTCCGATTTTGTCCATTCACGAACTTGAACTTACTTTTTAGCTTTATAACACACATACCAGATTTCAACTCGCTATATTTTCGTTTTGAGTTAGCGTGTTTACGGACAAAAGGACAACTTTGCGAAAATGGACCAATTAGGTAATGTTATGAACACATTTATATCAAAATTTTGTTTTCTGCAATCAATTTTTCAACCGTTTCAAAATTGGGGCTAAAGTTAATATACCCTGGTATATATTATATATCGGGTATAAAACTGCATTGAAGTTTGAGAAAAGACAATGTTTCATACTGTTTTTATTAATTTAAGAAATATATTAGGTTTATATCAGTTTAGTCCCATGTCGGTAGATTTCGTCACCGAAGTAAATCAACCTAAACATTTAAAACAAGGAGCGCTATTTTTGTGGTCGTTAAAACAAATGACGTCTAAAGTCAAGTTATCATTTCAAAATTGTACAATTGATTTATGCGGTATTTATTCGGATTTCGGAAAACTGTTTCGAATAAAAGTTGTTAGTTTTGTAACTTTCATCCGAAGCATATTTTCGAAAACTGAATCAATAAGGCACAAATCAATAAAGATTATTAAAATAATCAAAGAGAACTCTAGGTTTTTTTGAAATTATATTTCAAATTTTGCCCCTATTCCTGATTTGGTGACACACGCACCAAATTAGCAACAAGCAACATATCTCTGAATCCATATCCCAGAGATAGTTACGATTAGCTAATTCATACTGATGATGATTGTAGTCGAAATACGTATTTATAAAATACAAAAAAATGTTCTAGGAATAGGGGCAAAATTTGAAATATAATTTCACAAATCAATAGTTAAGTTTACAATACATATGTCGCAAGGGTACTTTTGGTATCCATTAAACAAACCTTGTATTTTCATTCTTGGATCAGGGGTAAACATAATAAACATTGATTTAAAGTTTATAAATTTGTTCATGATTTATTAGTTTATAGAATATATCAGGATATCTGGGTATACTCCAACATTTTTGGTAGAGTTATTATACACTAATTTTGCGACACCCTGTAAGCAATACATATTATTTATTGTACTCTCTACCTTATGCATGCATCTTTACTATCACCATCGTCCCCGAGCTGAATTACGACTAGATATATGGTCTATTCGTGGCAAACGGTTATGTGTGGCGTTATGCGTTACTTGATACCTAAACAAACCACACAACAATGCACAAGGATTATTTATTACATAATAGAAAAAAATTATTATTATTTATTTGTATTAAATATAAACTATTTATAAATTTTAACACAACATCTAATGTTTTGAAATCGAAGATCTGGTTGTGAATCCACACAAACTCTAGAAAGAGTATCTAAACAATTATGGTGGCAACTCTCACAAGGGGTACTCTCATTAATCTGAAAAAACAAATCTTGTAAATGAAAGTTAAAATATATGTCCTTTGATGGGGTTGTAGATACTATGTTGTATTTTTGAAAAACTCATCAAGCACTCTCAGTATCTCTACGTGTTCATAATAAAATTTGGTCTGGGATGTGATTACGGCATTTGAAAGGACTAGTTTGCGAATGGACAAAATCGGTTACAGAAAATAAATTCATCTGGAGTTCGTGAAGGAAACTGCAGAAAACCATCACAAGCATAGCCGGTTACTTTGTTCTTGTCCATACGCCAACAGTTAAGTCAATTAATAGCCCCTTTTTTTTCTTTAATACTTGACAAACCGCCGATGTCCAGATTCGAACCCATAACCTCCCAGTCCCCAAGTATATATAACGCCTTAGACCGTTCGGCTACTTGGCTGGTTCTTTTATACAATGTCTTCGTAACCTTAATGGAAATTGACTTTAGTATTGTATTGTGATGCTTTAGTGAATAGAAATAATAATATATAAGAAAATTAAGTTGACTTCAAATCAATACTGTCTATGATTGGAAAAAATGGACTCGTTTATCAGTATCATCCGTGGTGTAATAGCAGCACAATGGGCTCGAGATGTATGGTCCATTATTTGATACCTTGTGGATGAGTTAATATTTTGATATCAAAATTAAATTATAAACTTCATGATATGTTTGTCTATAAGGCATACGCTAGTTCTTTAATTCTATGCCTTCGTAATCTTCATGGAAATTGACATTAGTATTGTGTGATGCTGTTTATTTGTTATTAGATTTGCGTAGCTTCTACTTGAGATATTTACAAAAAATTAAAGCTCAAAATAACTACTTTTTGTTCCGATTCCGATTCCAGGCTCAAAATAACAACATTTTGTTTCGATTCGATTTTGATATTACGTGAAATTATTTCGAGATCCACGTTAAAAGTAAAAAAAATACGGCCTTCAATTGCATTATCTGATCATTTAATATAAACTCATTATAATATAAAAATATTTTACTCCTACTTTCGGTTATAAAACCATAAAGTAGGATATTTGGGGATATGTGATCAGTAAATTGTGTCAGATTCGTATTTGATTTTTATAAAGAGTATTCAGGAAATCCCAAAATGAAAATATTAGCATAAATAATGTATATTAAAATGTAAGAGCGATTCAAGTACGAGTCAATTGTCACATGGAAAAAAAAATACACCGGTTAAAATCTCTCCAACCAACAAATACATTTTTCATCTGACAAAGTTCTTCTACTTTTAAAACATAATCCATTTTAATTAGATTTTCCGCTATTAAATGAACCGATCTCAAAGGTATCATCGTACGATGATAATGTTTTCTGTGTTTTTTTAATATCTTTTTCGTTTATACTCATTATATAAACCTACCACACAATGACGATGCATATTGCATAAGTATTGCTACATTATAATAGCTTTTAAATTATTCGTAAGTAACATCATTAATTTAGTTGACCTTCATAAAATGAATTTCTATTTCCGAATCTGAAAATTCTATTTTATCAAAAATAAATACCGCGAAAAAAATTACTATACGTAAGGGTTCAACCATTTTAAGTTTATCATTGGTAACTATTGATAATTTTACTTAATCAGTCCAAATGGATGTGCGGTCTCAAGCACTGTGTCTGGAGATAAAAGTTTGTCAATTGTCAAATTAATGGGGCAGTTAACTGACTAATCTGTCAGCGTATGGACAAGAATGAAGTAACCGGTTATACTTGTGAACGTTTTTTGCAGTTAACCTTCACAAACTCCAAGTGAATTCGTCATTATTTTGTAGCGGTGTCGCTTCATCATTAAATTATTATTATACATTTGTTCTTCATTTTTTATCTGTTGCTTTTCAACTATAACTGCCCTCTATTATCACGGTTGCTGTGAATGTTAACAACCTTGGTAATTTACATATAAATAATAATAACATTTTATAAATCAAATTAATAAAGATCAATTATATCTTTTTCATGAATTTATTATTTAATAATTTTTAATATAACAAACATCTAGTTTACAATTTCTATCAAAGTCGGTTGCAGCTGCAAAACCTACCAATTCCTAGTTTGCATGCAAATTCCTCGTCTTTCACCCACATCATTAATGTATGATTAATAATTCATTAAGGTTAAAAAATAACGAAGTGGGTTGCCTCTGTTATAGATTGTGGAATCTCAGAATAGGAAGTAAAGCCCCATTATTATTATTATTTTACGTATTTACAATTTTACTTGACACTAATGGCTAGTCGCTTTTGGATGTCTCCGTATTTAAGACAAAGTTATTAAGTGCATGAAAAAAATATATCAAACAAAAGCCTATTATGTTTAAAATAGCGACTCGCCTACTAATGTGGAATCATTCAGATTTTATAACTTCTAACGAGTTTGTTTGGTACTATTTAATGATATTTTCCGCATCTGGAACAATTTAAAATATAGATTTCGAGAACAGCGGGCATGCGGACACGGCAACATGATGAAACACTTCGTAAAATCAAATGACGTTATAAATTTTACGAAACAAATATCTTAATTTTATTTTGTGACAATCAATGTGCCCTGAGACCTACATATGTACCAAATTTCAAGTTTCTAGAATAATTGTCTTAGAATATTAACATTGAGGAAAGATTTTTTTGTGAAATTTAATTCAGAGGCTTCTTCTTTGTGGACAATCTATATTGCTTGTTCTCTATTGAAAATAATTTCAACCGGTTTTCTGACGCAAATGTTATTCGTTTACTAATATTGAATATGAAAGTGTTGTAATGAAAATTATTAAGAATAATTTTTTTGATCCAACACACATTTTAATTATGAAAGTAAAATATTACGAAAAATATTTTAGATAACAATATTTTTCTCCTTGCAAAAAGAAGGAGTTTTTTTTTTTTGAAAGTACAAAAAGAAAATAATATAGCTCGATTTATTTATTTTTTCTTAAACAAAGTTTTTTTTTAAGTCGAAAAATGATAATAAGATTAATAGATACTTTTGATTTAAAGTTTTTCTATTTAGAAAGAAAAAAATCAAAAATTGAAAAAAATTATTGCATATAATTTAATTTAAGAGAATCAAAAGTTATACAAATTGAATGTTTTACAAAATAACATAAATAGATCACAAATAAATAATTTTGTAAAAACAAGATAATTTTTGTAAACAAAAGTAAGCTAGCTTACAGTTATGAATGTATCATACAATTTGTGTATAGATTTTAAATTGACACTGGCCCGGTGCATTAAGTCTCTGCTTAAATATCAACCAAGCGGGGTATGACTATGGGTCAAACCCAGGGAGAGGTATAATTTTTAATTAATTTTATAAATAATCTGAACACTCCGACTACGTCCATGGGTGTTGATATACTAAAATATTCTAGAAGCCTCCATGCAAAAATATATTGTCAAAAACAAAATATTTATTCAAAAAAACAATAATATTCTAGAACGACCCATGGTGGGTATATAAACCGTGACCAGTGTCGATTCAAATCAGTTTTTAAATCGTGTCTGATGAGTTTTGAAATCGATCATTGTGCGATCAGTATAAAAGTTTAATATCAAGTATTGTCTGTTAGTATCAAAGTTTAATATCGATTGTTGTTCAATCCAGATCAAAGTATAAGTTGGAATTTGTACAAGTAATTTGATCAAGTAATTCGAAATTTAACATTGTGTGAAAAAGAATTAAAATAATTGTTAAAAAAGAAATTGGATAATCATTTTTTTTTTAAAAGCAATAAAATCAGGTTTTTTTTTGTTTCGTAAAAACTTGTGTTTAATTTAATTTTTTTTTTTCTTTTCTTTAAACAAAAACGTGCGTGTTGTTCCAATTACATGATATTTAGTAATATCGTTTACTAATATATTTTTTTTTTGTTTTGTCGAGTATCGGAATCATTGCAGGTTCGGGCAGCGCTCCTTTGAGGATAAAAGAGAGCCAGGATACCGCGACAAGTGGCGACCGTGACAGGACCAGGAGACGTACGGAAGAAGAAAAGAATTACAATGGCAAGCCGCAGCATTCCCATGCCACGTCTGCGTGAGATGATGGAGGCCGAGGGACTGGACAGCACTGGCACAAGAGAGGTCTTACAGGCAAGATGGGAGGAGCACCAATCTAGACAACAAGGAACACCAACTTCAAGGACTCAAGGACCAGCCAACCCCACATCAGAACTACGTAGAAGTGTGGTTTCCGATCCGGAGGAGCCAGCTGCAGCAAGCATGGAGAAGATGCTCGCAGCATTGATGACAAAGCTTAACAACATGGACAAGACAATGGGCGAACGACTTCAAGAATCTAATGAAAAATCGGCCAACAAACTGGAAGAGATGAGCAACCAACTTCAAGGATCTGAAGCAAGAATGAGCAACCAACTTCAAGAGTCCGAAGAGAGGATGACAAATCGACTTCAGGAATCTGAAGAAAGAGTGGGCGAACAGACATTAAGTATAATGCAACAAGTCCAACAAGAGCTGAAAGAGGACTTGTCGGAGCGAATGGAGAACATAAGAGAAGTGTGCGTACGACGTATCAGCCAAATAAGCACTGACGTCGAGGCTGTGAAAGCTGAGATCACGAACATCCAAGCCGATGTCGCTGTAACCCGCACACAAATCGATGGCATAAAAAGCAACGTAACCACACGACTTGATGGCATGGAAACGAAAATGAATGAACAATACAATAAAGTCGTGGATGACATCATACGGATCGAAGAGCGGCAGACACAACAACTGCGCGACATGCGTATTGATCCGCAAGAAGTTAATACAGTCATTCGCTCCGCCACATTGGACACAACGACGCTTCTGTCCATCATGCCGGAGTTCAGTGGTAGACCGGCTGAAGATCCAGTTGTTTTTTTGAACAGAGCAACGACATTACTGCGACAAACGCATCTGCCCGTAGACTGTTGGATTGAGATGGTCACAAAAAAATTAACAGGACCAGCCAGAGATTGGGCATTGATGAATCGTGGGTTGGGCTACACCTTCGATGAGTGGAAATGGCAACTGGAGAGTTTCTTCAACAGTATAGGAAGGAAAGCCAAAGCCGAACTGGAATTGATGACCGTTTCCCAACCCACAGGAATGAAGACAGAAGCGTTCGTCAACATGAAGGTGCAGCTATTCAGAAGAGTGCACGCCGACAGGAACATTGATGACGTGGTGCCCATAATATTGAATTTACTACGCGACAATGTACGACCGCTGGTGAAGATTTCGAATCCAAGATCGGTGGACGAGTTACGCACCACAGTTCGAACACTGGACGAAGAGCCAGGATCAATAATGGAGGAGATTGGTTCTGAAAATATTAACCTCCACAAAACCACACAACATCGGCGTGAACACCAACAATTACCGGTCCATTTAACAACAATGGAGACCAAGAACTCACACCAGAATGGGCCAATTGTGGAAGTTGATGTGCGTGGAAGATCAATATTGGCACTGATCGATAGTCAAGCATCACACAATTTTATCAGCGAAGAATTGGCAAGAAGTATTGGAAAATGGCACCCTGTCAGAGATAGTGCAGGGAGTGGAGCCACAAGCAATAATACTTTCAGAATTCTTGGAAAAATGTGCATGGATGTGATGATATCAAGAATGAAGTTCAATGTTGAAGTAATGGTTGTACCTGGCCTACGGAATCATTTAATACTTGGTCATGAATTTTTAACAAAAAATGGTGTGAGCATCGATTACCGGAGTGGTATAATTTACTTGGGGTGTGATAAGAGAGTCCGCATTGCATGGAGAAAACCAGATGGAGCCCATAGAGAAGTGGCAACAATTAACAACGCATTGGGCGAGTTACAAATAAAACTCCTTGAGAACCAAGAGCAGTTAAAAGATGTCATTCGGCGACATCCCAGCGTTTTCGGCAAAGTTGGAAGGACAAAAACCATCACACACAAAATTGAGATCACGAAGAATTCCCCCATTAAATTACGACCATACCCGTACAACAATGAGAAGCAACGGGTATTAGAAGAGATGATTGAAGAGATGGAAGGCGATGGTATTATAGAACCATCCACATCGCCTTGGGCCGCACCCGTCGTATTGCCGAAGAAGAAAGATGGAACTTTTCGATTGTGCGTCGACTATAGAAAGTTGAACGATATTACAAAGAGCAATGCGTTTCCGATTCCAGATCTGCAAGAGATGTTGAGAAAAGTCAATGGAGCAAAAATATTTTCTACATTGGATCTTCAGACTGGTTATTGGCAAATTGAGATGGAGCCACAATCGAAAGAGTACACAGCATTTACCACCCCAAGAGGTCTCTATCAATTTCGCGTCATGCCGTTTGGATTGAAGAATGCGCCAGCTACGTTCCAGAGTTTAATGAACGAAGTACTATCTGGATACATCGAAGATTTCTGTCAAGTTTACCTGGATGACATATTAATCTACAGTCGATCAGTCAAGGAACATTTACATCACCTGGATCTTGTACTTGAAAGACTAGAACAACATGGATTAACTTGTAAACCAAGCAAATGTGTCATTGGCAGCAACAAAGTCAAATACCTGGGACATATTTTGAGCGAAGACGGCATTGACAGAGAGGAAGAGAAGAATGAAGCTATCAGTAATCACCCTGTACCAAGAACACGAAGACAACTACGACAATTTTTGGGATTATGTGGTTGGTACAGGAGCTTCGTGAAGAACTACGAAGATATAGCTGCACCTCTAAGCGAAATGCTCAAGAAGAACATAAAGTGGCGCTGGCTAACATTGCATCAGAAGGCGTTCGAAAATTTGAAATCATCGATTGTGAATGCACCGAAACTAGCTCATCCAGATTTTAAGAAGACGTTTTGTTTAAACACGGATGCTAGTGACGTCGGATTGGGTGCAATATTATTTCAAATGGAAGATGATGGCAAGACAAGACGAATAATAAACTACGCCAGCAAGAAACTTGGACCCACAGAAAGAAAATACGCCACGACAGAAAAGGAATGTCTCTCGATAATCTGGGCATTGAGGAAGTTTCGAGGATATCTGGAAGGAAGACACTTCAAATTATACACAGATCATGCAGCGCTCCAATGGCTGAACAAAACTAAAGATAGTCGAGCCAAATTGACAAGATGGGCATTAGCATTGGGAGCCTATGATTATGAAATAATTCACGTCCCCGGAAAAGATAATCAAGCCGCCGACTCCTTGTCCAGACAACCACAGGGCAAGGCTGAAGATGAAGAAGTGGAGGACATTCCAGAGTGGGTGATTGAAAAGAGGGCAAAAACACCGATAACCCTCAACGTAATTGAAGTGGAAACACCCACACTCGACGATATTAGACGATGGCAGGATGAAGATCGTGATGTGACAGCCATCAGAAGATATATCATTGATCACAATAGTCCACTGAGAAGTAATCTACGTCGACGAGTGGACAGAACAAGAGCTAATTACACCGTAGCTGACGGGATCCTCTGGTACCATAGTCAACAGATGGTACAAGAAGTGCCAGTGGTTCCCGAAGAACGCCGACTTGGTTTTCTAAGAAGATATCACGATAGTGATGAAGCAGCACACCCTGGATGGAGAGAAACGTATCGTCAAATCCGTAACCGTGTGTATTGGTATGGGATGCAAGATGACATACGCAGATATGTAAAAGGGTGTGATACGTGTGCTAGAGTGAAGCCACTAAATCAGAAACCAAGTACAGCAATGAGAAGTCGAAGACCTACTTCACCATGGGAGGTAGTCAGCATCGACTTCGTGGAAAAACAAATATATTGGTTGTGACTGATCTTTTCACTAGATGGATCGAAGCATTTCCATTGGGGGCCACGTCGACCTCGAAGATAGCCCAAGTACTGAAAGACGAAGTATTTAGTCGTTATGGATATCCAAGAGCAGTACTTAGTGATAATGGTCCCCAGTTCAGATCAAAAGAATGGAAAGCAGTGAACAGAGATTGGAACACAGAGATATGGACAACACCAATATACCATCCACGAGCCAACCCCACGGAACGACAAAACCAGGAGTTGAAGAAGTTGTTACGATTACATTTGTTGGATCAAGAACATAAAAACTGGGATCAACAACTGCACAAATCACTATTTGCAATACGTAATAGAGCAAACAGAACAACTGGTTTTTCGCCTGCCCAATTGTTACTGGGGGCAGAAATGAAGAAGCCTGGGGATTGGCAGATACAAGTTAATGAAGAGCCTCAAGAAATTCAAGATTGGGTTAACGAAAGAGGCCATGGACGTCAACAGAATGTTGAGATAGCTCGGCAAACAATATTGGCCAATGCCGAAGAAAATGACCAAGTGGAAACTGGACTCAGTTATCAACCAGGAGAGTCCGCCTGGATGCGCAATCAAGTGCTCAGCAGTAAGGTGGAGGGTGTCCATAGTGGTTTGGCACCGAAGTGGAAAGGGCCTTACAGAGTGCTGAGGAGTTTACCAGCTGGAATATATGTTGTGGATACAGTGCCTCCCACGAAGATACATGGAGGTCTCTTGAAGCCGGCCAGTGCAAGGACCGCCGCCAATGGGAATCTGGGAAGATTGAGTGTGGGGAACGAGGTGTTCGGCCAACTACTTCCAGATCGATTGGGGGGTCAAAGGCATGGAGGTGATGGAAGACGACAGGATGTACCAAGTGTGGACGAGCCAGAGGCCAGAGCATTAGAGCCAGGGTACAACTTGCGGCCCAGACGACCGGCAATCAACAACAGGCGCCGTTGAAGAAGTGAAGAACTAATGTATACGTACACTTTAAGTTATGCTAGCTAGCTAAATGTACCAGTACAATTGAAATAATTCAAATAGTTCTTAAGTCAAAAATTGGTCGACCAAACATAATAAGCAAATTAGAAAATGTGTGTTGGAATCTAGAGGGGGAGATTTTGTTGTAATGAAAATTATTAAGAATAATTTTTTTGATCCAACACACATTTTAATTATGAAAGTAAAATATTACGAAAAATATTTTAGATAACAATATTTTTCTCCTTGCAAAAAGAAGGAGTTTTTTTTTTTTGAAAGTACAAAAAGAAAATAATATAGCTCGATTTATTTTTTTTTTCTTAAACAAAGTTTTTTTTTAAGTCGAAAAATGATAATAAGATTAATAGATACTTTTGATTTAAAGTTTTTCTATTTAGAAAGAAAAAAATCAAAAATTGAAAAAAATTATTGCATATAATTTAATTTAAGAGAATCAAAAGTTATACAAATTGAATGTTTTACAAAATAACATAAATAGATCACAAATAAATAATTTTGTAAAAACAAGATAATTTTTGTAAACAAAAGTAAGCTAGCTTACAGTTATGAATGTATCATACAATTTGTGTATAGATTTTAAATTGACACTGGCCCGGTGCATTAAGTCTCTGCTTAAATATCAACCAAGCGGGGTATGACTATGGGTCAAACCCAGGGAGAGGTATAATTTTTAATTAATTTTATAAATAATCTGAACACTCCGACTACGTCCATGGGTGTTGATATACTAAAATATTCTAGAAGCCTCCATGCAAAAATATATTGTCAAAAACAAAATATTTATTCAAAAAAACAATAATATTCTAGAACGACCCATGGTGGGTATATAAACCGTGACCAGTGTCGATTCAAATCAGTTTTTAAATCGTGTCTGATGAGTTTTGAAATCGATCATTGTGCGATCAGTATAAAAGTTTAATATCAAGTATTGTCTGTTAGTATCAAAGTTTAATATCGATTGTTGTTCAATCCAGATCAAAGTATAAGTTGGAATTTGTACAAGTAATTTGATCAAGTAATTCGAAATTTAACATTGTGTGAAAAAGAATTAAAATAATTGTTAAAAAAGAAATTGGATAATCATTTTTTTTTTAAAAGCAATAAAATCAGGTTTTTTTTTGTTTCGTAAAAACTTGTGTTTAATTTAATTTTTTTTTTTCTTTTCTTTAAACAAAAACGTGCGTGTTGTTCCAATTACATGATATTTAGTAATATCGTTTACTAATATATTTTTTTTTTGTTTTGTCGAGTATCGGAATCATTGCAGGTTCGGGCAGCGCTCCTTTGAGGATAAAAGAGAGCCAGGATACCGCGACAAAAGTTACATGAATATCTTAGACCATATTTTTTACCATAAAATACGTTAATAAACGACATTAAAGAATGAAAAATAGTGATGCATATAAGTAGAACGTTTAAAAATTGTCATTTCACTCATTACAACTGTTATTACTTGGACCATTCCCCATTCTGTCTGCTTCTTATGTTGCATAAATAAATTATCATACTATCTCATCGCTTCAAATTTTTTCGGTTTTTATTATTTCTTGTTACTCTTCTTTAACGGTAGTTTTTACTGTGGCAGATTAAAATAATAAATCAATCACTTTCTACATCGTACGTACACTGCAATAATGAAATTTAAGAAATGAGGTACTTGTGTTTAACGGTAGTTCTGGATCCTTCCCCTCCCCCGGCATTGTTTTTTGTTATATCCGAAAAAATTTAAGATATAGGTTACTTGTTTGTAACGGTAATTCTGGATCCTCCACCTTCCCCGGCATCGTTTTTTGTTATATCCGAAATTAAGGGATTTTTGGTTTTAAGCGAGATAAATGCTCTTCAAACACAAAAAAAGCTCTCTTGAATTTAGACTAAAACACTTTTAGTATATTTTGAAGTGTCGTTAATATATAATGTTAAAATACATAAAAATTAGTTATATATTCTAACCTAACTTTTATTTTGTAGTTGCTGAGGAAGTCATAAATAAATGACGAAATGTTCAATTTATTTAAATTCATTCATTTATTCTTCTAATCCTATTTCCTACGAATTAAGTATTATTATATAATATGGGTACGAATATTGAAACGTTAAAATATATATTTAAAACAAAATTAATTTACAAAATACTAATTACAATTGTTTTATTGTTTTCAGGTACGTTTCAAATGTCCCAATCATACTACCACAAAAATCAAAATACTATGGGTAAGGTTTAACATAGTTACGTTTTTCATTGTTAACTTTTTCATTGTTAAGTGGTATATTTTGAATTGCCTTTTTGAAGTGTGCTTTTGACATAAGATTAGGTAAGATTTCAGTAGCTGTCCGAATGAGACACCCTTATAGGCCATGAGGACCAGTGTGATACCTGATAAAGGAACGCGGCACATATGAAGCGACCACTCCTTGAGCCATTTGGAGCTGTTCAAGAACAGCAGAAGATATTTGACGTCGATATATTTCAGTTCCCGGCATCATTCATATCTCGAGATTCGGTTCCCGGCAAACGTGTAATTTTTTTGTTTTTTTTCAGTATTATTCTAATTTATTATAATTATTTGCATTCAATCTGTAACATTGACTATCCTAACCTATTTGCGAGGAAAACACATTACTCGTTTTACAATAGTTTACAAACTGTCTGTAAAATAAATGATAAAAGTTTACTAATGGTTTACGAAATTCTAATAGTTAACTTACGTTACATATTGATTCTTCTACTACACCCAAACATCACTGCAAAAATACAAAATCACAGATTGAATATATTAGAAAAACGTGCTAAACGAACGAACACCACTTTCTCTAAACTTTTAATCGGTAAAGCTCACGAGAAAAACACTTTAAAAATATTGTTTTAAATTGGATTTCTGGAGAAAAACAAAGGTTATGATATGTTGATTCTCATAATATAATATATTTTGCCTAACAGTCTGATAGTTTGCTCTAGAATGAAAATGTTCGAGTATTCTTCTTATGTAAATACTCACACAAGTCCGTATACAAACAATATACGTCATGACATACATTATTTTGAGGTTGAACTACTTCCATAGTAATTTTTCCATGTCAAAACTAGCGAAACGAAACCCATAATCACCTCGATGTCTGGCTGTCTTTCTGTCTATCATATAAGTTTTTCTCACAAACTATTTCACGTAAATGATTTAAGTTTGGCATGGTTATTGAAAAGTAAAAAAATTTTAATAGAGTGTTTTGGTAAGAGGATATCTTCCTCTGAAAGAAGGTTCCATGTATTTTTCTGTTATTATAATTAGAATACTTTTTTGAAAAATAACATACATCTCCGTCCATTGGTATGTACGTATGTATGTATGAGGATACGCTACATTATCGCTAGGGTATAACTCCATTGATTTTCATATCGTGCCCTTGACTAGATTAGTTTTGATTTACTAACTTTAATTTATGAAAAAAGTGTAAGTGTTGGGAAGTAATCCAACGTAAGTGACAAAAAATGTTTAATTTTAAAATAAATATTCTTAAAAAAAACAAAACAAGATCAACGATTTGTTATACTTTCAACATATTTTTATGGTCCTAACATATTATTTGTGTATACTTAAACGTTACAATACTAAACAAATGCCAATTTCCATTACGGTTACGTGGACAAGAGTGTGAAAAACAAGCGTTTACCATATAGACTAACGTATCATTGAATTTTATTAATTATACCCGGTATAATAATATATAATATACAGTCTGTTTTCAAAAGTATTTCTAATAGTAAATAAATAAATAAAATATTTACTATAAAACCATACATGCATACACATACTTACAAACATCTGGTTGCTTGTGGTATAATGTTTGATTGATGTGATTTAAGAATGGGGATTTAGTGATGCCCACTTAATTTATAATATTATTATTCATTACGTATGCGCACACACAATACAGACTACAGAGTACCCCACTGTTTTGATTTCTTTATGAAGCATTGTGTAATTATTATAGTTAATAATATTTAACATTGATTCTCTATTAGCAAAGCTGTCCAAAACAGACGGTATACCAGAGCATAGGTGGGCAGACCTTGACTGCACTCAGCTCTGAGTGAGAGGTAGGAAGAAAGATAGAGTAAATATAGGGTATCCATACCAATTATTATTATTTTCATTTTTTAATTAAAACATTTTCTGAAAACAATATAATAATACCAACTATTTTTTATGGTCACTACTATTCAAAGTATGCAATACATACAGTACATACATACTCTGGAATTTAGGGCATAAAATGTACCTTTTTAATATATTTGGGTATGAATAAAATATGAATGTTATATAAAATATAAAATTTAAATCTTTTGATCTTTTACATTTACCGCTTGTAAATTTTTTTATGATTTAGCTTTAGTTTAGATTTAAGAATTAGGTTTTAGGAAATTCCGAATAATTTGCCTAAATATCGGAGAACTAATAAACAATTATACAACAAAGATGTCGAGATGTCAAAAAACAGGTCGAAATTTGTGAGGATTTTGTTCATTTACATTCAGTATACGTGTTATTGAACCTAATTTTAAAATAAAATAACTCCTGTAATTTAATACAATGCGAACAACAACGGGCTTCTCTCTATTGATTGTACTATAGGTATTATACCTTCTATACAGTTTATTTAACCTGGTAACTAATGAGATTCATCAAAATAATAATTATTCCCATGATATTGAATATTTAATGCACATATATGATATTGTGTACTATTATTATATTTACTATATGTAGAAGCTTATTTAATGTGTATAGGTTACAACTATTTTATTAGTTACTATGATATTATTACTGTCTACATCACACTGTCTAGTACAGTCAAATTAGGCCAATGAATAGTATATATATATATGTATATATATATATATACCTTGAAATAAAAGATAATTGGATGAAAATTTGCTTAGAGTTATGCTGTTGTTGATATTCTAAACACTCACTCAATGGACACATATAATCACGTGCACGCTTCTTAAGATATTCAAGATCAATGGTTGGGAAAATTGTTTTTTTTTTCTAAATATCTCGGTTTATATGCATCGATTAGTATTTTACAGTTAGAAAAATACAGTAGTTTTAAATTCGATAAAATACAGAACCCCATAGCGAATTAGATGCATACGATAGTATCTACATATACAAATTGAGAAAACAGATAATGAATTTAGATAATGGCCCAAAATCATAGATATTAACGAATTTTCTAATTTTCAGTTTTTCCTCCGATTGTATTTCCCTATAATAGATAGTGTTTAGAATTTCTATGCAAATTGTTCAGCTGATTATCGTTTATTCCAAGGTTGCATCCTCATTTGATTGGGATACTATAATACGAGTATATGCTGTGGTATGTCTGCATGAACGTTAATTTAAATTGTAACTAAAATCGAATTCTATTTTAAATAATAATAATATTAATATAATAGAACAACAATACAATTAAAATAACATTTATAATAAAATGATACTGATATAAACAAATTTAACTATTTGTGCGAATTTTAAATTATAATATATTAATTATAATGTAATACAATCATTTTTGTTTGATTATCTAACTTTAAATATCGTAATGCTAATTATAAACTAATTAGTTTGATTATTTTGTATTTGTGTATCTTGTCTAATGATGCCGCCAGAGGCGTTATAAGACGAGAATAAGTCAGTGAGACTGGTTAGATGAAAATTAGAATCTTAATTTTCGATTAATAGGTGATTAACAGATGATAGTTAAACTCAGTTAAACTCTCTTTCGAACTATATAGATTTTTAATCTGTAAAAATATACTAATCACAAAACAGCAAATTATTTTGGGTATATTTTAATTTTTTCGATAGTTTTTTTTAGATTGTTTCAACATTATATTATCGAATGATAATTTGTGAGAACTCTAGGTTTTTGAAACAAAATTTCAAATTCGCCCCCTTTACCTAGATCAGTTTTTTGTATTATAAATACGTATTTCGACTACAATGTAGCCATCATCAGTATAAATTAGCTAGTCGTAGTTTACTCTCTGACAATTAGAAATAGATATAAAGTCGAGATCAATAGACATAAATAAATATAAATAGAAAATTAACTAAATTAAAATATAAGAGATTTAAAATATAATAAATTTTAAATTATATTGAAATTACTCTTGTTAAAATTTCCTTCATTCGCATTTATTCCTGTTAATTTTACTCTTATATTGTCGCAGGATATGGAACTTGTTACTAATTTGGTGACAATTT
Organism: Nineta flava; assembly: GCA_963920215.1. Classification (NCBI taxonomy): domain Eukaryota; kingdom Metazoa; phylum Arthropoda; class Insecta; order Neuroptera; family Chrysopidae; genus Nineta; species Nineta flava. Next base: position 10,237,031 of record OY986040.1, on the reverse strand, counting down.
CACTGTGAAAATTTTGCTGACGTATTTCCCGTCGCGGCTTCGCCCGCAAAAATTTTGTAACGTCCTTATAACCAAGTAACATAATATTTTATCCCGTCAAGAACTGATAAATTATACACCTATACATCAATAAATTATACAACTATACCATCCTCATGAATCATTTTTATAATATGTAAGGACCAATGTATACAAAAACTTGACAAATTATATACTATAACCTTTCTCGAGAACCACTGTATCCCTTGGTGAAAACAGCATGAAAATCGGTGCAGTAGTTTTTGAGTTTATCGCGAACAGGCAGACAGACAGACAGACGCGGCTGAGGGACTTTATTTTATACTATGTAAGGATTATGAAATCACATAGTCAATGTCAGCTTCAAGAGTTGACAGACTCTCTGTACCAAGCTAAGTAAACATTTGATTATTATGAATGATATTTGTTCGTTACTGTCAACTAATGTACATATTAATGAATGTCAGTAAGTTCATTACATTAATACGTCCACTTAATATAATATTCATTTTGTTGTCAATAATGACATTTAAATTATTAGCATATTGTAAATCAATAAAATACATTCATGCAATAATAACCAATTAAATTAATGTTACGACATTCAATGACCGAAAACAAACCAAGGCTTCACAACACACGCGCCAAAAGGTATTCTACGTATTTGACGAGAGGCAATATTAGAGATTTGCTTCTTAGATGTCATTCCTGTTTCATGAATTCTCGCGGCCATACTAATGTCAAAAATAAACAAACTTAAAACAAAATTCAACCGTCTTCAAAAAGCACTACATTAAAAAACTACAAATCACAAAATACAGATTTAATCCAAGAGACAATTCTCATCAAACCTATTACTTGTAATTTTAATAAATTATTATTATTGGTATGTGTTACCTCCTGATCGGTTTGATGTCGGTGCATTGTAGGGCACCGACTGCTTACTATCGCCGAGGATGGCACCTATTTCAAACCGGTCAGTAGGAAGCACATACCAATAATAATATTTTGTTAAAATTATATGTAATAGGTTTTGACAAAAATTGTCTTTTGGATTAAATCTGTATTTTGTTATTTTTACCTTTTTAGTGTAGTGACCTTTTGTGTTTTTTTTAAAGCCGGTGGAATTTTTTTTATAGTTTGTTTTTCCATTTTTAGTGTGAATATAGGTAGGTTAGTAGTATAGTGTTTAGTTAAGTACCTATACTAATTCAATTGTCGCTAGGTTTCTGTCAATATATTGCAGTATTATCTCTTAACTCCTAACAGTTAAGGAGTTCTATGGCTGTCATCGTCGGCTCAGCAGCATGAAGTGATGACACTCAGACTCAAATACCTGAATCATTAATAGATTCCATGTGATCCCCTCAGGGACTACCTCGAGAGTATACCCTTTAAAACTTGATTACGCTTTGGTAACAATATTTCAAGTCTACAAAATACATACTGTTGGCATATTTTGTGTTGTGGTCATTTTTTCTCTTCAATGGTCGTTTTCATTTACTGAGCCGAACACTAATAAAAAGTATAGCTTCGTTGTAACAATGCGAACAAGAATATTTAATAAGTGAGTTAGTAGCTGCCGAGTTCAATAAACTAATCAAATGAACATTAAAGTCGGCTTTTCATTTGAAACAGTGAATAATGTATTTTTAATTTTAATTGAATTGAAGGGAAAAATAAATGAGCCTAATTGAAAGCTTCAAATCTATTTGGATTTCGTAAAATTTTTATTTACTTTGAGGAGCACGACTTTACTTTTTAGCTCTGACTCACACATAAAAAAATGTCTGCTAGTTTTAGCTTTTCGTTTTTCAGTTTCTTAGGCATAGATGGACATGTGGAAATGACATAATTTAAATGAGCGCTACTTTTGTGGCCCATAGGTAGATATATTGTACTTCTACTATGCACTTTGACCATAAGGTCCATTATGATGCCTAAGGTTGTAAGGATGTGAGTGGAGTGGAAGGAATTTTTGTGTGTAGACTAGAAATTGGATGGATGTGCGGCCGGCTGCCGAATTTGAAAGGAACTCTGCCGAGTTCGTCAAAGAAACTTCAGAAAATCTTTACAAGCATAGTCGGCTACTTTGTTCTTGTCCATACGCCGACAGTTTAGTCAATTAACCGGCCCTTTTTTGGTAACTTATGTTAATTAATAAGTAATTACCTATACGTCTGATTAGAAAATGGTAAAGGACTTTTCGTCTTAGAATTCAATTTTCTATCCATACCTTTAGTTGTGTCCGTAACTTACGGGATACTCTGTATATGTATAATGGTCCCATCTACGAATATGGATCATGACTTCCCTAAAATAATACGTTATATTGAAAATATGGATTATTTTGTATTTTATAAAATGATTATAAAATATATACAAGGCACACACCAGGTGCATTATACAAAAACGTATTAATATATGTATATATTATATATATATATATACATATATATATATATATATATATATATATATATATATATATATATATATATATATATATATATATATATATATATATTATAATGAACATGTATATTATATTATAGTTAAACAGCATACACATGTTTATAAATAGTATATTATGGCAATAATTATAATCAGGTATAATGAATTAAAGCAAATCCAAAATTAATATTATTATTAAAACCAAAAATAATTATGTTAAAATTTTGATAAACATATATAATTGTCTTGTGTATCCTGTTACCGATGTCCTCGGTCCACTGTCCAAACTTATTACATAAACTATGATCTTGGATGTAGTTAGCCATTCTATGAACAAATTATACAACATTGGTAGGATATATAGTTTTGAATAATATATTCAAAAATATTTGGTGTGAAACAAATGGTTTTTATGTTTATCATTCAATTCAACACTGGAGTAGAATCTATATACACATAATGATATTTATTTACTGTGAAAATTGAATTTGAACAAATGTTTTGTAATTAATAACACAATTTCTTGTCTTTGTCCTGAAATGTATTTTGGTGATTTTTCTGTTCATTATGCTCCAAAATAAAGGAAAAGTACCAATATTCCATATAAAGTTTGCTTTTGTAGAAGTTATGATATCATTAAATAAAAATTTGAACTATTGTTTTTCTAAAATAATGTTTAACCGTTCGTTCTCCTGGATACAAAAGCAAACATTTTCAGGCCATATATATTTTCTTGGTCTACCTGTCGGTAAATCTATTGAGGTTTCATAACCTCTTATCAAAGTCAAAATTCATGTTGACCTGCGACATAGTTGACCGTTGGTATATTGTAATAGAATGAGCTGAATTTATTTCGTTTAGAAAAAAATGCTTCATACAAAAGTTGTTCGTAGTTTAGCCAGAAAAAAAGATTTATAATGTCTTTTTGAGAAAATTTTCGAAAACCAAAAAAAAAAACCGTCACAAGTTAAGTGCTACTTCCAGTTTATGAAGGTCACACAGAATCTGAATTTTGTATATAAACGGATGGTATTATACAAAAAGGGCTCAACCCACGAACATGAAAATTAGAGTTATCCCACCCAAGTGGGAGGAAACATTGTTGCTTGCCTACAATATGCAAAAATGATTCAAGTCCAGTCAGCGGTTCAAAACCTAATGAATAAATGTTTGTAAGGTAGTATTACATTTATCAGCTATCATATTATTGATATTTGAAGCCAATTATCTCAAAACCAGCTACCTGCGGGTTAACTCTTTTTTGTATAACACCATCCAAATATAGTAACACCTTTTATTCGGAAACCGAATGAATAAGACTCCAATTAACTATGAAATTTAAGAAAATGTCATCTTTTTTTGTGGTCAAGTGTATCTAAACACGCAACAGACAAACCCACCAATAATCAAAAAATGGTTGTTTTTTTTACGTCAAAACGTAAAGATTCAGTAAAATTTTTGCCATAATCAAGCTCTATATTTTACATATATGTAGCTAAAAAATATCCCTCTCTTGGTTTGTGTTTTGTACACTCAATAAAACATCCGTTATGCACAACATATATCGCATACGTATCTACTGTACACCCTTAAGGATGTTCCAGCATGAAACCACTTTTCGACAGATGATGCTCGTTTTTTTTCACAGGCTTAAAATAACGTTTTATAATAAATCCCGAAGTTTTAGAATCTTTGACCGTTTAGAACGCGAGATAATTAATATAATAATAAGTTATCATTCTCTCTCACTCTCTCTCATTAGAATCATGTAAAACTCCATGCCCGCCCAACTATTATCTGTTGTATTATAAAAAATATTCGACAGAATTTAAAAAAAACTAGGATAGTATTTCTTAATATTTCTTATACAGGGTGTCCCATAAGTAGTCGAGTTCCTTAGGAGAGTAGGTAGAAGGAACGGTTTTGGAACGAAAAGTCATGATACATTTTTTTATTAGACGCACCGTTAATAAATTATTTATTAATTAAGGATTTATTTTAATTTGCGCATTTTTTTTTAAATTTATTATTAAAACAATTTATTTATTACATTTTTGAAAAAATAAAAATATTTAATTAATGCACTTTTCAAGGTATTAATAATTTAAAAAATTTAAGCAATACATTTTTCCAAAAGTTGATAATAAAATCAGAAATGAATTATCAAAAAAAATGCACTTTTTGCAACTCTGGTTTCAACCTAGTTTCCTTCATTAATTACTAATTAACAGTGCGTCTAATAAAAAAATGTCTCAGGACTTTTCGTTCCAAAATCGTACCCTCTACCTACCCTCTTATGGAATTCGACTACTTATGGCCACCCAGTATAAATTTCAAAAAAAAACCGTGTGCAACCGTTTTGTTTTCGAAATATAATAATTTAAAATATTATTTTTGTCCAATTATATAACACATTCCGTTTATGGTAAACAATTGTGGTTGGACCACGTTGTGCGCCAATCTCTCTCAAGTTGCATCAAGTAAAGAGTGGGAATTGTTACTGTTGACATAAGCAATAAAAATATATAGGTACATGTACAGAGCAACGTTGCCAGATCACCGTACCGAAAATATTTAATAGTATGTGTAAGGTGTCTGTGTACCGATAATATGTGTAAGTATGTGTACACAGTGCTGGAACGTCCTTAATGAGACGAGTATAGTGTTGTAGCAGTCATGTAGATATGGCTTGTTTTGTGTGACATAATCATGTGTGACCATTTTACCATCAGTAAATGTTACATTTTATGTTTGTTTAGTAGTGGTGATTTTGTCCCAAAACCATGATGTAGCTATGGCTCTATCTAGCTATGGCAATAAATGTGTTACAGCTTTAGCTAGGCTACCTCTCTACTAATGTGAACCATGATAATATATACGTTGTACTGTAGGCCACAAAAGTAGCACTCTTTTTTCAAAATCTTTTAGTCGATTTATATATTATTCATTTGTTTACTGAAAAAAATACTTTGGATAAAAGTTGCTCATTATATGTATACTAACAACTTTTATTTGAAACATTTTCCTAAAAATCGAATGTATAAGACATAAATCAACAAAACAAATTTGAATAATGAGCGCCACGTTTGTGGCTCATAGTACAAGTGTTAGTAGTAATCAAACAAAAACATGGTAATGCATTATTCTCGTACAATATGTGATAAAATATATGTAGGGGAAAGCTTTGTAGTGTTTTTTTTCATACTAATTTCCAGTTTAACGGTCAAAAAGCATCGACGTCGGTGGCAGTGTCATAAAAAATTGGTTTAGTGCAAGCTTCCCTTGATAAAATTTTCTGTGAAAAAAAAAAACATATAAAAAATATTAATTCTGAATTTTGCATAATTATACTCAGTATATGTAAATATACAAGGTATATTAAGTTTAAACATAAATACTTGGTATAGGTGCTCATAAATGGGTCTAATTTGGCTATTTTCGGATGTCCGTGCGGATATCTGTCTGACTGTCTGTGTGTGGACACGATAACTCAAGAACAAAAAGAGATAACGAGGTAAAAAATTTGTGTGTGTGTTTTAGAGCAAAAAAGTAAGTTTGTCAATGGGCATAATCGGATCATGTTTGGGCAAACTGGGCAAAACTGTCTCTCTTTGAGACCGTAACAGATATAACAAAAATTTAATAACAAAAAATATTCTTCTTTTTAAAATAAACAATTTTTGTTTGCAATTTTTTTCCATAAACTAAGTTTATACTGGGTATTCAAACAATTAACTTGGCTAGTTGTTACATTCACCATAACTCAAGAACGAAAAGAGATGACGAGCTGAAATTTTGTGTGTATGTTTGGGCAAACTGGGCAAAACTGCCTCTCTTTGAAACCGTAAGAGATATAACAAAAATTTAATAACAAAAATTCTTCTTTTTAAAATAAAGAAATTTTTTCCATAAACTGAGTATATACTGGGTATTCAAACGATTAACTCAGTTAGTTTTTACATTACTTGGTTTTTTTACTCTTTTGTTCCAACTTTTTCTAGTCGGCCCACGTTTGGAATAACAGATTTGGGTATTTTGTGGTTCGAAGATTCATCTGACACTCAACCGTAGAGTAAATTACTACGGTGGTTACATACAGTGTGTGTTGGCAAGCTTTTCCAATAGAGAATCTATGTTAAATACTATTTATTATTGGCTGTCCGTATGGCTCCTGTATGAAGTCAGTCAGTACACATGTAATGAGAGTTATCACATGTACAGTCATCAACCATACACATGTATGTGTATGGTTGTTTGTTTGTCATTTAAGAGTGGGGAATTTGTGATGCACATACTAAAGTTAAGAATTCAATGAACATATTTAACCATTACATTACGTGTACTGACTGACTTCATACAATAACCACACAGACAGTCAGTAATAAATAATATTTAACATTGATTCTCTATGGGAAAAGCTTGCCAACACACACGATATAGTGTGTCTCATTGTGAACATTTCAAGGGAGCGTTTTTTCAGAAGCGAAAAAAGGTGATATCCAAATAACATTAGCCTTCATGGATATTTGAAGGTGAACTTGTTTTTTCCAAATGGAAACCCCTTTTATATAGAATAGGATTACAAATGAATAATTAAGGTTATGTTTGACATTCTTTGGCGTCAAATCGAGGATGAGAATCACTGCGCCTGAGCTACGAGATGCTATGTAGATGAAATGCATATGACTTCTCACTATTTACTCAATATTCACGAATACCATGATTTGGAAGCAAGAAGACTTTTATTTTATTTTACTTCTTACTGGCTGCCCGCAGAGGATTCGCATCGAAATTGTGTCATGAAATACAAACTTTTTATAGCCTATCTATAACTTTCGTGAATGAACACGCAAACTAATGTAAAAATTTCTCAAATCATGCTGATAGTTCCGGAGATTATCGCGTACTAACATATAAACTCTCTTCAGCTTTGGGGGCGTTCACGTATTACGTAAGCAGGTTCAAGGGTCGAGGGGTGCTTTTTTATTATTACTTTTACTATATACCCGGACAAAATGAATGAGATAGAACAACAATGAGTATTTCACATAATTGGTAAAAATAAAAATCCTGTATATATTATATCAGAGCAATAGCAATAGGTAACTGTTATGTGTATATTTTCATATGGCAAATGAAAAGGGTAGGTCTCTCGTGACATAAATATGTATTAAAATAAATAAACAAATATATATATATATATATATATATATATATATATATATATATATATATATATATATATATATATATATATATATATATATATATAAATATGTATACCAACGAACCGACTACATGCATCTAAAAGTTTATAATGACAGGTGAGAGATAATATTCTCAATAATAATGGTGGCCAATTATTATTTTAAATAATAAAAAACATGCATGTATATACAAATAATACCTACATACGTAATACGTTTGTTTGTTTACTGTTATATAACGTATAGAAACGTACAAATGTATAAACACATTGATGTAAAATATAGTCTGAGAGAAATGGGTCAAACATACGATTTTAGGGCGCTTATGTTTCGTTTAGACTACGGCACAAATGTTAGACATAAATATTATTACTGTTTATATTTTTGGTGTCTGGACACGATCCAGACACAAATGTATAAAAATGTACGGAACTTTTGTGCGAGCTATTCACACACTTAATAACTTATTGCTGCTTATATTGTAATTAAACAACGACGTAAACGCTATATTTATTACTAAACTTTGTGATTTTTAAACTACATCCAATCTGGAAACAATGTATGTAATAGAATGAAGAATACGAGTATGTATTCATTGATATATATACAGACAGTGATATGTACATCAATGTCTGTGCATAGTGAGCGATGATGTGGTAGCCTTGATCCATCGAAACTGCACTATACAAATGTCTGTGAATTTGGATGTAAAAAATTGAACCGTTTCATAGTGTGCTGCATTTAAGCAGTGACAGATGGCACTACACAGTTATCCTATTGGGCCATGTTAATAAACATATTGTATAATATGTATATGGAATGTGTATGGAGTATATGATAAAATGTCGAACCTATTTGAAAATCTGAAGAGACACTTGGACAATTGGACACAAGGTGTTTACGCAGCCGCTGATTTGACACATGTCACAATTAGAGACAACCATGTGCACACATAGACACTCGGTGTATACACTGAGTGTACGGTGGCTAGTGTCGTAGTCTAAACGAACCTTTACACGCTCCCAACGCCACCAAGCGCTGTTTTTAGTATAATAAGCTATTCTGTATAACGTCTAAACGTGGGTAGCAGTTTTGTAAAACGGATCGCAATGACAATCCATCTGAACGTCGTTTAGTTGTTTTACAAAATGGAGTTGTTATGTAAAACAACTAGCGGTTTTGTAAAATAGCGGATTCGACAATCTAGTTGCGACATATTCACAGATAGGTGAGTCACGTTTTGTTCAGTTAAGTTCATTGCACCCAGTTTCGTCACATTTTTTAAGAGGACTCTATTCTGGAAGATTAATATAGATATAAATAATATGGAACATTTTTCTCTATTTCTTACCTTTACTCTTTTTGTTTAACGATTTTTTTTTTACTTTATACGACTTTTAATAAAAATTCTATGAACATTTGCTCAATTAATTTTATGCCCAAAACATAGTTTTTTACAGAAACTGTGTTTTTTTTCTTTTTTTTGACACCCCAAATAATGATGTACAGCACTGTGTAAATGCACTTAACAAGATGTTTATTATGCTTTTTGAATGTGTGCCTATTAAGTACACTGCGCCCGATTCAGCAGTCAACACGATTGCGCCCGCGGCAAGGTTAAAAGTTTAAAATACAATTATATTATATTTTCACTCCTAAAAATACATTTTTGATGCCAACTATCTATCTCTGTTTGTATATATATTTGGACCAAATAAGTTTAAAAAGAGTTATAAGTTGAACATTTGAACAACTATCAACTTCTCCACATAACTTTTCTCTGCATTGTAGGTAGCTCTCAGAATATTTTTATCAGTTTAATAAACTGTCTGAACTATAAATATGACTTTATTAAAATTAAAACATATCAAGTGGATTCATTATAACCTATAAATACAATATGCAGGATGCTTTCTATTATTCAAGCTTTATCATTCCATTATGCTAGAGGAATGGAAAATAAAACTTTTGTATGTTTACAATATAGCATTTACATCGATGGTTCTATAGTATAGTCAACTGAGAAAGATACGAACAACTTTGTTCTATTATTAATTTTGTGAATATTCTGTTGATAAAATTTTTGAAACTTAAGGATGTTCCATCATACCACCATTTTTCGATAGATTTTACTCATTTTAAATAACGTTTTCTAATCAATTCCGAAGTTTCAGAATTTTTGACCGTTTAGATTGCGAGATAATTAATATCAAAGTTATCATTCGTTCTCACCCTCTCTCATTAGAAGCATGTAAAATTTCATGCCCACCCATGTATTATCAGTTGTATTAGAAAAAATACTCGACAGAATTTAAAAAAAAAACTAGGATAGTATTTCTTAATATTTCTTATACAAATTTTTTTTTTTTAAATTGTGGGTTACCGTTTGTTTTCGAAATATAATAAATTAAAATATTATTTTTGTCTAATTACAACACATTCTGTTTATGGTAAATAGTGGTCTGACAATGTTGTGTGCCAATCTCTCGCAAGTTGCATCAAGTAAAGAGTGGGAATTGTTACTGTTAACATAAGCAATAATAATATATTAATAATAATAATAATAATAATATTTATTTCGCAAATGATATACATAGATATGCTTGCTACGTCAAAAATATAAACATGCATAAAAGCAAGTATAGAAATAAAAACAACGAACTTGAAACAGTAATTTTAACAAAAAAACAGTAACAGAAAAATATTTAAAAAACAAAACAGTAGTCAACAATAAATAAATAAAAAATTTTTAACAATAAAATATGAAATATTTAAAATAATATATAAACATACAATTTAAAAAAATCAACTCAGTATAAGATAAAAACAATAGTCAACATTGGATAGAAAAAATAAATAAATAAAAATTTTAACAATAAAATATGAAATATTTAACAATAAAATATAAACAATCAATTTAAAAATCAACTCAGTTTAAAATAAAAATAAAAATAGTCAACAATGTATAAAATAAGATTAGAAATTAATAGAAAACTTAGTACAAAATCAACAAATAAAATAATATCAAAATCAATTTAGTGTTAAACAAAAAGGTCATCTATGGAGTAAAAGGCGTTTCTAATTAAAAAAATTTTTAAGTGCTTTTTAAACATGTTCTTGTTTTGCATTTCCAGCAGCTCCTTGGGGAGGTTATTGTAAATTTTTCTACTAAAAATTTGCCAACTCTTCCCACAAATTGTAAGATGGTATTTTGGGATGGAAAGCATGTCTTTATTTCTAGTTGTGTAGCTATGAGAATCTCCCATCCTCGAATACTGTGACAAATTCTCTTTCACATGTATTCCTGCCAAATAAATGTAAATTGATGGTAAAGTGAGGATACCATTATCCACAAAGAATGTGACACATGACGTGTTCGGTTTTAAGTTGAACATGCATCGCAATATCATCTTCTGTTTGATGAAGACGTCTTTTGCTGTTGAAGAATTTCCCCAACATAAGACTCCATATCTTAGTTGTGGGTAAACAAATGCATAGTAAAAAGTCATTAAAACCGATAAATCGTTACAAACCATACGTAATCTCCTCAGAAGGTAAGCCAATCTGGCAAGTTTAGAGGATAAGAGGGCAGTGTGCGCGGCCCAACTAAGGTTACTGCTTATGTTTAAACCGAGCAATTTAAAGCTATCAACAGCTGTAAGTACTGCGGTTTCGAATTTTACACTTTTAAGGGAAAAGTACATTAATTTTGTCTTTTCCTTATTTAGCACTAAACCGTTACTAGCAGAAAATTGCTCAATAGCAGTGATTCCAAGTTTAATATTTCTGTCCAGATCCTCTTTAGTTTTGGATGATGACAATATTGTTGTGTCATCAGCATATATTATAAAATTATGTGCAGGGCATTGAATCCCTGTATAGTTATATGCACATAGCAACGTTGCCAGATCACCGAACCCGAAATATTTGATAGTATGTGTAAGTATTTGTGTGCCAATAATATTTGTAGGATGTGTACACAGTGCTGGAACATCCTTAAAGATTCTTTCACGAATCTAGGTTGGATTAATTTATTCAAATTTTTATGCTCGGTATATACAATATTCAAAACTATATAAAGGATAATTTCAACTTTGCTATTTCAACGGTTACAAATTTGAGTGCAGAAAAAATTTTTTGTATAATTGTTCATAAAATGTCCTAATTAGTCCATGTCCGCATGTCCATCCGTCTAAACATACGATAACTCAAAAACGAAAACAGATAACGAATTAAAATTTTGTGTGTGTGTTTTCTAGACCTAAATAGTGGGATCAAGTTCCCACTATTTTCCCATTCACTTCGTGAATGGGAAAAAAATGAAACCGTATAAATCGTATGAAACCGTAGGACTTACAAGAAAAGTATAATGATAATACATGTTCTTTTTTTAAGAACAAACCACAAGTTTTTTTCATAAACCGAATTGTTCTGCCAAAATTTTGCCTCGAAAATAAAGAATACACGCATTGATAATGAAGTCAGTTTATATCGAATATTTGAGCAGTTGACTCAGTTAGCTGTTAATTTCACTTGTTTGTGTGTAATAGAAGGAAAAAATTTAATACAAAGAGTGACTTTAATCACTTGCCAAGATAATCCTGCTAGAACCTCTTCCTAGGGTTGCCTCACTCCCAAATCGTTTATTGCGCATCACTTTTTCCCATAATAACTATGAGAAAAACACATGAATCCTCGTTTTTATAAAATTTCTAACATTTTTTGTATGAAAGTTTTTTCATATCTTTTATCAAAACTAGCTGAATTTCTCGGCGTTTCATGTGGAACGCTACTATTTTTATGCTTCCCATAACCTCCACCAAATTATATGATATGTTAATAGGTTAACTTTAGCGCCACCTATCGTAGCTATCGTAACCATCCTAGCTTTGAGCCATCGTATTGACACAAAAAATATACTGTGATCAATATGATCTCAATCAGTTTACTCGTTCAGAAGTTTCACGCTTTCAAACTAACGCACCAACGATAATCTACATATATAAAGATAGGAACGGATTTTATTATGATGCAATTTTGCTTAGTACACTGTTTGCATACATGTGATAGCACCTTTCTTGTGATTGGTATACTTTGACCAAGTAATTGGTGCGGTGAACAAGGAAACAAAATAAAAAACAAGAAGGGAATTATAGGTGTTAAAAAAGCAAGCGATTGATAATTTTCATCTTGTGAACAGTTATTAAATTTTTCATATATGAACTGTTTTTAATGTGGTTTATCAAAACCTGTAACATGTAAAAATGGACTATAAACATAATTCTGTTTATGTACACGAAAATGAATGACTCTCAGTATATATTATACTAACTAAACAACAGTAGATAAAATTAATAAAATATTAATATACATACAGTGCAGATACAATTTTAATAAAGTTTAACTGTAATGCGCCTGATATAACATAACATTTATGTACCATTTGTATTTTATTGTATTTTTAACATATAAAAAAAAAATATTCGAAATGACATTAGAAAATATAACAATATATATCCTTCCGTTTTCTGAGAATATATTATAACGGGCAAAATTTTATATACATAAATATATATATATATATATATATATATATATATATATATATATATATATATATATATATATATATATATATATATATGTATACATATAGTTAAACAGTAGTAAATGGTTTATTTGTATCCTATTCTCTATGCCATGAACAGAGGCCTTTAGTGTCATTTATCAAAACCATTATTCAATATTAAACACAAAAAAAAGAAAAGTTATAAGAAGAAGAAAAATAGAATTGACTGCAAAAAAAACTGATGTAAACGACACTCAATCTTTATATATTTTATATCCAAATCTGTTAGTACATCAGATTTATTCCACAAAAATATGATAACATATCTTCTTAAAAATATGAAATTTAAATTATATTTTATATTAAAAATGTAAGCTGATTTTATCCGGGTCGGCCGTATACCTTTACCTGCACTTAGTTCCCTTTGTTGGGTACCTAAGGACCTACACATGTACAAAGTAATTATACACAAATTACTATTATTTCACAAATTTGTAATGTATGTATGATATATAATTTTATTTGAATTAGCCGCTAGTTTCCAGTTTGTTTTTTTTTATGTTGATGAAAATATATGTTTATCACGCCAAATGTTTGTCTCCAGAGTTCACGAACGTTTAAAATAACGATTATTTACTACTTATTTTCTCAAATATCAATACTCGTTTCTCAATAAAACTTATCAATAGCAGATGAATTGACTTTGATAATGTAATAAGTAAATTTCGAGTGTACCTAACTTATTCCCTTTTTTAAGTATTTTTATATTGTACCTGTTACTTAACCAAGATAAATTCTTAAATAAAAGCCTATACCAATAGCTAGGTAACTATTTTACGTGGCTAGTGTACATTTACCTGTATCTAGATACATCGGACCACAGAAGTAGTGCTCATTGGATATTCATTGGGTACTAAAAAAAATTAAATGTTTGGTTTAAAAGTTGCAACATTTCATTGATTGTTTTTCAACTTGATCAGGCAAACTACAAAACAATGACATTATTATTAAAATGACATGTTTTTTAGTTTGTCTGATGAAGTTGAAAAACAATCATTGCAACGCTGTAATTTTTTAACCATATTTTCAAGCACCCAATACTTAATAATTATATTCTAACATGGACGATATGAACAGCAATTAACTGAAATTATCACTAAAATGCAGGTACGGACGTGTTGTTGAACCTGTCTTGTTTTTGTAACTCGGTTAGAAAACAAAACAATGCCTGACCTCAGTGGTAAAGCAATATACGTATAAGCGACCACCATATTGTTGTCGTATTTTTTATATCCATTATTATATACATCTACTTTTTCATGGTGTTTTTATATAGTTAACATAAAAATGTTTTGAGTAATAGACAAGTTTTCTAAAGAAAATCGTAAATAAATAAATAATTTAAAAGTTACATACAACAATGGTATTGTTTTGATTCATGTTTTCATTTTACGAATAAACAATTACTATTAAAAATTATGGCTTTGTTCAAAATAAATGTTATAGTTTTATTTATCAGTGTTGTAATATCTTCATTATTTCCTCCTTTTTATATGTTTTTATTTAACTTCACCTTCATACGAGTATATTAGGGGAATCTTTTAAGTTATTATAAATCATTTCTAACTGTCGTATCGATTTGAAAATTTCTAAAGGTATGCTATTCTAATGACAATATAATAATTTGGTATCATTTAGTCGACAAAACTTATTATTTGAATTAGAAAAAATTTTCCCTTGAATAGAAATATGGTGACGCTGTTGATAAATATTGGAAAGTAGTGGCAGTGTTGGGAAATGAAATACATTCTTTATCCTCGTGAGGATTTTTTCAAAAATTTTTGATTGTAGTTTATTTCAAGGCTTTGGTTGTGATTATCAAGTTTTTTGCTGACATTTTTTTTTTGCTAAACACAATAACAAGTGAACTTTGGGGAAATGGGACATTTTTGCGAACTTGAAAAGGAGGATGTAAAGTGAGGTGGCCTCCCTAATAAAAACTCTCTACCTAAAGTTATGACAAAATCAAGACTTTGTGCAAAACTAAAAAAATGATTCCTACTAAATGCTGTAATACCTAACAATTCGACAAGACGCCCAACTTTTCTCTCACAAAAATTCTCGATGATAGTGACTAATGAAGCGCGTAAGAGAGTAACTTGTTTGTTTGACGATAGCAAACATTTTATCAGTAACAGTTAATTTGTTAGTTAAATTGAAAGATAATGTGATAAAGACTTCAAAAAAAACTTGTGTCCTACAAAATGGATGGTGTGACAAATGGTGGGCAGGTCTCCCACTCCCCTCATGTTCCAATAACATAGTTATTAGTAACAAGCTGATTTTTATGCTGTTAATTAATAATAGTATGTATAATTTGATGGCCACCTTGTCCTACAAATTCAGTGGTTCAATTTCCCAGTCCTACGCTCTAAACATGTCAATGTAAAATTTTCATTTATAAATTAGAAAAATATTTTCCTATTTCAATGAAACCCAACGTTTATACATATTTTAGGTCTCATTTCTTCAACCTTTAGTTCATAAAAGAATGCTAATATTGTTTTTATTGTGAATATACTCAATCGCGCCAAATAACGGTTATTTAAGTAGCGCCAAGTAACAATCTTGATGGAAGCACTGTTCGTAGAAATGTTAGATATGTAGTAGAGGAGTGACTGACACGTGACTTTGGAGCATGCGTGGTTTTTATTTTTGTGTAGGTAAGTTTTACGCATAGTTAGTGTTCTAGGGTTAAATACCGGGTATAAAAACTGTATACCATCTCCACCACAAGACATCTCCCAATAAAAAAAAACGTGAAATAAAACTTCTGAATTGGAATGCACAGATCGTTAAATAAAATAAAGAATAACATTGAAACCACATTTAAATTGAATGAAAGTAACCAATTCAAATACATAAACACAATAAATTTCTTCTATATACGTTCGTTCTTCTTAATAAATACTACGCTGGCTGCTCTCTATATAGTTATAGTATTACTACTTACCATAAGATATGTAAAATAGTCTACACACAGTGTTTACATTATAAAAAAAAAAAAAAAAAAAAGAAAAAAAAAACAGCACAAGAGAAATAAATAAAGCAAAAAAAAATACCATCATCTTTTTTTCTCATTCAACATTATTATATGTTTCCGCATTGTCTGCTACCGTTTTTATTCATTTCACTTTCTTTAAATCAGATTATAACAAATAATGAAAACGCATCAATCCAACAAAAGATTACATCAATGATGAAACGTTCTGAAAATCTTTTTCATTTTCTCCTAAACATTCCTCACACCTTTTCGACGATGCCTCGATGATGCCTTACACAACATCCATCCATTTCTGAACTGAAAGTATAAAAAAATTTTTTTTTCCACCTTTCTTTTTGTGAGCTTTCCTTCGTTTCTTAACAACAATCCCACCCTTTTGCCCCTACTACACTTGATTTTGTCATATAGAAGAAAAAAATGTTCAGAAAAGAGTGTTGCAGAAATATGGTCATGGTGTTTGGTATGTACGAAAGATGTTTGGCTATTTAACATTATAATTACCCGTCCAAGTGGCCTAGCAGTCTAAGGCGTTATGTCTGCGTAGTATGTCTACTTGGAAACTGGGAGGTTATGGGTTCGACTCCCGACCTCGGCAGTTTGTAAACTATTAAGAAAAAAAAGGGGCAATTAATTGACTAAACGGTCGGCGTATGGACTAGAACGGCTATGCTTGGGAAGGTGTTTTGCAATTTCCTTCACGAACTCCAGATGAATATCGGCATAGTTCCTATCATATGTCACGTTTTAACGCTCAGTTAAACTGTATGGAATCTATGAAGTTTATTTGAGTTCCAGATGGATTCTTTTAGGACATCGTCGATTATGGGCCACAAAAATTGGTGTCGTTTTTTCAAATTTTATTATTGATTTGTGCCTTATTGATTCGGTTTTTCGAAAAAATACTTCGCATAAAAGATGTTCATTCGAAATATATTAACAACTTTTATTCGAAATTTTTTTTCGAAAACTGAACGAGTAAGGCACAAATCAACTATAGAAATTTTTATAAATAATATCAACTTTTAATTAAGTACTGATATGAAAAAATTAAATCGTCAGCCAGGAATCGAACCTCGGATATCTAGATATCTAGTCCAGCGTGCTTACCGCTACACCAAAGACGACTGTGATCTAACAGCCAACTTTTTCATATCATTCTCATTTTTTATTTTGACTGTATTGCTTCTGTCGAAGTTATTTATTTGCGTCAACAATACGATGTTTGTCCAAATTCCATTTCGGTTACAGAGGCCCGAGGTTCGATTCCTGGTTGACGAGTTACTTTTTTCATAACAGTATTTAATTAAAATTAAATGACAATGACAATAGTATACGCTATAGTCTTCTACATTTTGTCTTACGTAACCGAAATGGAATTTGTACAAACATCGTATTGTTGACGCTTAAGTATACACAAATAAATATATATGAAAACTGTTAAACTGTTAAAAGTATTTTTACCAAATGTTTTTCTTTTCCCAAACTCTAATTAAACACCCTGTACACATCAAACATCTGATACGAGTAGCAACAACAGTTCGGCAGATTCAACAATTCTATTCATTTTATCTACCTAGTCGTCCGAATTAAATGAAAAAAGAAGAAAAAAAAGAAGAAGTTTCAATTGGATATTATCCATTGAACTAGATAATTCTTATGGATTATTGTTAAAAAAATATTTTGGTTGAATTTTTCTTTTCTTTTTATTTCATTTTTTTTTTATTTGTGATTTTGCTTCTATTTTTTTCCTTTTTTTTTTTTTTTAAATAAAATTTTGTCTTACTTAAAAAAATTGAATGTTCATTGTGTTTAGTAAGTGGTGGTGGCTGGTGGCCCACCTGAAGGACGTTTTATTTATTCTATGTTAGAAAAGTTATTGAAGTGAAAGGAAAAGAATCATCATTCAATAGACTCACTCTAAATCATTCACTAAATTAATTATTCGATAACATCATAATTTTTTGCATTTTTTGATTGAATTTCGAAAAAAAAGAAGTTAATAAATAAAGTTTAAGGACGTTCATGCGCTACGACGTCAAATGAGTACTATCCTTACATAGTATAAAATAAAGTCCCCCAGCCGCGTCTGTCTGTCTGTTCGCGATTTACTCAAAAACGACTGCACCGATTTTCCTGCTGTTTTCACCAATGGATAGAGTGGTTCTCGAGGAAGGTTTTAGTATATAATTTGTCAAGTTTTTTTTTATAAATTGGTTCTTACATATTATAAAACTGTATAGTTGTATAGTAACAGATGCTCGTTGCTCTAGGTACTGTGTGTTATACATTGTCTGTCTGGAGTGGGGATGTAGATATTTTGACTGCTATTTATATAAGCATGCATCAGACAGCAGTCTGCATAAAGTGATTGAAAATGCAAGTGAGAGCTTTCCTCTGACTTGCATTTTCTATAATTCTGAGCATATTTCCGATTGATATGAGACAAAATCTGTAATTATTTTGTAATTTTCAATTTATTACCGATTTTCACTTATTTTCCGACGAAATTTTAACTGACTCACATTGCGTCTTGCTCTGCAAACTCTTCAAAATGACACTAGAAACTATGTCCTTGGAAACGCGTTTATTTCCACACTACATCAATTTATAACTTTACACAAAGCTACTTCGTAACCATTCTCGCACGTGCGCCTACATTAGAATGATGATGTCGCAGGCAAACCAAATACAGCGCGACAGATACATAAAGACATGATCTATCTGTTGTGGGCTAATCCCTTGTCAACGCAAAATTAGTCTCGAAGTTATTTGCGATTGAAATCTTATAGTATATCGTCACGAATGATGGACAGACCACCAGTGTAACCAGCGAATAGACGTTTTCACGTCAAAATGTCGAATAGATAATGGAGGTTTAAGCATTTCGAACTAAGAAATCGTGACTTTATGTCACAAATAAAGTTCAGTGTCTAATGTAAATGTAAAAATGTTTTTTTTTTTATAATTTAAAACATGAACACATACATTAAATTGATTGTTTTAAGAAATGGAAGTGAATGTTATTTAAAAATCAAAAAGATAAATGAACATTGATAAAAGAAAATCCTCTACTTTAGAGGCAATCTGCGTGTTTTAAAACAAAAAAGAAGAAAAATTTACCTATCAGATTGTAAATATAAACTCTCTAACTTTTATTTATATGTATTTTTTATCATTACTTTCATTAAGCTTACAAAACTCATTTGTATTTAAGGGGATCATCATTAAACAATTCCCATTACTGAAGAAATTTATTATAAACAGACTCTAATTAGCTTGACCTTTGTGTAAACATACCTTGCAAATTGCTTTTCGGCCACAAAGTTTGCAAGTGTATGCAATTATTTGCGACAATACACTGAATTGATTTTGTAGGAACATATACTATATGATAATGTAGATATCTTGGTATATTCGATATCTTGGTTGATTCTTTACTGGTAGTTACCAGGTAACTCAGGGAAACATATTCTGTACTCCAAATATTGAAGAAATATAACATTTAGAATCGAGTGCATTCACTGTACCATTTTTGATCATTATTATGGATTTCGAAAATGTGCCAAGAAATTCTTTGGTGGAACCGTCGGTGAAAATATGTTTTTTTCAAAATGAGTTTTTGTTTAAAATTGCCCATATTCACGCGTTTACAAGATTATATAGATAAAGGGAAACATATTGTCATTTATTTAAATTGTCACACAAGTTAACTGTCACTGTTAATTATTTAGTTAGACATTTCGATAATTACAATCAATTTATAAATAAACACCGATAATAATTAACGTTTGAAGTTAACAATTGATTTCTTTCATCACACATTGTTTGTTTACAAACGTTTATATATTCTATTCTCACTCCAATTTATGTCAAATCAATTTAACTTACAGATTTGGAATTATTGTTTTTCCTTTCAGATGTAATTAATATAACTTAAATATTATTAGAGTTGACTTTTGGGACGTGAATATTGTATCCATGTAGTCACGTAACAGAATGTTTTATCTCCCGCTTGTTATGTTGAAAATTATTAAAATAATTTTTAGAACCTCAGCACATAAATTCAAAGTACAAATGTGGAAAAATATTCAACACATAATATTTTTCTCTCTAAGAAAGGAGTTTTTTATTTAAAAAAAATATTTAAGGGAGTTTTTATTTAATAATTGAACTAAGATAAGATTTAATTTTGATTTATTTATTTTTTTTAAGGCACTAGATATAGTCCATTTATAAAATTCTTCAAAATTTTATATAGTACCTTCATAAAAGTCCACAATAATGTTTATTATTTTTTGTCGTAAGTTAAAATTAAAACTTAATTTAGGCCCGTCATATAGAGCGTACCAAAAAAATATTTAAGAAAAAAAACTTTCGGGTAAGTAAGCTACCCCCAACAGAAATAAAATTTACCCGAAATCTTAGTTGTTTTCTTAAACATGATTTTTAGGCTCGTTTTACCGGAATTTTATTGGATCAATCTCTTTATGAATATTTTGTCATAATATGTGTAAAAATATGGGTTTCTCCATAAGAGCAATGCATTAAAACTTGAACTTCAACATTAAATAATTACTTCAAGACCCCCGTATTTGAAAGTTTTTTTTACATCAAATATGACTTGTTTTTTTCATAAAAGTTTAATGATGTTAAATAACTTTTATAGTAAACAATAGAAAACAAGCTAAAAAACGAGCGTTGCCTGAATGAGTATCCTTCAGAGGGGTATCACAACTATACATTGGTTCGCATCCCAGTCGAACCCATATATTTTTTGATTAATTTTATCAATTATCGACCCTATGAATGTGTCCGTGGTTATTGAGGAACTAATTATTTGTTCTTGAAGAATGCATAAAAAATATGTTTTAAAAAACAATTTTCTTTATATAAGCAGCGACATTCGCCAGTTCAAAATCAGTTAAAATTTGACATTCGATTATTTCAGATCAAAGTTTAAAAGTACCATTGTTGGATTAACAGTCAGTTATAAATTAACAGTTGTACATTGTAGAACATCCTGTATTTTTGCAATTAACTCTCAGCTAATTGTTATTTTTATTTTAAGATGGTATTGATATGTATTACGAGCATTATCAAAATCGTTCACCTAAATTGCATTTACCAATAATTTGTTTGTTTTAAAATAATAAGGTTAAAGTATAAGAAAACAATTTGTTTTCCATTTTTTCTTCTTTACAATATTCTAAATAAGATTACCGTTAGACAATTTATTTTTCTGTTCTGTTATAATGTACAAGCGGTAACAAAAACCTAGCGCCCAAGCAGTGTTGGGTTATTTCTCGCCAATTGGGTTATTTACATTATCATTCAATTCGCTATTAACAGCCTCTAAGCTAGTTTGTATTTTTTGAATATATTTTTTGTTTCGAGTGTCCTACTCATGTATGTGACCTCTGTTAGTAAATAGATCCTCATTTCTTTTATAGAACATTACACATTCTATAATAAAAATGCCCGTAACGGTAGGATGTTTAGCTTTTGGAACTGCGGTTTGCAACTTTCAATTGGTTTAATATTTTCAATTGTTCGAATAATGTACTTTTGATTCACTTTTGCGGAGTTTCCCCAGAAAATTATCCCATACTTCAGTCGTGAGTGGATAAATGCGTAGTATGCTTTAAGAATAGCATCCATTGAAACAATGGTTCTCATCTGACAAAACAAATATGCCACCTTACTTAGTTCTTTACACAATCCTTATACATGTTGCTTTCAGGAAAGTTGACTCCAAGAAAATTTTATAGATTTTTCGACTTTAATTGTAGTATTATTTATTGAGTAAGTCGCAGCGCCGGACGTTCCTTGTCTTATTAGTGTGGTCTTGCTCATATTGAGTGCCAGTCCGTTGGCTTCATACCATTTTTTCGCTAATTTCCGCGTTTGATCTATTTATCTAGCTAACATATCACAGATATATCATAGATTGGTAAGAATAGTATCAGCAACTAACAACAGATGGCATAATCGCTGAAATTAATTTTTTAGTAGATAGATAGATAGATTGTAGAGGCTGCCCTGGACGGGCTACACTTCGACCATAAGGTCCTTTGTAATGCCCAAGGATATGAGGATGTGAGTGGAGTGGAAGAAATTTGGGAGTAGACTAAAAATTGGTAGGATATGCGGCCTCAGTCGATTCTGATAGGAACTATGCCGATATTCATCTGGAGTTCGTGAAGGAAACTGCAGAAAACCTTGTCAAGCATAGCCGGTTACTTCGTTCTTGTCCATACGCCGACAGTTTAGTCAATTAACCGCCCGTTTTTTTCCTAGGAAGAAAGAAATAACCTAGATATAACCTCCCAGTTTCCAAGAAAGCATACTGCGCAGACATATAGCCTTAGACCGCTCGGCTATTGAACTGGTAATTTTTTGGTAAATGGATTGTACAGTGATGAATGTTTTGAATGCACATTTTTGAAGCACTCTGTATAGAGGCTTATTATTTTCTACCCTGCATTTTGTTTGGGTTATATTATTACATTTAATAATATTGTATTCCTTGCGTTGCGTATTCAGCACATAATGATTTTCAACATTTTCATACTTACTTTTATATATTTTTTTATATTATATGTTCGCGTTTTATTATTATTGGTAATGATAATATATTACATTAGCTTATTATTTTTAATAGGATTTATGTTATGACTTTATTACATGTTTTTATCTAAAATAATTATTGAATTTATTTATTATTGTTCCAAAATGTTCGCATTCATTTGGTTTCTCTCCTTACTGTCTCTTTTATTGGAGTGTAAATATTCAATGAAAAAATATTTATTACGTTTTCAGAATTGAAAAGAAATTTGTGAAAATAGAATTGGATTCATGAAGTTATTATTATTTTTATTTACGTAAACTTTCAAAGTTGGATCACTTCTAAAAAAGATAGCCAAAAAGAATAAAAACCATAAGTCAGAGTGACGCATTACTTTCATTTTCGAAATGAAATAGTGTACCATGAACTAACCATACAATTGATTTGTTTTTTCAAAAAATGATTCATATAAAAGTTGTTCATTATAAATATAGCAACAAATTTTTTCGAAAACTGAATAAAGAAAGCAAAAATCAGTTATACATTTTTTTTAATGAAATGGACTTTAGTGCCAAGTGTAGATACCATCCAGTTAAAAGGTACGCCAATCATCATACGAGGGACCTCTATGATTACCACCATATCTATAAAATCTTTTATCATAATAAGAGGGGAATTTTAGGTAAGAATTTGATAAAAAATTCCACAATAATAATGTAGTGTGGACTCACTTAACAAAATCACTTAACAATTTAGCCTAGATGTGTCTGTTACAAATGCTTTATAAAAGATCTTGATACATGATATTTAATAATTTATAGCCGGTCACTACTTACAAATCATCCTGTAGCAACTGTCTATTTAGTTTATAGGAGGTGTTGTGTAATTTCATGTAAAAAAAAAGAAGAATTTAATATCACATAATACTTTTGCTCTATTTATAATAAATTCTTCTTTTGTAATCGTATCTCTCCAAAATAAGAAGTTTTTTTGTATCTAGTACCAAAGTTAATTTGACTTGTAGGCATTGTTAATAAAATAACTAAAACGAAAGTACTTGAAACATACACACACACACACACACACACACACACACAAACACAAAATTAATCTAAACAAATACAACTGTAGAGTTTGAATTGAACGCAAACACTAAATGACTCGTAATTGTAACGTTAATTGAATACGCAAAATCACTTCTGAATTCACGAGTCTTATCTGAAATTAATAGGCAATTTTATTAACATTGATATGCAAAATTCCGTCAGGCATCGAGCCATGGACATCTGGACTTCATGCCCAGCGTGCTATATCCATAACACCTCGGATGATCTAACCAGATGAGTCAATTTTTGTATAATCTTGACAGTATTACTCTCAACAAGTCAACGTTACCTTATTACCAGCCGAGTTACCGCAGTGGCAAGGGCGTTGTGTGTACATGGAACTGGAAGGTTATGGGTTCGAATCCCGATATCGGCAGCTTGTCAATTATTAAAAAAAAGGGGGCGGTTAATTGACAAAACTGTCGGCGTATGGACAAGAACGAAGTAACCGGTTTGCTTGTGAAGGTTTTCTGAAGTTTCCATCACGAACTCCAGATGAGTATCGGTATAGGAACTATCATAGTCGGTTGCAACCGCTCATCATACCAATCATACCATACTAGCCTAAACACAAAATTCCTTGTCCTCCACTCACAATGGTCCTTATGGTGTGTCCCGTTCAGGACAGCTTCTACAATCTGTCTATCTACCTTATTATTTCACATATTATGATTTCTCTATACTTAAAAAGTCACAATAACTTTACTAATGTTAGTTTTCATTAAGGTTAGTTATGAAGATAAAAAAGTATATAAATAGGCATTTGTTTCAATATTTTTCAGAATTTTGAATTTTATATCATTTCCTTTTAACTGAGATCCTATAAGAGGTTCTGTTTTTTGTTACGGTTTTAAAGAAAATTATATTTTTTATATAAAAAAAAGAGTATATTTTTACCCGAGATATGACGAACCTCTTTTTCGTTAACCAAAAATTCAATTTACAATTAAAAGTAAAAGTAAAGTTAATAATATTTGGTGTCCTAATGGGTAGTCATTGTTTTTTTTTTGTATGTTTTACATAATTTGCATCACTCTTAACAAGCCATCTTTCTTTCTCCAGCCATTCAAGCTGCCATTTAATTTTTTCTTTTTCTCCCTTTTGACTTGTGATAAGACCAATTAGGTCCCACATTAATATTAAGAGTACCTGACTTTTGTATTGGCTTTTAAATGAAAATTTGTACAATCACTGATCGCAAAATCCAAGCGAAGATGGCTGTAAATGAAATCACTTCCAACTTCAAGCCTCTGTGCGGCTGGTGAGCATGTCCTGTTTTTTTTTTTTTTAATTCATAATTTATGACTTCAATTACTTTAAAATATCCATTGTGAATCAACAATTAAAATTTTTTAAAGAATATGGATCTGCCTTTCTAACCGCTCATTGGCAGAGGTTAAAATTAAAAATGAATATATTTACAGGATGTTCTGAAATTCATTCAAGAAGAAAGAGATCACTACAGTGGCCCCTTTCAGAACATCTTGTATATGTAGTATTGATTGGGTTAATAAAAAAATATTTCGAATAAAAATTATTGATTATAAAAATGTTTTTGTTCTAATCATTTTTTTTGATAACTAAATGAAAAATGAATATTACTTTTGAATTTGAGATACAAATAAATAGTGGGTAACTCATACACATGCGCAGAATGAATATCTAACCAATCCTATTTAATAGTTTCAATTTCAATTGGAATATTATTGTTTCCAGAATGAGATACTTAAACCATATTATTTCCTTATTGTATCAGTCCAAAAAATTTCAATTAAATCAAATTCAAAAATTCAACAAAATCTTTAAGGTACGGAACTCTAAAATTATGGTATTCCTTTTTTTTTTCATTTGTTATTTTGTTATTCCATTCTTTAATTTACATATATATATATATATATATATATATATATATATATATATATATATATATATATATATATATATATATATATATATATATATTCAACGAATTAACGTCTTACTGTAAAATTCTATTAAATATTCAAATCAGAATCATTTTAGTACAGGAACTGTTTGCTTGTTGTTGCATAATCATTCATTTAAAAAGGGATTTTTTTTATCCACCATTGCTTGCTACTGCTGTTACTGTTGAATAATACGGCTACTATTACCTCGACATTCAATGAGAATAAGTGGATGGATAAAAATACGTGTATATATAAATATATATATATATATATATATATATATATATATATATATATATATATATATATATATATATATATATATATATATATATATATGTGTATACATATTTTAACTTCTCTTGGTAGAAAGAAAAAAAACTGTTTTCCGTTGGTGTTTTTTTTTCTCTTTTTCACTTTACTAATTAAATTAGAGCACACTGAACCGCTGAAAAGATATAACATTCGTTTATATAAACACATCTACAACCATTTTCCCAACAAAAAGTTCACGAATAACCATAGACTTTCGATGTATCCACATTGATGTTTAAATATTCGTAAATGTTTCGAAAAGGTTCACAGCCCAACATGGTTTTGTTGAATGATTAGTAACAGGCAAAATTTTTGTCACTAGCTTCCTATTGACCAGACGCCCAACTTTTCTCTTTCGAAAATTCTAGATGATAGTGACTAACGACGAGCCTAAAAGAATAACTTGTTTGTTTGGCGATAGCAAAATTTTTATCAGTCACTGTTAATTTGTTAGTTAAATTGAGAGATATTGTAATAAAGACTTCAAAAAAACGTGTGTCCTACAAAATGGATGAGACAGGCAGGTTCCTCACCCCCAACATATTCAAATAACAGGGTATACATAGTTGTTATTGGGCGCTACTTAAATAACCGTTACTGGGCACGATTGAGTGTATTCACGATAAAAACAATATTAGTAGTCTTTTATGAACTAAAGGTGGAAGAACTGAGACCTACAATATGTAAATAAGAAAACATTTTTCTAATTTATAAATGAAAATTTTACATTGACATGTTCAGAGCGTAGGACTGGGAAATTGAACCACTGAATATGTAGGACAAGGTGGCCATCAAATTATACATACCATTATAAATTAACAGCATAAAAATCAGCTTGTTATAAATAACTATGTATACTCCGTTATTTGAATATGTTCGGGGTGGAGGACCTGCCTGTCACACCATCCATTTTGTAGGACACAAATTTTTTGAAGTCTTTATTACATTATCTCTCAATTTAACTAACAAATTAACTGTTATTGATAAAATTTTTGCTATCGTCAAACATTTGCTTCGTTAGTCACTATCATCGAGAATTTTTGCCATTTTTTTTGGATTTTGTCCTTAGATTCAAAAAATCAAATTTTTGACTAGCACGGCCAAATTTCATGCGATTTTAATAAAATTGAAAACACCATTTTTGGAATGTACTTTCCATTTTTACAATAAAGAAATATTATTTATAAAGAAACCATATCCATGTTACCTAAAACTGTATCTGAAAGATGACTTTCAATAAATTCATTGAAACTTATGTCAAATTAGAAGTTTGGCCAACATTAGCAGATATGTCATAATTTGTAGTTATTAATTGTCATAATTTGTAGTTAAGTTTTTGAATATTTCAAATTATGTTTAAATTACGATACCAATTGAAACATCTCAATGAAATTAATAAATTTTATAGATCTGTGATGAAAAAAAAAAAACTTGTGTGTCAGTAATATTCCTGTTTTTTTTTCTTCATTCTCTAATAATTGTATTCCATTTTTTTTTTCTTGAATATGTCATCATCTGTTTACCTTTTTTCATATTTATCTCTTAACTGCTTTTCTGTGTCCTTATTTTTACTACATATTATATAACACTGATACATCTAAATTCCAAAAAAATGAACCAACATGAAATGATTTTTAAAACAGAACATTCTTTTCCTACCCAGTTTTCCTACCCAGTAAGTCATTCCTACCCAAGTATATACATAAATTCAATTTTACAAATTAACCAAAAAAAAAACAAAGTGTATGTGCATTTGTGTACGCACGTAAGAAATTACACTTCTTTTTAAATAATTTATTAAAATAATATTAAATAAGGTTAAGACTATTATTAAGACATAAAAGTTGAATAAAATGATACAGTAGTATAAAACAGTAATAGAAAATTATCTATTGTATCTAAAACCCATGATTATACAATTCATCATGATAGAACTGAACCAGCGTTACTTCTTCCGTTAAAATTAGAGTTTAAAAGACTGGCATTAAATCCATTATTTACATTAAAATCCGAGTTAGTGAAATTTATCAAGCCCAGGCCAGGTTTATCAATATATACATTTAATATACAAAGTTTACGAGCCCAGAAAAAGTATATCTAGATAATGTAGCTGATAAATCTAATATCCGTCTTTTATCAGAAACATACAGGAATAATGATGAAGACATTCTTGTACCTAATTTCAACTGTATAGTCAAATTGAAATGTTCTAATTGGGATATTTAGTCGGAGATATTTTGTCTGAGGCGCAAGACGCCTTTAACCAGTTTTTTTCATTGGGACAGATTTAATTAATTTGAATTTTCCTGTACAAACTGTAACAAGAAGAAAATGACTTTCTCAACAAACAGATGTATAAATTTATACTTTTATTACGATTTTACTGTCTTTTTTTTATGACGGATGATTATTATTCAACTATTTTTATACATTTTTTTCCCCATTTAAACTGTTTATATAATTCAACGTACAATTTTTTTTCTCTCGAAATGATTTATGGACAAATTGTTTGTCAAAGGGTATCAGAGAAGGATTACAACTTCTTTATACAAAAAAAAAATGTTTGTATATATTTATTTATTCTTATAAATAAATTTTATTTTATAAAGAATTGTTATTTTATTTTTATTAAATTATGGTATATTAAGTTCATCAGAAGGACGACTTACATGATTCTTTTTTATTTTTTTTGAATTGGAATTATTCAACTTAAACATCTTTTAGAGAAGAGACAGGGTAGAAATGATTTATGAATTTCTCAGAAAAATATTCAGTTAAAGATTCCCGGTAATTCCGTGTAATAATTTATTTACAAGATTTATTACATACAAATATGAATTGAAGAATTCCAAAAAATATAGAATTTATATTAAATTGAATAGAATTAAGTAAAAATATTTTTTTATGTTAGAGAGGTTTACTGTACCTTGGCCGCTAATTCATGTTAAAAAGTTATCAAAAGAACCAATCATACTTCACCATGTGCTCTGATCACGCGTTTCATCTGTTTATATGGATGGACTCTCAAGCTTGAAATGACTTTAGCTACAAGTTAATCTAAAAACGAAATTTGTATAGATCGATTCTGTATGTAATATAAATAACAGTGTTATAAGTTTAGTCCCCAGCTTATGCAATGCTAATAAACTCATTATATACAATTAAATCATTCTGCAGAATAGAGTTTTGTTTCAATATTCAAACGGAAATTTCTGTCTGAAGTAATTTCATATTAATTTAACAACATTTTCTAACCTCAAATAAAAGGGAAGATATCAAATTTTAATACAATTAAAGTGCCAGGACCCTGCATAATGCTCATGAATAATAAAAATAAATCTTTTTTTTCTAAAAAAACAACTATTTTTTATAAATTTTCCCAATTTTGTTCCCCATACCCAATATTTTTGATTTGAAATATTATTATTTGTTTGATTCGGAGTTTTGTCTGTACATGTATACATGTTGGTCTTGTGCGCCCTCGTGTTCAGATCATAAATCATTTACAACAAAATGTCATTTATATAATTTTTTTTTTGGTATATAGACAAGCAAGGCAACCAGTCGAAGTCAGTCAGGTTTTAGTCATTTGTTGGTATATATATATATATATATATATATATATATATGTGGATGGTTGGTATATATGGTGGTAGGTACACTTGTCTCTCAAAACGGAAATAATATTTTATTATGAAGCATTTGTTCATATTAATATTTTTGTTTGCTATTTATTTTACAATAAACTAGTCGCCAATGATTTTCTGCGGCAAAAATTTGCTATACAGCTTGTATTTTAAAATACACCCAATCTGGAAACTGTGTATAGTGTATCTATCGATGTCTTTATGTAGTGTACTATGATATGGTTTACTTTGTCTCACTTAAACTGTATTAAAAGCAGTATTGTATAGCATATAACTATTATACTTATCACTCCACAATGGACCTTATTGTCGAAGTGTAGCCCGCCCAGGGCAGCCTCCACAATCTATCTATCTATCTACTTATCACTCTCTACAATCATTTGTATATATTTGCATCTTACTCGTGCATGTATACATCGTTGGTATTGTCCGTCGTCGAAAATATGTCGCAAAACTATTACGTAGCTTGCCATCGGGTATACTAGTGACAGTCTATCAGTGATCATGTGCAGGACGATTTTACGAAAAATCTACGGCACAGAGCCGTACTGCGTCTTTCTTCCGTTTGTCATTTTTCTCTTACGAATCGATTGAAGTGATTTGTATTTAAATTCTGTGAAAATTAATTAATCTAAGTCAAGTCTAATTTCACTTTTGTCTGTTTCAATATTCGAAACCAACATATGACTTTTCATATGACTTTTGTTGTGCCAATGGCCAAAACTGTAAAAGAATTAATGTGAAGATACATTTCTTGAAGTTCAAAAGAGAAGTAAAATATGAAATACCCTGCACCTGACTAAATTACCTAATATATACCCAATATATCAATCATTTACTCACTTTTGTACAAAAACCTTGTTCCATACAAAGATTTCACTACTTTTGAATGCGAACATTTTTGTTTTCAATATCAATACTTTTTGTGTGCGAAAACTCCATCACTGAGTTTAGTTTTTTTTTTGTCGGATTTAAAGATATCAATTACCGTCCAACTGGCCAAGCGGTCTAAAGCGTTATGTCTGCGCAGTATGCCTACTTGTAAACTGAGAGGTTATGGGTTCGAATCCTGACATTGGTAGTTTGCTAATTATTAAAAAAAGAATAAGGGAGCGGTTAATTGACTAAACTGTCGGCGTATAGACAAGAACTACTTAACCGGCTATGCTTGAGAAGGTTTTCTGCAGTTTTCTTCACGAACTCCTGATGAATATCGGCATAGTTCCTATCATAGTCGGCTGTAGCCGCATATCCTACCAATTCCAAGTCTACGCACAAAAATTCCTTCCACTCCACTCACATCCTCACATCCTTAGACATCACAATGGACCTTATGGTCGAAGTGTAGCCCGTTCAGAGTAGCCCCTACAATCTATCTATCTAAGATATCAATAGCGGCTGAACTAATTTATATTCATGTAATATAATTTTGTTTGCTATTTATTTAATACGATGGTATATATTTTAAATTAATAATAATATTTGATATAATTTACAAATTGTTGTTTTTAAACACTGTTTATTTAAACAAATATTTTCATAGTCGAGAACGTGGGGGATCTAAAAACATTGGAAAACATGACAACACAATTGAATAGTCGAAAAACCATAACTATTTATATAACAAACAACCTTTACACATCCACTTATCTATCCACTGTATGTCATGGCACAGAGCATCATAGTGTTGTTTAACTGGAATTTGTATGAATTTACCCCAATTTAAAAGTTGTGGTTGCAAAAAATTTAAAAATAAATGGATGAATACACATAGCTTTGTCCATATTTGAAATGGATTTTTATTAAGATGTGTAGTATGTATGTATATAGTGAATGGGCGGTTTTGTATTGATTTTCACACATATTTTTCTATACACTTATATTAAACTCAAGCTTCAGGGTCAGTCGACGTCAACAAATGCATGTGCTGAACACGTGAACATATATCAAAACAGACCGGCTTTGTTCAAGAAAAAATGTAACAGTTAAAATAAAAAAATAATAACGAACTGAGAAGTAAAAATAAAACCTATTTTGACAAAACGGAAACCCGACTTCAAAAATTAAAATATTCTATAACAAAAAATGCACTAAAAAGTAAAAAAATAGATGCATATTCTTGTGCCAATTTTCAGCTCACCTAACTAAAAATTTTTAAATATATATGTACAATTATTGTTATTTTTGGAGGCGGTGTCCAAAAGTTATGTGAATTTCTCAATGCTGACACCGCCTCCAAAAATAACAATAATTGTACATATATATTTAAAATTTTTTGCTTAGGTGAACTAAAATTGGCACAAGAATAGGCAATTATATTTTTACTTTTTAGTGTATTTTTTTGTTATAGAATATTTGATTTGGAAGTCGGGTTTCCATTTTGTCAAAAGAGGTTTTATTTTTTTGTAAAATTTTTTTTTGGGATCGCTTTTTTTTTGTACAAAATTTTTTTGAAGTCGGTTTTTAAAAAAATTTTCTTATTTTCCCATTATAAATGAGTATATCTTTTCAAAAAAATAAAAAAATTTCGCAGAAATCGGTTATCACATATACAATGAGGATTTTCCTCGATTTCCCGGGGATCCCCTAATCAGAATGCGATTTGGTGCCAATGGAACCAATGGGAAACCAAACCCTTTAAAACAAAAAAAAACTCAAAATCGGTTAATAAATGACGGAGTTCTGAGATGACACAAAAAAAAACTGACGAATTGAGAACCATCCTTGTTTTTGAAGTCGGGTTAATAACAACTAACTGAGTTAAATATTCAGTTTGTACTGAACTTACTTAAAAAAAATGTTCTTACTTAAAATGTTGATTCTTATTTTAATCTAAAATATGCCAACTTTTCCATTGAAAAAATATTTAAAAAGTAAATGACGCTCCCATCAGATTTGTATCTATTTTTTTTCTTTAAATTAATGGACTAGACAAGTGATGAGGTTGCAATCGTGATAATTATGAATAGCTTTTATATTTTTAATTTTTTATTTCAAACAATAAATTTTATACAGATTAATCCAATTAAATGACATTTAATTGAATTATTCATTAGAGAAAACCAAACATTTTTCTAAATACAGGATCAACAACAATATATTAATTCTGTTGCATTAATTTATTGTATTATTTACAAATACAAAAAAAAAATAGATTGTAAATATTGGAGTACAACAAAATTATTAATTAAATTATTATATTATTATTATTAGTCGATATTATTATTAGAATGTATAATATCATTGATAATTTTATTAAACAATATTATATATATATATATATATATATATATATATATATATATATATATATATATATATATATATATATATATTATAAATCATTATTTAATTTACCCAATGAATTATTAATATTCGAATTTATATTAGATTACCTAAATACCGGATGTTCAACAAGTACGACCCTCGATATCAGCTCTGATCGGTAGGTACTGGGATATTGGTGATTCGATTCCCAACCCTAGCAGATTGTCAATTACATTAATTCAAAAAAATATATAAAGGGCGGATAATAAAACTGAACTGCTGACGTTTGGACAAGAACGAAAGTAAACGGCTATGATTGTAAAGATTTTTTGAAGTTTCCTTTGAGGAACTCCAGATGAATATCGGCATAGTTCCTATCAAAGTCGGCTGTGCTAGTCGCTCATGCTACCAATTCATAGTCTACATACATTTTTTTTGTTTTTTAGGGGTCAATATAAACGATCTAGAAAGGTCTACTTGTCTGTCTACGACCTCCTCCCCGCTACTACTACTAAGTACTATTACTATTAGCACCTCGATAAGTTGTTGACCACAACGGTATATTTTACCTTCAAATGACTCTTCAAAGTTATCAAAAACCCTTCTTTTAATCTTTCACATTTGTGATTTTAAACAGAATTCATATCTTAACCTTGAACAATCCTCAAAGTGAAGGTCATCAGTGAGTGTAATTTCAAATTTTCTGCGGTTTTTGTCTTTATTTTTTTTAAATCCACGGAATCTAAGACATTTTGCTCTGTCAGAGAACTTTTTGATCTTTTTATATATGCAGAATAGTTTACCCTAATAAATCTATTTCGAACTCATTCATTTAAAATAAGTTTTTTAACATAATCCAAAATGAGACTTCTACGCCCATTCCTATAACAATTTGGTACCCATTTAGATAAAGTCAAAATGGCGTTGATAAAACAAAACACATAAAGGTCAAATCACGAAGAATTTTGTAACGAATTTTCACACACAATGTTCTCCACGTTTATACATTTTTATTTGTTGCTTTTTAGTGTGCTACTAATGGAAGCGTGTATTTTAGTTTAATGGAAATATTTACTGCTCTAGAACTATCTATCGACAGTTATTTATTATATGGTATTATAACTTTTAGCCGAAATATTAAACGAAGCTCGCGCGTTTCTTCCTGGAAAATATGTCTGGGTAAATTGTAATGGGACACTCTATTATAATAATACATATATATATATTTGAATTCACAAATTTAAATATATATATATGTATATATATATATATATATATATATATACATTGTATGTATATATATATTGTATGTTTTTGAATTTTATATGTAACTGGTATTCGAAATGAAAATTAAATTTGTAAATTATACAAATTATTTGTTATTGTTGCTCCTTTATGAATACGATGTACATAATTTTTGATAACTGATATTAATATTTATATAAAATATATAAACATATTACTAATTCAAAATTATCATTTTGTTTATTGATTATGATTTAATTAGTTGAGTACAATTTTCATTTGTCAGGCATTACTACGGTGTGTCTCAAAATCAAATTTATATATTTTATGCATACATTCGTTCAAAATAAAATCATAATTGATTTTTTTTATGTGGCTATGTGTTCTTATGTACGCGAGTAAGATGTAGTATTTCGTTGGCATGACTGAATTATTAAGGAAAATGTACTACCTAATCATAAAATTTTGATGATATACTTTTGCTGTGTGTGCGCAAATTTCAATGCATGCCAAAAGTTTAGCTATTTCGCGCCTCAAGAAGTTCTGAATACAGAATAATAATTACAGAAAAAATAAATATAGAATAAATTTTCTTCCGATCGGATTAAAATTGCCGTCGCTGTAGTGGCTTCAGACATATCTCTATATACATAAAAAGAAAATATGTTGTTTGTGAGAGAAGACTTTAGGTAAATGTCCTTACGAAAAACTATCAAGTTCAAAATTCCAAAGCGTTCCAAAATTATAGCCGTTTTCTGACAGCAAGCTCTGTAATATAGTTCATAGTTTCTATAAAA
This sequence comes from Nineta flava, assembly GCA_963920215.1. Lineage (NCBI taxonomy): Eukaryota > Metazoa > Arthropoda > Insecta > Neuroptera > Chrysopidae > Nineta > Nineta flava. The sequence goes on along the minus strand of OY986040.1, from coordinate 10,201,849 downwards.
ATACCGGCATTAACAAAATTTTGAAAATAAATTATTCGTCAATTTAAAATATAAAAAATTGTTACGTTTTAAATTGTCAAAATTAAGAAAAAAAATTATTTGACATAAATTTCCTATGCAGTCTCTATAAGAATTTTTGAAGCCCGGGCAACGCTAGCTTTTTTAGCTAGTTATCCTTATCCTTCCATACTATCAAATAAAGTCCCCCAGCCGCGTCTGTCTGTACTTGGTAAACTCAAAAACTACCGAACGGATTTTTATACGATTTTCACCAATGGACGGATTGAGTCATCAGGAAGAGGTAGATTGTAAAGGCTGCTCTGGACGGGCTACACTTCGACCATAAGGTCCATTGTGATGCCTTAGAATGTGAGGATGTGAGTGGAGTGGAAGGAATTTGTGAGTAGACTAGGAATTGGTAGGATATGCGGCTGCAGCCGACTATGATAGGAACTATGCCGATATTCATCTGGAGTTCGTGGAGGAAACTGCAGAAAACCTTCTCAAGCATAGCCGGTTACTTCGTTCTTGTCCATACGCCGACAGTTTATTCAATTAACCGCCCCATATTTTTTTCTTATTAATTGACAAACTACCGATGTTGGGATTTGAGCCCATAACCTCCCAGTTTCCAAGTAGGCATACTGCGCAGACATTACGGCTTAGACCGCTCGACCACTTGTACTGGTACTTTGTACTTACCCATATACAGGATAAATTTCGGGCATAAAACCATTTTATTCAACTAATAGAAATAGGGAATATTCTTGACCTACCATCAAACTATAATATATCTATATGGAGCCATAATATAATGATATACATCTTTTATCCATCTGTGTATTTCACAAAATATCGTTATCGATTTGTTATTAGAATTTGTTTAAAAAATTGTTCTCTACTGTCATATTGTCAATCAAAAGAGAATAAATAAATAAATAAACATAAATTTATTATTCTTTGAATACAACCAATTGGAATGATTTTGGGCTGTCGTAAACAACTCAAAAATATATAGGTTATATCGTTTGTGTATATCGTCTCTGAATGCCATATTTGTTGTTCAACATTTATTTATATATTTTCACATATCAATTTTATCGTGTTTGTGTGTCTGTGTGTCTGACTGTGTGTGAAACTTGAAAGCTCTAATTCATTTTTGGTGAAATTTTTAACACGCTTTTTGATTAGCGATTTAAAATTTGACAAATGTATGCAATTCTGATGCCGAGACATTAATGTAGTACAATAGGGAATATGCATGAATATTTTTTTTCACATTTATTTTCAGAATATGAAAATACTGTTAATACTGTAATAATATTTAAAAACGAAATTAAAATCCGACAAATATCGGTAGGAAGCTATAAGCTTTTAAAGATTATTATCTGTCTCTTTCTTGCAAAAATACTAAAAACGGAGTTTTACGTGTATTTTAAATGGTGAAAGTGTAGTATGACGTCACATAACATATCAAGAGGGCTATCATCCTCTTTGTCTAATCGGGAATTTCAATCATTCATATCTCGCTTATTTTTAAAGGTATTTAAAAAGTAATTTTACCTTGATATTTGTCAAGTAAACATGCTTCAATTCAAGTGAAAAATAATTTTCATGCATATTCCCTATTCGCATCAAAAGTTCGCATGTTAGTTTGTTTAATTTCATTATAAATATAGTAACAACTTTTATTCGAAATTAGTTTTTCATAAAAACTGAATTAATATGGCACAAAATCAATTATATAATTTTAAAAACTAACATCAAATTTTCACGCCCATTGTACCATCTAGATAAACTCACGATTGAAATAATATTAATTTTTATATCCCGTATATATAATGTATATACATGGGTATATATAAAGTTTAGTCCCGACTGTGTATCGGTTGAAAGTATTGATAGCAGATAAAAAGTTTTAGTATTGTTGTTCATAAAATCACGTAATTAGTGCACGTCCGTTAGATATGATAACTAAAAAACGTATTAACAGATGAAATTTTGTTCTAGATCATAAAGGTTGTCAAAGGGCATAATCGAACCACGATTCCCTTCGCCAGTGGGAAGATATACATCTTTGAAACCGTAAAATATAGAACAAAGATTTAAAATATGTACCTTTTTTTGAAATAAACAATTTTTGATTGAAACGTTTTTTCATAAACTCAATATATACCATGTACTCAAGCAATTTACATAGTTGATATTTTCTCTTGGATTAGTATAAATTTGGTCAAACGTTTGATGGGTGAGAAATTAAATTTGAAAAAGTTTAAAAAAAATTTGTTCTAACAAGCATTAAAAACATAAAAATAAAGAGAATTGTGGAAAAGAATGGGGTGGGGGGGGGTGTTTATTACACGCACATGGGTCAGTATATACAAGGAGTATTAACACATAATCAGGAAAATTTGTATCATGGAATGAAATATTGGGTCATTTTGGCCTAAATAATAAAAAATATCTTGTACAATAAAGGTCTTGTTAATCACTTGATGTACTTAAGCATTTGAGATCTAGAGAATTTATATCTTAGAAAATTATGTATTAGACGTCATATATTTGTTCCATCAGAATAATTTTATCATAACTTCATACAAGCTTTCATGTCAGTAAGTGTTAATTTTGAAGATATATAAATAATCCCTTCTACTAAAACATATATTTAATATTAAGGATTGACATAATCTAATAAATTCATAAAACATAATATATAATTCTAAGCAATGGTGTTATTATATTTGTGTATAACTTATGTTGTAGGTTGGGTACAAATTCGGTGTTTTATGATGTGGAATGCATAATATCTAAATATATTAGTTTTAATAACAAACACCTCTCTTGATGTCAAACTATGTATATATGTTGCAGATGGATGGTTGAATCCGTCATTTTAAAAAACCGCTAGTTGTTTTACTCCGTTATGTAAAACAACTTAATGACATTTAGCGGTTTTACATAATTACTGAACTTTAACACGTAATATTGCTTGAACGTTTTGCATTTATCAATGCAGCAGTTCAACAATAACACGTTATGTAAAATAGCGTGAAATGAAACGTCAGATTGTAGATTTTAGTTTATATCATTATTATTATTATTAATACTACTAGTGCATTACCTAGCAGTCTTTATTGTTTAAGTCTTAAATTCATAGCTTAGAATTATTGTAAACGGGCTAATGGAATTTCCATACTAGTGCTTTTTCCTAACTAGTAATATATTTTAGATATAGTGCCAAAAAGTATTGAAATTAAATAAGGTAACTATTACAACCGAGTACTACAATCTTTCACTTCATCGGTCATACCCCGTGTGGGTCGGGTTTTGCGTGTTTTGGGCTCCGCACTAAAAGGCGTTCTATATATTTCCCTATATCAAAACGTTCTTTGTGACTACAGATTAGCTATTCTGCATTACGCCAAAACGTGAGTAGTAGTTTTGTAAAACGTATCGCAATGACAATCCAGCTGAACGTCGTTCAATTGTTTTACATAACGGAGTTGTTATGTTAAACAACTAGTAGTTTTGTAAATCAGCGGATTCGACGATCCATCTGCGACATATATCCATATATATGCTATATGCTATGTAAATTTTTAAACAAGGGCACATTTCATTTTCCCCCAAAACTGTAAAAGTATTTACTCATAAAGTTCTCGAAGGAATATACACAAATATATGTAAAGGTCATAATAGAAATGTGAATTTAAAATTAAAGTTACATTTTCATATTTACGATAAATATATTAATGATGGGACGGACGGACATTCACTTTGATTATTTATTAAAAGTCATCTGACTATTTTGTAAATAGAACACTTTCGATTTGTTCTTTTGTGAACTATAAAGGTTATTTTTGTAAATTTACAAATGAAACTTTTTTTATCCGATATATACAAGGGTATATTCAGCTTCCTCTCGACTTTGTAACGAGGCCAAAAGAATATTTAAAGACAAAGATAAAAAAAACTTCTTTATTTAATAAAATTTCTTTTTTTATATAAACTTTTGTTGCAAATTTTTTCATAAACTCAGTTTATCCCGGTTATTTAAGCAATTAACTCAGTTATTTGTGATTTTCCAAGTTTTTTTTTTGTTGAAAAAGTGAAAATTATAAATTTTAGTTCCTGTATACATAGTATAGACCCAATCTTAATGTTTCAAGGGCCTCTGATACTAAGAAACCCCTTTTTGATCTTTGGTGGGTTGGTCCGTGTGTATATATATGTATGTGTGCCTATGATCAAAATATCTCCAAAATGGATAAACAGCTAGTTCGAAAATGATCGTTTATTTTTCATATTTCTGAGAATTTCTTGAAAACTCGATTACAATGATTTTGTTTAAACATTGTCTCATGATTAGACTGTTCCAGAACTAGATTTAGACGTCCTTTGATAGAAAAAGTAGTTTAGTTTAAAATTTCTGTGCTAGAGTTTAGAATTGTGTACAAATTTTAAACTTAGCGTTTAATCCACAAACCGAAAGCGGAACTTTACTCTCGAAATTTTTGTAGTTTTTTGGAAATTTTCTCCAAGACAGTAAGACACAAAGCAGAAATTTAAGTTAGGTAAAATAAATCTATTGAATAAATAACGAAACCACCAAAAACTGTGTTTGACAACCCTTCTAAAAAACTCATCATTAAACTATTTTTTTTTTACATTTTAACCAAAACCACTAATGTCAGCGTTCGTTAAAATACCACAATAAGAATGTCATTGAACACACCCCAAGTATAAACAAACAAACATTTTGGTAATGTATTCATTGAATTGGGACTGGTTGTTATATACAGTTTTATACCTATTGTATGCTATGCTTCAAATTCAATGTTATGTATGTATGTATAGTAACATAATTGTGATTAAGACATCAAAAAGTTTATTTTAAAAACTCACATGGGATCTATATCACATACAAGTAGCAATAACAATAGCACTATATGTTTTTATATCAATGTCAGCATTACCCAAAAAAAGTACTACCTACCTACCTACCATATTTGAATGGGATAGAGGCTATAACCGTCTGTGAGTAGTTAAAAACCGATGAGTCTGTTAGAATACATCAAGATATATTTGAAGGTATATTCGATCTAGAAAATATGTTAAAAAGAATTACATAAATATAGACTAGTCATCAAGTAAAAAAATCCGGTTTGCTACTGCGAATTAAAATACGTGCGATAGCTCGTTGAATTCGTTATGACGTCTAGAAAAATGTGCAAAAATTTAAAACCCGTACATAAACAATTACAAAAGTGATAACCAATTAAAGATTCCAAACAAAAGGGGTGTACTTTTTTGAAAATTTGTTAAAAACTATTGGTGCTAGAGAAGTTTTACAAACAGATTCTTGAAGAACAGAGGAAATTTCCAAAAGAATAACGACTCCCGTTACTTGACCTCTATTGTTAATACTTTTTTTTGAATGTTGAAAATAGGTTTCCGCGCAACATATCTACGATAGTTACGATTAGCTAATTCATACTGATGATGACTACCTTGTAGTCGAAATACGTATTTATAAAATAAAAATAATTGTTCTAGGAATTGGGAAAAAATTTTAAATTTAATTTCAAGAAACCTAGAATTCTCTTTGATTATTTTGATAATCTTTATACATTCCTTTCCCTATCACCTTAAAAAGAAAAAATAAGTAAAATTTAAAAAACAGCTAAATACGTTGAACAAAAAATTTCTTCAATTTTTAATATATAAAACTATGTTGAAATAGTTGAAAAGTGGACTTTTTTTAATAGTACCATGGTTTTAAAAATATCAATATAAAATTTAAAATTTGAATATAAATTTGTATTTGATAATATAAAATTTTAAGTACGATATCACATAAAGTTTTATCATCCATGAGGTTTTTTGGAATATTTCTTTTATTTTATCACGTAGAATCCCATTCAATACATTAGACTGCTTATAATAAAGCAGAAAAACTATGATTTTTTTTAAAATAACTAAAAACACGGCGCAAAATCCCTTTGAAATATTTGGACTAGAGTACTTCTTTAAACGATTCAAAACAAAAAGTGCGCTCACTGATTTTAATACACTCAAAGCCGGTTAGATTCCCGGTTGTATGTAAGTATGAGTAACTTATATATATAGCCATATTCAGCCGTAATGTCTATTTATTCCTGCGGGATCTAGTTAATAAATAAATAAGTACTATCCTAGATTCAAATGTACTATGTGCTACCATTATTTCTACGATATAAAAGAAATGTACTTTTATTAAATGATGGGTTGGAAATGACTAAGGTATTACGTTATACGAAGTTTATCATACACATTGGTGTAGAAAAATAAGTGGTCTAAATTCTAATCGAGATTTTTCTGTTCCAAACTCACAGGTTAAGAAACTTTATTTATTGGTTCAATGATACAGAGGTTTAAATCTTTGATGTTTATTATCCAAGTATGTATGATCGGCCAAAAATCTATTTTAGGATTTGGAAAGACAGGATGTAAACAAGTGATCAACGAGTAGATGAACGTCAAACACCGGGATCACTGGAAAAATATACCGCAGCAAAAACTTGGGAAAATACTGTGACGGAATGCATCCAAGAGGCTCTCTCTCTGATGCACCCTGAGCAGGATACAACTTTGGGAGGTTACACGATTCATCACAGGACATTATCACCCACGAAAGTATCTGTACATAATAGGACTCCACAATGCATCCATTATGTACAAAATCTGCGGCGAGGAGGAAGAAACATCGAGCCACCTCATCTTTAACTACGATTCTCTCGATTATAGCAGATACAAGAAATTCGGTTGCATTTCACCCCGAGTATATAAACCTTCAGCATCTCACCCCGAGTATATGAACCTTCAGGAAAATCTCATAAGCAATCTTATAACCATTGACAATATATGGAAGAAGCAAATCCAATCAGGCTGAAGTAGAAGGGACAGCACAAATCTGCCTTAAGGTTGAAGTACAATACTTTTTATATCCCAAGATTATTTGTCTATCTAGCCAAACGTAAACTCCAACTATCACAGTAAATATATATAATATATGTTCGTAGATGGATTCGTTTCATTATGGGTAGCGCTTTGGGAAGTCAAGGGAAGTCAAAAGCCACAACACTTAAATACCACAATAATCCATTTCCATACGATTTTAGTAAAGGGTTATTTTGATCAAAAAAATATTAATGCATTTTTTTTTTGTATTTTCAGGTACGTTCTAAAAATTTGGGATTAATATTTTTTGCGGACAACTAAAATTTGGTAAGAATTACATATTTGACATAATTTCACATTAAATATTGAGCCAGGTTTTAATATTCTATTCTGATTTTATATCTTGGATGTTTTATAAATTCAAATAATTTTTGTTTTGATTAATTGATCATTTTTCCTCATTCTATGCTGACTTACTTATTTTATATAAAACAATTTCTGATTTCAAAAATCGGGAAAAAAAGAATCGAGTCTAAGAAAACTGAGACTCTCTGTATATTTACTCTTTTATTAAATAATAAAGCCATAGTAGTACATGTGGTAATATTTGAAGTATCTTCTTATGAATTATCCAAGTACTTAAAATATATTCTGATCACTTTTAGTGCTTTGTATACATTTTCCATTTTAATCTACGCATTTTTACGACATTGGAAAACTTTCTTATTATATATACTATATATATATATATATATATATATATATATATATATATATATTTTTATATATATATATATATATATATATATATATATATATATATATATATATATATATATTTGTATAAATGACAGAATTAAAAATTAATTCATTACGAATACTAAATTTAAGTGGAATAGAACTTTTCTATACAAACATAAATAAATAAGTGAATAAATAAATAATAACCAACCTAAGAAAATGAGCTAACAAGGAAAAAATAATTTTTTAATGAAAGAAACATAATACCAACATAACTTTATGGAGAAATGCTTTTTTGTACAAATTATATATAATTCAATGTTCATGTTTTGGTGGCAATTCAAAAGCTTCTGCCAGTGAAGTAATGTATATTCAAAAGTCGAGCTATCATTTCAAAATTTTATAATTGATTTGTGCCCTATTTATTCGGTGTTCGAAAAAATGCTTCGGATAAAAGTTGTTTATTATAGTTATACTAACACCTTTTATTCGAAAAAGTTTTCCGAAATCTGAATAAATGAGGCAAAAATCATTTATAAATGTTTTAAATGATAGCTCGACTCTTGACGCTTTATGTAGCATGGCTCGTAAATCTGAACGTTAAACTCCATTACTCACGTTTTTAATTAGTTCACAAATTTGATGTTAAACTACTAAAATATTCTGATCCAATATTCATTGAACCACAACCAGAATCAAAACAAATAATATGTTTGGAGGAACCCCACCTTAAATAATAACACAATAAAATTAAATAGTTTTATGTTAGCACCAGTTTTATATTTAATACCCTGCTTGCATATATAGTGTTACTATATATAGTGTTTATTCAGGAAATAAAAGAAAAAATAAATACATAAAACACCATTGACTTAGATTACAAGTTTATTTACATCACACATGTTATAGTGTATAGTCTATTATTAGAGATCCGTACCAAAGTTCTTGTCCAATATAGATGATCGGAGTCAAACGAGTTTGGTTATAAACGAAAAGCTACAAATTAAGGATGTACGAGCACTATATATAGCCCATTTATAAAATTCTTCAAAGTCATATAGACTTTTATACATTCATAAAAGTCCACAATAAAGTTTATTATTTTTTGACGTAAGTTAAAATTAAAATTTAATTTAGACCCGTTATATCTGGCCTATAAAAAAGATATTAACGAAAAAATCTGAGATTTATAATTGATTTATATGCACTTCAACTACATGTAAACAAAATTAAACCTTAATCTTTTTGAAGCTTCAGTGCTCGTACATCCTTAAGTAGATTTGACGATCAAAACGATTATTTCATATTCTATGACATAGGCTATAAGTACAAGTTATCGTACGACAAGTGTGTGAGCCGTCTTGAGGTTTTCGTTCAAGGTCGTTGGGATCGTTTGAATGTTGATAAAAAGTCTATTTTGCAAAGTATAGCGATATCATTTCAAAATTTTATAATTGATTTGTGCCTTATTTATTTGGGTTTCGAAAAAATGCTTCGGATAAAAGTTGTTCAATATAACAACTTTTATTCAAAACATTTTTCAAAAAGCCAAATAAATAAGGCACAAATCAATTTAAAAATTTTGAAATGATAGCTCGGCTTTTGACGCCGTATTTATTGAGTTGTTGCGTAACTCGATAACGCCTTTTTATAATTATTCACTTTTAATGACACTTATAATTATTATTGAATGTATTTTGCAATCAAAAGAATTTGCGATAACAAAATTTATTTAATAAAAAACTCACTAGGCAATTTTTGCAAAATCAGCATAAATACATTCGTTGAAGAAATTATTATAGCGCGTGTAACACAAATATATTCTAACTAAGTTGATTTTCGCATATAAAAACAATTGTAAATCAACTCAAAAATAGATTTTAGATTTAGATTTAGAAATAAAGATTTAACATGTAGATTTAAATACAATCAGTCAAAATGTAAATTAAATTAGAATCGGATATTTTATATCCGATAAAATTGGTGTCAACGGTGGGAATGCAACAATGTATAATAACAATTTTTAGAGAGTGAGGTTCTATAGTATATTTATTGAGCAGTTTTATTTTATCCGATTTAATCAGATATGTTTGAATCGCTGGATCCACATATTACATCAGATTGATACACTCTTAACCTGTTATAGTATTTATTTTTTCAATATAAATAATAGAAAACATTTTCATACACATTTTTAATACATAACATTATTTTACATTTCTTGCTTCTTATAATGAAATATTTTTTTATTGTTATGTTATGAAAACAATTCCTGCTGCGATTTACTCTAGACTTACTAACACAGTACTATATATAGCTCGGAGGATAGCGGTGCATTTTCGTTGATCATTTCATACAGAATAATTTTTTAAGCCTGCATTCATATAATATACTAGACACAGGCTTTGCACTGAAATTGTGCCTAAACAATTACTTATATGAAATAATTTTTCAAAAATTTTTTCAAAATTAAACTTTCATTATATTAATAGTAATCTACAGAATCCCCAAAATATTCTCTACGTAATTTGAAATTGGGAAAACAACACTCAGCTGTACTACTAACTGTGGCCGCAAAACAGTTTTTAGGCTATTAAAAAAAACGTAATTCATTCTACTAACTACGCCGCAGCTCTCTGAACTACGCGGTATAGTTGAAATAATTATCCTAAGTTTGATGTATTAATCATCGTTTTATTTCATCTAGTTTTGCTATTCCTTGTACCGAATTACGAACGAAATCCGTATCACTGTGGGTTGCGACTTGAATTAGTCACTGATCCTTTATACTATCTCTGTCTATAGAGTTAAATTTCGGTATTAACTCTGAATAAATGATGTTCAGATACACTCACTATATATACTTACAATAAGATCATATCTTCCTACTTTGGTTTGATATCCATTGGAGTGTGCTAGTTGATGTTTAAACAATCTATAACAAAAATTAGGTATAAAATGACTAACAAAATATCAACACAATCCCCCGGAATAAATATAGCAACAAGCTAAACACATTATTATGTGGTTATTAAAAACGATATATTATTAATATTTTATACATCTGTTCGTTTATTCGAAATATTACAATCAAAACACTATTATAAATTCAGTTTTACCTCCTACGTTTCGTACGATGCTAGAAACATTTAACTCCTATAGATATCAAAAAGGCGGGACCAAATTTTTCTTTTTATAGAAAATCTTATCTTTCCTTATCGAAAAATAACCTGGTGCAGTGATGAGTTACACTCATTTTTTCTTCAATTTTAACTTTGTTTGGATAAATCATTCTAGAATTTGTCTTGGAATATATTTGGAAATCTGTTAACAATCAAAAACGAAAAGACATAACAAGCTGAATGGGCATAATTTAACTATGCACTCCCCGCCACGGAAAAAAATATCCATTTTTGAAACCGTTAAGGATAGCAGTTTAAGGTCCACAGACGAAAAAGATAACTCAATTAGGAAATGACCGAATTAGGCCATTTAATGATCACCTATTCCAAACATTTATGTCTGCGATCAACATTTTCAAGCGTTACAAAGTCGGGACTTAACATAATATATCCTGGTATATTTATATTACATATACCGGGTATAATTACCGATTTTGTTGGCAGTAGACCTTTAACAATTTTTTTTATGGGAAATTGACTGTTATCTGGACATATCACTATGAAAAAATGTCTTGATATATAAAAATTTCTGCCTATTTGATTGAAATCCCTTTTATATTTGATTTCACTCCTTCGAATATCAGCGCAACTATTTTTTGTTGTTGTTTATAATTAAACTTCTAGAAAATTATCATTTACAATCGAGGTAGATTTAAACTCGAATAAAAAATACATTGAGTATAAACGTTAATTGGTATATATTGGTCAGTTTTAATTGATTTTATATAATTAACAACTGAATATTATTTAAATTTAGGTTAATATATTAACAATCGAAGTATCTATAATATTCGATACAATATATCGTTTATCTTTCGATTCGAATGGAGATGAGATTTCACAAGTTTGGATTATTACTGTCTTATTTCATGCAAATAATTAATAATCACTGTCAAATCAAATAATAATAATCTACATTTGGACATTATACATTATATCATCGGGTGATTCATTCTGCTTTATACTGTCGTTCATAAAACTAAAATGGGCAAGCTTGTGACTGAATTCTAATCGGTGCTTTTTAAGGTCAACAATTCTTTATTTATGAAACCCATCACATACAAAATTTTTCCAGTATCATGGAATCTACCGCATAATCTCAGTAAGGGCATCCATTCTTCTATATATACTTTGTTTAGCCCTTTTTTATATCAGCTTTTCACTCTTTTTTAACAAAAACTAATCGATCGTAATTAAAATGACATTTATTTTCATTAACAAATAAAAGAAAGAAAAGAATAATCTGTAATAATGTTTTTATATACCTAACAAACACAAATAAATGATCCTGTAAGATTTTCGAATTACTCGGAACATATTATAGAGATGATCTAGTTACATTTATATTATTATGTTGGTTAATAGGCTGGGTGTGTAACTAAACACAATGTTGTCTCATCGCTTTACTGAACTGCACATATGTTTACCGATTAGTGTTACATCATGTTAGACAATGTTTATTGTAATATAAGTAACAAATAATATTCTATCTATGATCAAATCACGAGAGTTCCTAAAATATTCAAGGAGGAACAAAAAAGTTTTTCATACAGTTCTTACGCCTCTCTGATCTTACCTCGTTTGAAATAAGGTTACACATTACAAAAAGTGGGCAAATTGAAAGTAAACGTAATGCGTTCAACTATGCGACAGGTATACGGCATACGCCATACCGAAGGAATCCGTTCTCCGAACTATGTGACGTATTTACTATAATTCTATTCATCGTCTATATCATTGATTCTCAACCACTGTGTCGCGGCGGCCAGTGTGCCGTCAAATTTTAGAAATGTATATAGTAAAGTATTAACCAACATAAAAACGAAGAAAAGATCGAGATGAGAATAGCATTGTTATTTTTACTACCAAATATAAATGAAATTATCAAAAAACATCAAGCTCAAATTTCTCATTAAAAGTATTCTTATTATTAATTTGTATTTAATCCCTTAATAAAAACATACTGTTGTTTTTGTAGTACATATTATTTTATTTTACATTCAAAATTATTATCATAAACTATTTTACACAGTGTACTATAGGTAAGTAAACAACTTTTAAACTTATCTATTTCTTTGTGTGCCGTCAAATTATGAAATCGTTAAAAGTGTGCCGCGACAAAAAAAAAGGATGAAAATCACTGATTTACACATTTGACATAAATTTTTAAATTTCTTGATTGAAAGTGATCAAAGTGATCATTTAATTGTCGCTTTTTATTTTCTTCATCCCTTGTACCAAATTACAAACGAATCACTTTGTGTTGTGACTTGAATTAATCACTGATCTCTATACAATCTCAGTTTACAAAATAGAGTTTCAGTACACACTCTGACTACATGGTGTTTGCATACATTCACTAATTTAATTTCGATCATAACTATCTGTTATGATGGTTTGATAACATTATATACGCATCACAATGGATCATGTCACTGGTAAGAGTTTAAGTTTAAGTTTTTGGTATTATTCTATACCGAATACTAATAGTTTCATGATGTTTTGAAACTATTAATTAATAATTTTAGTGTAAACACACAATTTAAAAAAAATTTATTTTAATTAAATATTGATAAGAAAAAATTAACTGGTCAGCCAGGAATCGAACCTTGGCGCTCTGGATATCTAGTCCAGCGTGCTTACCGCTACATTCATAGGTTCGATTCCTGATTTACGAGTTTTTTCTTATCAATATTTAATTACAACAGAAGTAATACTGACAATGATATGAAAAAGGTTGGCTCTTACGTCAGAGTCGTCTTTGGTGTAGCGGTAAGCACGCTGGACTAGATATCCAGAGGGCCGAGTTTCGATTCCTGGTTGACGAGTAAATTTTTTCTAATCAATTAGTAAAATTCAATGACATTTGACTGTAATTCGATGATTTTTCGATTTTTTCTAAGATATGTTACCTTAAATTGTTTTCTTCCTTGATTAGAGGGAAATTCACTACATAAGGTAAATAAAAAATCAGAATTATAAACAATATCAAGTGTATATGAGCCCTTCAATACTTCACACACACTCTGTTCTCGACATAGAAACGACAAAGATTTAACTATATAGATCTGATTAGACAATATCACTCTAGTATTGGTACTATAAAACAGTTTTTATTACAAAGCTCTTACGATAACGATTACGATGATCGTCTTAGTAGTTCTCATTGAGAATAAAAATGACACATTCTTGTATTTAATCTAATTTTATATGGATCATAACTCGAACAATGTTCGTTCGCAATAAAAACAGAATACAGCTGTACAGATGTCGTATGGCCCTTGAGAATTGCACAAAATCAGTCATTCGAGCAGTACGTTTTCATACAACGTACTAATTTGATGATTTATTCAGGGCTGTATCTAATGGACAGCTAACCGCTTGTCTAATAGTGGAGGAAGTCATTTGTTACTTTGGGGCTTGAACATCGCATTCACTTAGACAGTACAGACATTTTTGACACACTTACCTCCTCTTCAGGATTACCGCATATTCATTACTGGGCATTATCCCCTGCGAAAGCATATGCACACAATGGAACTCCATAACGGGCCCCTTGTCTGCTGTTTCCTTCACGAACTCCAGATGAATATCGGCATAGTTCCTATCATAGTCGGTTGTAGCCGCATTTCCTACCAATTCCTAGTCTATACACAAAAATTCTTTCCACTCCACTCACATCCTCACATCCTTAGACATCACAATGGACCTTATAGTCGAAGTGCAGCCCGTCCAGGGTAGCCACTACAATCTATCTATCTATCTATCTAAGATACTGAGAGATCGTATGCATTCCACTACCATGACATCTCAGGTAGCTCAGAGGAACAGCGTCTAAAATGTAAGAGAGCGTGTGTTTGATTCCCATCCTAGCTGTATATGCTTTTCCATACCAAGAATTTGATGTCGAAGAATATCCAGAATACTTATCACACCAATTAATACAATTCTATTTTACAATATTATCTTGTCTAGACAAACTATTTAGTGAAATATTAAAAATATTTTTTGGACAATAGCAGCACAAAGCTAATTTGAATTTTTTCTTGAAACTAATTTTAATGGTTTAATTATAATATTGCTATTATATAGTGTAATTTGATTAAAATAGCTCTCTTGAGTTTAAAGTTGAATAAACTATAAAAGAATTACATGCAATTAACATTTGTCATTTACCAAACTCTGCACCCTAACTAAGACCAAGAATTCTCACCCTCAAAAGAAAAAAATCGAATTAACCCATCTCTAATGTGTCATTTAAAATGAATATTTATAAGTAGAAAAATTCTTTCAAGGGTATCAATTCTTATTATACAGTGAGATATATACTTTTTCGAAATAAAATCGAACCTATTTCAAAAATATGAAGTAAAAAAATCGTCATGTAGGAGCTACATAGATAAAGCCAATTTTCTACTTCGAAAAAATGCTTAGAATAAAAGTTGTTTATTATAAAAATACTAACAGTATTCGGCATAAATCAGCTGTAGTAAAATTTGGAAAAAAAGACTTTTGCTATCCATTGTATGACACTCTCGTTCGAAAAAAATGAACAGATCTGAAATGTTAATTTTCTTACATTTCATAAAACTCCTCACTTTTGTAACTCTCTGTATATTATTTATTTATAAACAAAGATAAGTAGTATATTGTTTAAATGTGAAAAGAAATGGAAGTTTTATATTTTTTATTTATGTAAACAATTGATGTAAACAAAAACATTTACTACAAGAATAGTCAAAATTGTGAGAGATTGTTCGGTTCAGGTCCGGTCATTTTTTTTTTAACGGGAGTGTACAAGTCAGGATATTTTTCAAGCAGTCCTATAATTTGCTGTTTATCTTTTCTTAAACAGTGCACATGTTGTGTCACATCCATCGACATGGCCTCCATGAGCATCTAGTTAAAATCCCTTTATCTGCACGATATCTCAAAAACGGTTAGTATAGAGAATTTTATGCTCTACAGGTTTTATAATCACATTAATCCTTGATTTGACTCATATAACAAACAAGATATGTATGCGAACTTTTGCGATCTTTTTCCTTGAATATCTTAAGACCCTTGATTCTATGAGATAAAGCCAGAATTTAGAATGTGAAATGAATGGGGTCTATGCAAATTTTCAGCCTATTATCTTTTGTTCCAAAGTTTAATACTTATTTGGTTTGGTTATTAAGCGCCTTTCTACGACAAAAAATGAGTCGTCATGTTAATAAATGTCATGATCGTCACTTAATAATCTTTTTGCAATGTTCAAGTTCAACCGATAATACTTTTCTGGAGATGAACACAAAATCACAGGTCTATGGTAAACTAAGCATTTCGGGACATAGTAGGTACATTTTGCTTGGATATTTAGAATCCAAGTTTCTATAGATAAATTTTTTATTTGAGATCAACCAATCTCTGTGTACAGACTTGTAGTCCTAAGAATTAAGTGGAAATTTTGTGATTACACCAGATATTTTGAAGTAGGTTAAAAATAAAGAACTAGAAAATATATTTAGCAACAAAATTTCTAGCATAATTCGAATCGACAAACATAGATTGTATGTTTTATATTTAAGCTAACCTTAGGGGTTGAGAAAATGTATAGAATATTTAAATGTATGTAAGGCGATAATGACATCAGCTATGGGGTAGTCTGATGTTATTGGTAGTGGTAGGTATCTCTAGAGACGTATTAAGCTCAAGCTCAAGCATGTTACTTTCTGTAGTAGTTGAGTCTATGTAAAATACTATTATTGTATGTGTACACATATACATACATTGTGTATTATAAACTACAATATAGCGGCACATTTCATGTGTATCAAACATAACCACCAACCAACCTCCTCTGCTTGTATTTCGAATGTACAGTAGTTGTCAAACAATATGATTTTGAATTATTGAATATTGGTGTTGTCAATCAGTTATTCGTGTGTAACCTCTATTAAAGTGTAAACAAATATGTGTATATTGCATGTCAAGTTTTGAAAGGTTTTCTTTTTTCCAATTGTAAAGTATGATCGATTGCTAAACTTGACGGGAATTATTTTAGCAGTCATTTCAAAACGAGAAAATTCTGATTAAAAAGGTTACAGGCAAAATTGATTTGAAAAAAAAGTTTTATACAGTCATTACAGTTTAAGGTGCTCGATTATTGTTTGATGGACTATTTCGTGTGCCAAATGGAATAAAATTTGAAATGTGATCTGCTTTTTGTACTTTTGTACTTAACTGGCGCTTATAGGGAAGGAGACAGAAAATATCTCTTCTGAGTTTTTAAAACGGAAAAATGTGTGATAAGTAAAGTTGCAGAAAATACATAATAAAATTTCAAATTCGCCCCAATACCTAGATCAGTTTTTGTATTATAAATATGTATTTCGACAACAAAATAGTCATCATCAGTATGAATTAGCTAGTCGAAATTTACTCTTTGACAATTAGAAATTGATAGAAAATCGAAATCAATAGACAAAAATTAAATAAAATAAAAATTAAACAAAATACATTAAAATATAATAAATTTTATTGAAATTATTCTTATTTAAATTGCCTTCATTCAATTTACTCTTTTTTACATCACTCTTATTAAAATTACTCTTATATTGTCTCAGGATATGTTATTCATTGCTAATTTGGTGAGTCTCTTATATTGTCTTGACTTGAAAAAGTTTTCTATCGTCTCGTCTCGTCTCGTTTTTACAGTACCTTGAAAGAATACAAAAATATAAAAAAAATACATTTTATTTTATACTCATAAAGTGCATATTTTTCTTTAATTTATTTAATTTTTTATATTTTAATTGAAACAATAAGGACTATAGAAAAAATTAAATTACTGCACACAAAATGATTTGCTATTTTTTAGGACATTTTTACTGCTAAAATCTATACATATTGCAAAAGAATACTATTGTCTCTTGAATATTTATTAAAAATCAGGGTTCTAATTTTCGTCTTGTCTACTGCTCACTTATTCTCATCTCGTTTCGTTTTTATCATGTCTCGCGGCATCACTAGTCTATATAGGTACGGATGCAAAAGTGTTGTGACAAAATATTTAACAAAAATAATGACTGAATCTTTCATTTTTTTATCGGATTTTAATTAGTTTATTTTAATAATGCACTAATAACTTTCACCAAACATATGTAGCGATGGTATTTGTTTCGTATCTAGGATAATTGCCAGCAATCTGTACCATGTACAATATAATATCAATTATATGTACCCTAGCATGTATACAAGTTGTATAAGATATTCGTCGAAGATGTTACACTACTTGAGACAGTGCCAACAGATCATCTAGCACCAACCATGGTCCTCATTCTTAATTTAATGCTATACATGTACTCGAAAGTATATACGTATATAATATACATATATATATATATATATATATATATATATATATATATATATATATATATATATATATATATATGTATATTATATATATATATATATATATATATATATATATGTATATATATATGTATATATATGTATATATATATGTATATATAGATATATATATATATATATATATATATATATATATATATATATATATATTATATATATATATTTACAGATAATTTCAGGAATCAAATTTTCAATCTAAAATCGTTATTATTATCTCTGTAAATATTAGAGAAACAGAAAAAATGATAAAGAACTTAATGATAGTAAAACTAATTTTCTACAACTTTACTTCTTATGTGTTTTTCGATTTTTTTCAATATTAAGAGAGATTTATAATTGCAGATATTTCTTTATGTTTTTAATTTATCGCATATTTTATTCGCTATAACTATTTTACACAAATGTTTTATATACGCAATCGATAGATTTTACAAGAGCTGTCGATTGAAACTAAATCGAACGTTCTAGCTTTACCGAGTCAAAAGTTATACTAAACAAAAATTATGTGACGCAGCAAAACGACATCAAACTGGCGGCACTGGCACCGATTCACTCTTTCGTATGGTGTTTTACGGATATCACTAGATTCTGCTTGAGACCCTCTTTCCAACCGGATATGGTGTCTTCACTTTGACTTGGCTATTTGACGTGTTAAGGGCCGCAAAAATTTTCCCGCAAAAATTTTGTAACGCCCTTATAACCAAGTAACATAATATTTTCTCCCGTCAAGGACTGATAAATTGCGTTTAATTTTTGAAATACATTTGTTGTATGCACTGCCACCTATTGGAAACATTTTTTAAGTACTCATGTTGTGTATAATGCCATCTATAGGCAAATTTTTAAAACGAATTTGTTGTACGCGGCTGGGGGACTTTGTTTTATACTATGTATGGATATTGATAGATCTTAACAAGAGCTGTCGATTGAAACTAGAAAGCCCTAGCTTCTTTGAATCAAAAGTTATACCCAACTGAAATTATGTGACGCAGCAAAACGACCTAAAAATGGCGGCACTTCCCCCTCCACTGCGCCTGATCCGTCTCAGTTCTAACTCAGCGTAACAAATTTTTTGAACCTTTAGCTATCTTGTGGTGTAATTATATTTTTGATGTAGCTGATAGTTTTGTAGCTGCAACACCCAACTGTCCCCCGATTTTGTTATCATCAGTTTTTTTGAATTACCCTCCTATATATCAAATTTATAAACGTATGTACGTCAAAAGAATAATTGTACAACCATTGATAGTTTTTTTTAAACGGATTTCAATTAGTATTTTAATGATGTACTAATAACGTAGGTCAACCATCACACAAGTCCCCAATAAATGTATATATATTTGTACATGTATTATTTTAAAGTATATTTTCGGTTTATAGCCGAATACAGTGATCGATATGTGACATACAACATGAACTAGATACAAAATATAGTTTTGAAAATAAAATAAAAAATGGAGAAAATATTTAAACACAAATGCAAATATTTGTTTTGGGACCAGAGTATTTCCTGATCAAAGTTGTTTTTACTAAAGATTATTCGTGAATATTGTATATACAGACAGAATACCAGCAAACATATGGATTGATTTACATACATATACACACACATATACATAAAATGTGTATAAACATATTCGATTGAATGTAGTTGTGAAATTTCAATATAGTATGATGTACTACGAATGGGTAGTTGTGTTGTCTGTTAAGGGCTCTATAGACGATCAATTTTAATGTAAATATTAGCAATCCATTATATATGACACTGTTTGATACTCACTCAATAGAGATAGCCTTGCAAGCGTTTGAATCGTATAATCGAAAATTAATTCAGATTGATAAAAATTTTATTGAACCAAATTGATGAGCAAGATTGATTTATAGTTTGTTCGCTTATGGAAAAATGCTAGCTACCAGGGAGACAGTTAATAGCTAATGTTGACGGGTTTACTAATATCGATGTAGGCAGTTGTTTGATATTTTAATTTTATAAAACAAGATCGATAGAGCTTTTTGACTACGAACGCAATTTTCAGCAGTTCTGTCCGTCGCTAGTTAATGAGAACCAAAGCCTGTTCGCATCACCAATAGTTTGTTAAAATAAACGGGAAATATGTTGTGTGTGTGTGTAAGATTGTCTAAATTGTTAGGAGAAAACTGTAGGAGATAGAGATATAATGATGAGTGAAGACTATAGGTAAACTATACTTAGTACTCTCGAAAAGCTATCAGAAGAGTTCGAATATGTTCTAAAATTATATCCATTTTCTAGATTTCTGTTATAGTTTCCATAGAAATACCCGCATTTACAAAATTTTGGAAATACATTATTTCACAATACATTTAATAAAATGAAAAGATTGGCTTAAATTTCCTATGAACTCTTTATGATGCCCAGGAACGTCGGCTTTTTCAGCTAGTGTATATATAATAAAGTGTATACTACTGACACTGATCATTTAGGGATTTATTAAAATACGTTTAAATTTACAGCTTATATTATTGGCAATAATATTGATAGTCAAGGAGCTACTTTAGTTTTGTGTTAGCGTGAAATATCGGACTACGGATTTCATATAATCTCTATTTATAGTATTTTACCATTAATATGAAATCAAATGTTAGATATATTAAAAACACGAATTTCTATTTGACTGGAGTTCAGAAAAACGCCCTTTACATACTTTAGAGATATTGGCCGAGCTAGAATAGTGAAAATTTCTTTGTTCGTAACACTATAGTTTCGGAAATACAGTGCCTTCTTCAGGAAGGAATTTAATAAATTGAATGTAGACGTTTAGAAATGAATTTTCGATAAATAGACAGAAGTATACGATAATATGTTTTGGCAAACATTGGTTCTAAAGTGGACAAACCCTTGAAAATATCATCTAGCCTTGGTACGGTTTTCGGTTTTGTCGATTTAAAATGACTCGAACTTATTCATTTTACTTGATATATACTATAAAACATTCGTGGTATATATATTATTATTATTATTATAATATAGTCGAAGTTCAATAATGGTAGTAAACATTTACAGTTTGATCAAGTTCTCATATATATTATCTATATATGAACTTTGTTATAATAACAAACTGATTTACAAATAATTATTTAACGATGACAGTAGATTTTATACTGTATATGGTATAGTTAAAATGCATCAGGTATATACAGACTGTTTTCAAAAGCATTTCTAATAGAGACTCAATAAACATTATATTATCGAATGATAATTAGTGAGAACTCTAGGTTTTTGAAATAAAATTTCAAATTCGCCCCCTTTACCTGGATCAGTTTTTTGTATTATAAATACGTATTTCGACTAGAATGTAGTCGTCATCAGTATAAATTAGCTAGTCGTACTTTACTTTTTGACAATTAGAAATAGATAGAAAGTCGAGATCAATAGACAAAAATAAAAATAAATAGAAAATTAATTAGATTAAAATATAGTGGATTTAAAATATAATAAATTTTAAATTATATTTAAATTACTCTTGTTAAAATTTCCTCCATTCACATTTATTCCTGTTAATTTTACTCGTTACTAATATGTTACTTGTTACTAATTTGGTGACAATTTCACATGACGGAACGGTATATCAATATCTCGATAATGATACTGTTTGAATGAATGTAAACAAACATATATATGTATACAACATATGACTAACTAAATTTGTAACGTCACTAAATATATCGTGTAGGTGCTTCAGAATTTAATAATTTTTAAGTAATTAATTAATGGTCATGTCCCTAACTTTTGGTGAATATCGTGTATGAGTAATTACTATCAAACAATTAAAATTAAACATGGACAAATTTTGTTCAAATGTTTATCATTAACATTTTTAAAGTTATTCTGTTATATTTTAAGCATCCTGTACTCAGTCTATTCATCAAGCAAAAAACACAAAAAAATACAAACAACTGAATTTGTGAACATGTTTCTGAGATATCTAACACTAACTAAAAAAAAATTTGCATGTTATTTAATTGTATTTTTCTTATGTACACAAATATATATATATAAATAAATATATATATATATATGTATATATATATATATATATATACATATATATATATATATATATATATACATATATATATATATATATATATATACATATATATATATATATATATATATATATATATATATATTTGTGTACATAAGAAAAATACAATTAAATAACATGCAAACGAATTTTTTTTTAGTTAGTGTTAGATATCTCAGAAACATGTTCACAAATTCAGTTGTTTGTATTTTTTTGTGTTTTTTGCTTGATGAATAGACTGAGTACAGGATGCTTAAAATATAACAGAATAACTTTAAAAATGTAAATGTTATATATATATATATATATATATATTTAGAAGGATTATGAACATACTTATATACACAGGTTGATTTAGAAAATTTACTCATTCTTTTTTCTAGAGTATATTAACTCTTTGTGCATTAATCATCAATCTGACTCGTGGAAACTTATTTTTACTTTGTGAAAAAGTCTTAAAACTTAAACAAAGTAAAGTCTTGTTGCATTACATGTTCTTGCGTGTACTTCGAAAAGTATCCTTCGTGCTTTGAAAATCATGAGTGCTTCGAAAAGTGTCACACACTGAACGACTATTAGAATTATTAGAATTAGAATTGTTAAAATTATCTATTTTGCTGTTTTCTTTTAAATAATTATTCCAGGCACATAATTTCTTCCATTAAGTAATCATTTCAGATATATAATTTATTTAAACAATTAAAACTACAAGGGGTTAAGTTTAGTTCCACATTGTAACGGTAGAGACTAAATCAAGTTCGTTAATGGCCAAAATCGGACAATGCATCCCAGTCCGATTCAAAGGATATCACCCATCATGGAAACTTAAAGACAAAAATTTTATTTTTTTTTGAAATACAATAGTTTTGTTTCAAACATTTTTTTTCACTAACTTAATATATACCGGGTATTTACGAAACTATCCCAGTTAGTTGTTAATAGGGAGTATGCATGAAAATTTTTTTTCACTTTAATTGAAGCATGTTTACGTGATAAATATGAAGGTAAAATTACTTTTTAAATAACTTTAAAAATAAGCGAGAGATGAATGATTGAAATTCCCGATTAGACAAAGAGGGTGATAGCCCTCTTAATATGTTATGTGACGTCATATTACACTTTCACCATTTAAAATACACGTAAAACTCCGTTTTTAGTATTTTTGCAAGAAAGAGACAAATAATAATCTTTAAAAGCTTATAGGTTCCTTGATATTTGTCGGATTTTAATTTCGTTTTTAAATATTATTACAGTATTAACAGTATTTTCATATTCTGAAAATAAATGTGAAAAAAAATGTTCATGCATATTCCCTATTGTTTATTATATGGCATTAGTACATAGTAATATTTATTATGTTTAGCTTACATTGACAATGTAGCTAAAGAATACAGGCTGTTTAAAAAGTTCGGATATAGCAAATAAAAATGAGTTTTTTCTAATACACATCATAGTTTCAAACGACCCTTGAATGTAATTTAAACACCACATTTTTTTTTCAATTAAAGATGTTTTTTAGACTAACAAAAAGTGATTTCGAGTACACAAAATCGATCGATATATATTTGAACTCTAAATCGTAAGAGATAAGAGAAACTGTTTGTTCTGTCTTGATAAAAAAAACTTTATTTTTGTGTGTATACAAGTATCATAAATTACCAACATATACACACACACACACATAATAGACTCAACATATTTCAAGTATTTACATAACTAACTCAATTAGTTGTTATATTCGCTTGTTTTAACCGCAAAATAATAAATCATCCATTACCTAATGAGAAAGAAACGATTTTCATGCTACTGTACTTTATATAATGGTAGAAAATATAGAATGAAAATCCATGTATGTTTGTTTGTTTGTATTTCTATTGTTTTTTGTATGTATATATGTAGAGAGTGTTCCACATCTGTGTTTCCGAACTTTATTTAGTAATGAAATGAGTCTTAATCAAAACGGAAAGTTGATGTGTGTATTTGAAATTTAAAATAAAATATCTTGATTCGATAGTATTTCTCGAAATATGAAAGAAAAAAAATTTTGATGTGATAATTCTTGAAGCGTGATAGGAAAAAATTTATGCAAGTCCAATTTTAAAATACCGTTAGAAGAAAACGACAGGTTTAGAAACAGATTTTATAGTTTTATACATATTTATATATATATATATATATATATATATATATATATATATATATATATATATATATATATATATATATATATATATATCGATAATGTTGCTATCTTGATTGATTGATTGATTGATCTTGAAGTCTAATATCACAGTAATAAAATTTTCAAAAAGTGTATTCTACGCAGAGAGAGAGAGACAATTATATTTGTTCGAGCAACTAACAAAGACACTATATCATATTAAATAATTAATTAATCTTAATAGCCAGCAGGACTACGGTAGCTGACATTGCACTCATACATTTATAATATTGTTGTCTGCCTTTCAAACATTATTTCATTCAATTAACAGAGGAGGGAAGATTTTTCTAATGCCGGATCATAGACCATATAAAGAATTAATATTTGGAAAACTTTTAAATATTCTACTTTAATCAAATATCTTTCTACAATCATTATGTCGTTTATTCAACTGACGTAAATTCAGCTTTTTTTCTCTTTTTTTTTTTAATATACCCTTAACATATGAAACATAATTTTGCAACACTGTGTACTATTATATGTTTGTTAGTTGTTTAGTTAGTTCGTTTTGTTGTTATATGATGATGCATTCCGTGAGATAGAACACTTGATGTTATAATATGTGGTATATATTTATACACTGCTGTGTGACGCATTGTCACGTGTACCCAAGTCCTGTGGGAACAACTTTCCGAAACAACAAACACACCCTTAATGTATGCTACATATGTATGTTATTTAAATAAATATAATATGTGTGGTGTATTATAAATTTTTTTCTGTTTATATAAATTTTAAGTTGGAAGAAAAAATTTGCCGTATTACAATACGAAAAATATAGTAGTACATAGTTCAGTCTACACAGTCTACAATGAGCCTGTGAAATAGCTTTCAAGGACGTGTTCATCTATGCTGGTTCACGATCAATCATAGATTCTATATGAATGACCCATCTGATAATTTTGACGGTATCATGAAGTTTTGTTGTAACTGATTCGTCACCGCCAAACGAAAGTTAGAAATATGAAATACGGAAAATACGTTCCTTTGTCAGCTTAGAGGGGTACAGAACGAGCTTTTAGGTAATCGAAATAGGCGATTTATTTTTCATCTAAATTTTGACAGTTCGGAACGTCAATTTTTTGTATTTAAAATGTATTGACAAATAATTTATTTTCAAAATTTTGTTAATTCAGGTATTTCTATAGACACTGTCAACTATATTATACTATAGATCGTTACATATCGTGAAATCTATACACATAAAAATCGGGACTAAACTTCTATCTATATATAAGTTAGAGACGCGAAAATTGGTAGATTAGATACTAATAATAATAAACAAAGAAATACTTCAGTGTTTTTCCGAAATCTACCCCTATGGGAGGGAAATCTACGGTATTAGTTTGTTTGAGGTCTCTTTTTTATTTACAGTTAGAGTAATAATGGGTATTTATAAATAAACAAATAAATACGTTCAATAATATTATTAAAAAATCAGTCCTTGACGGGGATAAATATTATGTTACTCAGTTTTCGTGGACGAAGCCGCAACGGGTTCTTCAAGAATAACATAAAAAATAAAGTTGGTATAAGATGATATACATTCTTAAACGTAATTAAACATATTATTCATGTTATTCGAATGCAGATTATTTGAAATATGGCCACACCTTACTGAGTGCTCATTGGCTTAACTTAAAATCCTAGTCCCACTTTTTCTGCAAAACTTTTTAACATCAAAGTATGCATTGCTGATGAACATGTCGTGAGTTATTTGCACTGACTGGGAACGTGAGAATGTTAGTGAGAGGGTTACTGATAAAATTTTTGCTATCGTCAAACAAACAAGTTACTCTCTTACGCGCTTCGTTAGTCACTATAATCGAAAATTTTCGCGAGAGAAAATTTGGGCGTCTCGTCGAAAGGAAGCTAGTGACAAGAATTTAGCCTGTAACTAATCATTAAAAAAAACCGTACTGTACTGTGGACTAGAACCATTTTATGTTAAATTCAGTTCATTCTACTGCAGTTGATTTTAAAATTTTTTTTGTATTTAATCCGTTCTTTTTTTTTTCGATTTAGGCATGATTTTTTTTTTGTGTGTACGCTATTGTCTGTTTTTAAATATTGATAAACCACCACTAGTTTCAGTTTGATGATAGTTTTTGATAGTATTAATTGTTTATGTTTTTGTTCATAACATTGATTATTTTTTTTAAACAATTTTTTTTTACATACAAAAAAAAAATCGCCATAAATACTCTATGGGGACAGAATATTCCATTCATTCATATTTGCGACTACATAGCAGATATCATAAACATTGGTTTTACTCTGATGGAAAATATTACACAAATATTTTATATAAAAATCTATAACAAAACAGTATTTTTCTCTATGTTGTATTATGGGATAAAAAGTCGTGTCCATTTTTCCAAAATTGTATAGTCATTTTGTGTGTTATTTATTTGGATTTTGGGAAAATGTTTCGAATACATGTTGTTGTTTATAAATATATTAACAACTTTTCCTAAACAAATTTTCCCAATTACTTAATGAATAACGCACAATATACAATTTTGACAAACCAGGCACGACTTTTGTGGCCAAAGTACCTCTATTTCGAAGTTAAAAAAAAAACCAACGAACTATAATCAATCGACCATTTTTTAAAATAATATTGTAAATACATTTCAGTCGTAATAGTTCGTAATTGCTCTCCTGCGTGCCAACCGAAGATGACCTAACAAGGAGCCCTTCTGTGAACTTTACGACCATATCTACAGAAAAGAGCTCAGGACGAAGCCTGAAAGTAGACCACTGCTACTGACTGGATTTCCTCGCGGGGCATTGTAAACCCAAGGATCATCTGTGATTTATTTATTCGGTTTTCGAAAAAATGCTTTGGATAAAAGTTGTACAACTATACTAACAACTTTTATTTGAAACATAAAATTTTTAATTATTTTCTCGCCTTCTGACGCTGTATGTACACTCCTGTTCAATCAAATTGAACCAACCTGAAATGTTAATTTTCTTACATTTCATTCCTTGCTTTTGTAACTCTCTGTATATTATTTATTTATAAACGAAGACAAGTAGTATATTTTTTAAATGTGAAAAAAGAAATGGAAGTTTTATATTTTTATTTATGTAAACAAGTCAGTGATAGAGTAAGAATATGTAATGTAAATACATGTTAAGTGTTATATCTCCTTTTTACGTATAAAAATAAAATAAAATGTTGTATCTGTCAAAAACATTTTCTACAAGAACAATCAAAATTGTGAGAGACTGATTCAGTTCAGGTCGGTTCAATTTTATTGAACGGGAGTGTACATTGTAAAAGTCCCTAAAAGCAATTTTATATTTAAAGTGGCTTATATTTAAAGTGGCCTATTTTATAGTAAGTTCAAAGTATCATATTATTTGTGTTTACACCAATGTAAATTTCTATTATGGTTAATAAGACACAAGTATAAAAGGATAAGCGTATACTATATAGTCTAGCACGTTAGTGAATTTATAATTAATATTAATATGAAATAAGTGAAAATAACAACTAACTGAGTTAATTGCTGAAATAGCCGGTATATACTGAATATATGAAATAAAAATTTATAACAAAAGTTATTAATTTTTGTTCTATCTATCACGGTTTCAAAGATTGTCAGTTTTGCCCATTTTAACCGTAATACTGCCAATGATATTTACAAATCAACATCAAACTAATCATCTGTGGTGTAATGGTAAGCGGAGATAGAGATTTTACTCCTATAGTTTCCGTATTTGTTATCGATTTTCATAGTTTTGTCAAAAGTCGTTCGGTTTTGTACACGTTTTTAGATTTATTTTCCAGGATTAGTTGTATACCCTATTGGTTTTGTTAAATTTCTGTATACTATAATTTTTTCAACAAGTATCATCATTTATTTATACAAAGTAATGTAAGGTAAGTATACAAAGCTATTATATATTTGTACAAAACATTGTAATACTTTACAAAAATAAATAAATAATAATACGATTCAAATAATTATTATTTGTTTGCCGTTATTATATTTGTTCACTTTTTTTTTCCCTCTAAATATGTTCTAGTATTTTTTATTTGTTAGATATAATTACTTATAGTTTTATAATCCACTGTGTATTTAGGTTAAATTCATTCTCATACATGTTGTGGCATAATGTTCTCATTAAGCGAAAATCAACATAAATATTATGTATATAATATGTGGATGAATACCATGCAATCTGTTTATTTATGTTTCGTCTAGAGCATTTATGAATGAACGAAGTTTCAAATTGAATAGTGCAATTTCATTATTTCCTGATATTGTCAGACGTTGAAGAGAAAAGTTTATGTCGTAGGTACTGTTTATGAGACAAGTTTCAAGACGAAAAAAAAACAAAAAACAAGTATTAAGAGTGCCTTTTGTGTGCTGGATTTCAATCAAAATATGGAATTTTTATCTTCCAATGCATATAATATCAATACCATTCTTTAATATCAAATGCTTGATATGAACGATCATACACATCTAGGGAAAGGGATCGAATCCACGACCTCTGGCCATCTGATGTTATGGTAGGGCAATGAAAATGATCTTTCACCATCTTTTGATGTCGTTGTGTTATTAATTTTTGTTTATTCACTATTTAAATATTTATTTACTGTTTTTTTTATGGTGTAAACTAGCGTCTATTTATAACCATTTTGAGTAGGGTTACTTTTCGGTTATATTATATCAACGTGTATTTGTGCACACATAGACCCATTGGACCATTACAAATGGCCGAGCGGTCTTAGGCGTTATGTCTGCGCAGTGTGCCTACTTGGAAACGGGGAGGTTATGGGTTCGAATCCTGACATCGGCAGTTTGTCAATTATAAAGAAAAAAATAAGGGGGCGGTTAATTGACTAAACTGTCGGCGTATGGTAAAGAACGACGTAAGCGGCTATGCTTGAGAAGGTTTTCTGCAGTTTCCTTCACGAACTCCAGATGAATATCGGCATAGTTCCTATCATAGTCGGCTGCAGCCGCATATCCTACCAATTCTTAGTCTACACATAAATTCCTTCCACACCACTCACATCCTCACATCCTTAAGCATCACAATGGACCTTATGGTCAAAGTGTAGCCCGTCCAGGGCAGCCTCTACAATCTAGACCCATTCATGACCAAAATTTTTATTTATTTTTTATCAGAGGACCTCAAAATATAAAGATTTGGTAAAATCTCAATATTGATTTTCGGAATCGAAATCAATATTCCTATTTTCTACGTATACAGAAGTAAAACAGATGAAAAATACGTTTAAATTATAAATATGAAAAACAAACTTCAACCACTCTGATTCCATCCGTAGACCTTCGTCTATTCGGGGCGGTGCACTGATCAATTAAACGTCAGCTATTTCTTTGCTCACAAATATTTTTATCTGTACGGGAATTCCCTCATCATATGGAGTATATAAAATATTTAGAATGAATATTTAGAATATATATTTAGAATAAATTTGATTATTAGAATAGTTTGATTCCATTGTAACGGAGAAAATCTGCTCATGTAATTATTCCATAAGGGAATAATTACTGAAAGGATTAATTCTGGTAGTGTTTCTCTGATGCTATCCTGACTTTGTAGACCTTCGTCAAACATGAATTGAAAATTTCATATGAAATTGACGATTTTAGATAGACTTAAGAAGGAACGACGGATTTTATTAGTTCGAACAGAACCAGTTTTATGAATAAAACATTGATTTTATGATAGGTATTATGGTGTGTATTACTGCACACAATATTATGAAATTTATATCTAACTAACGTGTTTTGCAAAATGCTTCACACTGTAGATTATTATATCACGTAAGATTATTGATATAAAAACTATGCAGACTGTTTGTTATTTAACAACAACAATAACAAAAAAACACCTAGCTTAACATATATGCTCTTAATCGGATAGTTATAGAAATGATTATTTTGTATTATTCTAATAGTAAACTAAATGGAATGAGTTAACTCGCAAAAGTTAATTCAGAGTCGAGACCCTGCATGAACAAATGAATTTTGGTAGTAGATGAATGATTACGAAAATAAAGAGCCCAATTGTTTGTCTCACAAATATTTGAAATTTGCCGAAGCAGATTTGAAAGTTTTGTTTTTTCTTCAGATTTATTTAATACTAGCCGATACCCACGGTTTCGATCGCGTTTTATTGTTGAATCTCTGGCACCCGTCATTTTAAAACTAAAAACTTCAATGTCTAAAGACTAAATACTTTAAATATTTATCGTTCCCACCGCTTCCACTACTTCAAATATTTTTTGACAATTCGAACAAATTTGTATTTTCGCGGATATTTTCGATTATTATCTCTCGAAGCGAGTTTTTAAGTCGATCAAGTAGGTTTTCAGTGATGCTTGAACAAACAAACAAATATTTCCTGGTGCACTCGAGTATTTTTTTTTTGAAATAACTCTTATAATGAAAGCTTGTAAGCATGTAAGTTTATATATATATATTATCTATTTGACCTCATTTGATGCGTTAATTTTAAAACTGCTATATATATATATATATCACTATTATATATATATATATATATATATATATATACATATATATATATATAATAGTGATATATATATATATATATATATATATATATATATATATATATATATATAGCAGTTTTAAAATTAACGCATCAAATGAGGTCAAATAGAGTTCATAGTTATGAAAATGCCTATATTGGCTATAACATATCAAATTTACATAATTATTTCCTTTCCCTAATTATTGACAAATTGCCGATGTCGGGATTCAAACCCATAACCTCACAGTTTCCAAGTAGGCATACTGCGCAGACATAACGCCTTAGACTGCTCGGCCACTTCGACTGGTTAATTATTAAAATTTTTAAATTATTTGAAAAACAATTAAATAGCGAAATTATACCGAACCCTTTTATTTCTTCAAAATCTGATTGAAAATCTGACGGAATTCTACAAAGAAACGAATACAATAAATAATACAATAAATTTTCAATAAATCATTCAAATTCAAAATGCTTGTCTTCTGCTATTTATCAAATTCAAAGTAGTTAACTATATAGTTCGTGCAGATTCAATCTAAATACGAAGTGTGTGAGTGTGCTTATGTACGCACGAAATAGGTTATACTTCTTTTTAAATAATTTATTAAAATAATATTAAATAAGGTCAACACAACTATAATATATTTGTTCACTAATAATATACATTAGTGAAAAAAAACACAAGTCCATTTTTAAAAAGAGATAGGCCGGCACTAGTACTCCCTTAAATTACTTAATTTCATTCTTTAAATGATATTGGCAATCACTATTACAATATAAAAAATTCCTAATTTCAATTTTAAAATAATATAGGCAATCACTATTACACAATAAATATACACAATTTCATTTTTTAAATGATATAGGCAATCAATATTACACCATAACATGTTCCTTTAACAAACATATTATCTATTGTTGTATAATAGAGCAGGATTGAAAAGTGTGTTACATCGAATGACGCGCGCAGCTTCCGTTACACGCTGAAAATACACTCAGATAGGATGATCATAACGCACTAAAAGAAGTTTAACTTCAATATATATAAACGCAATCAAACTTTTCGAATAAAAACATCATTAAAAAGGACAACAAGTTTTTGAGTTCATCATCTCTTTTCATATTTATCAAGAAATATATAAAAAAAACCACCTTTTTTTAATTTCCATCCACCATTTTGGGGACAAAATTATGCTTCGTTTCAGTCATGTAACACTACAAATTGAACATTTTCTCATATGACTATTAAGAAATGGCCATTTTTTGCCCGAACTATCTTCTTTAATTAAATTATACGACCTTTACTTATGTACTATTTAAGGTCTAAGCACATACAATATTCCCTATTGATTTACTTGTGTATTACAATTCCCGCCAGATCAGATCACATTAATGTCAGTAATTATTGAACACACATCGAACATTTGTGAATGTCTTAATAGATTGTTAAATATTATGAATTATTTATATCCATTGAATTATTCAATTTGTCAATAGATTACAATTTCTGTTTTGAATACGATATTCATTACTTAAATATTACTTTGGCTGTATGATTATGTATTGCCGTTTGTAATATAATACATCTTACAATTACAAACTCTTAGAAATATTACTAACATTACGATACGATAAAATCAATGAATGTTCTACCAATGTTATGAGAAACATCTTTGTACTCGATTCTGTCATCGAAGCGAGATACGTACCAGTTTTTAAGTCTAATCATAAGCTTTTAAACATAAAAAGTTTTATACAGGGTGAATCAAACCAGGTGCATAGTAGCACACGCCTCCATTCATTTCTCTAAATGATTATTATTATGTTATTATAATTTAACATAAATATTATTTTATTAATGAAAAAATAATAATATTCCTATCACTTACCACCTGTTCTTCTAGCACACCACTTTGAGTATTTTGGTATTTATCATATCTTTGAGCCAATCACGAGTGGTCCTTGTTTGTTTCGGGGACATGATCAATTTACCGATTTATATTGACGTTATTGGGGAATGGGAGCATCGTAGAAAAAATGGGGGCGTATGCTATTATGCACCTGGTTCGATTCACCCTGTATATAGTAATATACATTCATATGTGCTTCGGATTCTGATCCAGGAAAACAAATCATACAATTTATGTACAATATTATAAGTTAGTCATCATGCGTATATTTTATATAATAACATTTGTTTACATAAAAATATGTAAACAAAATTACTACTTGTGATACATAATTGATAAAATATTAATATAAGTGGATAACTATAGAAGATGGTCCAGAAAACATAAAAAGCACTGTTTCCTCAGAAGACATTTTTCACTCTTTTTTTTTATTCGCCACATGTGGATCGATATCTTTCATGAATTGTTTTTTACCACGATGCTAAAACAAGCCACAAGGATAAAACAATAGCCAAAAAAAATTTTATAAAGAATTTCCTGTTTTTATGATTTTATACACAGTTTAAGTACATATACAAGGTATATTAAATTTAGTCCCGACTTTGAACCGCTTGAAATTATTAATTCTTGACATAAATGGCCTAATTCGGCATGTCCGTCCGTCCGTCTGTTTGTCCGTAGGCACGATAATTCAAGAACGAAAAGAGATAATGAGCTTAATTTTTTTATGTGTTCTAGAGCAAAAAAGTTAGGTTAAATTCGTTAATGGGCAAAATCGGAACGTGTTTCCCTTCGCTAGGGGAAGGAAGGCATATTCATTTTCGAAACCGTTAGAGATAGCAAAAAATTTGTAAACAAAAAATCATCTTCATTTTTAAAATAAACAACTTTTGTTTTAAATTTTTTTTCATTAACTCAATAGTTTTCTCATAATTTGTGATTAAATGTTTTTCGGAAAGTGAATTGTTAACAATTCGATTACGCAGAATTGTTAACAATTCAATCATCGATATACAACTCAGTATATACTGGGTATTCAAACAATTAACTCAGTTAGTTGTTACATTACTTGTTCAAATTGAAATGAACCAAGGCTTAAAAAATACACGTTTTTCAAAAAATTGTACTTAAGCATCACAAAATAATACCTATGTCAACCAGGAACCGAACCTCGAACCGCCGGATTTCTATCCCAGCGTGCTTAACGCTACACCAAAGATTCTATCAACTTTATTATTCAGATATTATTATTTGTGTATACTTAAGATTCACAATACAATACTTATGTCAAATTCCATTAAGCTTACTTACGACATAGTACGAAAGAACTAGCATATACTATACGAGTATAGAAAACCTGTCGTTGAATTTTTAATGAAATATGGATTCAAAGGAATTGATATAACTGTTTACTCCTGGACAAATTGTTTCTTTGGTTGTTAATGGATTTGAGCATTTTTTTTTTGACTACACAAGCTTTTAGCCAATGTTCGTTTTAACCTTGTGAGATGAGTAATGAGTTTGTTTTGACTACAGTCTGTCTGTTTAGAAGCTTGTTACATATTTCTTCTTTATTACAGCTAGATGCATTTATAACAAACAATTAACAAGGAAATATATTTTTTTTATTGAATGGGCCCATTACTTGAAACAATATATGAATTAACATAAACTGAGTTATTTCATCAGTTTTATTATATGTAATTAGTTAAATTTTAGATATTTGAAATGATTGAAAAATTTATTTCAAATTGTACCGACGTAAACAAATTTTCATTTGATTTTTATCATGAAATTCCTTTCAAATTTTCTTCGACCATTCGGTATTTAACTAAATAACTATATTATTTAAAAGATAAGAAATCGGTATATACAAAAATAAAATTCTATGTTTTTATTTATTAAAAAACATAATAATAAACTCGGCTATACAAATATTATTCGAGATTAATATTAAATATGTGAATTACAAAATAATAATAATAATAATAATAAACAAAAATATTCTATTATTTACGATAACTTTTTTCAACAAATATTATGTGTACATTTGAAGAACTTTATAATATATATTATAAAAGAGATAATATATGTTTTATTATGTATAAATAATCATGATAATATAATATTTACCAAACATACAGAGATATATAATACAGTGGCATACATATTTTAATAACAAGTTATAATAATAGGTTATGTGTACATAGGTTATGTGCGCTAGTAAGTAATACCTACATATATAGTTTAAAAAAAAAATAGATGACGTACGGCAAAATAGTTTATTCTCGAGTTCCAATAATTTAATCATATT
This sequence comes from Nineta flava, assembly GCA_963920215.1. Classification (NCBI taxonomy): domain Eukaryota; kingdom Metazoa; phylum Arthropoda; class Insecta; order Neuroptera; family Chrysopidae; genus Nineta; species Nineta flava. The sequence continues at coordinate 10,166,507 of OY986040.1, read as the reverse complement.
ATTATCATTGTTTATTCTATACCACTTCATACACGATTATAAACAGCAATATACTAAACGATTTATTACGTTTGTGAAACGTAAAAGCAAATGCCGCTGGTTAATTTGTAAATAATTGTAACGAGGTATTCCTGTACAAATAAAAATATTTGTGAAGTATAGAGTTATCACTAAGTAACCATGGTGTATTGGTTTGCAGTTACGATTAGACCAAGATATATGGCTCGAGTTTCAATCTCTCATAGTTCGACCATAAGGTGGAAGGAATTTTTGTGTATAGACTAGGAACTGGTAGGATATGCGGCTGCAGCTAACTATGCTAGAAACCATGCCGATATTCATCTGGAGTTCGTGAAGGAAACTGCAGAAAACCTGCTCAACCATAGCTGGTTACTTCGTTCTTGTCCATACGCCGACAGTTTAGTCAATTAACCACTTTTAAAATTTTACACTCAATTTATAACGAGCCTATATGGTTTTGGAAAAAATGTTGAAAACACCACCAATTTTTTAACAAAAAACGTTAAAATTCATGACAAGCAAAATTCTATAAAAACGATTCAGTGACAATCGATAGCCTGTATCTTGAAAAACTATAAGTTTATGGACATTTTTAACTACATTTTTGTTATTCTTGGACTAAAATTATTCTAGAAAATGATTTTTATACAAATCGATGACAACAAATTTTTTCACATTTATCTCAAATTTTCTAAGGGATTAAATGGTATTAATCTCAAGCTACTGAAGAATATTCCAAACAATATTAGCCAAAATCAACCAATCACAATCACTTTGTATGATATAGAATATTATCTAGTAAATGAATAATAAAAATGCTTATTACATAACAAACAATAAAAAACAAGATAATTGAAATTTAAAAATAAAAATGTTAACAACTTTATTTGAAAATTGTTATACAATAGATTACACATGATAACTGTGTATGGGGGCTAGTAGAGAGCTTTATGAGAATTGTTTATTATGGATGAATTGTTGATGATAATAATATACATGTTGTATTTACTTTGAATAATAACAATATGTAATTGTAATGTATAATGAAGTTTTTATTTAATTTGTTTTAATAATTGTCAAGTGGTTTGAAATAGTATCACTGTTGTTATGAGAGTGCTATGTTAGCCGGGTGCTATTCATATTGTACCCATGAATCTAGTTACACGGGGTGGGGTTTGAGTGATTATCATTTATTCACAGGTTTACCCATTCAGAATTAGCACTCTTGCCAAATATTGAAATTAGTTCAATCAATACAGTTATGTTCTTTAAACGGAATTTTTCTACTGATGATGATTGCGTTCCAATCGAAATTCCGCGGTGTCTAGATGTGTTCTTATTTTATTTCTTAAATACATTTTTCAAGTGAAACTTCCTTAACAACGTATCCATTTAAAATGTTTTGTTACAATAAAGGGGAAATAACTCAATAGAGGGGCAATAAGATATAAAACTTGAGTGCGTTAAAGGAATTACATTTTACATTTGTAGTAGGAGCACATAATTACGTGTAATCGTTGCTGCCTATATCATATAAAAAAGAGGCTTTTTCAAAAATCATTTATTTTTTTCTTGTGATGTACGATGCTTTAACCATTTTACATATGCCCCTTTTTTACTTCTGTATAAAATTTTATGTGACGTTAAAGGGGTAAATGATGGGTAATGAGGGATAATGAGAGAAATCTTGAGTGACAGGCAACATATAATTTCTGTATTCAGAGTATAATTATTTACAAAGAATAATTCGCTGATAGCATCTGTAAATAATGTTACTAAAGAAGTTTCACTCCCCTCGTGAGCTAATGTGGTTGCGGCTCACATTTATTTGAAGTAAACAATCTTGTTTTGAGTATTGTAATATAAGTTTTTTTATTTGTGAAACTATGTTTCAACTCGAAATCAACATAAATTTATTTTGTTTTGCTCAAATACTTTTTGAAATTTATTGTTGTAGGTATATTGGATACTCGGACAATAAAATAATTGATTTAAAAATTGCAACGTTTCATTGATTACTTTAGTTTCATTGATAAATAAAGATTGTCATGCTCATTGTATTTACTTATTGATTATTTAGTTAAGTTCAATGTATTATGATATTTCATTGTATTTTAATAATTTCATTGTTTATAGTTTGCCTGATGAAGTTGAAAAATAATCAATGTAACGTTGCAACTTTTAAATCAAACATCTAATTTATTATGGTCAAAGTACCAAAAATAAATAAGTTTGATTTTTTAAAATACATTTTACCTAAATTCTCAATTGTAATATTAATTCTTTAATTTATTATTTAAATAGGCATAAAATCAATTTAACATATAATTAAGTGAATAATATATATTTTCTTTATTCGGATATAATAAATTTAACATTTGATGATGATTATATATGTGTTGTGTATACATATATATATATATATATATATATATATATATATATATATATATATATATATATATATATATAAATATATATATATATATATATATATATATATATATATATAAATATATATATATATACATATATATATATATATATATATATATATATATATATATATATATATATATATATATATAAAAGGAAATGAAAATTTGGTTAGTACAACCAAACAGAGTATTAGATAACATAATAAAATGTGTTAGATAAGGAGGATATCAGTTAGTAAATGTGAAGATGAATGAGAAGACACACGTTATAAAGTTTATGCTTATTAGGTACTCAATGAAATCAGAAATCAGCGAGCCAAACTATTGTGTGTATGATGTCATCTATATAACAATCACCACATCAGGAATAATGTCAGTCAATACTAATGTACTTAATAATATGTTAAACGAACTTTATTATTCATTCAAGTCTTCCATGTCTGCCATATAAAAAGCATTCGTCTCATATACCTACCCACGTATGTTGTACGTCTTGTGATTTTAATTTTAATTTATTGATTTTTTATCTCTATATAGATACAAAATAAAATGTAATATGGAGAGAGACTTTATAGAGAGAGACTCTAGAAAAGCGTACTTTTTTAGCGAATTTTCTCCAAAGGAAATGCAGCTATTGTTTTTGTACCAATGTTGGAATTTCGTAAAAATTTATTGCAATGTCCATCGATCCTACCTACTAGAAAAATCACTAGTTAAAAATTACTGTCGTAAAAGTTTATATATATATATATATATATATATATATATATATATATATATATATATATATATATATATATATATATATATATAAGTTTATGTAGGCTCCTAGCTGTCACTGTTTTATGCTGATTGGAATAAAATTTGATATTTGAGGCGCTTTTGGTATTCAAAAGCTCAATTTCTTTAATAGGTAAAATCACACAAGGGAAAAGAGGGGTTTATAAAGAGCAAAATCTCCCGTAATGTTCGAAAAATCGAAAAGTTTATAAGATATAAAGTTGTATGTATTAAGTTTTACTGTAATTTTGTTGCTTTTCATTTTTTCTGTTTCTCTAATATTTACAGAAATATTGACGATTTAAGATTGAAAATTAAATTCCTTAATATTTCTTTTCGCATTAGAGTTTGAGCAAAAATGATCAGATAATGAATTGTAGCAAACATGATTTTCTACAACTGTATTCCTTACGCATTTTTCGATTGTTCTAGTATTAAGAGAGTTGTTTATATTTTGTGTTTTCTTCTTGACGTATGCCATTTATTAATAAAATTGGCCTTGCAAATTTTAAAATCATATCAAATACAACACTTCATTTTGATCAGACTAAAATTGTGCCAGCTAGAGAATGATTTATGCATTCTAAGGAATTTTTTTAAAATTTCAATTAAAAATACTATTAATTTATATTACTATAAATTTTTTATCAAAAATCTTAAACTTTTCACTAGATATTATGGGGTCCACTGATACCAACATTCTTTTATCAGAAACATGGAGTAATAAAGATGAAGACAATATTTTACTTACTTTCAACTGTATAATATTGTCTTGTCTTTCATTAATCAAAAATTAAGTTACACAGAAAAAATAAAAATGTCCACTGCAGAGTATAGTCACATTGATTATGTGACAGATACTTGCCTGTTTCGCTTAAGCATGACATGTATTCGTATAAATATTTCGTTTATATACTTTTTGGAACATATTTATTTCAGCGATTCGTTATATACTGAAAATACCTTCAAAAGGGTGTAGAAATATATTACTAAAGAAATTTCGGATTTGATACCAATTTTATGACACACGTTGTATATTATTCGATACGTATAAAAATGGTAATTTTCTTTAAAAAAATAGAGTAACATTTGGTTTTCACCTATTCTGTACGTGAAATAATGTGAACAATCACTTTCACATTTTTCTTCTTTATATAGAAAACATTTTACTGAAGATTTATGGAGGTATCTTTATTACTAGATACTGCACCAGAAAATAAAACATTACAATGAAAGGATAACGAAATATTGATCTAATTCTGTCTACTTCATTCAAATATGTTTTTATTATGTCACAGAGAGACATGTTTTATTTATTGGGGTCAATAGATTATCAATTCTAAAAAATGAATTCGGTTAACGATATTCAAGGTGCTCGATCGTGTTTAACAGCCTATGGAGTTCATTTAAATCAGAGGTGGGCACAGACGGCTCGCCGGAGTCGAACGACTCTCCATAAGCTGGGTGAGAGTAAGTAAAAAAGGTATGTTTTGAAGTAAGACGGAACAATGTTTCAATACAGGTGGCCTACCGATTATTGCCCAATAATTTATTCAATCAATTTAGAATAAGTTTTAATATTTATTATAAATATTAATTGTTTATAAAATATCTTTTATAATATGGAGAGATACACCAAAAAACATAATAATAATAATAACAATAATAATAATAATAACAACAATAATGATGATAGCAATAACAATAACTACAACAACAACTATATGTATTCCCACTTTATGTTTAATTTAACCATTTAGAAATTAGTAACAAATTACCTGCCCCCCCCCCACCCCCGCTTTATCATTGGCATCTTTATTGTATCCAATGCCATCAAATTCCCATGGCACTATACCCCCTACTAAGAAAAAAATAATTAAATCAGGTAAATAATTGTTTATTACGAATTTCCAAAAATCTAATTCTAAAATCTAAACTAAAGCTAAACCATCAAAAAAATTACAAGTGGTTTACAATTGTCAAGCGGTAAACGAAAAAGGTCAAAAGATTTATCTTTTATTATTTATATCACATTTATATTTTATATTCATACACAAATATATTAAAAAGATTCATTTTATGCCCTAATTTACCAACCAAAAATTCCAGAGTATGTATTCAATGTATTGTATACTTTGTATAATAGTGACCATAATAAAGAGTTGGTATCATTATATTTTTTTCAGAAAATGTTGTAATTAAAAAAAGAAAATAATAATAATTGGTAGGATACCCTATATTTACTCTATCTCTCTTCCTACCTCTCACTCAGAGCTGAGTGCAGTCAAGGTCTGCCCAACTATGATTTAAATGATACAGAGTTTTTAAGAAAATATACCTACTGCGCAGACATTACACCTAAGACCGCTCGGCTACTTGGACTAGTGAAAGTAAGTTTAATAACTATTCTTCGTGTACACACTGTATCTGATATACCTGAATTATTATTTTGTCGATATTATTAAAATATTGAAAGAATCCATTTGATCTGTAAGTGTTTTATATCTATTATCTCAGGTTTTTGTTCAATTTCTTTAGAGCTAGAATATATTTCAATAAATGGAAAGAAAATATATTTATGTATATAAAAATAGTTCGAACTTTATCTATCCCATGAGATAAATGGTACTCAGATCCATCCGTCTACAGGGCTATAAATCATGAAGTTATATATATCTATATACCAATTTTAATACTTGAAAAATTTATTGATTTTTTGTGTAAACTAAATCAGTTTATTATTGTTGAGAACAGAGAATGTCTTCTTTTACGAAGAGCATTTGTTTTGTACCGTAAAATACTATATTGAAATATATAGGAATTTTTCTCAATATATCATTCAAAAATACTTTTTTTACTATAAAGTATGCTGGGGCATTCATATTGCGGTGTGAGGATCATAATCAGATCAAAAAACAAGTTTATGCTCTCTGAGCATTGGAAGATGGAGGGGAAAAATATTTTACACGGAACTTTTTATTCTATGGTCCCCCGTTAATTCTTGGCGATACTATGAATATCATAGTCAGAATTTTATTTAAAAAATAATCCAAAAAAATATTTGTATACTTCATAAACTACAATAAAACAGAGCCAGTGTACATTTCGAGTACCATATGGTACTCGACCATTCAAAAGAAACTTATGAAATTGTTCCATAATAACGATAAATATTTTAACCATGCTATTTTCACCAGCCTTTAGAGAAATTCTTCCGAACGGTCTATGCGTAGAATCCATTAATGTTAAATTTAACGATAGTAGATAGTTTCAGATGTCTGAATAATTTGGAATTTTGTAGACGTATTAAGATCCGGTGACAATACAAAGAAAATTAAAAAAAAAAAAGACAAAATAAAAAAATAAAAACATAAATTTACTATAGCCAAATAAAAATATGCATATCTAACTTATATATAAGGATTTATAGTGTGCTATTATAGTTTATAGTTTCTATGGAATTCATAGAAACATTTCATCAACATTTCCAACTGAAAAATATTTAGAAAAACATATTTTTTTGATATAAATTGTTTATATTCGATATAAACTTTCTTTGGTAAGAATTGGATTCATTCCATTAATCGTGGTAATAATTAAACTACAAAACAAAAAGAGGATCTTATTTGTTTAACCAACAACCACCACCCCCACCCCCAGCCCCTAGAGAAAATGGTTTACAATGTGTGGAAATGTTTGGGAAAGACCACAGATTCCAAGGAGGAAAAAGTGATTCCCATTACACCTATTTTACTAGGGGGGGGGGGGTCCCAAAAAGAATTATATTCTAAAAAACAAAAAATAAAATTTAGAGTTTAAAAAAACTAAAAAATGAGCTTTTGTTGCAATATGAACTAAAAAATACAAAAGAATTTAAAATAGAAAATAGAATAAAGAGATTGACAACAAACTTAACTTTAACGTAAACAATAGCATGGGGTGCTCTCACATGTTTTTTCATAATGGCTGTACTTGTACAAAAGTAGAGAGCACTCTATACGTTAAGTTTGTTGTCAATCTCTTAATTCGATTCTATTTTAAATTATTTTGTAATTTTTAATTCATATTGCAATACAAGCATGTTTTTTAGTTTTTTTAAACTCTAAATTTAATTTCTGTTTTTCTACTTGTAACTTATTTGTAATAGATTAATTCACGAAAGGTTAATCTATTGGTACATACGTAGGTTTTTAAAACGATCGTAAACGGATTGTTTGGAATCATTAAGTACTCACAAAGTTTGTAGTATGTAGGAAGTTGTTGTGCACACTCTGACATTAAATTGTATTGTTGTTATACTACTCACAAGGTAGTGGATGACAGTAATGCCTTTTTTTTTGTTTCATGGCATCTTTAGCATTCCCATGAGAATATTGTATAGATTCAACCTGATAAAATATTGTTGACTATGTGAAAAAACAAAAATTGAAGAATTTTTCTATACATGAAACAGCAACCAACAATTTTACAACACACATTGGTAAAACGTATTTTATATATCAAGATAAAATTTGTTACATTTATATATATATATATATATATATATATATATATATATATATATATATATATATATATATATATATATATATATATATATATATTTATATATATATATTTATTTTTTTTAATATTTTATTTTTAACAGATTAAAAATTCTTTTATGTAAAGTTTATTTACCACGTGTTTCAAAATAATAGCATGCTCCTACGATGTGAATCAATGTGGAGACTTAAAACGTGAATAATAAATTTATATGGTAATCTGTATCGACTTGAAATCATTTATTCTAGAAATTGTATTAAAGTTCGGCAAACTGATCGCAGAAAAAAAAATTTGGTGTTCATAAAATGACCTTATTAGTTCATATCCACATGTGCGCCTATCCGTAGACACGATGACTCAAAAACTAAAAGAGATACCTAGCTGAAATTTTGTATGTGTATCCTAGAGAGTTCTAAGAAATAAGTTTAAGATTGTGAATGGGCATTAAATCGTGTCAGGTTCATATCCAGCTTTAAAAATAAGCAACTTTTGTTTGAAACCTTTTTTCATAAACTCAGTACATACCGGGTATTTAAGCGATTATCTCAGTTAGTTGTTATTTTCACTTGTTAAATTAAATTTAGACTTAATCAGAATTTATGTTCTATTTTATTTATTTGTAAACATATTTCTAAAATATTCTAAATGGTCTTGGGTTCAAATGAAGTCAAGAAAATTTTTTAAATTTCCTTTAACCTAACTTCGCCAATAGATGGAATATAATTATTTACATCGATTGTGTATATTGAAATCATTACTCACGTTTGGCAAAACTCGGTTCAACCCGAGCCACTTAGACGGCGAATGGTGTCTCGGTAAAATATTTTTTAGCCATGTTTCCCTTGAGATAAAACAGAAAGAACTATCGACTCCAAAATAAGCGTTCACTTTTCATAATGTTATGGTTGATTTGTGCAATTGGTGCAACCGAACATATTCTGTTTCCGAAAAAACGTTTTTAGACAAAAGTTGTTAGTATATTTATATCGAACAAATTTCATTTCAATTGTTTTTTATGTCCATCGGACAGCTTCTTTTGATCGTTTTAATGCCTGTGACGTATAGATATTTTAGACACCATGTACAATGCATCAGAAAAGTCGTATCCATTTTTCAAATTTGTATAGTTGATTTGTGCTTTATTCATTTAGTTTTTGGGAAATAGTTTCAAATAAAAGTTGTTAGTATATTTGTAATGAACAACTTAATTAACCGAAGCATTTATTCGAAAACCGAATAAATAAGACGCATATAAATTATAAAATTTAGAAAAAAAGGCAGTTTTGTGTCCATTTGTACATATTTTTAATATAAATATTATTCTATTCTATTCTACCAAAAAAAAAGGTGCTTTATTTTAAATTTTACTGAATGCGATATGACAGAATACTTTCATCAAAGAAAAATTCTTTAGAGAAATATTATTGTTCAATTTTTTTGTCGTTATCATTTTTTAAGAATTTGTATTTATTTATTATTGTATTTTTCTATAGTAAATATTTTCTGCCCTTTGTACGAATATTTTTTTTGTACAGAGATCGCCGGATTAACCAAGTACATACAGTATCTCGAAAGTCTTTGTGGGTTTTTTGCTAGAAATCTATAAATATACCTAAAATGTATAACAAATAAAATAATATATATTTTAATTATTAAATAAAATAAATATTTGAATATTTTCGTAAAATACCATTTAAATCGTAAAACATTTTACAAAAATTTCAAATATGTGTTTTATTTAATAATTGTAATGGATTTTGTCAAGGAACGACCCCATTCAATACAAACACAGAAAGACACACATCGGCTTCAAATTTATAACACCCCTATTTTTTCGTCGGAGGTTAATTATAATTTAATTACCATATTTTCATCATAGAAAGAAGTACCAAATGAGTAAATGAATATTGGGATCATTTTTTAATCCATATAGTATGGAAATTGACGTGACATTGTAAACACGTGCGTAATGTTTTAGGTGATAACGTTTTCGTATGTCATTTCAATAAACCAGTTTTATAGTTTAAACATACAAAACGAATGCATTTTTTTTTAAATACCAACTAATATAATAAATGATATTTCAATTTATTAAATGTAGGTAATCGGTACTGATACCGTTCTCAATATTATCCATGGTTAACAACCATCATAAAAGTATTACAAAACCATAAAAAAAGTATTTGTATACAAAATGTAGACAGGCACTTTGCGAATGTTTAATGAAAAAAAAAATGTTAAGAGCATTTAAAATTGTTCTTTTTTTTTTGCTGTCATTAAATTGAAGTACAGTAAAAATATTTAAAAAAATTTAAATGACAAATAATATCTATTTATATTCATAAGTCATATTCACTTTGATTCATATACATAGCTGTTGGTTAATTCATTGAAATGTTGACAACCTTTGATGCCTAGCACAAAAACATTACCTTGCACAAAACTACCAAACAGTACAAACACTAAATTAAATTTTTTGTTTATTTCATTTTCTTCATTAACGTATAAATAACTATCACAGTTGAACCTGTCTACTCTGTTTCTAATTATTGCCATCAGATGCCATAGCCCTAAGGAGAAACACCAATATAGATTATAGACAACTAAAAAAACACTTGATACTAGTACACATGGCCACAAAAGTTGATGTCTTTATCTAAATTTTATAATATATTTGATTTCAGTTCATTTGGTGCAATAATGACTGTCATATAAAATGAAAATTACCCTGTAAATAAATACAGTAATGTAAATTACAAATAACAAACAGTGGAAAAAATTTTTTTTTTATAAAATCTGTTTTTACATTTTTACAATAGTCATGAGATAAAATGGTGTATATGATGGTGGAGGCCTACGTCCCACCTCCTCTCCTCCAACGATGATACATCATACGTTACGAAAGATGAGGCAGACACAGTTTAGTTTAGAGAGTAGAGTAGAGTATCCCTATACTATTATAGTGTATATTATTGCATCGACTATATAGGTACGTATAGAGATAGACCTGGAATAGGACACTAAAGTTGAATTTTTATGTTTGTATGTAAAATAATAGTGCTAGCGTTGTAATTTTTGTTTGTCATGCATATTTATGTATATAGTATTATTTATTCAATGCACCATATCACATGTGCATCAACTCTTGAAAAAAAAAGTGATGAATTTCCATAATAATAATAAAAATAATAAACATTTAAATGTAAACAATATTTTATCATAATACTATTGAATAAATGTATTTAATGTTGCTTTCATATTGTTTTATTAGTATTTTGTTCATTTTTTTATGCACAGTAATTTTTTTAACCTCTATATAATGGTAGGAGCGGTGACCGTTAAAAACGGTGCAAATTTAATTAAAGTTCATGCCAGAAAAGATAGTACATATAGTGACTTGAATTTAAAGTTGTACCTTTTATGTTGTTAGGATATCTAACAAATGTATAATGAAACCAATCGTCGAGTTTTTCCAAGAAATTTGGATGAATATGAAAAATTTTTCGTTAGATGTTATTGTAAGATAGTGATCTTCAATCTGTTTCAACCACAACCTTTTAGTCCAACTTTGGTCATCAGAAGTTTCTTATCAATTTGAGAGCATTTTCTTCGTCAGTTTTTACGAGAACGATTTTATAAGAGTGGAGTCACACTGGCTTCCACAAAATGAACACGTCACTCTTCCACGAACACTTTTTGCTTTCATGAATAGTTTCAGTCAAGGAAAGTAAAAAGCGAAAATTGCTTGCTCACCAGGCTGATTGAACGGTCTATAAATTTCACAATTAACACTTTACATTTTTACCGAATTTTTGCTACAATTGCTGAATTTTTGCTATTTCCAAACATTGCCATATACTTTAATCTGATTAAATGGCGTACCTTACTGCGTAAAATGCACGTTGGATGGATATAGATATCAATGACTGAGTTAACTAAACACGATGCTCTTTAAACTGTGTCGATGTGCTCTTATTCTCTTTAACACGCTGCGAGTATTCCTTATGAAAAAAAAATCAATCAATGTGCAATCGCAGGACAGAAAAACTCAATGCGGATAAGACGTACTTTAAAGCGCATTGTGTATGGTAAAGTCAGCTATTTATAATACCACAGTAATAACCATTGAAAAATCTACAGTTCCTATTGGTAGATCCTATATATAGATAATATAGATCCTATATATAGTAATATGTTCGACTTCGAACCAATATTGAGTTTCAACCATAAAACCAATTTTTGTTGGGTGATGGTGATATCTTGATATTAAAAAAAAGCTAGAACTATCAAATTTCATAATTAAGTTTGGTATCACTTGTACAAAACCACTTTTTGGACGTCTGTAGTCGTCTAAATCGTTTTTACAGTACTTTTTATGGTAAATATTTCATATGGTAGTCTATTCACAGTAATTGATTATGTCTACTAAAATATTCAAAATTTCTGCATGATATATTCGTTCGAATTATTGTATTTCTATATTGAGTTAATAACAAACATTAATTATTTTATCAACAGAGTCAAGAGATTAATACAATTTATATTTAATATAATACACTTGTTAATAATTACAACTCTGTACCCGATGCTGATCAGTGATAATCTTAAACGGAAGTTCGATTATTAAACAATATACAAACAATAAACGGAGTCAAGCGTTGCAATCAAAGTAGTATGTACTCAATGGAAATTAATTACATAAGCGTATGTGAAGATATAATAATAATCGTTTACTTTAGTTTAGTGTGAGTACTTTAGCAGACACCACTACACACTATTTAGCCATAGTGTAATATTAGTAAGTACGTTCTATCAAATACTTGGAAATTATATAAAAATTAAGTTATTAAGAGGTGGTTGGGTCTAATGGATTAAATTATGTACTAGGATGTACTATTATGTACATTTGGTTAATGTGGCGCATAAGTAATCCAACTTAAAATAAATATATATAAATAAATAAATATATATCATTTAATATCAAAATATCAATATATATGTATATATATATATATATATATATATATATATATATATATATATATATATATATATATATATATATATATATATATAATATCAAAATAAATATATATCAAAAATGTATTCACTAATTAATACATAACGTTACTAATGCGCCACCCTATACAATAATAATGGATGTCAAAATGAACCAACTAAAAAAAAAGGTTTGTGTACTAATACAACATTTTCAAAATACTTCAATGGGTTTGTGTACTAATATATACACGTTAGAAGTTAAACTTCTTTGGTATGAAATTAAAAATTGTATTTCGGTAAAATGAAAAACGGTAAAATGATCGAAGACAGATATACAATTAAAAAAGGTTTGATTGAAAAATATAATTCATATTTTGGTGAAATAAAACTGAGTTAGTCAAATGTCTCAAAATAAAAATACATTTAATATTACAGGACAGTGCCATCTGTTAGTTAAAATATAAACAAGTTTGTTTTGTCAGGTGTTGCCATCTATTACTAAAAACAATAGACTCTATTTAACGGCTTAACCTGTCGTTTTTCAGCTGATGATTACCTATTTTCGATATTTTTCCCTAACGAGTCTAAAGGAGTCTTCGAAAATGTTTCCAAAATAAGCATTTTTAAAACAAAATATGTTTTCTTACAACCAATTTGGGTGCGAAGATTAAAATTTTTAATTTATTGTAACTTCATTTTATTGATTGTATCATCTTTTTTTTTCGTAAAAATAATTATTGATCATTTTTACGATCTTGTGAGTACATCAAACAATATCTCCAAAACCGCCCATCAAATCGTCGAATTAATTAATTAATTAATTATGATATCAATATACCTATAAAATATTATGAAACTGGAGATTTTATGCGTTTGTACGCGTATAATCTCCAAAAATACCAGTCCGATTTGTAAAATCTTTTTGCACTTTTATCGAGGGAGGTTATAAGCTATAAACAGATTCATGCATCTGTCTAACACCGACCTTCTAATCGGAGTGAGATAGAGAAACTCTTTAAATATAAAAAAATATTTATCTAATAAAAGCAAACAACTTTTATATTAAAGATTTTTTCATACGGCAAATAGTTTAGGCATAATTTCGATGCGAAGTCTGTGTGGTATAAAAATGATAAAAAAATATAGAAGAAATACTTCATATGGCCAAAAATTATAGACAAGATGTTTACAGCTCTGCGATAATATCAACAAACATTCTTTTCAACTATTGCATCATTTGATTTTATTAGAAAACATACTGTGCATTGTATAACAAAGATAATCGTTCATAAATTTTGTACAAAGATATTCAATACTAGCTCAAGTGAAACGATTTCAACAACATATCGTTTCCTTCTCTCTTTTGACATTTATAACCGTATTCAATTTTTTTTTTCGTGTTCGTTCGTTATCAATAAAACTGAATTTGATGTGAATGTAGTGCCTTAAAGGCAACAAACAAAGTTGAGCAAACTACCAGTGACACACGGACACAGGCACACGGTGATATCGAACATAATAACAATAGTAATAATAGTAATAACTAAAGCAAGGGATTGACGACAACGATATGTTAAAAAGTGGATTGTCTTCTTCTCTTCTTTCTTTGGTACCAACCATTTGTTTTTAACGCTTTTTATTATAGTGGTTTGGGTGTTCTGGCATTCACAAAAGATTATGAACATCAATTATTTAACGTTTTGTGAGGAAAAATGATTTTATTTAGAGAAAGTAATATGTTGAAAGTAAAGATGATGATATTTACTTGTGTAATGTATATGTATATGTATATATATATATATATATATATATATATATATATATATATATATATATATATATATATATATATATATATATATATATATATTTATATATATATATATAAATATATATATATATAGTGTTAGGGTGGCAAGCAACTTGAAAGATCATTACAACCTGTCAATGCCAAGGGAATTTTAATCTCGGCTAAAGAAACTAGTAACGATGCCTGTGTCTATATGATATGATGCTTTTAATTAGATATTATATTTGACCTCTTCTCTTTTCTACGATTTTAGACGCTGATTATCATGCAATCATCAATGAAAAAGATTTTCGTATTTATTATATACCAATTGAGTAATGAGGAAATTAATTTTACTTCAATTTATCTGCTATTTTTATGTAACTCCAAAATTTACAAAATTATATACTATTTTAATGTACTATTCATTATAATTCCTTTCTGTGCGAAAATTCGCTTCGGCTACGTAGCTTCTACCTATCGAATTCTTTTACATATAATATGACAAACTTTGTGAATAAATACGTCACCGAAATAGTGTATATATACAGGGTGCGTGTAAGTTACGGACACAACTGAAAGTATGGATAGAAAATTGAATTTTGTACGTACAGGTATTTAGTTATTAATTGAAATAAGTAACCAATCAGAGGCGCGCATTGGGTTGCATTCCCCACTCACGTACATGCATTCCCCACTAACATACTTAGAAACACTCACTCACCCACGCTATTGGGTTCCTCTATATGGATATGTCTTATATGTCTTAAAAATAACCAAACTTACGTCATAATTGTGTATATAGATAAGTGTTTGTTAATAATAATGTTAGATTCACGTTGTTGACAAACGCTGGTATCAACATTTGCCATCGACTGCTTCTTCTTTATATACATATATATATATATATATATATATATATATATATATATATATATATATATATATATATATATATATGTATATATCGTAGTATATTCAATTATTATTACAGACCACTTTGTTCAAGATTTTTATCAAGTTCAAGACACTTCTTGAATTGTTATGTGTTTGAACGAGTGACTTTTATTCTGATACGAATCTTTGATACGATCAGTTTATATATATTTTTTATCTCTGTATAAAAACTAACAAGAGCATAGTTTTGGAATTGAGAAGTTATATGTTTAATGTTTGACATTCCTTTATTGCAAAAATTATACTTTTTTTGCCACTATGTGGTGTGTGCACGCTTATGAACAAGACATCTCTACAAATAAGTGTGCCAGAAAATTATAATTTCGTAGATAAATTATAACACAGGCAAAAACCTCTTAAACTCGGCCTGTCGCACTACCGTGGTCTAGATATCATTATGGCTTACACAAATAAATCTTGAAACTAGTGTTTGTTCGGCTTTTTGGAATTTACGTCCAAAATGGCTTGTTAATTTTGTTTGACTTGACATTCATTTGACTTGACTTTTTGAGCCATTCATTTTATGTATCAATTTCCATTATTATTGGTGGAAGGGGTGGACATTGAAATGGAAAAACAGAAAAATGGGTTCCATAAGCTGACTGTTAAAACTTGATGTTTCCATTTTCGATATTAGGTTGTAAGTAATCTTATAAGGTCATTTTATGAACACCTAAACCTAAAATACTGCGATCAATATTTTCAACCGTTACAAAGTCGGGACTAGACTTAATATTCTGTTGTATAGGGTGGTTCAAAAATACCTTCACGATTTTTAAATTCAATAATTCTTTCTGGAATTAATATTTATTGAGTTTCGTTTCTTAAGATTATACTAAATTCTTAGGAGTTTCGATATAGAGCGATACCAGCCTGCAGGAAGGATAAATATCGTAACTTTTTATTTGGAAAACGGAAGAAACTTTATTTCTATTCAGAGAAACTATCGACGATATTTAAATGTCCGATATGCTCCTTCTAACCATATGATATTACTAATTATTATTTTTGGGGTTTTATGAAAGAAAGGGTTTATGTAAACAAGCCACAATGCTTGGAACAACTTAGAATAATAGGCAAGAGATTTTGGGAATATCACAAGAAACTTTACAAAAGGTCAGATTTGCTGAAAAGAGTTTATAGTTTTTATTGCGAAAGGGATCATTTGTTAAACATCATTTTTCGTAAATAGTTGGAAAAAAACTTCAAGAAACACACTTTATATTATGAGTTGCAAAATATAAAATTTCTTAACTTCTCAAATACTTTTTTTAATTTAAAATCGTGAAAGTACATTTGCGCCACCTTGTATATATTATATAAATACCGGGTATAAAAAGAAATGATTGCAGAGAGTACTTTTCAAAAATCTACTCTTGTGTTACAAAGAGAATATTAAAAAAAAACAGCAAATTTACATTTGAATTATAATTGAAAAATAAAAACTTTTTAACAAAAAATAGAACTAACGAAAAAAGAAAATAACTGAAAAGCAAAAAATAAATCTTTTACACAGAAAATTAAACCTTCGAAAAAAGAAAGGAACTCAAAAGCAAAAACAACTTAGTCAATGTAAATACTTAAATAATTTTGAGTCGGCGCCAAACAAACAAAATATTACAAAATGTAATATTTTGTAATATTAACTTTTAACCGAAAATCAGATTCACCCTTCGCCCATTACGATGGAGTTTTTTTGGCGCCGACTCAAAATTATTTAGGTATTTACATTGACTAAGTTGTTTTTGCTTTTGAGTTCCTTTCTTTTTTCGAACTTTTAATTTTTTGTAAAAAAGTTTTTATTTTTTGCTTTTCAGTTAGTTTCTTTTTTCATCGGTTCTATTTTTTGTTAAAAAATTTTTATTTTTCAATTATAATTCAAATGTAAATTTGCTGTTTTGTTTAATATATATATATATATATATATATATATATATATATATATATATATATATATATATATATATATATATATATATATATATATATATATATATATATATATATATAACGATATTAAGTACTTTCAAAGTGTTTACACACAGACCAATAGTGATTATGATATTTGTTCTTTAGTGGAAGCGCTGGGAAGTCTTATTTTTTTAATTTTGTTTTGTGGCTAAAATTTGAAATATTTGTCCCAAATTTATATGGGACCAACTTTGAATAATTCCCTATCCAACAACAAAACATTATCAAGGTCGGACTACTCTGTAAAACGTTATGTGTGATCATACATTAAAAAAATATTAAATATTCAAGTTGAAATGAGTACCTCCTTCTTTTCGTCGGTAAAAAAATAGGAGGAACTTTTTCCCCTAATATGACCCAATAATACACATACATTATTCTCGTTATAATAACATACAAAAGCTACCACAATAACAACAATTTTATCTAAATTATGTCATTTGAACTTTCGTGTGCTGTGGTGATGACAACAACATTAGTTTTATATTATTTTTGAAACTTATTATTTTGTTTTTTTTAAGATAAAAACTTTATACCGGGAATCATGGCATTGTTATATTCTTTATTAGACATAATATGTTGTATGGTGTATGGTGCTGGGTGCAATATTATATCAAACCAACTTAAAAGTGTCTGGCTTCTGTTTTAAAAGTAAAAAAAAAAAAGAAGTTTCAAATAAGTTTGCTTTACTATATTAAATGGTATACAAAGGTTATAATAGTTTCACAGGCAAAACGTTTATCATTTTATGCAAATTTTTAATTAATTAATAAATTTTGAAACGGTTTTGGTATGGAAATATAATTTTTATACAATTTTCCCCCTACTCCTTTATAGCGAATTGTTTACTAAGAAATTACTTAGATAGATTGTACCGGCTGCCCTGGACGGGCTACACTTCGACCATAAGGTTCATTGTGATGCCTAAGGATTTGAGGATGTGAGGCTGTGAGTGGAGTGGAAAGAATTTTTGTGTGTAGATTTGGAATTGCTAGGATGTGCGGCTGAAGCCGACTCTGATAGGAACTATGCCGATATCCATCTAGAATTCGTGAAGGAAACTGCAGAAAACCTTCACAAGCATAGCTGGTTACTTCGTTCTTGTTCATACGCTGACAGTTTAGTCAATTAACCGCCACTTTTATGTTTTCTTACTAATTGACAAACTGCCGATGTCCGGATTCGAACCCATAAACTCCCAGTTCCAAGTAGATATAACGCCTCAGGCATAACGCCTTAGGCCGCATCTATTGTAACTATATTAACACCTTTAAGTCGTAACATTTTTCCGAAATCCGAATAAATAAGGCACAAATCAATTATAAAACGACTTTTAACGCCGTACATATAATGTCCAGTTCAAACGGTGCTCATTTGTCAAATATTTTGAATCATACATTTAATAAAGCAAGTAAAAATAACAACTAACTGCCTTCATTGGTTAAAAACCCGGTATAAACATGTTGTCTATATTTAAAAAAGAAACCTTTTTGTCACTCAATCTTTGTTCTATCTCTCACGGTTTCAAATACGGATATTTTCTTTCGCAAAGATAGATTTTGCCCATTCAAGAACTTCACCTTACTTTTTAGCATCTAGAATACAAAAAAAACAAAAATCACAACAACAAAAAATAACAACCCATTCTCTTCAGTCGGTAAAAAAGGTTTATGTATTCATTTGATAAAATATAACAAACGCAAATAATTAGACAAAAATGATTGTAATTCAATATGGGAATTAACGAATTATTTGAGAGTGAAAAGAATCTACATTTATAAATAGATTATTAAAAACATTGACTGTAACAAATTAATGAAATACAAACCAATTATAAATCAGTATTCATTACAAAATTTGTTATTATTTATTTATTAATAAAGACAATTTGATTCTCATTTAAAATTTACAATTGTATACGCAGTATACGTGTCTTTGTACAATGGACCACAAAAGTTGATGTCATTTTTAGCAAATTTCCTGAATGGAAATAGAGCTATTGGCCTCGTACCCACTTCAAAATTTTGCCAAAATTTCTTCAAATATCCATCGATCCTACCTAGTAGATGTAGAAAATCACCATCTGTACAATTTATATATGTATATATATATATATATATATATATATATATATATATATATATATATATGTATATGTGTCTGTACATATATATGTGTCTGTATTCGCTTTAGCGGTCACAATTTTATTCTGATTGGATTGAAATTTGGTATTTGAGGCGCTTTTGGTATTCAAAAGGTCGTGTTCGTTAATGGGTAAAATCGGAAAAGGTGAACGGGGGGTTTAGAGGGAGGGGAAAACACAAAATTTGACATATCTCCCGTAATATTCGAAAAATTTATAAGAATTTGTAGATACTAAGTTTTACTGTAATTTTTTTTCTTATCATTTTTTCACTAATATTTACAGAAATATTGACGGTTTAAGATTGAAAATTAAATTCCTCAATATCTCTGTACACATTAGAGTTTGAGCAACAATTATAAGTTGATGAATTTTAGCAAACATGCTTTTCTAAAACTTTATTTCTAACGCATTTTTCGATTGTTCTAATATTAAGAGAGATATTTGATATTTTGTGTTTTCTTCTTTCTTTATGCCTCCCTTTCCCCTTGACGTATGTCATTTATTAATAAAATTGGCCTTGCAAATACTAAAATCATATAAAACATTTCATTTCGTTCAGACTAAAATTGTGACCGCTAGAAAGTGATTTATCTATTCTAAGGAAATTCGCTAAGTTGAAGCAGCTCCTGCGTAAAGAATTTTTTTTTAATTGAAAAGTTTTTTTCGAAAATCGAATTAATGAGGCACAAATCAAGTATAAAATTTAAAAACACGACATCAACTTTTGTGGCCAAATGTACGATAAATAAATCTTGATATTTAAAACGACAATAATATTGAAATTTATAAAGTTTCAATTTATATTATAAATTTTATATAATGTTGAATATAATTGTAATACTGTACCGATTTCATTTATATTTAATCATTTTGTGTTAAAATACTCATCCCTAGTGATTTTATCGCACTTTTAAGGACGTTCATGCATGAGGCTTGATAACAAAACTCATGGACCGATATTATCCATTCACGAAATTGAGTTTTTCAGTTATAGTATTGACAGACAGACGGCCGATCAGATATGCGGAAATGAATTAATTGGTCATTTTATGAACAACTAAACTAAAAATTGGATTATTGATAGGGCATTTATGCTACGTTCAAAGTATAAGTTAGACTTTTAGGATACTTGGTATTCTGATGATAATATTGTAAAATAAAATCGCATTAGCAATACATGTAATTGGGTATTTAATTTTATACAAGATATTTCATAAAATAAATTTATATGAATGAATGAATTGTTATATATAAATATATATATATATATATATATATATATCAAAACTTTATGACTTTATCTGAAAATTAAATTTTTATATAAATGTTTCTATATAAATGTTCCTGAGAATATTCTATATAAAAGACATGTGCAAACAATCTCAAACAGCGTAGCAGCGTTGATATTATATAAAATCATGAGAATGACAATGATTTATTTCTATAACAAAAACACTAAATTTTATTTAAATTATAATTTTGATATATTATTCTATTAAGACCACAAATCACGCGACATTATATAAATTTGAGAAAGAAAATTATATATATTACATTAATCGAACATCTCTAGGAAAACATGAATATTGAATTTTTCTTGACAAAATCTTTAGATTATTTTGTCCGGAGTTATTAAGTGGGGTTTTGCCAGGAACTTATGTAAAAACTTTCTGGATATTATTTGACTCGCCCCTTTGAAGCTCTTTTTCTTTGAGATTTTTGATTTGAAAACATATAATGCGAGAATTTACAAGATTTATATGAAGAGTGATTTGAAATTTCAGATTATACAATGTGACGTTTTTTCGTTAACGGTCGACTTTCTGATACTCGGCAATCATCGGCATTCGTATTTTAAATGGGAACTTTTCATTGAATATGAATATAACGTTTTCTATTAGCTGGAGATCTTTTAAAAAGTGAAAATTTAGAAAATTATAATTATTTGACATACATTTTCTATAATAATTATTTCAATCCCGCGCAACGCCGGCTTTCTCAGCTAGTAGGATATGTTTACACACGATGCCTGTGTCCCGAGCTCAAAACTTGTATACCCGGTACATGATAATATGTACCAGATATTTACTCAACAACGAAAAGTGACAAAATAGGCAAAATGGACAAAACTGCTCAGCTTTGAAACCGTAAGAGATAAACAAAAACTGAGAGACAAAAAATGTTTTTTTTTTAACAAGTTACAACTTTTGTTTGCAACTGTTTTTCATAAATTCAGTTTAAACCGGTGATGTAAGCAATTCACTCTTATTGATTAAAATACTTGTGCAAGTATATTTATTGAATTTTTTGTGACTAGTTGAAGTGACTTTTTCCCGGGGATCCCTCAGGTGCATCAATTACCTTTGAAGGTTTGGCCCTCTTTTTCTTTCTCACATCAATAACTATAGGCTAATTTACATTTCATAGTGACCTTAAAAACAAAACCAATTAAAATTAGCTTTGTATTAAATTTGTGAAATCGAGTTTATGGTACAAATATGATTTGCTTATTATTTCCATAGCTCTCCTAGCCTATTAACCCTTTCAAGTTCACTTATATCTGGTGCACAATACTTAACATTTGTATATATTTGTAAACGACCTACAAACAGCACAAAACCTATACTATAATTCAAGTAATATATTTTGTAACATATGTTATGATTTTGATTTAAAATGTTTTAGTGTTTCTGTTTAATAGTATTTTGTTGTTGTTGTATAAAATAAAATTGTTTTTGAAGTAAAATGTATCCGATCCCTATTGTATGATATTAATTTTTATTGTTATTATTTATATTATATTACATTCTCTGCAATATCTTACGTAGAACTGTACACAGACTGTTTCGAAACACTTATGAGTTTATATTTTTGGTCGAGATGATATTATTCTTTTATTTAAGGTTATGATACGCGCGTTAAAGCAAAGTAAAGATAACGAGGTGAATTTTAAATATTTTATTAATCAATAGTAAATACTTAAAAAATTAATCTTTTTAAGGAGATCTGGGGTCCAATTTCTCAAGAATATGTTTTTAAAAATTGGAATTTAACGCACAGTATCTAAATTGGAAATATCTGGTTAATCTGGTTATTAAAAAATGAAGAAACTTAAGTAGTAATTAAGTAGTTAAACACATGTAGATTTTGTTTAAAGTATAAACAAAGTCTTCTGACGTGTAGTTTTAAAGGTATTTTGCTATAAACAACAAAAAGTATCTGTCTATATCGATCTTTTTCTTTATATATATTCCTTTTATATATCTTGAATGCCCTTATTTTTCTTGCGTCGCGGCGCGGGTACAACCTTAATAAATGATGTATAGACGTATTGCATTAAATCACAACAAAGTTTTAAATAATGATTTAGGTCAACGTTCATCAAACTATGGCCCACGGCCGGGATCCATCCTTCCAAAGATTTTCACCCACCCTGCGATCATTATTTGTGTATAAACATTACATGGGAACCCGCTACCTATGGTGGATTGCTTTAATTAATTTTATAATTTTAATAGATTCAATGAAAAGTAATATTCTAATACTCTATTTCCAATAGTCCAACCCCCGTTTACCCAATTATTTAATATTATAATCCGGCTTGTTTTTAAAAAAATTTAGATGAAGCCTGATTTCAAGTAAAAATAATGCGTATAAATCCATTGAGTTTGCAGAATGTACATTTTGTTTTATACGTCACGGAATTTTCAAATGTTTTCCTGTCATTGTTCGTGCAGTGACTAAGAATGATAGACAGTATCGTTACGTGCGCGAAGAAAACGTTCTTACATAATACTATTTGCATATAGTTGATGAAAGTCACACCCTTTGTTTGTTTACTTTCAATAATTTTATTATTTACAATATAAATAAAAGGATTCACAACTTTTTATAATACTACACAATATTATTTGTTACACCATTTTGTCTATGTGTTAATGTTATGTTTTATTTTATAATTGTTTTTCCCTTCTATCATATAAATGTTATATATATATATATAAATATCATACAAAATAATTTTATATATTTTACGTGTTTTAATTTAATATAAATAATAATATATAACAATTTAAAAAGTTTAAAATTTTATATGATTTAGAGAGTTGTTTGAATTTAACAATTTTATGTTGAATTTGAATTGAATCAACTATAAATTATTTAATTAATAGTTTTGTTATTTTATTCATTTATTATGAATAATATTTATTTCATGGAGAAGTAAGTGAAAAAAACTGTATCGTTTGAACTGAATTCATAAAACATTATTTGTTTATGATTTATTTATGGTTGGTTTTTGTTGTTTTTTTTTTTTTTTTTGGAAGTACTCAAATGCATCATTGTATCTTTAAAAATTTACAGGATGAACTTTTCTATTTTCATACAGTCGTTGCAGACCCAAATTTATAAAAATAATAAATGTTAAATAAATAATAAACTTTTTATAAGCTTTTATTTAACTTGCAATGTATGTATGTATATATGTATGTATGTTCGAGTAAAATCTTGGAAGCTGAATTAGGACCACTTCCTCTTATTCTCCAGAGTTGAATTTTTACATGTTGGTACAGTTCCGATGACAATGCATTTATACGGTAAGCATGACAAGAATCGACAAGGGGAAAGGGAGGGGATAACACAAAATTTGGTATATCTCTCTTAATGTTGAAAAATTCGAAAAACACATAAGAAGTAAAGTTAGTAGAAAATTAGTTTTACTATAAAAAGCTTGTTTTTAAAAATATTTTTTTAAAAACATGTTAAAAACGTTTCCCAAAATTTTATAATTGAAATAGTTGGGCGTCTTGTTAAAAAGAAGCTACTTACAAAGTACCAACTTGATGCTCATCATCCAGAAAAAACCTTTGGTCTCCTCCCGGACTACTGGTGTATATTATATACCGGATATAAAATCGTGGAACGTGTACTTTTGATTTAACAGCATACTCATGTAGGTAATATATTCAAAATTGGTAAAAACTATAATTTATCTTATCTTATGCAAAGATTGTAGGATTACATAAAATAAAAATAAAATGAGTGTCCTTGCTTAATTTCCCCAAACTTTTGGTTACGGTGTATTATAATAATAAAAATTTTTCAATTAACATTTCATTTAAGTAAGCTAATTTTGTGGTATGATAAATTCCTGATCGAAGAAAAAATTCTACGCATAGAATTATTTTATTATGTGAGAATTTTATTACACATGAAAATAATATTTCAGCCATTATATCATAAAGTTAAAATATTAAATAATTTATTAAACTGATTTGCATATATTAAAATGATTTACGACGGAGTCATTTAATTGTAATACATTTGAAATAATATGCTCTTCTATTTTAAGGAACACAAATCAACCACTCCTTCACACATTATTCTCACACACACACAAAAAAGAAGGGCAAAAAATAAGGACGTAATTATAATGATAACAAACGAAAAATGTGAAAAGATAATCCGATTTTTTTTTGTAGTTTATTTTATATATTTATAAATAAAAAATGTACTTGTGTAATTGTGTTAGAAAAAAATTATTTTAACATCCCCTCAGAGCTTTCCATTTCAAAAGTCTATTAGCATCTACATTAGCCGTACGGTATTCGTCGTCTAGAGCTTTTCTAGAGAAAGTATCATTCCGATTTACGAAATTGTCCATTTTTTTCTCATGTGGCTTCTAAATGGAAAAATTAAGAATATACAGGGTGAATCGAATCAGCCGCATAATAGTATAAGCATCTATTTCTTTCTATGATCCTCCCATTTTTCAATAACATCCAATTGAAATCGATAAATTTATCATTTCTTTGGACCTACCGTGTCCCGGACTGACAACCGGCAGTCGTAATGAAAGTATAGTGGCATGGTTTGGCCACTCTTGTACATATATATATATTTTTTTGTAATAATCTTTATAATTTACAATAAGTTAATTTGTGCATCAATACGCCTGTAGGCTGTGGCCGAATAGGATTTAGTTTCTTTTTCCACCCTCCAAACTTTTCGCCCCTAAATCTGCTGTGCCCTAGGCACGTGCCCAGCGTGCCAAAGCGGAAAACCGGCCATGGATTTAGAATCGAGTATATTACAATGTCGCACTTCCTTAACTTAACCGGATCGGGAAGGGAAGGATTAGTAATTAGGTTTTGGGGGTTGATACACAACATAAACTCTCGTGTAAGTCATTTCAGAGTTGATTTTTTTTTAAATAACTTCAACACATTTATATTATCTTCTACAATAATCATGCGCGAACAAAACGAAATGAAAGCAAATTATGAAAGATTAATTTCGTTATTAAATTAATGTTTTCTTTTTTTTTCTTTCTTGTGTAATTTAATTACTGTTTTTTTTTGTTTTGCCTTTAATGAGGAAAATTTATTTTACCGAACAGTAGAATATTTGTGAAAAGTAATATTTGAAAAAAAAAAGTATGATATTACTCTGTAATTATCAATGTATACAGGGGGTATATTCATATGGAATATTAAGGAAACTACGATCATGTAAGTTTATACAAATATAAAAATTGTTTTCGGAATACATTTCGCTTTGTGAAATGTTGAATCCTAGATGAAAAATTGCTTTTTCTGTATCACTCAAACAAACAAATCGAGGATCCTAGTTCTAACAAACTGTTTATTTTATATTCTCAATATAATGTATTGATAACTGACCACTTTGATCACAACGGCTGGTGGCTAAAAAAGGTACCAGTTTTGGTGTGCAGTATAAATTATAGCCGGCCCAGATCTCTAATATAGTTTAAAGTTTCGATAGAAATACATATAGTTTCTATAAAAATAATAGATTATTCTTTTGTTGCACACAAAAGTCAGCCATGATTTTTAAACCCTCCACCATCAGGTCAGTTATATATTGCTTAATCATAAAGTTTGTAAATTTGTATGGGGTAATATCTGGAACTAATGATTCGATTCTACAAATTAGATTACTGATCGAAAGCTACACTATTCTCGAGTCATATAGGCTATAAAATGTTTGCAGTTCATAAATCCGTGTCTGCAAAGCAGTTATGGCTAAAACCCATACTTTTAAGCGGTCCTAGATAGAGAAAAACTATGAATACATACAACTTTTGTATGAAACAAATTTGTATCATACAAATTCAAATGCTTATGCAAATGTTCACTCGTGAATCATTCACGAGCGCTATAAATATCGTGCATACTCGTGCAATTTCGTCTTCATTCCTGATAAATGAGCCAACGTCCCCGCTACGGTATTTAGCACGTGATATAGCTTCCGTTTCTGACCTTTATTGTTTTTTAAAGGTACATTTTTGTGATGTGAGTGGAAGACGTGGTATTTGTATGCCTTCTAGGAATTGATAGATTGTACGGTTGCAACCGACTTTGATAAGAACTATGCCGATATTTACCTGTAGTGCATGAAGATATTTATTTATATTCATATATAAATAGCAATTCTTGTCAAAGGCTATGGGCAAATAATACTTGGCGATTATTACTTATTTAATTATCGTTTCGGTCTTTTATTAGACCTTCTTCAGGATTTCTAAGATAATATCAAGTATATGTCGGGCATAACGCTAATAAATTTCCACACATGATGTCAACACCATAAAGGATTATTAAATAAAATCTCATATTATTGATTACTGTAATAAAGTTTCTAGTAAATAAAATAGATCATTTCATACATGTTTTATTTTACAATGGATATAATTGTGTTATTTTCGTATCTTTAACGTGTGAAGTGAATTTTAATCAGTGAAGTTTTAATGAGGATTTATATCCGTCCACGATTTTAATTGGAAAAACTTATTTACTTAAAAATATATTTCTGAAACAAATTAAATCTATGATAACTATAACGAAACAAGATTTTATACCAAAACGAGTAGTGAAGAAGTAATTAATTTAAATTTAGAATGTATAGTATATACTTACGTTTTTAGTGAGTAATCAACTAGGTATTATATATATATATATATATATATATATATATATATATATATATATATATATATATATATATATATATAGTTTATTTTTTATCATAGTTTATTTCGTGTTAAATCAATGTAGAATGTTTCTAATTACTCAATTTTAAGAAAAGAAATTGGCTAATTATGTTGTACTGGATGACGTTCTTGATGACCTTCTTATGGTACTACTATCGAGAGAAAAAAATATAATTTTGGAAAAAACGTCAAGCCATAGAGAATTTATATTTTTAATCTGTTTTGTCCGTCATTATAAGTTCTGAATATTTTAAATCCATATTTAAAACCTTTTATAAGTGAGTAATTTTATTATACTTCTCTTAGCTCCTCATTTTAGAGGTTTTCCAAGTGTCCAATTTAACAGTTCTGTAATTGTCCAATGTACCAACTTTGACACAAAATTTTTGCTTTGCATCCAGGATATCCATCTTAGGATATCATATTACACCATCATGTAGATAGATAGATAGATAGATACATTTTGGTGTCTAAAAAGTATTGCCCTTGGACCTTATGGTCCATTGTGGTTCCCCTTCTACTTCAGTCCGACGAGATTCGCTCTCCCATACGTTGGCCATAGTCAGGAGCTTGCTTGTTAGTTCTTCCAGAAGGTTCATATATTCGGGTCGAGATGCACCGAATATTCTGTATCTGCTGTAACCTAGAGGTTCGCAGTCAAAGATAATGTTGCTGGATGTTTCTTCCTCTTCACCACACAATCTGCACACAATGGACTCGTTATGGAGTCCCATTGTGCGAAGATGCTTCTGCAGGGAACAATGCCCGGTAATGAATCCGGTAACTTTCCGCAGTTGCATCCTGTTCAGCTTCAGTACATCGAGCGAGAGCCTCTTGGATGCAATCTGAAGCAGTACCTTCCCGAGCTCCTGCCGCGGTACTTTTTCCCAGTGATCACGGGGTTTAGAATTTGACCACATGTTGATCACCTGTTTACATGCAGTCCTTGGAATCACATCACTACTTGGAACACCATCATGTGACGCGATACTTTGAAGAAAATATTCACAAATTTTTCATCTGTACTAAAAAATATTTTTATAAACTAAATTTTAAAATTTCTGATCAAAATTATAATTCATATCAGATTGATCGATTACTGTAATGATTTGGAAATCAATCATATTTCTAGGTTTGTTAAATATCTAATGTGTACGAAAATATTCCGAAAAAGAAAACATCTAGAAAGTCTTTTAATGGTGATAACTTTAAGCTCAAAGTAATTAATAATTAAATTGTTTCTGTAAAATTTATTATATCAGAATACTAAATAAAAAAACAAATATAATATGTGAATAAGATCATTTCCTTGTTTCAAACACAATGCTTAATTAGATTTGCATTTAGCAATTTTATTAATTAGTAAATAACAGTACGTGGGATTCCCATACAAATAAAAATAAATGTGAATAAGAAAGTTAATCTACAAAGTAACCGTGGTGTATTGGTCAGCACACCATCTCGGATAGACGGATGGAGAATTAAGGTTGACAAATTATAAGAATAAAAATTTGTAATTAAAAACCAACAACGAGTGGAAGTTTATTCACTTTATTTTGAGAATGAACATACATTAAAATAAAAAAAAAAACCAACACCATAAAATATAATGATTGTTTCTCCATCAACAAGAAACCTCTATCTCGAAAAAAAAAAACTGTGAACAATAAACAATTAACACAAAAAAAGGGTTTCTCTATAGAACAGAAAGAAATAAATTGCATTAAATAATTCAAGTTTTGTCGTTGAAATATTCTTGGAAAAAATTTTAATTAAAAAAATAGTCAAATACTTTCGTATATTGCGCATGTATTGTAAATAATGAGAACATATATATATATATATATATATATATATATATATATATATATATATATATATATATGTATAAGAAAAAAAATTACAAAACAACATATAAACAACATTTTCACATTCTCTTCTATGTGAAAGAAAATCGATATACAGATAAACCGTTTAAATATAAAAATCAGTTTTCTTTTTTTTTTTTGTATACATAATTTACTTGGAAAGTAATTATAAAATGCAAAAGAATGTGTATAAATTATACCAGGGATGGATAATCATATTGCCTTTGTAAATATATTGAAAATGGAAATGGTTAAATGCTCTTTATAATAATACATTTTAAATAATTTAAAATAAATTTAATTAAGTATTTATTCTCGGAATGAAAGATAGTAAGATGAAAATTTGCATAAACCTTTCTGTTGACATGTTTAAAGTCATAATGAAACTTGTAGAGCATAAAATTTTCAATAATTTATGTCCTAGGCACAGTTTTCTGATAAAATGTATATATACAGTCATTATATGCTTAAGCAAACAAGAAAACTCTGCCTGTGACATAGTCCGTGTGACGTCACTCAACAGTTGACACTTATTTTGTTTGTGTGTGGTATGATCTTTGGATATTGAAATACAAGACAATAGTATATATTATACACTAGTAAAGTATTTTTGGCGGGTGATCTTTGCGTCATCTTTGCGTCATCTTGTGTTTTTTATTTTAAGTTATGGTTCTGTCAAAACATTGACAGAGTAATGAATAATAAATTTCTGAGAATCATTGACATCAATCTATTCATAGACATTAGAAACATGAAAACTAGTACATATTTTTGTACCTTTAGAAATATTTTTTTTTCTAATTATACTTCTTGGAAGCTGCTCATCAAATTTATCACTGGCATTGTATGTAATTATTTCTTTATAGCAAAAATTAAAGTTGACTTTTTACATGTATATCCGTATGTAGACTTTTGACAGAACCATAACTTAAAATAAAAACCACGAGATGGCGCAGTACTTTACAAGCGTATAGAACAAAAGATTAATGATTGTTACTATTTTGATAAACAGCTACACCACCAGCTCTTACATTAGAACATTTTAATTTGACTATACATTTGAAATTAGTTACAGGAATGTCTTCATCATTTACTCCATGTTTCTGATATTAGCCCAATTTTTATGGGCTCTTAAACTTGGTATATTAAATGTATATTTTGATAAATCTGGCCTGGTCGTGATAAATTACACTAACTCGGATTTTAATGTAAATAATGTATTTAATATCAGTCTTTCAAACTCTAATTTTAACGGAAGAAGTGACGTTGCTTCTGTCGAATTATTGGTCTTAAATATAATATATAATTTTCCTATTGTAGTTTTTCACTACTATATCATTTTATTAAACTTATATGTCTTAATAATAGTATTGACCTTTTTTAATATTATTTCAATAAATTATTTAAATAGAAGTATAACTTCTAACGTGCGTACAAAAGTGCACACATACTTTTTTTTGAAAAATATATTTAAAATAAAATATTCTATTAGGATTTTGAAAAACCAACTTGATGTGGAACCAATATTAACCATCCCTGTAAGAAATGATTGTATTTGTTATTTTCCTTTTTTCTTTTAATGGTAATTCCAACAGCTGAGAATCTCCTCCATTGCCTTGGATTGTTGTAAAATTATATTGTATATGTGACTAACTAGTATAGAGAGTAGATAGAATATGATGCTCATTGACTTTACTACCCAAGCAGATAAATAAGTATGAACGAAAAAAAAAATGAATTAATAAATGTTGTAAATGTAAATGTTGTTTTCCTTCTTTCTGTATGTATGTCCGTCGTCTCGTTAAACAAAATGGTAGTGGTTGTTGTGGGGTATACAGGGCACAAAGGAGACGGCTATGGTTGTTGGGGTTGACTAGCAACGATAATAAATACCATGAGAGAAATAAAAATAATTATCAATCTATTTGTCTTGTTAAATGTATAAAGTGTTTCTTATTGTCAACAAATAACAAAATAAAGACATGGAATATAGAAGTCATAATAAAATGGGTGTGGTTTAAAAAAGTGTGTGTTTTTATTATTATTTTTTATTTATCTATAAGATTCACATAGTTGGAAAAGTACTCAGTATAATGTTAACAGGCCATTAGACTTAGTTGTATAGATGCTAGAGTATGGCTAAAAAATACGTATAAAGACGACCACACTGTAAAAATAAAATAGTGGACCCAAAAACACTAGATAGTTTACCGATACCATACACTGATAAATGATTAGCACTTAAGCTAAATACCTGAAAATTGAAGTAATGCAACTATGTTGAGTTAGATAGATAGATATACTGTAGAGGCTGCCCTGACGGGCTACAATTCGACCATAAGGTCCATTGTGATGCCTAAGGACGTAAAGATGTGAGTGGAATGGAAGGAATTTGTGAGTAGACTAGGAATTGGAAGGATATGCGGCTGCAGCCGACTATGATAGGAACTATGCTGATATTCATCTGGAGTTTGTGAATGAAACTGCAGAAAACCTTCTCAAGCATAGCCGGTTTCTTCGTTCTTGTCCATATGCCGACAGTTTAGTCAATTAACCGCCCCATTTTTTTTTAATTGACAAACTGCCATTTATTTACAAGGTTAAAACTTTGAGCTGCCAGATCCGAATAGAAAACAAGTAAATCAAAGTTTAAACTCGAGAGTTCGAGTTTGAAGAAGTTTTTTATTGAAAATTCACAATAACCATTATAAATTTAACCATGCCGGTTGAAATCGGTATAGATAAAATGAACTATATAATTTCAAACTGTTATTATATTATTTTTGTGTATAAAAACATTAATTTCAAACAGTGTACATTACATGTCGGATTTTAAGTAATTTATTTCATGATGAATACCACCTCCACAGTGATAATTTGCATCTTATTTCCTTTTTGTATATAGTAGATCATATAAAATGATATTCCAAAAGGTGTTCAAATCATTCTTCTACCGATAGATAGATACAACAGAAGCGGTTGTAGTTATATGTATATATGCGTATAAAATTTATTGTTTTTATGCATGTTTTAACTTGAATATGAACACCTTTTTTGAATATAGATAATATTATTTAGAAGTTTATTAATTTTAATTCAATTTGTGGAATATATTCCGTTTTTCTACTTTAAAATAGCAATTATATGAGAAATTATTTTGAATAATAAATTTTATGATTTTTTAGTTTATTTCCTTCTAGAGGTGAGATAGATACTCCAAGTCATTTACATTTTATTGAAAAGAATGATGCTTATAAGGGAAGAGATTTTTTTATAAATATAAGCATTATTTTAAAAGTTTAATGATATTTTTTCAATCGATAATATGTTATGACCAGAGCTTGATTGGAAATTTTCCATCTGAATGAAAAAAATTCGTAACGCAGGAGCTGCGTCAACTTAACGAATTTAAAGAGAGATATGCCAATTTTTGTGTTTCCCCCTCCCTCTTAACTCTCTTTTCTTTTGTCCGATTTTACCCATTAAAGAACTTGACCTTTCCAATACCAAAAGCGCCTCAAACACCAAATTTCATTCTAATCGAAAACTGTGACCGCTAGAAAGTCCACACACACATAAACGGATATGTTGAAAAATTTTAACGATTGTCATTTTAACATCTAGTAGGTAGGATCGATGGACATTTGAAGAAATTTTTACAAAGTTCCATCATCGGTACAAAAACAATAGTTGCATTTCCTTTGGAGGAAATTCGCTAAAAACCGAAAATACACTCTTTTAAATATCGCACAAAAATTATTAAACTAAATAAAAGAAATATTTGAGATTTTCGTAACAATATTCTTATTTTGACTATTTGACGTTTCGGGAACACAGTTCCTTCTTCAGAAATTATATAACGAGTATATGTTTTCATCGTTTTGTTTTATTTCTGACGAAGGAACTGTGTTTCCGAAACTATAGTCAAAATACGAAAACCGAATGGATTCGGTAAAAATTAAAAGTAGGATTTTGAAGAAGTAACGCAACTTTTGGTGTCCATAGTACACATGACCACAAAAGTAACGTTCGTTTTCGAAATTTTATAGTTGATTTGTGCTTTATTCAGTCCGTTTGCGAGGGAATGCTTCGGATATAAGTTGTACATTTTAAATATACTTATAACTTTTATTCGAGACATTTTCCCAAAAACCGAACAAATCAGCTATAAAATTTTGAACGCCACTTTTGTGTCCCATAGTACGTTGACACGAACAATAGATTCATAAATTTTATTATTTTAAAAGTAAATTCATTTTTGTTGCGGTATTATTTTCGCACCGAAACACGAAAGAGTTTCTCAATTGCAAATCATTATGTCACATATATAAAGTGTGAAATGTATGACACGTAATCTGGTCATATATATGTATATTTATACCACCGTTTGTGAAATGAAAAATGTATTGTTAAAATGTAGTCATGTATCGGTTTAACATTTTTAAGCTCTTTCATGTTTTTAACGAATATATGATACATCTTAAACAAAAAAAACAAAATTATAAAAAATCATATTTAGTGACAGTTTTATGTTCTCTGACATCTATATGCAGGATACAATGTGATTTGTCAGAAATTATGCATTGAATTTGAATTTTACAGGAAAATACGTTTTGACGGCGTCTGTTTTGCAAATTTGGCTAGTGGTCTGATTGAGAGATTTATCTAGAGATTGTAGCGGAGTCACAACAAAAATTTTTATTTATTTGACATCTTTGTATATTTAACTACATACACATTTTGATAGCACGGTAATGTTTTTGTTCCTTACCTTGGTAACCAATAACAAATACATTCAGACATTCAATCAATATTTTCAATAAAGATAATTTACATCTTTCAACTAATTTGTCTTCTAATTTATTAAATGTATTATAATTATTAATGAATCAAAAATAATCATCTATCATCTTACAAGGTCATGAGTTCGATCTTTCTGATGTATGTGATTTTCCATATCAAGCATTCATTTTAAATGAATGTTACGCATGATAAGACTAATGAAATGTCAAATTAAGTAAATGCCAGTCAACTCCGTTAGTATAACATAACTATATAGACAGCCGTAATATCAACAAATGGACGGACGCAAAGTTTACAAAAACTATTAACGATCTGCCTGAAATACTGAAATTTCATAAGGTTTCAAAAATAACCTTTGAAGTGCTCCTTGTTTCAGAGATATTTATCCCTAGAGATTGTCCCTAGAGATCGGAAACTGGGAGGTTATAGGTTTGAATTCCGGCATCGGCAGTTTGTCAATTATTAAAAAAAAAGGGTGGTTAATTGACTAAACTGTCGGCGTTTGGACAAGAACGCAGTAACCGGCTATGCTTGAGAAGGTTTTCTGCAGTTTCCTTCACGAACTCCAGATGAATATCGGCATAGTTCCTATCATAGTCGGATGCAGCCGCATATCTGACCAATTCCTAGTCCATACACAAAAATTCCTTCCACTCTACTCACATCCTCACATCCTTAGCCATCACAATAGACCTTATGGTCGAAGTGAAGCCCGTCCAGGGCAGCCTTTACAAACTATCTAGAACGCTGATCCCTCAGTCGATACTCACGTTGACGGGGGAAAAAAATCTAGTATAATCATTTTTGAATCTTTACTAAAGTAATCAAAACAATAAAATCTCTACACCAGTGTAGAGATTTCCCAATGGAAAATCTAACCATCTGACCTACTTTAAGAAATATTGATTGTATTTTTAATTGAAACTTCAATCAAAATTAGAGTACTTTTGTTTTGAAGGGCACCGGCATTTATTCAATCAACTCTCCAATATATGCAATATACAAACACAAAATTTTACGATATCATTAAGACACATTAAAGCTTTTTATGTAAATGAACAAAAAAAAAAAATCCATACTGGAAAAATAATGTTGAAGTATAAAAGATGGCATAATATTAAATGTGAGTACCTTAAATAGAAATGATATTGCTGTGTTGTAAATTTAAATGAAACAGTAAATTTTATTTGATTCTTGTTCTGTATAGATAACACCAACGAAATGTTTCAAATCTACTTTGTTTTATTAATAAAAGAATGCGCTTTTGTAATATCGTACAATAGCTCTGAAGACGAAACTCATGTCGCTGGGACATATTTCGGCTGATCATATGATATTGCGATACATATTTTTGAAGGTCAGTGAGTTTTAATTCTTGAGAAGAAAGTCTACTTTAGATAAATAGATTGTAGAGGCTGCCCTAGACCGGGCTACCCTTCGACCACAAGGTCCCTTGAGATGCCTAAAGATGTGAGGATGTAAGTGGAGAAGAAGGAATTTTCGTGTATAGACTAGGAATTGGTAGGATATGCGGCTGATGCTGACTATGATAGGAACTATGCCGATAGTCATCTGGAGTTCGTGAAGGAAACTGCAGAAAATATTCTCAAGCATAGCCGGTTACTTCGTTCTTGTCCATACGCCGACAGTTTACTCAATTAACCGCCGCCTTTTTTCTTAATAATTGACTAACTGACGATATTGGGATTCGAACCCGTAACCTCCTAGTTTCCAAGTTGGCATACTGCGCAGACACAACGCCTTAGACTGCGCGGCCACTTATTTTTAGTTAAAACTATAACACACAAACATTAATGTTTCTGTCGAAATCGAAGAACGCACTGTTAATACTAACTGACATTCGTAAAAGGATTGTTTACGAATATAACGAAGTAGTAGGATATCTGGCAGGGGGCAGAGCTTAATATGTCAACCTACTAGCAGTAGTAACAAAGTTTTTCATCAGAGTGCGACTCCAAAAATTGTAGCCCGAAAAGTATGTCAGGAGTGCCACAAAAATCGTCCTACGAACTCTAGTTTATAATTTACCCATCAGAGACCATAACCAGTGCTAAAGTTTCCAATATCCCATGACAATCTAAATTAGTTTTGAATTGACAGAAAATATTAACAGCAATCCAAAGAAAAAAGCGATTTATCAAAAATTGATTGACTTTGTGAGGCTATATATCAAAAACAAAGAGGTAAACAATATCAGCCGCTGGTTAGCATTCTTCAACATTAGCCACAAGTTTTCGGATAGATATTCAATACAAGACTGGCAGTCAAGCCAAATTTTGGTTTTGAATAAAAACGGCAAAGTTTAAAAACCAACTGAATAGTTACACAAACTTAAAATTTGACAAAAGTAATTTTGAAATAAGCAAATTATACATTGGAAATTGATTTTTCAGTGGTGAGAAAGAATTGGACATGTTTTCATGATCAAGACAGCTGGCCTGATGATTAAACGAACGTGTAAACATAAATATTAATGCCAACATACAAGTGTTTATCGAAGGGTCACGATTGCAGCAAAACATCAACAAAAAATGTAATTTGCTTCAAGCAACAAAACCTCGGGCAAAATCTTGTTACAATTATTTGTTTATATTTACAACATTAACAAAAAAAATCAATTTCCATTTTACCCCAAATTCCAAACTTATCCCCAGAAGATCATAATATAACAGTGGTACCACACACATTACGTAATATAAAAATGTACACATAATTAAATTAACATTGAAAATATTTTTATTTTACTATCACATCACCATCAAACAAAAAAGATATACACAAGACTCATCCTCTCAAAGTTTAAACAGAGCGTTTAAATAAAGTGAGAGTAGAAAGTAATCAAGACAAAGCTTATTGATACTTAGTCTTTAGCTTTAGCCTAAATTCTGATTTTAATGGTAAACATCTAAAGTGTTCATTGTTTGGCAAACAAAAACTTCAAAAACTAATATTATATACTAATTAAATTACTTAATTTAAATTACTAATATTGAAAAAATCTAGAATTCTCTTAAATTATGGTAGATAGTATCTACTCTACATATTATATATTATAGCCCTAAGTGAAGATGACTGACAAACTCACTCACTCATATATACAAATTCTAAGGCACTTCTAGAGATGCTAGAAAGATGCGGTTTTTTGCATTCGACGCAAAATTGCTTGAAACCGACGGGAAATTTCAATTTTACCATTGCAACCCCCCGGAAAATACCCCCAAAAATTTTTTTTACAATAGGGAATATGCATGAACATTTTTTTTCACTTGAATTGAAGCATGTTTACTTGACAAATATCAAGGTAAAATAACTTTAAAAATAAGCGAGATATGAATGATTGAAATTCCCGATTAGACAAAGAGGGTGATAGCCCTCTTGATATGTTATGTGACGTCATATTACACTTTCACCATTTAAAATACACGTAAAACTCCGTTTTCAGTATTTTGCAAGAAAGAGACAGATAATAATCTTAGAAGCTTATAGCTTTCTTGATATTTGTCGGATTTTAATTTCGTTTTGAAATATTATTACAGTATTAACAGTATTTTTATATTCTGAAAATAAATGTGAAAAAAATTGTTCATGCATATTCCCTATTCATGCAATGTTATTTTTTGTGACGCGGATCCAAGGTCGAAAACCGCCTCGTTGATCAAGGGTGGGACCCGTTTCGCGAGAAGAGGGAGTTTATATAGATAATTGTATATCAAATAGACCCAAGCGCATTTGATATCAATAGTAACAACCTTCATGTGGATTCTTTTGTGTTACAGACCTTCGGAATTTCAATGAACGCGTGCCAGTAATTTTCAAGGCCAACTGAAAGAAATCTCTTGTTTGAGAAAGCTCAATGATCCTCCCTAATCATTGAGTATTTACTATTTTAATTCAAATATATTAAAAATTATCTCGCCCCTAAAATTGAACGTCATTCCACCTGCAATATTTCACAAACTTTTATTTGATTTTACTACACAAAATAATATTCAACATTTCCCCCTCACATACACGAGGGATGTATGTATGTGTATACGGTATATATATTTGGTATAATACTATATAGTATTATTAAAATAAATGAAATCTGACATTTAGGTGTTGTGAAAATGTTATTAAACTGATTTATAGATCACACTTTATACAATTCCGCTTCCGTTTCGTGTGCGCTCTATACTCTATACCTCTACCTATGGCATAGAAGTGGGCGTTTGACTGGATCATCGGTGTTCGTTATTATTTGTGTGTATCTGTTGTTTATGTGTGTGTGTGTTTGTGTGCTTGTAGTTATAGAAGTTAGTTAAGGTTATTGGGTTATATCATATTATAGTTAATACAGTAGAAACTATTTATTGCCGATACAAAATATAGATGAAAATCAGAAGTATAATCACTAATCACAAGTTGTAGAGAAAATGGTGGTGAAGCTTCTGCCAATGAACGGTTAGTAAGGCAAGTCCATGTATTATCATATCCAGTATATTGGTATATTGTAAATATACAAGGTATATTAAGTTTAGTTCCGATTTTGTAACTCTTGAAAATATTGATTGCAGAAAAAAATTTGTGTTATAGGTGTTCATTAAATAACCTAATTAGTCCATTTCCACATGTCCGTCTGTTCGTCTGACCGTCTGTGAACACGATAACTCAAGAACGAAAACTTTGTTTCTGTTTTCTAGAGCAAAAAAGTAAGGTCCAGTTCGTTAATGGGCAAAAATGGACCATGTTTGGGAAAAATAGGTAAAACTGCCTATCTTTGAAACCGTAGAGATATAACAAAAATTTTATAACAAAAAATCTTCTTCTTTTTAAAATAAACAACTTTTGTTTGAAAAATTTTTCCATAAACTTGTAAGGTAGATGATAATTAAATTAAATAATTATTATTTAAATAAATAATCTTTATTGATTTGATTTATGAAATGTTATTATTTTAAATATGTAAATTACCATGGTTGTTAACATTCAAAGCAACCGTGATAATAGAGGGAAGTTATAGTTGTTATGCAACAGATATAAATGATGAACAAAATTATAATAATAATTTAATGAAGAAGCGATACCGCTACAAACTCAACAGTTTTCTGATAATTTGTTCTCAAAAGTTCCTCGGAAAGTGAAAAATATGCCCATCTTTAAAACCATAGGAGATTTTTTTTAAATTGTGGGATACTTCAAAAATTGTTAACATTCAAACATTGGTATACAAGTCAGTATATACTGGGTATTCAAACAAGTAACTCAGTTTGTTGTTACATTATTTATTATAAATTAAATTTTGTTCTTGCTTTTAATTGTTCATTTAGAATAATATAGATAAAAAAAATTTTAAAAACAGGACCTACCCTACTGCCCGCTTAATGGCAGAGCGGGTATTTATAGGTTTTTAGTTATTGGGAATCAAGTTAAATATACAGTTTTCTTTAAGTCCAGATAACGCCACTTTCTGGAATTTTGTAGCTAGATAAATGGACCTTTTTTTTACAAATTTCATAAAAAAGCCAAACATTGTCCTGTATATCTTGACTTTTTTTCTTGCTCGGTCGCATTGTATTTCATTGTTTTACGTTTGATTTACGAATGTTTAAGTATATAATTGTAATAAAATACCATAAAATAAGTTTTAAATATATACTTTCTCAGATAGAAGTTCCCTCCCAGCTACGACGCACATCTAATTTACCACCATCTATAATTAAATTCTAAAGAATGTTTACTGTATATATAATATTAGCCCCAGCAATGGTTGTGTATTCTACAGACTAATAAACAACAAACAAACAGATACAGGTGTGAAACTTATAAATTATACGTTTATTCTCACCTCTATATACCATTTATTACCTTAACCAATACACATACCACTGAGAGCCAGAGCTATCTATCTGTGTGTGTGTGTATAGCCCAATAAATTTGTCGCAAAAAAATAGCGAAATAAACATGAGATTGCGTAATTTTCGTAGTAGTCTGATTTGTTAAAGGGTTGTATTCTGAGCATAATGGCGGATTTGAGGGGTCGCTCGAGTGTCAGTGGCGCCACTATCGCAAAAAACGCGTTTCATTCAATATCTCGAAAACGGTTTACTTACCGCAAAAAACTATAGAAACCTTTTCTCTTATAAATTACATTTCCTAAATTTTTTTATTCGAAACTGTTTTTTCTAGCATGAATATTTTCCGAGTTATTTTGTTCGAAAGACACAAGCTTCCTTATTTTTGTTTGTTTTTCGCCTTTATCTCACTAACCGTTCAATTTTATTGAATTTTATTCATAATCAAACTTATAGATCATTTAACTATCTACAACTTTTGTTGAAAATTTTTTTCTCTGCTGCCAATATTTTTGTAGTTATTGATAAGTTTATTTATCGAACTGCGCGGGATCAACGCAATATGATAAGTATGATGTATGGTGTAGGACGGACAATGGAACAGACGTCCCTTTAGCTACAGCACTACACAATGTAACAGCGCGTCCGTGAATACGAATAACGACGATAGCGCGGAGTTCAATCAATAAACTAATAACTACAAAAGTATTGTCAGTAGAGAAAAAAATTTTAGACAAAAGTTGTAGATAATTAAATGATGTATAAGTTTGACAATGAATAAACTTCAATAAAATTGAACCGTTAGTGAGATAAAGGCGAAAACCAGACGAAAATAGGGAAGTTTGTGCCTTACGAACAAAATAACTCGGAAAATATTGATACTAGAAAAAAAATTTCAATTAAAAAAGTTAGGAAATTTAATTTATAAGAGAAAATGGTTCTACAGTTTTATGCGTTAATTTAACCGTTCTCGAGATATTTAATGAAACGTGTTTTTTGCGAGAGTGGCGCAACTGACACTCGAGCGACCCCTCAAATCCGCCATGATGCTCAGAATACAACCCTTTAACATATTAGACTACTACGAAAATTACGCTATCTCATGTAGATTGATTCACCAATAGGGAATATGCATGAACATTTTTTTTCACATTTATTTTCAGAATATGAAAATACTGTTAATAATATTTAAAAACGAAATTAAAATCCGACAAATATCAAGGAAGCTATAAGCTTTTAAAGATTATTATCTGTCTCTTTCTTGCAAAAATACTAAAAACGGAGTTTTACGTGTACTTTAAATGGTGAAAGTGTAATATGACGTCACATAACATATCAAGAGGGCTATCACCCTCTTTGTCTAATCGGGAATTTCAATCATTCATATCTCGCTTATTTTTAAAGTTATTTAAAAAGTAATTTTTCCTTGATATTTGTCAAGTAAACATGCTTCAATTCAAGTGAAAAAAAATTTTCATGCATATTCCCTATTGCTTGGCCTAGTATATTATGTTGTGCATCTAGTGGTATGTACTTTGGTGTGTTGTGTTGGTCCCTTTCCTTCTGTACGTTGGTTGATGTACATACACATAGTATCTATCTACCAATGTTTTGCTACAATTCTTTTTTCTGTGTATTTTAATAATATTATTAATATTGTTATTGTTATTAATGTCTTTTTCTGTTGTTACACAGTTTTACCCGTATTTTTAATATTATTTTTGTATTTTAATTTTATTTTGGTTTTTTTTTCTTCTTTTTTTTACTTTGTATTGTGATTGCATTATTATTTTTTATGAAGTTTTATATAATCATCTAGAGGAGTATGATGATTATTATAATTATTTGTAATATTCACGGATAATTCACTCGTTTTTAGATGGGTAATATGATTATGTCCCTCCCGGTTGGGCAGTTTC
This sequence comes from Nineta flava, assembly GCA_963920215.1. Lineage (NCBI taxonomy): Eukaryota > Metazoa > Arthropoda > Insecta > Neuroptera > Chrysopidae > Nineta > Nineta flava. The sequence continues at coordinate 10,124,403 of OY986040.1, read as the reverse complement.
TTCTACAGATAAATCATCAGAAGTAACATATTTATTTTTAGTGTTATGGTAGTAATTGGTTTGTTTTCGAATATTGTTTGTGGTACTCTCTTTGTGGGATAGAAAGTTCATTATGAAAAGCGTTTGGTTAGGTAATAAAAAATACTCTAAATTAGGTCCTAAAAAAAATTGTACATTCAAAAAACTTATATTTGTACTTTAGTGCTCGCGGTATCTCTAAGTCAGTCTCGGTAAATACGCCTGGATATTCTAGGCTGAAAGTATACCATAAATAGATAGCGAAACTACAAAGGTGGAATTGTATATATTTTATCCGATGGACAGACTCCGCTTAATCTTAAATAATCTCCAAAATTGTCCTGGAGTGTATCAACTCACTGAAAAATCGGGGTATAAATAACTAAGTGAATATTATGGCTGGATGCCTGGATATTCTGGAATTGATGGAAACGAGAAGGATGATGAATTGGATTGCCGAAAAGCACAATAAAATATTTTATAAAATAATGGGCGGTACACAAGTCCTACCATTCTTGAGTAAATACTGATGACCAAGATCATGCAAAGGTTCTTTTAAAAAGCTGCTCATGTAAAAAGGCCTCTAAGCGGTTACAACTAGAAAAACACCAATTGAGGATACTTACTGATCACTGCAAACTCCGTCAACATAAGTTCAAAATCAATCTCACAGAGAATGATCTTTGTAGATTTTGGCATGAAGAGGAGGAAACCAAGAATCACATTTTGCCCGAATGTGACAGCCTCTCTGTCAATAGACACTTTCATTTGTAATGGACATATTTCCAGCCAGATGAAATCAATGAAGTGTCATCAAGAGGTATAGAACTCCTGGAACAGGAAAATGATGTACAATAGATCAAATTGGTCGCCAAACAAAAGCTTTTTAGACTTACTCTAAATCTAATCTAATCTTATCCCTATGAAAACTAAAGTCTGCAAGCGTTGCTGGTTCCCATCTATAATAACATTTGCGTGCATCTGTCTATCAGTCCGTATGTCTATCAGTCCACCGCCTGCCTCTCCACAATAGCTGAAAGAAACCACAAACACAAATCTTGAGCGTATCCGTACATGCCGCCACAAAATCTCTAAAAATATATTTTTTCAACCGTATTGGCTCAATATCAGCTCAATCATCTTTGTCAATCATACAGATGGATTCAAAAACTTTAGTATATAGATGGTATTTCAACAACTAATTCAGTTACTCGTTACAATCGTTCGTAATTTGTATCATTTTATCACTTATTAAATTAGTGAAAAACTTTCATACAAAATTTTCCAAACACAATATAAAACTGAGTAAATTAACCAATTAAAAAATATTACTTTGTAAAAAACGATAAAAATATTGTGTATATTAACACAACGCGCTATGTTTTTTAACTATATATGTATAATAAATTTTAAAAGAAATTGAATGCTAATTATCAATTACAATAAAAATAAAATATATATATATATATATATATATATATATATATATATATATATATATATATATATATATATATATATATATATATATATATATATATATATATATATATATATATATATATATATAAATTCCTTGGAACTTTGTTATAATTAAGTATAAAACTTTGTTGTAATATGTTTTTTCAGAGAATAATATCAGAATTTTGCTACAATGTTCGTTCGTTCTTTACTGTTTCGTATGTGCACTTGGCTTGCTAACTTGGCTATGATGATGAAACACGTGATATTTATTATATTCAAGTGTAACAGTAATTATGTAGTCTCGTCTACATTATGCAAGAGCTATAAAACGAGAGCTATAAAAAGTTTGCTGAACTATATATATATATATATATATTATTAGTTTTAGAAGAAAAATTGAAAGAGAAAATGTTATTAATATTTCAATTATTTTAATTTGTGTGTGTTGGTTTTTTAATGAAGAAAGCCACTAATTATCAAACAGTCACTTGTTTATTTATTTATAATGGGTGTGGAATTTTCATGTGTGTCAACAAATTCCTTGTTTTTAATTACAAAACATTTCATGCCTTTTACTATTTTTTCATCTCCAGATTTTTGTTAATTAAATTCTATTTTTAATCCACCTCAAAAAAATGAAGAATTTATACTTTTCTTGTATATGCTCAAAAATTAAAAGACTATTTTCAAAGATAGAAATGGGTCAAGTTATCGCAGATATCCTCCAAAAAATATAGTCATATCTATGTGAGAAATGGTTTTTGTTAGTAGCTATTTAATATTTTACTTGGGAAGTATATATATTACGTGTTATACAAATATTTGGCCTTGTCGGTAAAACATTTAATTGCTACTAAAAAAAACTTTACAATATCGAAAGTATTACTGTATTTTTACAAAGAAAACGAGGAATATGCGAGAACTGGGTCCGTTTTTATACTCATTCGTATTTGATAAGATAAAACGTATTATTGTATACAATATATATAATATATATAAAAAATATAAGAATTATAATGGCAATTTTACTACTAAAATTTATTGTCTTATAAGAAATTGGTATTTTTTCTTTATATGTGTTCTAAGACCTACATTTCTATGAAATTTCAAGTTTCTAGCTCCTCTGGAAGTGACACAGAGGCTCGGATGATATTTTGGTGAATCAACGACCTAATTAATGATGTTTTTATTTCTCGGTAACCAATATAGATAAAAACTTAGTATCCTTCATAACTGGATGCTCATCCGAAATATGAAAAGTGTTCAGAATATCAGTTAACCTTAGATTTCAGGTGTATTGATGCCGGCCAACTTGGAACTTGGCAGTAAATAAAAAATATAATATCTAATATATTCAAATTCTGGAATCATGTGGAATCAAAAATTTGATTATGGATCTGACACGGATATAGAAATTTTGATTAAAGCACTAGTATTAACTTAATTTACAAACTGGCAGTGTTGGGAATCGAATCAGCAAACGCTCAGTTCCGAGTAGAATGTCGTTAACATCTAGACCACATGGACTGGTTATGAAAGGGCTGAACTTGAATTGACTGGTTATATTTTAAATGAAAGCCCTGAAAAATTCACAGACATAATCCAATCTGCACTATTAAAAATTTAAAAAACATTCAAAATAACTGAAAAAAGAATACAAATTTTCGAAAATTTGCCCAAGCGACAAAGAAATTATTTTAACGAAACATTCGTTTACATCATTTCATGGAGAGATTACAAGATTACAAGTTATATGTGAATAAAGTATACAATTATTTTATTACTGAATAATTTTTCCATTAAAAAAAAGCGTGGTAATTTTATGAGGTAGTTTTTTCTGGAATATAAATTTTTATAGAAAAAATATTTAATCATAAGATATAATTCGAATAATAGGATAGATTTAATTAAAGAAAATAATTAAATTTCAACGAATACTTATTTACTTTTCATACTGGAATTTTTTAATTCATTACTAATCATTTTAAAACTTGTTCACTTTTCTTCTTTTTTTTTCATAAAGAAATAACACACAACACTTGTAATATTTATTTAAAATTAAAATTGTGTTATTATTCAACACTGTTCTGGTATAAGTACTTCTGTTATACTTGTATTATTTGTTTTATAATATGTATGACATCTTGAAAACCCGTTGAAAATCAGTGGTACTGTTTACTTAATCGAAACTTATTTTTATTTATTTAATTTAACATTTAAGTATCTGAATATTGGTAACATTCTTGGATATCAAATGCTCGATAATCATTGATATCAAGATAGTGAAGAGTTTTATGAAATTCCCTCTGTATAGCACCTGGTGGCTTAGAGGCACAGGTTCACAAATCCAGAACTTGTAGGTTCGATAAAACAATTTGAAGAAATACACTCACTTCAACAATTACATAATAATTATATATTTAAAACTTAATGAATAACATGTATAACTGCATCCGAATTGGCGAGGCATTTTACGTAGACTGGTCTCTTGTTTTCGAGGGCTTCAAATGGGAAGTTAGAAATGTGGGTATACCAGTCACAACCCAACCTCTTTATTTTTTGCTTTTTGCTGCATTAACTCCTACAAATGGCGTGTAATTAAATTTTTACTAAAAAAGAAATTTTTTTCAATACATGAGCTAATATAAAAAGATATTCTTATAAAAAAAATTGTAGTTAAGGTATTTGTGATACAGTATTGTCAAAAAGTTGTGAACCGTATGTGTAAAGTAAAAGTGAAGGAACGTATAGCATAATAAGTCATAATTTTGGTCCAAGACTGTACCGTTATAGACACGTTACACATACAGTACTTGTCTATACGTATATCCAGCAACGTCGCTTATATTCCGCCAGTTGATATACTGTTTGTTTATATATAGCATAGTGACACTATACAACGTATAGTAACGAACATTATTGTCAAGTTGTATCTGTTCAAACCGACATGTATATTTATTTATTAAATGCTTCAGTTTGCGTTGTTATAACTAAACAATGAGATGGTCAATAATTCTCGTTTTTTTAAATACGCAGAACAAATCCAAAAATTTCTAGTTATTTTTTAAAAAGATTCTTTGTCGTTTTTTTATTAACAATCAAAAACTGGTAGAAATTGCCCTTTTGCTCCCCATGACTAACTTCTCGAACTTGCATCAAGTTTTTCTCGAGTTTGACACAGTCAAATGATTTCAAATTTTCGGTTGAGTGTAATAATATCCTTAATAAGTGTGAAAAAATCTGGAAAAAATCATTTTATAATTATGCCCATTAGCACAAAAACTACCTTAAACAGAAATCACTTACGGATTTTGAAACATTTCATTAATCCTCTTGAGATACACTTTATACAGTTTTAGATGTTTTTATATTGAACGTAAGGACTATGGATATTCAAGAAAATTAAACATTTGATGATACTCTGGATTTGAGAAAATGTACAACTGAGAATTGACATTGTATAAACAATTGAAAAACTTATTTCCATTTTATCACTCGTTGAAATAACTTTATTTGCCTGCCAGGTCAAAGGTTCAAGTTTATAAGATTTGTATGTGTGTATATGTTAATCATAAAAAGATTTAGAAGTTTAAAACATATTTGTTTTATAGACACCATATATATTATACACCTATTCTCAGAGTCGTCAAAAATTAGGAATGAAAATATTACTGCTTATATTTTATAGTCTCAGACTTTTAAACAACATAAAATTTTCCATGAAAACTGATTCGAAATGATGAATTTTTTACTTACTCCTCTTGATAGAACATAAAGATGTAGTTGGTTGAATCATGTCACTATAAACACTGCTTCATAGACTATGTATAGATTTTACAGTTTGATATATTTTGCAGGATTAAAATGGTGGTCAATTTATTTTTAATAAACTATGCAGGACAAAGGCAATGTTAGATTGTGTAAGTTGCCTAACTGAAGTTACAAGTTTTACTTTTTTCTAAAAATTATGGTTATGAAATATAGTGATTTGTTGTAAAAAGACGTCATTGTTTACCGATGCACTCGGAAGTTTTCTCATAGGATTTTGTTTACCCATAAACAGATTTGTCAAGAAAATACCTAGGTTCAACTCTTTGAATTCTTATATTCAAATTTCATTTAATTACGCGGCAGGTACGTGGTAAGTGCTATCCATTTGCCTGTTGTTAAAAGTGGCCAACTGCCTGGTATAGTTGGGTCCACTATTTTATTTATTATAGTGTGTATATTTTGTTGCCAAGTGTAAAACTTTTTTATTTACAGTAAATAGAAAACCAATTTGAATTTAAATATTGTGTTATAATTGATGACGTTTATCATGTCAAACGAAATATGTTTTAAATGAAGACAAAAAAAACAAAACAAAACATTGTATAATTAAATTTATCACGAACATTATTTAACTATATCTCTGTAAATATTAATCAGTATTATTCAAGGGCAATACCATTGTCCTTTAAAAAACATTTCAACATTTCACATATTTAAATAAATGGTGTAGTAGATGATTAACTTAAAAAAAAACAAACTTTTATTATAATGAATTTGATTAAACAGTTTGATAACATTATTATTTTAAATTATTGTCTATTAAATATCCGAAACCAATGATAATGAAACTAAAATATTTATTTGTTTTTAAAGGCGAGACAATATACACGTATTTCTTTAGTAAAAAATAGGGGAAGCTCAATGTACAAAACACGTAACAATTCAAATCCACGCATCTTACGTCCGGTGATGCCAACCTATATTGTTTAGTTGTCAACAAAAAGTTGTCACTGCAATAACTAACGTGCTTGTTGATTTATTTAATTTTGATGACAATTTGAAGTAGTTTTTGTGATGTTTTCTTTTTTTACAGTGGTCTTTTGTGAAATGGTAATTATTCCACTGTTTATTTAACATTGTTATATACAAAACTTAGACCAAGCAGAATTACCCTCGAGATTTGCATAAATTCTTAAGAAAAATGCAATAAAAAAGATTTTATGTCAGTAATTTTTTTACTGTCTCATACGGTTCCAAAGAACCGGCCAAGTAGCCACGCTTTTTAAGGCCCTCTACTTGAAACTGGGAGGTTACAGGTTTTAATCCCGACATCGGCAGTTTGTCAATTATTAAAAAAAGGGCGATTAATTGACTGAAATGTCGGCGTATGGACAAGAACGAAGTAACCGGCTATGTTTGTGAAGATTTTCTGTAATTTCCTTCACGAATTCCAGATGAATTTTGGCGTAGTTCCTATCATAGTCCTATCATAGCTATTCGCCGTGGTTTATATAAAATTAGAGTCGGTTAAAGTTTTTGTTGATTTTATCATTTCCACAGAAACTATACTTCTTAAAAATTACTATAAAATTATTTTCTTAAAATTTTGTTTCTATTTTGAAATGCCAACTTTGATTCCATAGCAACTATAAACTTTAATATCTATTGAATATATATATTTTCTTCTGACTTACTTTAGATTACGCGCACAGAGATGATATTATATTAGTATAGATGATATCATTTTTCGAATAATAGAAAATTTTGTGTGTGTCATCAAACGCCTTCACTAAAACCATACACAATAATAAATATTGAATGATAGGTGTTTAATAAAGAAAAACAACACGATCTATTTTATAATTCAATGATTTCCTGCTTTATAAAAATTATGATCACGAAAGTATTATTATTCACAAAAAATGTAAAATAAATGTGAGATTCTGGGTATTTCTTTTTTAGATATAAAAAACTTTAAATGGTTTTACACGCAACATAGTTTATTATGTTGATGAGTCAAATATTTGTTAATCGACTTGACATATAGTAGGAGGTGTTTAGTTTATCTATTAGACAAAGACGGGAAATTATGATCACCTAAGCAAACAAAACATATCCAATTACAAAACTAATCGTTTTTGTTGCTCAATAGTTAAGCCTTATCTTATCTCTTTATAGGAGGTCCCCGGTGCATTTATGCCTGTGTTCATTACTACATAAAACCTGAATTTTCACCAATGGATAGACTAATTATTGGGGAAAATATATAATTTCTGTCGTTTATATTAATTGCGCTGCCGTAGTGTTTGTCTCAACAGTTTGTTCGTAATATGATTGTTCACTACCTAAATCGTTAAATGAAAACGTTTATCGACAAAAATATCGGTTATAAATAATTCTACAAAAAAGTCCGCGACAAAGTCTTTAGTAAACCACAACAAAGCCAAATGGTTCAATAATGTTCACGTCGATAATATAAGTATACAAAATCGTTTCGCTATAGATTAATACCAAGCCGAAAACACGAAAAAACTACCGTGCATAGATTTTTATACTATATTCTTGTTGTCGATTCACATTCACGATTACTCAAGGCTAGTCAAATTCGAAAATTATTCGTTTTGAGACAATCAGAACCAGAATGATGCACTCATTTATACGTACACTTCACGATAAATCCATTGATAGACACAAAAGACTAGCGTACTCTTGCATTAAATTTTATATTGTATTTATTAGTTTTTTGAAGTATATATAGTTTTTTTTCTAAAAAGTTTCAGCTTTTAAAAAAATAATGTCGTTTCATAATATTTTAATAACATATTTATATATATATATATATATATATATATATATATATACATGTATATCATGTTTTAATTAAAATTGAAAATTAAATGTAATACATTTGTTATTAAATTTTCATAACTTTACGTTTTTGAAACTTTTAGTTTGCAATTAGTTTTTTTTTTTTAATTTAATAAATACTTTCACACGATGTTTGCAGAAAAATGGTACAGAAACTTTTTATTTATTTTGTTAGTGTTTTTATAACAAAATAATTGTATTTTGTTATTCGAAACATTATTTACCAAACCGATTCGTTTCGTCAGAAATTGATTATACTATTATACTAAATGTTTTCTGGAAGATCTTTGAAAATTAATAATATTTGTTATTATCACTTATTTATGTCAGTATATTTATTTTTATTTCTGCATTAAAACTGTTGGAATCTAATTTAATAAATACGACCTATTACAAACAATTGTGGGTATGAAATAATTTTAAATTAAAGTATTTTATATATCTTACAAATAATAAATTATGGTATAAATTGAACTCAGTTACCTTACGTTAACAAATTAACTGAATAAAATAATTCCTTTTTCTTACACATTTCATTAAAATATATTCTTAATTTATATATATAAGGGGTTGTTTTAAATAAGTATAATCAATGTTTACTCTTCTAGTTTTTTTTAAATAAATATTCTCGTTAAGACTGCACTATGCAGGTAGTTTCAAACGTTGGTACGAATAACAGTTAATAGATGCAATTGACCTGGTTAGATAGTACCAGATAGTATAGAACTGGGAGGTTATGGGTTCTAATCCCGACATCGGCAGTTTGTCAATTATTAAAAAAAAGGGAGGTTAATTGACTAAACTGTCGGTGTGACAAGAACGAAGTAACCGGCTATGCTTATGAAAGTTTTCTGCACTTTCCTTCACGGACTCCAGATGAATATCGTCATAGTTCCTATCAAAGTCGGCTGCAGATGCACATCCTACCCATTGCTAGTCTACACTCAAAATTCCTTGTCCTCCACTTACATCCTTAACTATCAGCATGGATCTTATGGTCGAAGTGTGTTCTGTCCGGGACAGCCTATAGAATCTATCTATCTAAAAAATATAAGTTGGGATTTTTCAATGGAAATATCTTTGTTTTGGCATCATAATAACATGAGGAAAAGTCCATAACGAATTCGCGCTAGCTAAAAAAAGTTTTTATAGGTCAACGGTAACAAAATCAGTTTATCTCAAATATCTCGTAAACTATTTGTTTTACGTTAACAAAGGTTCGTATAAATTTTTTCATTAAATTTTTTAAACTGTATTTCACTGGACTAGAATTACATTTAGTCTTAAATTACAAGCAGTAAATTTTTGGATACGTCAACCTTTGAAAAGTCAAAGATCGGTCTGATTTTGGACAAACTATATTATAAACACCGTTTCTGATATTGTAGATAATTGATTGAAGTTTCAAAGTCTTTTATGATTACTATAATTGAAAGTATAAACTTTAAGAATGCTTTTCTTCACAACAATCATCCTGTGTATTGAAACGCGTCGACGAGTTTTAATTATAATTGTTTGTTTCTCAGAACAGAAGTAAATTATAGTAACAATAGAGTAATTTGATATTTACATCGCTAAAACCAGTCGGCTATTAATTATATCACACTTTGTTTCTTCTCTTCATTTTTGTACTTGTTTATTTTATTGTGTAATTCTTGTTATTATTATCATTCTATGTTGTATGTCTTAGCATTCCGTTCAAAACTTTTATTCCTTCGTAAAGTATTGTTTTAAGGAGGTTCCAGCACTGTCTTATATAAAGAGGACAAAGAACCGGTTTGCTTTTATTATAGAACATACACATGTATACACAAACACACAACACATAGATATATTCCACTATTCATATATACAAATAAATGTAATTAAATAATTTTAAATTTTTTCATTTGGAAAACAAAACGGTAAAACGCGATTTTATAAAAAAAATTTAATTAATAAATATTTATCTTTACTATCCTAGTTTTCTTTAGAATTCTGTTGAGTATTTTTTTTAATACAATAGATAATAGTTGGGTGGACATGAAGTTTTACATGCTTCAAATGAGAGAGAGTGAGAGAGAATGATTACTTTGCTATTAATTATTATCTCGCGTTCTAAACGGTCAAATTTCTGAAACTTCGGAATTTATTAAAAACCGTTATTTTTTGCCTGTGAAAAAATGAGCAAAATCTGTCGAAAAGTAGCTTCATGCTGGAACATCCTTAATAATAATTTAAAGGAAATACAGATAAGACATTAATATATTGTAACTAAACCCTTTGCAAAATACTGGCAACATAAACGCGTACATTCATTTAAAGTTGTACTCGAAAATTGTTCAAAATATTTATTATTAGTGGTTAAATAATCAATGGTATTAGTGTACACTCCCGATCATAAAAATTGAGCCAGTATATACAGTACATACATTTAGAACTAGTTCAATTTTTATGAATAGGCGTGTACTCATTTCAAAATTATATAATTAACTAGCTGACTTCGCCGGCGTTGGCCGTGGATGACAGTGTCAACTGTTTTAGTGAACTTTTTTATTATTTCCCGGCGCTTCCGCTATCAGAATTAAAATATCATATTGCTTCCCAGAACCTCCACCTTCTAATAGAGTTTGTTTATAACTTGACTACAGCGCCACATATCGAATTCTGGATATGAACGATTGTCTCGACAAAACAAATTATTGTAAGAAAATGATCTGAAGTTACACGATCACTGACAGAAGCACCAACGATTATATGATTTGTGGCTAATTCATTCCAAGAGTAGAGTTATTGTTTACGATACTGTAAATCGATTTTGAGAATTTACCGAATCCTTACGTTTTGAAATCTCCAGATAACATAAAACTGATTTTTGGCCTCAAAATTGGTGGGTCTCAAAATCGTTTCTGACAAAAATTTAAATAATTTGTTTATCAAACATAAGCTTTCATCAATCATTTTTTCATTAATTTCTAAGTTTAGTTGGTAGCAGAGTTTAGTTGATGCCACAAAAGAAACGAAAATTGATGATAATAAGTCAGCGGCAAACGGGACGAAGATCCTGATATTTGATAAATATTCGAGAGACAAACGATAATACCTACTCTTTTTCAATCTCACTGGATTTTTAATCTGTAATTAGATGTACTAATCACAAAGCAACAAATTATTTTGGGTGGTTATGATTTAATTATTTTTTAGAGTTTTTATGGTTTCAATCAAATTTTAAAACTTTCTAAAAACTTTTTAATTGTATTTTTCAAGAAAATCTTCAACTGTAAAAACGAGACATGTTACTCCCGTCTCGCTTCGTGGCATCACTAGTTGATAGCTTCGGAGAGCAAACAAGTTGTTTAAAATATAAAATGTGAATTACCAAACATAATTTATTTGAACAATTAATTATTAGTATTTGAAATATAAAAATTTAACCAAGCTCTTAAACTCTTAAACGGTTGTAATGATTATATATATATATATATATATATATATATATATATATATGTATATATATATATATATATATATATATGTATATATATACATATATGTATATATATATATATATATATATATATATATATATATATATATATATATATATATTTATATATAGATAAATATGTGTTTATATATATATAAACACATATTTCGTTTTCATCTAATTAAAGCAAATTAGCAAAAAAGACAACATTTATTGTCGTTTGTCGGTTCTTAAGAATCTACGAAGATATCTTCTGCTTATAAGAGTCATTATTATTCACACTTGAATTTCTTTGTTTCGTATGTTATGTTTTTTTTGTTTTTGTTTTTTTCTGTTGCTGCTTTTGCACTAATTATAAACTAGTTCTTTTAAGATAATTATATACTTAATGATGTAGTTTTACTTACACAGTATGGATATAATTAAGCTATTAGAAACCTTAAGTAGAACAGTAGAAAATGTATCATTTTGTTTTGAAAAAAATTTCAAAAATATGTTTGTTTTTCTTCTTTCTTTTTTTTTTTTTTAAATTATATTCTTAATAATAAAATTAAGTATTTTCTCTCTAATAGACGTAATAAGAAAATATAGTTTTTAATTGAATGCTGTTCTTGAAGCTAATCTTTTAGATTATAATATAGTATATTCTTTTATATAATTTTTGGATAAAAGTTTCTATTTTTGGAATATAAATACTTCATTTATTTTTATTATATATAGAGTGGAAACCGTTTATAGATAGCTTTGTTGGGCGCAAAAAACAACATAGTGAAGTCCTAGCATATTTTAATGTAATACCCCAACTAATCAAGAATATTCAGATTATGAAAAAAAAAACAGTGAAAATTGACGGACGTATTTTTTTTCTGCGATCAATATTTCTACCGTTAGAAAGTCGGGACTATTAACAATTACTTTAACTGTTAATGGCTTCCAAAATCATCACGTTTTGACATAAGTTGTGGACTGTTTTGGAAGTCGTGCTCTCAAAACAACCTATAATTGGTGAATCAAAAATGGTTTTCTAAATGCTGATATCTATGAGGATTTGTTCAAAAACAAACACTTTATGTTTATTTTGTATGATATAATTTTTTTTGCAAATTTTAAAATGCACTTTTTTTTTATTTACAGGAAAAATATTGCGACATTATGCCAATCAACTGGGAACTGCAAATCGAGGTGGACGTAAGTAGTTTAATATTTTTAATTATTTTTTAACTTAAGGTAGTTTTCTTTCAGTAAAAAGTTCAGCTCTGAACATACATCAATTATATGAATAAGTCTGAGATAGAATAATTTTCTTTTTGTACTTGAATGTACCTCGTTTACAGTCACGAGTCGTATTATTGGGCAGTTATCTTGTTTTAATCGTGTTAATAAGTGTCAGCTCTTCAGTATACATCAATTATATGAATATACTGAGTTAGACTACACTTTTTTGTCTTGAATGTACCACGTTTCGTTGTTCGCTTTTTATTATTATTAATTATTATTTTTTATTACATTAATTAAACAAATCAAATATAAATATTACCTTATTTTAAATTGTCCTAGTATTTTAGCCAAATCGCAGTCGAATTCGCAGATTTCTAAGTGATATTAAAGAAGTGTTTAGTCATAAGTAGCGTTCATTCTTAAAAATTTTAAACTTGAATTGTGCCTTCATTTTGGTTTACGGGAAAAAATGTGTCGAATAAAAGTTGTTAGTATAATTCTTTTTTCGCCGAAGCATTTTTTCGAAAAACGAATCAGTAAGTCACAAATCAAATATAAAATTTTAGAAAAAGAACTCTTCTTTTGTGGCAATGTGTATAGAAGCTTACTTGCGAAATTGTACGCAATTTCTGGGATAGGATCGGAACTGTAATTTTTATTTTGAGCTAAGGAACCAGACTAATAGATTAAATGTTTATAATAATGAGAACATACTAACATTTATAATGAGAAAATATTTAAATTACCATTTTAAAATGTATTTATTCTGCTTCCTTTCATTGTAATTATTGTTATAAATGTTATAAAATAATAAATGAAAACAATTTTAGTTTAAAACTACAATGCTAATTAAATCTGTACACAGGAGGTATCTATATGTAGTGGTGTTGCTCTGTCTTCTAGAAAACATTTCATATTCATAAAATTTCAAATTCACCCCTAATACCTAGATCAGTTTTTGTATTATAAATACGTATTTCGACTACAAAGTAGTCATCATCAATATAAATTAGCTAGTCGTAATTTACTCTTTGACAATATTAGAAATAGATAGAAAATGGAGATTAAGAGACAAAAATAAAAATAAAATAAAAATTAAACAAAATTAATTAAAATATAATAAATTTTATTGAAATTACTCTTGTTAAAATTGCTTTTATTCGATTTACTCTTCTTAACATCACTCTCTTAAAAATTACTCGTATATTGTCTCAGGATATGTTATTCGTTGCTAATTTCATCGATGAAAGTGTCACAAAATTAACATTAATAACATATCCCAGGTATAAAATTACTTGAATCAATATTTTCTTGGTTATCGATGGATATGTTATCTTGATTATTATATATATTTGTTAGATAGATAGATTGTAGAGACTGCCCTGAACGGATGTGACTAGAGTGGTAGGAATTTTTGTGTTTAGACTAGAAATTGGTAGATATCCATCTGGAATTCGTGAAGGAAACTGCAGAAATCCTTCTCAAGCATAGCCGGTTACTTCGTTCTTGTTTTATCCATACGCCGACAGTTTAATCAATTAACCGCCCCTTTTTTTTTTCTTAATAATTGACAAACTGCCGATGTCGGGATTTGAACCCATAACCTCCCAGTTTCCAAGTAGGTATACTGCGCAGGCATAACGCATTAAACCGCTCGGCCACTTGTATATATGATTGACAATAATGTCAAATTAAAAGGAATCAAAATTCGACACGTATTAACTAAGGAGACCAAGCGAATTGTCTCAGAGAAAGAAACAAGACCTTGGTGACGTATACCATTAAATACTGATTATTATTCTTACATTAAAGTACGTAAATATTCTTGTGAACATTATAAAAAATTTTATATTTGCATTAAAAATTTTTCCATTTTACCAATATTTGTTCCGAATTTTTCGTTTCTCCCTCTATTCAAGTTTGTGATATTCGTCTTGTGTTTTCTATATTACGTATATTAAATATTCAATAGGGAATATGCATGAAAATTTTTTTTCACATTTATTTCCAGAATATGCAAATACTGTTAATACTGTAATAATATTTAAAAACGAAATTAAAATCCGACAAATATCAAGGAAGCTATAGGCTTTTAAAGATTATTATCTGTTTCTTTCTTGCAAAAATACTAAAAACGGAATTTTACGTGTATTTTAAATGGTGAAAGTGTAAAATGACGTCACATAACATATCAAGAGGGCTATCACCCTCTTTGTCTAATCGGGAATTTCAATCATTCATATCTCGCTTATTTTTAAAGTTATTTAAAAAGTAATTTTACTTTGATATTTGTCAAGTAAACATGCTTCAATTCAAGTGAAAAAAAATTTTCATGCATATTCCCTATTATCGATAAAAGTGTTTATTTTATCTTTTATCCTTTTACCAAATAAAAACTAATTTCTTCTCTTATTTCAAATGATTTGCTCAAGTGATAATGGTGAATACGTAATTATTATTCCGTTTTTTTTTCTTCTGTTAACAACCCTGAGAGACACAGCAGCTTAGTGTTATTTTACATGAAATTGTACATCGGATGTTACACCATAATAATAAAATAAATAAATAAAGCACTCTGTATATTATGGAACCTACTTACCGTCGACGAGGAGCAGAGCAAGGCAACATCAGAAGAAGGAATATAAATAAATAATATGCTTTATATTTATATAACAGTTATATATTTTTTGTTTTGTTTTAATCTCTACATACTGTGGATGTGGCAGTAGAGATGTACTTGGTTAAGCAAAGCATAGTATGTACAGAGAGTTGTCGAAATATTGATGAAATGAATAATACCTAAAAAAATATTACCTGTACATTTTTCATTTAAATTTTACAGTTTGCGTTATATTTAATTGAATAAATCTATAATTGGATCCAATTTTCTATTATGATTTTATATTTAGTTACCACCAGCATTGTGGCTGAAATTTAAAAGGACTTTCGGAAACTTTTCTTTATACTTTACATTTAGTGGTGGCCTTTGTGCTTTATTTCTCGAATGAATTTATAAAAAGATCACATTTTCGATTAAAGTTATTGTTTTTGATTACAATCATTGTTGGGTCGGACGGAGAGTTGTCGAAATATTGATGAAATGAATAATACTTAAAAAAATATTACCTGTATATTTTTCATTTAAATTTTACAGTTTGCACTATATTTAATTGAATAAATCTATAATAGGATCCAATTTTCTATTACGATTTTATATTTAGTTACCACCAGCATTGTGGCTGAAATTTTAAATGAAACTTTTCTTTATACTTTACATTTAGTGGTGGCTTTTTGTGCTTTATTTCTCGAATGAATGTATTAAAGGATCACATTTTCGATTAAAGTTATTCTTTTTTATTACAATAATTGTTGGGTCATGCTTTTTCAAATTGGCTGATTTCAGAATTTAAAAGCATTGCAAATTTATGCATTCATTCATGTTTCAGATGAGTCCTAAAGTTTTTAGTTTAGAAGCTAAGGTTTGAAAGTAAAAATAATTTTCCTAATTTTGAACTAAATAGAAGTTTGTAATTAATTCTATATATGGCTCCTTCATGTTTAATAATACAGTTTTCAATGTCAAACCTTTTTTAAAAAGAGATAAAGTGATAAGGATAAATGTCCAGTTAATATTTAAGTCAATATGACTTTTTTTTTTAATTTCATGTTCGATTTGGTTTTCGAAATGCCTGGAATAAAAGTTGTTCGTTAAGAAAATATTAACAGCTTTTGTGCAAAACCATTTTTTTGGAAATCGAATGAATTCAGCACAAATCAGCTATGAAATTTTATTTAAAAAAAAGATGAGTATTCTACGATTTTATTTCTAGGTACACGTTTCAAGATATACCCACGAAAATTTGAGACCTGAGACAGTATTTTATCTTCTTTTCTTGTGTGGAATTATACGAATTTTTAATAAATCGACTATGTTTAATATAAAATCAGTCTAAAAGGGATCAAGAGTCAAAATTTTTTCGTTGACACCTTCAAGTTACAAATGATTAAATTTTAAACACATAATAAGGATAGTTTTGTGAAATTTTCAGGATTTTAGAGCTTCTCCATTGCGATATTTCATAGTGAATATTTCCAAATTAATGAAAATTCTTATGTCTGAATGTTCACACAACAAAAACTTTAGAAATTGGAAATATTCTTGAAAAGTTTTTCTGTCCAAACGGAGAGCTTATTTTTCCCATTAGAACATAATATAATGTAGTTCCCACTTTTTAGATGGTGTAACCTACGAATATATGAACCTTCCGCAAGATCTGATAGACAAGTTCTTGGCTATTGTCAAGATATGTGAGAAGCAAAATACGTCAGACTGAAGTATAAGGGGGAGCACCTATTGTCGAAGTGGAGTACTTTTATGTCCCCAAGGGTAATCTATTTATCTATATAGTCTGTTCTCAAAAGCATTTCTAATAGTAAATAAATAAATAAAATATTTACTATAAAACCATACATATATACATACATATATATACACTCTTACAAACATCTAACTGCTTGTGGTATGATGTAAATTGATGTTTGTTTGATGCCATTTAAGAGTAGAGATGTAGTGATGCCAACTTAATTTATAATTTTATTATGCATTACGTATACAAACACACACACACACACTACAGACTACAGAGTACCCTCAATATTTTTATTTCTTTATGAAGCATTGTGTAATTATTATAGTAAATAATATTTAACATTGATTCTCTATTAGCAAAGCTATCCAATACAGACGGTATATACTTTTTCGGAAAATTTCACCTCAATCACATCAACTTACGGTAATCTTGCAAATTCAAACATAGTTTATTCCAAAGCTAGTTTTTTCTAAACAGAATATCCAGGTGAATCGTCCTGTAATATATTATAAACTCTTTATATATTATAAAACAAGGATAAGTACATACGTTATGGATCTATATCTAAATATAAAATAAATACCATTCACTAGAGTATGTAATAAATTCCACGGATATTTACTTAACATTACATTACAAAAAGTTTAGTATTATTATTATATTATATAATCTGTGTTATATTATATATATTTAAGAGAGAAATATATATATATATATATATATATATATATATATATATACATGGTGTCCAAGAAGTAGTCGATTTCCATAAGAGGGTAGGTAGAGGGTACGATTTTGGAACGAAAAGTCCTGAGCCTTTTTTTTATTAGACGCACCATTAATTAATTAAGGAAACTAGTTTGAATCCAGAGTTGCAAAAAGTGCATTTTTTTGATAATTCATAATTTTTCAAATTATTAATTTTTTTACATTTTTGAAAAATGTAATAAATAAATTGTTTTAACATTAAATTTAAAAAAAAATGCGCAAATTAAATTCCTTAAATTATAAAGTTTTCTCGAAAATGCATTAATTAAATTATTTTATTGATTAATTTTTCAATAAAATAATTTTATTAATGAACTTTTGAGAAAACTTTATAATTGAACGAATTTAATTTGCGCATTTTTTTTTAAATTTATTTGAAAAATTAAAGCAATACATTTTTCCAAAAATTGATAACAAAATTAAAAATGAATCATAAAAACAAAAGCACTTTTGCAACTCTGGTTTGAACCTAATTTCTTTAATTAATTAATAATTAATTAACAGTGCATCTAATAAAAAAATGTCTCAGGACTTTTCGTTCCAAAATCGAACCCTCTACCTGCCCTCTTATGGAACCCGACTACTTCTGGGACACCCTATATATATATATATATATATATATATATATATATATATATATATATATATATATATATATATCTATATAGCTAGTAACTGTATTAAAAACCCAAGAAGATTTAATTAATCTATTGATAAAAAATGTATATCCTCTTACACATACACGCGCCTACCTACCTCGAGTAGTTTATTCCGTAATGAACTTCATTCTTTAGCTGTTTGTTAAATTTTTTATTGGATTTCCGTTGATGTATAATAAAAAAAAAATGTACCAAAATTATTTATTTTATATTTATGATGAAATATAACCGTTTAGTCTTGAGGGGCATATATTGTATGCGGTACCTATGTGAACGATTATACTAAATATATGATTTAAGGATGTTCGGGAGGTAGGTCTGTCAAAATTCTAGGAAACAAATGAAAATGTAGTAGAATGTTCTCCTTACTTAGTTTTAAAATTATTGTGAAAATTTCAAAACTATTTACTAAGCCGTTTCAAAAGTATTGTAATTTAAAACAAGTGAAAATAACTTGAAGAGTTACTTACGTAAGTATCCGGTATATCCTAAATTTATGTAAAAAAGTTTTTTACAAAGGTTGTTTATTTTTTAAAAAGGGACATTTTTTGTCATTACATTTTTCTTCTATCTCTTATGGTTTCAAAGATAGAGACAGTTTTTCTCATTTTTCCCAAACATGGTCTGATTTTACCAATTCCAAACTTAGTTTTTAGCTATAGAATACATACACAATATTTCAGCACGTTATCTTTTTTCGTTTTTGAGTTTTATGTTGACGGACGCAAACTGACTAATTAGGTCGTTTTATGAGCACCTATACCAAAATTTTTTTCTGAGATCAATATTTTCAACAGTTACGAAAACGGGACTAAAGTAAAAACTGTAATTGATATTTGTTCCCTCAAAAGATTTAATTTATTTCAATTACCATTAAAATAACGCTACGAAGCGTCCCAAATTTTCAAATTATTTAGCTTAAATTCTATGGAAACAAATTTGCACAATTTTATTTACATTCACTAAATGGTTGTTGAAAAAAAAAAACTAATAATAGATTTTAAAAGAAACCTGACCTCGTCACTTATATGTATATGGTATAGAAAAAAAAGGATCTATGGTTCTGTTGATTTAAATTAAAGGTACATTGGCTGCCAAAAGTGAGAATTTTTTCATATTATTTGTTATATTTCTTTTAATATTGACACTAATTATTACGCTGCGAAACGTACATACCCACAAATTTCTAATTTTCAATACTTTTGCCTCCAATTTTAACTCTCGATCATCCTTAATGTATCAAAATTTTTATTTGTATTATATTTTTGTGTTTTGTGAGACGGAAGAACTAACAATCTTAATCTGTTTTCATTATCCTTTAAAATTTTGTAGATCTGATGAAAACAATTTGAAGTTTTATAGTATTTATTATGGTTGAATAAATATATGGCTTTTGTTTTGTTTAAATATTTTTATTCCAATAACGGTAGGTTCATAATTCCATTGTCTTTTTCTTTTTTAAATCATAATAATGTTCCAGATAGGATGCCATACTTTGGCGGTGTCAGATACTATCGACAAGGCCGATCTCTAGAATTTATTTTAATGTTGATTTGTGCCGAATTTATCCTTTTTTCGAAACAAACGTTGTAAATATTATAACAACAAAATATTGCAACTTTAGGAGTTGATGTAGAATTTTTTAATAATTCTATCCTATGCGATAAAAAAATTATGGATTTCGAAATCTAGAAAGTATAACTACTAGCCCCTGATTTCCACTTAGGTTGTATGAGTTAGCCTTTTAAGGATGAAACCACTTTTCGACAGATTTTACTCATTTTTTTTCTCAGGCTAAAAATAACGTTTTCTAATAAATCCCGAAATTTCAGAAATTTTGACCGTTTAGAACGCGAGATATTTAAGAGCAAAGTAATCATTGTCTCTCACTCTCTTTCATTAGAAGCATGTAAAACTTCATAACCGCCCAACTATTATCTGTTGTTTTAAAAAAAATACTCGTCAGACTTAAATAAAAAAAACTAGGAGAGTAAAGATAAATATTTATTAATTAAATTTTTTTTTAAAATCGCGTTTTACTGTTTTGTTTTCGAAATACAAAAGTTTAAAATTATTTAATTAAATGTATTTGTATATATGAATAGTGAATATATTTATGTGTTGTGTGTGTTTGCATGTATTTGTTCTATAATGTAGCAAACCGGTTTTTTGTCCTTTTTTTATAAGCGGTGGAACCTCCTTATGGCTTAATTATATGAATTAATAACAAAAAGTCATTATCGAAACGAAGTTCAAAACAGTTTTAAATATAGAACGGAATGTCATTATCGAAAAATATATTCGAAACAATTTATTATACCCGGTATATAATATGTGCCTGGGTATATTAAGTTTAGTTCCGACTTTGTAATGCTTGAAAATTTTGGTAGCAGAAAAAATTTTTTGTTGTGGGTGTTCAAATGACCTAATTAATGCATTTTCGCATGTCCGTCTGTGAACACGATAACTCAAGAACGAAAAGAGATAACGAACTGAAATTTTTATTTGTGTTCTAGAGCAAAAAAGGAAAGTCAAGTTCGTAAATGGGCAAATTCGGACCATGTTTGGGAAAAATTGGCAAAACTGCCTATCTTTGAAACCGTAAGAGATAGAACAAAAATGGAAAGACAAAAAATGTTCCTTTTATAAAAATAAACAACTTTTGTTATAATTTTTCTTACATAAACTTAGGATATACCGGGTATTAAAGCAATTAACTCAGTTAGTTGTTATTTTCACTTGTTCTAAAATATGTTTTTTTTTCAATAAATGCGATCGAAGAGTTTTTAATATTTATTTTTATTTATTTTTATGTGATTCAGAACTAAACTTTATAAATCGTAATATATTTTTTAGGTCATTCTTTTATATGAATGTGTCTCAAAGTAATACTATAAACAAAAAGAAAGCCATACATATTTTATGAATTTTGAATATTTTATTACAGGGGTTGTACAAAAGCTATAAAGCATCAAACTATTATGATTTATTAATAAATATTGCAATGTTATAAAATCTTCATGAAAATTCCCTATAATACCTACATTGTTGCAATTTGTTTAGTAATCTGATCTGGTAACGGTTACTTGCATAGAATATTATAGTACGGGTTTGTTGTTATAGTATTTTATACCTATACTGAAAAAAAAATTGAGTGACCTTAAATTTAATCAAAATTTACTTACTAATAAAAGCTTCTATTTTAGTTTTTTTTTGAAAATATCAATTTAAAAGACTAAACCATTTAATTTCTAATTTATTTATCAACGCCATCCAATTTTTACTTAAACAATTAATCCAGACATTTACTGTTTATTAGGGTGCATAAGTCCATCAGCAAGTATTAAACAGTTTTTCCACTTTTCGCAAAATCGGTAGCTGTGGTTATTTAAAACATACAATGCCCTTGTGATGAAACACATTGGTAGCCATAATCTTTTTATACCCAGTATATGTAAAGATACAAGGTATATTAAGTTTTGTCCCGATTTTGTAACGCTTGAAAATATTAATCTTTGACATAAATGCTTGGTATAGGTGTTCATAAAATGGCCTGATTCGGCCAATTCCGCATGTCCGTCCGTCTGTCTGTCTGTGGACGCGATTGCTCAAGAACGAAAATAGATACTCAGCTGAATTTTGTTCGTGTTCTAGAGCAAAAAAGTAAGGTCAAGTTCGTTAATGGACAAAATCGGATCATGTTTGGGCAAAATGGGCAAACCTGCCTATCTTTGAAACCGTAAGAGATATAACAAAAATTTAATGACATAAAATCTTTTTCTTTTTATTTGATAAATTTTCCAATATACTGGGTATCCAAACAATTAACTCAGTTAGTTGTAACATTACTTGTTTTTGTTGAGGGTCTGATATTTTATGTTCTTCGGTTAAAATCTCCAAGAAATTCATTTATAGAAATCTCTAAGGTCTAAGAAAGGCTCTGGGCCTCTATAAGATGTCGATTGCCCTTTTTTGTCTCGACACCGATAGTTTCCCTAGAGATGGAGCTGAAGCTTGAAAAATGTTCGGGAATATCACCATAAGCTCCGAGTATATATTCAATGATTCCAACACGCCAACCATAGTTTTGTCGGGTGCCGTTGGTCCGTAACACATGTTTCTTGACTGGTTTGCTCACGGGGAAACATCTAAGTGAGGTTCGGTTAAAACCTGGCAAGTTGGTCTTTCTAGACCTTTTGTTGTGCGACTGCAGTTGATTTTGATAGGAACTATGTCGATATTCATCTGGAGTTTGTTAGGGAAAACTGCAGAAAACCTTCACAAACATAGTCGGTTACATTCGTTCTTGTCCATACGTCGAAAGTTTAGCCAATTAACCGCCGCTTTTTTTATTTAACTGACAAATTGCCACCGTTGATAGTCGAACTCGCAATCTCTCAGCACCAAACAGAACGCATATGAGAGCACCGACACTGGGACTGGTAAACATCCTAAATGAGCAGCTCTGAACTTTTAATACATGGTAAATGGACATACTTCATCATATCATTTTATAGATTATTATATGCTATGGTCATCGACAAAAATGAAATGTCTGCAGACATCATAAAATCTCAATAACCTATTATTTTATCGAACTTAAAAAGACATAAAAAATGCCAAATGTTCAATTTATAGAAGAAGTAGAAAAAAAATATTAAGATATATTGAAGAGGCTAAAATTATTTGTGAAAAATAATATACTAATATTTCTTCACACACCAGTAGTGTATTTCGCACACTAGTAGTGTACGAGTATATTACTTCAATCATCATCATTACCTTACACTCTTCACACATATATTATGTCTGATCGAAGTGTGTAATAAAATTTAGATATTAGAATATTTTATGTTCGTTTTATTTTTATTTTTTTGTGGACCTTAAAAACTAGTTTGCATTGAATTATATTTGTTCGTAAATTCAATATCGTCGGGTTTTTTTTTTCGTCTTCAAATTAGTGATGATTTATGTGCAATAACAATTTTCATATAATCGGTGAAATATTGTCGACATAAAAATATATTATCATAAAAATTTATTTCTTTTATCGAATTAAAGTAAAGGTAATAATGAGAGTATTATTTTTACATGGTTTATTAAATTTAGTTAGTTCAAGTTCAGAAGTTCAACTTTTTTTTCGAAGTTAAGTTTCGGTTAAAATAGATTCAGAATGAAGTCTTAAATCACTTTAAACATAAATAATTACCCCCTAAAATCTAAAAGTTTTTCGAGTTTGTCATAAATAACTTCGAAAAAGGTATTAATCAATAGTTGTTATACAGTAAAACTATCGGAACACTTTGATTCCTTGTTTAGCTTGCTGAGTAACTCGGGACTCGATAAAAAGTAGAATGATTTTAATTTTTTTTTTGAATTTTCAAAAGAAACAATTTCTGGGGAAGAAAAAAAATTTATTTCCTTTCTTAATCGATTTATTGAAAACATTTGTTAACAAAATACTTTAGTGTTTAACCGTCGAAAGGCACTCGAATGTTAGAGATTTCCAGACACAACTTGAGCGCGAGTTTTTATGTAGAATCAATATATTTTTTGGAAATGTTCATATATTTAGGATAATTTATTAAAATTACTTTGCTAGCAATTTATTGTAAAAATTAGTTTTTAAAACTAAAATCCGACTACAAGAAAAGAACGAAACAAGTTTGAATAACCTTGTAAATATTTCAGGTAATCGAAAACCGGGAATTGTTACAATTTTGCTTTGTGCATCGCAATTGCACTTTTGTCTACGAGAAATATTTACGAGGCTCTTTAAACTTGCTTCCTATTGGGGATGTAGTTTTTAAAACTTGTCGATTTAAGACTTTTTAGTATAACATTAAGAATCTGTAAATTAAAGCCATGCATTTGATACCGAACTCGATACATACATAAATTTCGTTGTTGCTTAGCGAATTATGCATGTCATATATCCGCCATGTTCGATTTTTATGACATCACATAGCCTATGACGCGGAACTCTGAGACAAAGCTAAGGACACCTCTTTTGTCAAAAATATTATATGTAGTTTAGCTATACGGAAACAGAGGAACATACTAACAGATTTGCACTGTTAAACACATAACCCTACATAGTCGGGTAAAGAAAAACACTCCTTAAGGGGTGGTATTTTTAAGATTATTCTGGATCTATTTCGATAATTCTGAATCTATTACCTTTCTGTAAGGAAACTGTGGACAAATTTTTCTTTTTCTGTCCTATCTTGATAGTTCATCAATGTAAGTAGAAGACACTTTGCATAGTTTTAGAAACCATACACTTATTCTACTTGAAAAATTCCGAAATTTATCATTCTGAATTGGGTCAAAGTGAATTATCACATATTATCATTTGTATATACTTAAGCGTCACAAGAATTTAACTGTCACAAATTTTTTCATATTAATATTAATTAATTTGAATAATAACTGTTAAGTTTTCTTTTGAAAAGATTCACCTTCCTAAAAATGGGAAACTTTGCAATAAATTTATAAGTAATATTCCAACTATTTTTTTTTTTATAATTTGATTCGACAACTTCTTTTTCATATCAATATTAATTAATTTGAATTATCATTGTTAAGGTCTCTTTTGAAAAGATTCACCTAATAATGGAAAACTTTGCAATAAATTTACAAGAAATTTTTTCAACTATTTTTTTTATATAATTTGAATCGACAAATTCAAAATATCAAGAAATAATATACTTGACAAACTCTCTACAAATATAAAGTTTTCGATTCGATCCAATAGAAATCTTTGTAATTACTAATTTGTATCAAATTAAAATGGCTTTATGAATGATGTCTGTACTGTATGTTTGTGATAAAGATTATCGTCAGAAACAGCACTGCTGTAACGGAAATTCTTCATTCAGAATTGAGATGAAACTAACATGAGCATCATCGGTTGGCCACAATGACCTCTCTCCACGGTAATCGTGTCATCGTTATCCTTTTTTTATTATATTAAACTATAATCATATTTCATTTAATCGTCTTATAACAGAACATCATATAATGTGATATCACACATTCTGTTTTGTACCGCCTGCCCGTCTGTCTGTCCGTCTATATACAACATTTATGAAAAATAATATCATTACCAACATTATTATTGACTGGTGAGTAAAGCAGCTTATATTTTAACCAAAAAGCTATTTTCTTCTATATATATATACACATTTTATCTATTTGTGTGTGGTTGGGACTTGTCGTACATTCATAAGTACAATTTATTAGTTTTTATGTCAATGAATCAATTTATTTTATAATAATTTACATAGAATTTATATAGAGTAGCCATTGCTGAACAAATTGATTTTTCAAATTTAATTTCGTCTTTCGGTGAAATTTCGTTGTAATAAGTTTCTATTAAAAACGCGTTTTTAAAAACAAGTTTGTTATAGTAGCACTAATTTTCTACAACTTTACTTCTTAAGTGTTTTTCGATTTTTTCAACATTAAGAGAGATATACCAAATTTTGTGTTTTCTCCTCCCTTTCCCTTGTCGATTCTTGTCATGCTTACCATAAAAATGTATTGTCATCGAAACTGAACCAACATGTACAAATTCAACTCCGTAGGATAAGAGAAAGTGGTTTTAATGCAGCTTGCAAGATTTGACTCGAACATACATACATACATACAAACATAAATACATACATTGCAAGTTAAATAAAAGCTTTTAAAAATGTATGTTTTCATAAAATTTAATTTATAAGTTGACTCATGCATACCATCTTGGTGATGTAGCGGATAGCAAACTAAGCATGAAATCTAACGGTCCAAGGTTCGATACCAAATTCATCACAAGAATGGACTTTTCATCACAAAAGTTCCATCAAATAATAGGCTTGTCGTACATTTATCCCTAAAGATGAAGAAAAACATGAATCCAGACGTATACGCAGCTCCGTTTAGTCGAAAAATCGAAATATCTGTGACATTATTATCTGATAGGGAAATCAATATTCATTGTTTGGATAATATACTGAAATATCCAAAAACCAATAACGATCAAATAATTTAATAGAGTTGTTTCATTAATGAGCAAATGATTAACATTTACACATATGTGAAACATCGAAACTATTTTGTATAGAAAATATGCATGAAAGGATAGTTTATTAAAGGAAATCAATATGGCATAATTTAAAAATATGACATAATCAAAAACAAAATATTCAGATTATTTAAAAAAAAAAAAAATTCTTCATTTAAAAAATACATATTAATTTAATATCAACAAATTACTTAATTTCTTGAGACGGCTCAATTCTTTCAATCAGTTACTTAAACTATTATTATTATTATAAACTGTTTTGTATAGAAAATATGCATTGTCACCTATGACTGAGTTTTTTAACCTGTATATGTACCGCCATCTATGATCATCTTTTTAAATTTAATTTGTTTTATGTATTATCACGTATGGGCAACTTGCTGATCGCGTGGCAAGAAAATTTCGCCAGGCCCTTCATAGGTTACAAACGGTCTAACCCGCCGCAATAAATGTTTCATGGCATAATAAATATATTATTAATTCAGAGACAAACACGTCTGGCGCAGAAGGCCTGAGACTTGAAGCAGTTTTTTTTACAAATTTAACATTTTATTAAGGAAAGTTATTGCAAACTATCGGTCACCAGTTCCCTAGTTATTGTGTGGCAATAAATACATTTTCAATAGTAATACACAGTTTCGGAATTTTTGTACGATATTTTTTTGTTATTTCATACAATAAAAGTTTTTTTCGCATCAAAAAATATACATTCTTCTTTTTAAGATCAAATTTAATATCCTTTTGTCTCTTTTATTTCCCGTACTATATTTTTCAGTTGAGATCGTATAGATTTATCCATATACTAAAAATCACATATAACATAAATAAAATATTACATTTTATTCACCAATTATTTTAAGACGATCACAATTCAATTACTTATTATATAACAACCACATAAAATGGTAATTTTTACCACTAAATTGCTGCATCATTATTATTCAAAAGCCTATATATATATATATATATATATATATAATGTATTATAACATTATAAAAAGCGTATAAAATATACTATTACGCATCATTCAAAGTAATAATAATCATAACATTCTTATAATTTGATATTTTTCATTCTCTTTCTTTTACACACAGTGTATTTACTGTGAATATCTATCTGCTATTTGTACAAGATGTTACAGGATTCAAGCAAATTAATAAATCTATAAACAAAATGAGTCTAACATGAACCCAAGTCTAAAACTGTATAGAAGGAATCCCGTGTAAAAATATTTTCGACAAAAAAATTGAATGTGAGAAGAAACTTTTAAAGAAATTCGCTTATGGAGCTGTGTCAACTTCTATTAAGGAAATTGACGCAGCTCCAGCGTAACGAATTGTTTCTTTGATTTTTTACGCTTCTCCTTAACGTCTGTCTTTAAGACAGTAGAACGATTATTAACAGTTTTTTCGTAATTGAAATATGAATCATACACAATATAATTCGCAGTATAATTATGTAACAATTAAAGGTGCTATAATGATTTGAATTGAATATTGCTCTTAATTTTTCTTAAATATCCGATATATTATGAATGAATGCGTTTTAAATTAACGCGCTAATAAATTATACTAAATGTTTCAATAATTTAGCGATCAACAGTTGGTACCACCGTAAGCTAATATATAACATTTATTTAATATCCAAATGTCAAAAACAGATGATTGTCAAAATACACATGAATTAAATGTCAATTAAATGTTTTTTAATCAAATGTAAGTATTTTAATTAATTAATATATACAAACTACAATGAAACAATAATTATCACAAAATTTAAACAGGTATTTGAAACGATACAATATAACAAAAATAATATAATAATTTTTACGGAATTCGATTATTGATTTTAAATTAATCTTCGAATTTGCAACCAATTTTAGACACCTCGTTCCTAG
Organism: Nineta flava; assembly: GCA_963920215.1. NCBI lineage: Eukaryota > Metazoa > Arthropoda > Insecta > Neuroptera > Chrysopidae > Nineta > Nineta flava. The sequence goes on along the minus strand of OY986040.1, from coordinate 10,095,835 downwards.
ATGGATTATGTAGAAAAAGAGGTGCTGAGCCATTATTTTTCCACGAAGTAAACTCGGTTGTTGTTTGGAATATTATCTATTTGATGCTTGTTTCCGCGAATGGAGATAACCACACATGTTTTCTGGACAACAACAATTGGCATTAGTCCACCAATACTCAGTGCCGTAGTCAGAATGTCAACGTAATTCAAACATCTTATTTAAACCTGGTAAGATTAATCAACATTCAGTAACCGCCTTGATCTGAAGAAAAATCGTGATTAAATTAAATTGTCATCTCTTCATTAGGACTGGCGTGAATCAAAAATGGATGATATTAACTATTTAATATCGTTACAATTAATTAACAAACATTCTGTTACACCCAATACATAAAATATAATACACAGAAACCTCAACCAACATCATCTGTCTACTGAATATTATAAGTAAGTGAAGTCAACTTAATTGGAAAAAAAAAAGAAACGCGAGAGTTAAAGAACAGATAGCTACATATAAAATATATATAGGGGTTGAAAATACTACCACACTGTTGTTATACAATACTTGCTCGTATGACTCTGGTATTTCTAGCTGCTTTACCCACTTTAAGAACTTTTCCTCTTTTGTTGATATCTATAATTAAATCTTGATTGAAAGAGAGTCCAGCATTATATAATATAATATGTGTAGTTTGAACAGGAGCTTATATACCGTTATTCTATCAAATAAATGAATTGAATGAACTCAATATAATTATATTCGAAAGTGTTGTGGCTTTTTATTTGTTTATTATTTTCTACTCAGAATCAATCAAGTCAATGTGTAAATAAAATCGCAAATATAATCTATACGGTCTGCTACTAAAACTACGTGTTTAGCATCTTTCCAGTTAGAAAATTCAGCTATTGGCATTTCCTTAAACAATTTGGAAACAATTTCATAAAAACTTCTTTAAAATTTCATCGATTCTATCTAGTAGATTACTTGTGGTTACTTGTGGTTACTATGTAACTATCACAGTTGAGCCTTACTAGATTGTTTCTAATTATGACCACCAGATGAGCATAGTCTTCCAAGGAACAAACATCAATATTAGTCGTGATTTAAAAAAAATCCACTGTAATTAAAGAAAACACGAGTCCAATGGTTATTCCTCTCTTTTTTCTAGCAAGGAGTGGAAATTTACTTTGGAATTTTAAATGGCATCTTCAATTATTTATTATTTTCGCATGCGTAGGAGCAAAAATAGAATTTGTTATTTTCTATATATTTTTTCAGAGAATCGATTGTAACCCTTTACTAAATAATAATTTAAAGATTAACCAGCGTAGAAATTAACTGGCATATCGCACCATACTCACCTACTTCACTATGCTCGCCTTTATGGTGTCCAGTCACTCATATTAATATGGTTGAACGACCAAGTTCAAACGGGAGAACGATCAAGTTCAAACGGGAGAATGGCCAAGGTCAAGCGGGAAAACGGTCAAGGTAAACGTATTAATAGATTTGTAGCTGTTAAAAGGATTAAAGGCAGCCTTTTTTGATCTGTAAAGTAGATTGTCGGGAATACCTGTCGGCAAAACAAAACAAAAATGGTCGGAAAAAAAAACATTATTTTGACCCTTGTTTCGGACAAAACAAAAAAAAAGAGGATGCATATAAAAAAATTAATTTAACTTCATAAGTAAAACAGGTCAAAGGAAACGGCCTTTTGCAATTAAAGGTAGGAATTTCTAGTTAAAATTTCAAGATTGATCACCGCCACTGCCCAAGAGAAGTGAAGAAGGGCTTTTTTTAACACCATTGACTAGACTTTTTTTTAAAATATTCAACTCGTTTTTGATCATTTTAAACTTACAGTTGGTTTAGAACATATAATATGAGCTTATAAACACCAATCACCCTGTATATTAACTACCTAGCTGAGTTTAAAGTGGGTTGAATGTCGATTGAAAAGTGTGCGATGTTTAAAATATGAAAAAAGAAAGAATATTTTTTATACAACCAGAAGATATACCACAAGCTATTGAAATAGGTCACCATTTCAATCCGCTTCTACGTAAGTTGAAGTAAAATAAAATATACTTATTATAGCAATTCTTTTGGTTAGTCTTTTGACAAAATAACCCTTCATTCCATACGTATTTCGTTAACAAATCCACAATTTTCGATTTATGTACAGAATTACCCAGAATTACCCATTATATATATACATAAATATATATATATATATATATATATATATATATATATATATATATATATATATATATATATTTATGTATATATTATTGATTGAAATTTGGAAACAAACAGTTTTAATAATTCGAAGAGAGATTATAATCTATTAAATTACATTTTTAATTATATTTGTTACAATGTATGTATGTATGTATGTATGTTGTTGAGATATTTATCCCCAATAAAAGTTTTCGTTAGCAATTATTGGTATATACAGATAATTATATTTGTACACATTATAGTTTAGCATATCCCGATATCCTATATGTATGAATTAGATGAAATCTAAAATATAAAACAAGTTAAATTGGTATTGTATACATAAGTTCTTCATAAATTTGTATAATCATTTCTAACCATTTATATTTTACGTGCTATATTTTCCCAAAATTATATGTATTTCTCTAACGGTGAATGCATAATGAACCTTAAAGAGTCTTGGTAAGGCACTATAAAGATGTAGAAAAAAATAGGCAGAATCGGTATAATGGATAAAAAAAAGTAGGCAAGAAAAATAAAATGTACAAAAAAAAAATTGGGATAATCATTATATAATTTTCAGTCAATTAACACGATAAAGAGATCTTAATTTTAGTCTTTAGACTTTGTAGCCGTTGTAAATATTGATTGCAGAAAAAACGTTTGGTATAGGTGTTCATAAAATGACCTTATTAGTTCACTTCCGCATGCCCGTCTGTCTGATGTCTGTCTGTAGATACGATAACTCAAAAACAATATAGATAACGCGCTGAAATTTTACGTGTGTGTTCTGGACTTAAAAAGTGAGGTTAAGTTCGTGATTGGGATAAGTCGGACGGTGCTTCTTTCACCCAGGGATATCCATCTTTGAAACGGTAAGAGATAGATAAAGTATTTTAAAACAAAACAAAAGTTCATTTTTTATAAACTATTTTTTTTAAATAAGCTCGGGATTTACCGGGTATTTAAGCAAATAACTAAGTTCGTTGTGGCTTTCACTTATTTTTTTATATGTTTTTTCGCCAAATAGCCAAAAATCAAAATTTTCTTTACCTACCAACTTTTTACCATGTACATCGATTAAGCAGAAATCGATTAAACTGCGTAATACGATTTTTTATTCTATTCCACCTCTATGATTAAACAATCTAACTAGTGAATTTATAACTTAACTATTTGTTCTTCTTTTTCAGAATAAATTTGTTATTCATAACATGAATTGATTCTAATCAGTGAAAAACTCATTCTTTCAAATACAATTCTTCATAATCGTATTAGATTTGATTCTTATTTCGTATTCTTGTTAAAGAAGTACATAAGTCAATCATTAACTTACAAATAGCAATAGGAGGGTATTTTTATGTACTAAATCAAAGCCATAAATGTAAATAAGAAATGTAATGTAATCACTAATGGGTAGTACATCGTTCAGTAAAACAAATGGCTATGGTTCGAACCCCAGTGGTGGACATTATCTTTTTTACATTATTTTAAATTTATAATATAATAAACTTATGTTTTTCTACCTGTTTTGTGTTTCTAGAAAAGCGTCTAAAATGCTGGAAAAGGCATACAATATTTGTCTCTGCAAAAATTACTTCATTAGCAAAATAAAAAAAATCTAAAAAAAAAGTTGCGCGCTTAAATATTTCTAGCACCTAAAAAAAAACTTTTTACTTTATTGGATCGGTTTTTTATGGCTGATGTTTGTTCTGGTCTGTATATATTATTTCAGCTGTTTTAAAGTAAAATACAATTATGATGATTAGGGGATCGCTATATGGTTATATAGCTGTACAAAAATGAGAGTCAAATAAATTTTCACACAATTTTTCATTATGTTAACATGCGTGTCTACAAAAAAAAAAACAGTCTTTAACAACTTCGATCATATCGACCTATAATTGCAAGCTCTAGGTATGTGTGATATTATTATATATAAAAGATATTAATAACAGATAAGAATTATATATCGTTGTAGTGCATGTCATATTTTTAACTAAAAAAAAAGTAAACCATTCTTTAAAAGCACATTTAGACCAAGTGGTAATCGAACTCGCCCTTATATAATATACAGTATGTTTCATAAGTACTTTTAAATAGGTTATTGTTCCCTTTAAGAACAGTTGACATTTGAAAACAGTTTTTGAATTCTAAAGAATCCTGTTATAGGATCTTTAGTGATTATTGGAGGAAAATAAATTTAGTACAGAAGTACGTTCCAGTCTATTCCAGATTTTGAAATTGAAACTCCCAATTTGTAAAGTACTCCAATAAGCTGTATTGTTTTCGACCAGTTAAAGATCAAAGTTCCATTTTCATCAATTTAAAATATATGTCCCGTTTAAAATTGAAACCCCTTGAATGATTATTCTTTCAGTATTAACCCTAGTGAAATAGTACATAAAAATGAACTAATCTCTTAAAAAATACACGTAAAGATTTTCGAATAGAATTATTTTCGTTTTGGCACTAAAATATGACAAATAGTCCACAACGAAACAAGTTATTGAAGCTTAAATGTCCCGAAAATAAATTTTTCTCAACTATTGGTTAAACTTTATCAGGGGTTATTATTAAATTTGTTTCATAGCTAACTTTTTACAAAAAAAACTCTTTTACAAAATTCACGTATGAACAAAAGCCTCCGACATGAAACGACTGAGAAACGTTTATCGTAAGAATGGAATAAAACTGTTAAACAGAGTTAAGCTAGGAAATTTAATAAAGATCTATGTACGTAAGATCAATACTTTACGAGATATTTAAGAAAATATCTCTGATCGAGCAATTCAATAATTGAAGAAATATAAAATATCATGAAAAGGTTTCATTTTTGTAGAAGATTTGATTTTGAATCAAAATTTGATGGGATCGTACATCTGGCCCTTTTTCGTTCATATGTCTTTGACTCAAAAACTTATGTTAGTGATTAAATGAGTGACTCGTGATTTTTCTCATTCACTTACGGTTTGTTGCGATTATTATCACTGATATAGGCATTTTATAGGTCGATTAATGCAGGTTTTATGTTTGATTAAACACTTGATACTGCTTGTATTTGCATTGCACTGAGTCAATATAGTAGTTCTTCTATTGACACATATTTTTTTTAAACCAATTTCCCTCTATTTTCAATATATTTCCATTGATACATCAGAGATAGCATGTACCTCTACAACAGTATCTAAAAACTTTTCAACTGGCATATTGAGGGCAAAATTCGAATTGTTACATTAATATACTCCATATTATACAAACACGCCCTTCAATACTGATAATCAATTTCATTTCGCAAAATTCTATAATATACTACGCTATTAGCTAGCTGTAGTATATATATATATATATATATATATATATATATATATATATATATATATATATATATATATATATATATATATATATATATATATGTATATATATATATATATATATATATATATAGATTGGTTGGATATGTATATATTATTATACATTCTTCATTGGAAATTAAATTCACTATCTATTAAATGAAAATGCCATGTTTACGTCAATGCGCATAAAAGGTTTTGTATCCGTATTAATATATATATATATATATATATATATATATATATATATATATATATATATATATATATATATATATATATTGTGTTTTAGTATGTTTGTATTACATATTCAAATAATAATTAAACCTCGGATCCAACATATGATAATACAACACATGGAATCGCATATACAACATTTTTTTCCACAAAAATGTCTTCTCAGATAATCTTTTATAACTTTTGATCTTTTAATTAACAAAGATTGTGGTTTGTTTTGTAATAGTATATAAATAAGTAGTATTATTATTACAATTATTGACGCAATCGCAATATTTTCAACAGAATATGATAATAACACTGCGTGAAGTGTACCGTGTGTTCGCCGGAAAAAATCAAGTTTTAGGGTGGATTTATATCAGAGTGTTCCATTTCCAAGTAAGACCCATTAAGAACACAGTTAGACAACTTTCCAGTATTTGTTTTTTTTTGTCTGAATACTTATGGTGCATATTTACGGTGACATATTGCAATAAATTTTTAAGAAATCGTTTCACTAAAACACTGCTATTAACTGTTGTTTTACCTAATTAAAAAATTATTAAATATATGTATTATTATAAGATAATTAATAATTGCAATATTTATTGCATGTACTAGGTGTGTTCAAAAAGTAAGGTGACTTTATATTTTTATCAAAAACCATTTATTTATTCATAAAAATTCATGTTGTCCCCTTCAAAGTAATCCCCCTCAGATATAATACACTTGTGCGAACGCTTTTTCCAAAGCACTTCTGATAAGCACTTTTTGGTATATCCTTGATGAGCTCTTTCAGATGGCCGTTTTATCTCCTCAATCGTTGCAAATCTCCGTCCTTTCATGAGTTTCTTCGGTTTTGGGAATAAGAGAAAGTCGCAGGGGGCTAAATCCGGTGAATATGGTGGGTGAGACATAATTGTGGTGTTGTTTTTGACCAAAAATTATATAATCTAAGATTCCAATAAAATAGCCTCGCTATAAATATTTTCACATCAAATGTATAATTTTTGTAGAATAATTTTTCTGACACACTCTATGTTTAAATTTATACTTTGTCATATTTTACGGGGGAGGGGTGGGGGTTGCTGATGGCAATGTACAATTTTCATTTTGTAAATTTTAATTATGTACCTAACTTTTATTTTTGATACTATAAACAAAATAAATATATTTTAAGCTCAGGCTTAACTTATTTGTTTTTCCACATTTCATCTTCTTATTACCTAACATATAAAAAGATCATTATTAAACTCGTCATACAAAAAAAAAAAAAATTATAAAAGAAAGTTATGAAAGTAATATTTGGATTGGTGTTGTTTGTAGGCATTTAAAATTTCACACATTTTATCATATGTAGGGTACCGCGTTATTGAAACGATTATATTCGGTTTCACAGAACTTATTTAGGCTAACGGTTATCTTTTTATAATCAACTTCCCCACAAGGTGGGTTATGTTTTTCGAGTGTATGTATGAATGTTTGTATGTCCCTTTCTATGGCACGCTTTGTAGTTGAAACGGCTTGATGTATTGATCTTGATATATGAGGTTGCAGCTAGACTAGTTGTAGCCTAATTCGTCACGTTAACTCAAAAATGAAAAGAGTTAACTCGATAAAATTATGTGGGTGTATTCTAGAGCTTAAAGCAAGCTTTTGTGAATAGGTAAAATCGAACTGTGCTTCCACCCGCCATGGAGAAAAATAATCATCTTTGATACCGTTACAGATAAAAATATAAACACAAATTTCCCTTTTTGAAATAAATTTTGGTTTGAGACATTTGTTCATATACTGGGTATTTAAGCAATTAACTCTTTATGTTTTGTTTTGAGTGAAATTGGAATTGTCTCTGTCTTGCTTTTGTGTTTTCTTTAAAGAGCTAATTTTTTTTTTCCGATTGACAAAAATTGCAAATTTGAGATACCGAAGTATAGAGTATGTTTTTAGAGTGTTTTCACGAAGAACACAGCAAACTCAAAGGTGTATAACAGATTAAAAGAAAAAAACATGCTTCAGAAATTTTTGAATCGACATCAACGGTAACATCCTCAGTGTTCTAGCAAAAGATAGTTATTGATTTGCATGATATCATCATTCTCACACCAGCGAGTAATAGATATATTAACTACCGTATAAAATTTATACCTTAAACCTAAAACACTCAAGGAAAGGCATACGTTGTTTAATGTCTACACATATAATCGTGATCGAATATGTGTCAAAGAAGGGATAATTTACCTACGGTATATTTTCCGGGATGACTAAGCTACCCTTGTCATCAGTGGAATTTCCTTTTATCTCGGGCTTGTTACAGAGTAACTAAACAGTTCATTGCAGATGATAATATTGACCTTTGTTTACAAACGTTTATATTATAATCTTATATCTTATATATATATATATATATATATATATACAAAAAACTTGGCACTAAACTACATGAGCAAAATCCATCTAATTATCAATCCAAAACTCTCAACTGAAAGGATGTTTCAAGACGTTGCAGATATTTTTCCAGGTGTTTACAACCCTCTAATAGAGATTACATTGGGGAAAGTTCCGTATATCTATATCCGCTTGCATAATGAGGATTTAGACGAAAGAAACTCGCGTAACCCAAAGACTGTAGTATCTCAAAGACTCGTGAAATACGACACTTGTTCAAATTTTGATTGACTTTGAATTCTGAAAATCATAAATTGGTTTGTTGTGAATTTGTTCTGAAATAACCGTTTGGCTTAGGTATAGTTTTAGGTTTAAAAAAACTATGCGACCATAAACAATTTGAGGGATCATCTTATAATTGATATTTTTGGAAGATAAATGAACCAGTAAAACAGGTCAAAGGTGGTTTCTACTGCACAACAGACCAAACCAATTTCAATATCCATATACCATGTACTTTATAATTTTGCAAAATAAATTTTTGTAAATTTTTGTGAGATTAATGTATCAAGCAAGATTTTGTAATATTAGTATTTCACGAGGTACGAGACAAGGCGAGGTTTTGGTATCACCTCGGCGGCTCTGGTGCCTCGTAACCGAGGACCCAGGCGAAGCGAGGATACCTCGTAGCCGCCTCGTTGAAACACTATCTTTAATCCATGGTACTGAAAAAGAAATTTGGAGTTTCCGGACTCTATTGAATTTTTCTATGAAATTTCAACAAAATTATTGCCAAATTCGTCAGTTTTTAGTGAAAAATGTTTAGAGAATGTTATCGGTCAATGACACATTATTTCATCTCAGGTAAAGTAATAAAATTAGTGCCCAGTTTATATATACTGAGATGTATAAACCTTATAAATATGTACACCCTGTGAGAATAATGTGAATGTTTTAACAGCTGGTCATTTTATTTATACATGGGCAATAGTAGTACCACATAATAAAGTATCTAATATAGACTCGTTCAATAGTACATCGGGGTATAAATGTGATACGTTGACCTAGTATCAACTTGTCAATAAAATCAATGAACAAGTAAATTGATTATGAAATTTGATCACATATCAAAACTCATAACAATACATCGGAGAATTAAAGTAAAATATATTGAAATAACACTATCAAGAAAAAATTGTAACTCCACAAAATAGTAGGTGTAAAAAAAATTACTGCAATCGGAATAAATCTGACTAATACTAGTTTTTTTTTACTTGATTACGTCACACAATTATACAAAAATTAATTTTGCTCTACCAAATCCAAATTTTTTCCTTTTACTTTAATGAATTTGGTATTAAATGGTTGGTTTCTTGACGAAAATCTATTGTTATTATTAAATGAAACAAATATCTGAGATTTTCGTAACAAAATTTTTCACAGTTACTTCTTCAGAAAATATTTTCAGATGAAGTAATTGCGATTGCGAAACTATAGTCAAAATAAATATTATTACGAAAATCTCAAATATTGAATAATGATTTTAATGAATTTGATATATCATACAGTTTTTGGGTCGTTTTTTTTCAAATTTAATTTCAAATATAGTTATTATCGTAAAATTTATGGAAAAACTAAGTAAAAACTAGAAAATTGAAACAATTTTACTGTTAAAATCTGAAAAATAATATTATGAATCAATATTGAAATTTAATCGAAGTGAAATAAGACCGTTTAACTAAAAAATAAATTTTACTTAATTTTCAAGCGAAAATAGTTTTTCACACCCCCTTCACCAAAATTTCTAATTTATCATGCCAAATTATCTAATTTCATAGTTAGATCATCTCAATGTTACCACAAATTATTGTACTGCTATAAGGATTGAATACGTTTAAAACTTTTAACGGGAATTGGGTGGTGAAAAGTCGTTTAAAAGTAATTTAAAACAAATATGCCAAACGACGCTAGATAAATTCTTTAAAAAATAAAATATTGAGTTCGTTATTTTAGTGTCAGATAAAAAATGGTCATTAAGTAAATGACTAGTTTAATTCAGTCAGTAAGATCGAATGAAGAATACTTTGAACGATCATACCATTCATTCATCTGATTGATTATTAGTTTGTAGAAATGACTACATTTAACCAGTTTCTCAGCTTAACGCCTTGATTGTATATACTAATTCACGAAACCATAAATATATTCATAAATTTAGATTCTATTCAGTCTCTATTATAACGTACAATAATTAAGTTTCAGTAACAGAATTTCGAGAAGTCGAATAATTCTGTGTATATAAATTGATATAGATATAATAGTAACCAATCATACGATTTGTAATAATAAACAAAATAATAATTTACTGAGAGTATCGGAACAATTTTCTAACTATTGAAATAAATACCAAAAGACTTACAATTTAAAGCCAAATATAAACACAATGGGATGAAAATATTGTTTATGTACGAGTATGTGTGTTGAAACTTTGATTCATGAATGTGTTTCATGAATATATTAATTAATATATTTAAATTAAATTGTATTATACCATATATATATATATATATATATATATATATATATATATATATATATATATATATATATATATATATACAGTTTGAGTCAAAAGTCATGGAGGTTTTTGAAATGGTGAATAGGGAATGAAATTCTAAGATGAAAAGTCCTTGGTCATTTTTGCACCTGACCCACAGTTAATAAGATATTTCTTAAATAAAGTTACCAACTAGAGAAGCGCGTTAACATAATAAGAAATGGTGATGGGAACGAGCTCTTCCCATCACTACCGTAGAGCGACTCAATTTTCTCTGGAGTTTTTGTAGCAGTTTTAAAAAATTTTGGATTAGTCCGAAAAATCGAATTAACTGAATTATTCAATTTTTATTATGTTACTTAAATAAATGTTTATTAACTTTTGGTTTATTAACTTTGTCTCTGCGGTAGTAGTGGGGAGAATTCGCTCCCCTAACGTGTCTCTGCTGCCGCTGCGTCCGTTCCCCACCATTTCTCAGTCCGTTAACGCGTTTCTCTAATTGGTTACTTTATTTAATTAATATCTAATTAACGGTGGGCCAGGTCCAAAAATGCCAAAAACTTTTCATCTAATAATTTCAAAAAACTCCATGACCTTTGACTCATCCTGTATATATATATATATATATATATTGTTTAAATTATTAATATTCATGAACACATAAAGCTAATGCATATTGAATTTGGTTATTGTGTGTAAGTGTGTTGTGGATAATTAATTCAATATTTTTGAATTTCACTTGTTCAAATATAATCTAAAAGTACTTAGCCTCAGTACTGAATGTTCCATAAATGTATGGTGTACATGATGACGATAGTTTTATTACACACGTAAGATGCCATTATCACTCGCTTCTCTAGTTATATAATGAACCATAATGTGTTCACAAACACAACTGTAAATAAAAGGTGATCAAAGAGTTGATAGACTTGAAATACCATGGTCACTGAGAAAATAAACCGCTACAAAAACTCGGGGAAATACTATTTTGGAAGGCATCCAAAGAGTTGTGTCTCGATGCACTCGACCTAAACAGGATACAACTTCAAAAGGTTACCGGATTCATCACCTTATGACCTAGGACAGAACAAAATAAGACTCCATAATTGACCGATTATATGCAGACTCGAGGTAGAGGTAGATTGTAAAGGCTGCCCTGGACGGATTCGGCCATTAGGTCCATTGTGATGCCTTAGGATGTGAGGATGTGAGTGGAGTGGAAGGAATTTGTGAGTAGACTAGGAACTGGTAGAATATGCGGCTGCAGCCGGCTATGATAGGAACTATGCCGATATTCATCTGGAGTTCGTGAAGGAAACTACAGAAAACCTTCTCAAGCATAGCCGATTACTGCGTTCTTGTCCATACGCCGAAAAGTTAGTCAATTAACCGGCCCTTTTTTTTATTTTTATAATTGACAAACTGCCGATGTCGGGATTCGAACCCATAACCTCCCAGTTTCCAAGTACTGCATACTGCGCAGACATGACACCTTAGACCCTTAGACGCCTTAGATATGCAGACTATACAACGAGGAAGAAGTAACAATCCAGGCACATAATATTTAACGACGAATCTCTCAATCTCAGCCGATACAATATATTCGGTGGATTTCACACGGAATATATCAACCTGCAGGTAAACCTGTTAAACAAGTTTCGTGTTTTTGCCTAGGTATTCTGGGAGACGTTAATCTAATGAAACCAAAGTGCAATGTTTTTAATTCTCCCTCGATTTATCTATCTATCTATTTAAATAATAAAGAATGTTTTCTTACCAAAATAGATAATCATAGCCACATTATTGCCACATCCTGTACATCCTAAGACTAACTAATATTATGTTATTTAATTATATGGAATATTTGCGTGTGTAAAATAATTGAAGTTATATTTTATTGAATGTGAAAATTTTAGATTATAGAAATGAAAATATGAAATATAACAGTAAATTTTAAATGTGTTTTCACTATACTTGTTGAATACATGATTTCGGACCACAAAATGTACTAAATATGAGATTGTTAATCACTTCTATATAGGTTTTCAAATTTCTTTGAGGACGTTCCTTCATACGGGAGATATTTACTTTTTGTGCCACTAGCGTCGCTAGTTATCAATCCGTACCGTACCGAAGTGAATATAGTATGATAAATAGGAGTAAAGTATATATTTGTCATTTTGTTAGACTTATTATTAATAAATAAAAGTTTTAATTTAATATCTGATTCAAAAATCTTTAAATTGATTTTAATAATTTTCAAATAATTTATTTTTACTTAATTTATTTTCATTTTTACAATTTCACCTTCGATGTTTTATAATTATTTTGTTTTTTATTGTTATGTTATTATTTTGCGAATTTTTAACTATCACTTACTTTAACTAATAACTTTACTTCATTTATTAAAAAAATTATTTTGTTGGAAAATACTTTGGCTGCAAATAATTTTTATAATATGTTATGTTTTTCAATTCAAACTCACGCCTTATAATCTCTTCACTGTTTCCGGTATAGAAGAACGCTACTGACATCTTATTTTTGTCAATTATTTGTTTCCATTGAGTTCAGTATCCTTGTGAAGTATCCATGGATTCAACATTCAGTTACATTCAATATACACAATAACAGATACAATACAAAAATTAATTTTTCTTTTTAATGAACGACTACTCACTGGTTGTCTGTATGTATTTTTTTTTTTGGGCAAAAAACAAATTATTCTCCCTCACATTGAAACGTTGAAACAGTTACTACACACATACACATATACAAAAAATTCAATAGCTACAGACAGTGACAGATTTATGATAAATTACGATTGTTTTATTCTCTCATTGTGATTGAATGATTCTGTCACAAAATAAGAATCATTTGCTATAACAAAAAACAAAAACAAAAAAAACAAAAAATCCTCACTGACACATTCATACAGATTGCTATAATATATATATATATATATATATATATATTGGATACGGGGTAGAAAAACATCCCCACACCATGATATACATTGTATATAAATAATTTTAAACTCGGGTAGTTTTTAAATAGCAGCAACAAAAAATAAAAGTGAAATTATTCATATATTCAAGCATGATGGAATGGAATCCATATGCATATTAATGTTTACTCAAACCAAATATCATTGCTGAACTTATTTCATTGCTTTGTGTACAAGCGTTTTTATTGAACTTTAGTAATTATGAAATTTTTCCGATTTTAACGAATTTCCTCTACTAGCAAATAATTTGTGTTCTCCAAATGCAAATTATATTATGTGTGTGCTAAAAGGGGAGTTTAGAGGAAAAGGAACACAAAATTTGGTACATCTCTCTTAATATTAGAAAAGCAGTAAAGTTATCGAAAATAAATTTTACTACAATTTAATTAATCATCATTTTTTCTGTTAATATTAAGAGAAATATTCTATATTTATGTTGTCGTTTTTCTCACCTTTCTCCTTGACCAATTCTAGTCATTAACTAACTTGGCCTTTGAAGTACCAAAAGCATATCAGATACGAAGTTTCATTTTGATCGCACTAAAATTATGGCCGCCAGAAAGTCTGCAGCCACTCTTTCGATCACATTTTTAATCCAAATTAATCGGAATAACCTGTGTTTCTCCGTCTCTCTAGATCCCCCTTTCACAAACTTGACCTTTCAAATACAAAGTCATATTCGAGAACTATCAGGTTACTTCGGTACAACCTCAAGAGTTACGTTTTCTTCTCAAATAAGTCTATTGATTGCCATCAATTGAACTATGTAATTAGAGCGGTAAAATTTGTATTACCGGTAAGGGCTGTTTTGAACAGTTTTAGTCCTATACATTTGATCCTATCAAAAAATTGTAAAAGTGACCAATTTAATCTACACATTCAAGATTTTACATTATCCGAAGTGTAAAATTTTGACCAAAAGATTTCTATATGCCGATTCCAGCGTTCCCTGATGGTCAGTAGTTGTAGTAACGCAGTCGAAGGTCGAAGTCTGCCAAGAAAGCCTTTCTGGGCAAGGAATTTGTCTGTAGACTAGGAATTGGTAGGCTATGCCGACATTCATCTAGTGTTTGTGAAGGGAAACTGCAGAAAATGTTCAGAAGCATAACCGGGGTTACTCTCGTTCCTCTCCATACGCCAACAGTTTAGTCAATTAACCGTCCCATAATTTTTTTTTTTTAAATTAATTTAATTTACAAACTGCTATTGTTGGAAATCGAACCAGCAACCTCCCAATTCCGAGAATAGCAGAGACTTTAACAGACCAGACTTATGGTCAACTAATGATTATTGATGTTCAATTGAATATTCTTTTACAATCTAATATACACTCCCCTTCATAAAAATTTAACCACCAGTAAGTCACATTCTAAGCGTATATATTACTATATATATGTGCATTACATACAATAACACTTAGAATGTTTCAACTGGTTCATTTTTTATGAACGGGAGTGTAAATTGATTTTCAGGCTTAACGTAGCAATAAAATATTCTTTGAGTATAGGAGTTTCTACTAATGGTCTATTTAAACAAAATTTAGTGTGATTTGTCACTATATAAAAAAAAACAAAATCACAGTTTGGCTGGCTTTTGATTTATTATTTTAAATTAAAATGAACAAATTAGATTCGACACATAAAAAATAAAAATATTTAGAATCTATCTCTATGTTTTTTTTGTATATATATATATATATATATATATATATATATATATATATATATATATATATATATTTATATATATATATATATATATATATATATTTATATATATATATATATATATTTATACATTTTTTTTTTGCACAGAATGATTGATTATTCTAATAAATGCACAAATACACATAACCATTAAAAATGGTTTGTGATTTATAAAATTTAATATGATTTAAAATCATATACAGGATGTCAATCCTAAAGAAGTTACTACGCAAGGATCAATGTCATTTGAATTGAATGAATTTATTTCTCAACTGAAATGAAAGAAATGTCTAACATTTTAAATTCAACCAGTGTGACCAGAGTTTTTCACTCAAGATTTACCACATTTCTACATTTCTGGAAATACTAGTATTTTTTTGCAATCTCATGAAAGAAAAGATCGCGTTAGAACTAAAATTGCATTATAGTATCAAATAAGGACGTTGGGTCGGTACAGTTATATTGATTTAAAATAATCTACCCTAAAAGTAATCTCGTTTTGTTGATTTGGCAAATTTATTATATACTATAGATGTCGATCCGATAGTCTCAGAATCTCTTACAGAATAATTAGCTGGAACTTGTTTTACAATAGAGCTGAAAGATGGTAAGATCTTTATTAAACGAATTCACGGAGAAATCATTAATTAAACCCGTTTTACTGAAATATTATTAAATCTTATATATAAAAGTGAATGTTTGTTTGTTTGTGACGTATGCGTTCCTATGCCATTCATTCGATTACGATAAAACTTTGGGGAGTTGTTGTATGAGTGCCAAAAAACCATAATTTTCCTCCCCCAGACGGAAAACCGTTTTCTCCCGAAAACGGTAAGAGATAGAAGAAAAGTTTAACGACAAAAATTGATCCTTTTTTAAAAAGAAACTATTTTTGTTTGAATTTTGTTCATAAAATTTATAGATTTGCCACAATCTTTGTTCAAACATTTACGCGATTCGTTAATCAAGGCATGATGTTGTTTGAAAATGGGAGGATCATGGAAAGAAGTGGAAGCGTGTGCTATTATGCGGATGGTTTGATTCACCCTGTATATGTGTATCTATTGTCCAGTTTACACAGTACCACCAAAATAGATTAATGATCTGTAAAACGTAAATACTTGAATTATAAATGCAAATTGAATAAAGAGTCATAATTGAATGGTTTAATTTAGATCGATATCACATTCATAATTGAAAAGATATGCAAAAATATTTCAAATAATAAATTTAACTTGAATTAATGAACAAAAAATTAATCATTTTTAAAATACTATAAAACACGCTTTTATAAGCTTGACCTGTAACCGATATGTAAGCCAGTAATAAAGTTTTGAATATTTTTCACTTTAATTGTCGTATCGATTTAAAAGTTTACAAATGTATGCATGTAATTTTCATAACAAGCAATAATGTGACACTATCTAAATAGACTCGTGGTGGGAGTGGAAAGTATGTCAATACCATAAATTATTTATGTTAAGAAAAATATATCCTTAATAGAATAAATCTAAATCTAAATCTAGATGTCCTCTTGTATTTAAAAAAAATAAAAAACATTTTTAATATATGTTTAGTAATATATATTTCTGTGTACAAATAGAGTTAAAAGTCGAGCTGTCATTTCAAAATTTTATAATTGATTTCTACCGTATTTATTTAGATTTTGGGAAAAATGTTTCGAATAAAAGTTGTAAGTATCGTTATAATGAAAAACTTTTATCCGAAGCATTTTTTCGAAAACCGAATAAATAAGGCACAAAACAATTTTAAAATTTTGGAAATGATAGCTCGATTTTGGACGCTATTTGTACATTGATACCAAACAACTTCTCATTTAAAAAATATTACATAAAACGAAATAAAAGGAACAAAAAAAAACAAAAAATGAATTGGATAGTTGTGAACAAGCAATTACATACACATGTCAGTAGTAATAGTGAACAAACCATTATCCGTTTCTGCCTTCAGTGAAGGCCATTCACCAACTACAACTAAAGTGTGTGTGTGTCAGCCCGCGCGCCAAGCTTTGTGTTCAGTGCACATTTATATAGCGTATGTGTTAGAAAGCATTCCTAATAGAGAATCAATGTTAAATATTATTTACTATAATAACTATACCCAATATGCTTAATAAAGAAATAAAAATAGTGTGAGTACTCTGTTGCGTGTGCATTGTGTATGCTTGCTGAACTGTATTCTACTCAGTATGCATTAACATGTAACGAGAGTAGGTTAAATATATGCATTGTTGTCTTCTTAAGCTTAGTATTACTTCTAACAATTGAAAATTCTTTTTTGAATATCCCTTATTATTTGTATGTGAAATGTTTGAAAATAAACGATAGTATTCTATTAACAATATAACATAAAACAACAATCCACACAAATCAAAAGAAAAATAAAACCCCAAAAAGAAAAGCAAATAAAACTCGGACAAAAAAATAAAGTTAAACCAACGGTTCGATAATATTCCTCCATTATTTGCTAAACAATATCACAATTGTCAACAATTCTTTGCCTTAATTGTTGCAAATTTTTAGGCCTATTCTGCAAATAGATCTGTGTTTTGAGAAAATCTCACAAAAAAAAGTTGTTAGAAGATCTGGCTGACCACTTTTAGGTTCCAAAACAACTCATAAGACGTTCCTGGAAAGTTTGTTCCAGGAACAGACTTACTATCATGGCATTGTGTGCAGGGCAACCATCTTGTTGGAACTATACAGATTCTAGGTCTAAATTAGGAAGAGCTCTAACAGTTGGCAAAATATTATTTCGTAAAAAATTCAAATATTAAAGATCTAAAGATCCGTCAATGAAGAATGGTCCTATAATGTGGTCCAAATATTCCTGTCCAGACATTCAGTTTCAGTATGTATGTATGTGTATGGTTTTATAGTAAATATTTTTTTTATTTATTTAACATTGATGCCCAATTAGAAATACTTTTGAAAACGGTCTATATATATATATATATATATATATATATATATGTGTCTGTCTGGTGATTGGAAAGGCGTTAGCGTAGCCCTATATTATATTTTTTGCCGTCAGTTACAGATCTGCTATTAATTTTTCAAATAGACACCAAATGTGTTCAAATATCTATATATCCATGTACAGGATGTACATAGAAATATACCCGGAGGCATTTACCTGTGGTGTGAGTTGTCAAAAATATAACACCTTATGAATTGTTTTTACTGTCGTTTCTGTTTAATATATTTATGCTTATATATTTTGAAACATTGTTTCGAGGATAAAAGTGCGGCGAACGATTTTAATGTAATAGTTAATAGCGAAAGTACACCACATCTGACCTGTCTTAAAATTTTCTCTTACTTTTTATGTTTAAGAGAATTTTTTTCTAGTTAGATTGTAGAGGCTGCCCAGGACGGGATGCACTTCGACCGTAAGGTCCAATGTGATGCCGACGGATGTGAGGATGTGATTAGAGTGGAAGGAATTTTTGTGTGTAGACTAGAATTGGTAGGATATGCGGCTGCAGCCGTCTATGATAGGAACTATGCCGATATTCATCTGGAGTTCGTAAAGGAAACTGCCGAAAACCTTCTCAAGCAAACAGTTGTTGACAGTTAAGTCAACTAACTGCCTCTTTTTTCCTAATAATTGACAAACTGCCGATGTCGGGATTCGAACCCATAATCTCCCAGTTTAATCATTCCGGGGTCAAAAATTTTGTTATTGTTGTTGTTACTTTTATATCGTAAACTTCTAGTCCCTCACATATTACGTTACAGCCTGTATATGATGTTACTTGCGTCTACTTGCTTTCGATAACTTGAAAAATAGGAAAATATACGAAAATCCATTTTATATATTTTCCAGCACGTTTTGTAGTTGTTATACATATGGCGAATATCGGTGATAGTGACGGGTAATGTTGTGGCATATCTGATATTGGAAACTAGCATTAAAAATATGTTATAGTACTACTACTTGTATGCAATAATACTCAAAGAATAAAAATGTGTGTCATACATTTGGATCTTTTTTTTTGCCAGTCGTTTCATTTGTGGCTTAAAAAAAATAACGGGTGTAAATCTTATCTCTTATGTTATTTAAATAGCAATTGTATCGATTGTTCAAGTTATATCCGAGGATGACAAATTGGAAAACATTAGAAATTTGAAAAGAATAGATTTTTAACAAAACAGTCTTATGATTAACTTAAATTATTCAAAGCAAATTTCTAAGACAAAACAGTCAGTCTTGTAAATTAATATAAAAATTTGAATTTCGAACAGATTATATTTACAAGCGTATTATAAATAATTATATTTTATTCATTTAAGGATGTACGAGCACTGAAGCTACAAAAAAGATTAAGGAATGATTTTTTATTTACATGTAGTGCATATAAATCAATTATAAAAGTTTCAGGGGGTGGGGGCTACGGGTGTCTTGAATTAATTATTTAATATTAAAGTTTGAGTATAAATGCGTGGCTCTTATGGAGAAACCCATATTTTTACACATATTTTGACATATTTTGATAATTTTCACTTGGAATAAAATAAGACGAATAAAAAAATATAGAAAACGCAATAGAAAAGAGAAATATTCATAAAGAGATTCATCCAATAAAACTCCGGTATGAGATTTCGAGAAACATTTGTGACTATTTAAAACACAAAAAAATATACTTTCACCAAGTTTCGTTAAAATTATGTTTGTGGAAATAAAAAATAGAAAAAGGAAAAATACGGTATTTCGATTAACAACTTTTTTTCTGCATACTTTTCTCTACGACGTCAACTTTCGCCAGAAATCGCAATAATACCCAATTCACCCAATTCAATTTTTTTTTACGTTTATTATACGCCACTTTACCATATCTAACTGATCCCATCCTGTTAACAATTTTCTTTTTGTCAAAGTGTAATTTGACTGGACTAAATGTACGAACTGAGTCTCTATCTACAACGGGGGTAACTAACAACTCCACTACTGGTCAACACGACCATACATATTGCATTAACACAATCTATAGTATTCACATATTTAAGTATTGATTTTTGACTCTTGTTAAATGAATAAATAAAATATTTCTACACACAACACAATTATAGTTCAGTAGCTATGAGTACTACACTTACCTTGAAGAGAATGTTGATATCCGATTTTTGGCAAGCTTTTTATTTAACTTATGTTTTTTTGGAAAAAATCTTGCAATACAAATTTCGACTGGTTCTAATTGACTTAGGGTTATAACTCACAGCTTTGGTTATTTAATACAATAATTTTGTAGGTACCAGATAAACTGATGATGGAATTTGCTACAACTTCTAATTTTCTACAACTTTACTTCTTATATGTTTTTCGATTTTTTCAATATGAAGAGAGATATACCAAATTTTGTGTTTCTCCCTTCCCCTAAACCCCCCTTTCTCCTTGCCAATTCTTGTCATACTTACTATAAAAACTAATTGTCATCGGAACTGAACCAACATGTAAAAATTCAATTCCGTAGGATAAGAGGAAGTGGTTCCCATTCAGCTTGCAAGATTTCACTCGAACATACATACATGCATTGCAAGTTAAATAAAAGCTTGTAAAAAGTAAATATAATAGAGTATTTTTTAACAATCTTTTATTTAATGAGCTAAAAAGTGTAAGAAAAAAAATTTTCCCCGAGTCACTGAAAAACAGTAAATAAAAGCTTGAAGATCTCAGATTTTAAATGTTAATGAAATTTAGGATTTATCATTTTATATTAATTATCGAAACAATTTTTTGTGAAAACACACTACCCATGATCCGTAGAATCGTTGGATTCCTTTCGAGCGAGTTTTTCGAGCGAGTGTATATTGGAGTCATATGAGTTGAAATTATTTTATAATTTTGATTTCTTTTTCGACGCTGATTATGATTATGATTTTTGATATGTGTTTTATATATAATTTCGACCATATTTACGAGTCATATGAGACGAAATTTTTGTTTATAATTTTCAATTTGATACCGATTTTTACTAATATTCCGGCGAATTTCTTTATTGTCTCACTTTCAATCAGTGTCCTAGCTTAACGCGTTTCCACGCTACACTAATTTATAACTTTACACAATGCTAATTCGTAACCAATCATATACATGCGCCTACACTGGTATGATGACGTCACAGGTGAAACAAATACAACGCGACGGATATGTAAAGACATGTTCTATCTGTTCAACCATTATAAATGTATTATTATGTCTTGAAAGTTATTAGTGATAGAAATCTTCAGTATTATTATTAAAAGGTTTTATTTATATTTACTTAAATTGTTTGCTTCAAATCTCAAGACAAAACCATAATATATGGTACTATCGAAATGATCTACTGATGGAATTCGAAAATATGGCCTCAGAAATAGAAACTAGAAATTTTTCTTGACGATGAAGTGAAAAATTAAATTTTTAGTCTTAAAAAATACTTTTAAGTAGGTTCCAGCACTGTGTACACATACTTATACATATTATTGGCACACAGATACTTACACATACTACCAAATATTTCCAGTACATATACCTCTGTGCATATACCTCTATATTATTATTGCTTATGTCAACAGTAACAATTCCCACTCTTTACTTGATGCAACTTGAGAGAGATTTGCGCACAACGTTGTCAGACCACTATTTACCATAAACGGAATGTGTCATAATTGGACAAAAATAATATTTTAAATTATTATATTTCGAAAACAAAACGGTAAACAACGATTTTTTTTAAAAACTTATTAAAGAAATATTAAGAAATACTATCCTAGTTTGTTTTTTTTTAAATTCTGTCGAGTATTTTTTCTAATAAAACAGATAATAGTTGGGCGGGCATGAAGGTTCGCATGCTTCAAATGAGAGAGAGTGAGAGAGAATGAAAACTCTGATATTAATTATCTCACGTTCTAAACGGTTTAAAATTCTGAAACTTCGGGATTGATTAGAAAACGTTATTTCTAGCCTGTGAAAAAAAATGAGCAAAATCTGTCGAAAAGTGGTGGTATGCTGGGACATCCTTAAGTTAAGATGATGAGCTAAATATTTGAATTGACCATCTTAAACAATATTGGTTCTCAATCATTCTAGATTACTCTATATATATTTCCACATGTATTATATTTGTAAAATACTGTAATTACTGCTACTATGAACACATTAATCACATTTACCTTTCACCTAATATATTTATTAGTATATTGTACACAATTATGGTGTCACAATATAATACTAAATGCATTTTTCAAAGAAGAAAATTGATATAATGTGATTTTCCTATCGTATTTTTCTTTATCATATATACCGATATGATGGTAGTTAAACTATGAGTATCCCAGTCACGCAAAAGTTGTTATTATTAATTTATGATAGTTGAACCCCTCCCACACATGGGGTAAATGATGAAGAGGGAGAAAGATATGATAAATAACTTCCCCAAGGATTTGCAATAATAGTTTCTTAATTTATAAATATAGATAGATATACCCAGCAAGTAAGCTAATAAATATTTTGTATTTATGTTTCGAAAACTTTATTAATAGTTGATGTGTAGTCAATATCTAGGAAATTATATATGTGCGCCTATATAAGCAATAACCATTTCCATTTGTTTAGGTGCACGGAAGTGCTCAGGAGCAAGTTCAAAGCCGATGTTTAAATGGAGATAACAATGTTGTTTTGTTTAAAATTCAAGTTTGAGGCTGTTTAACTAAACAGGGTTAAACCAAATGAAGGATTACTTTGATATTTATGTTAAAAGTAAATTTTGACATTGACGACGGAGCAAAATATTGGCACAACGAACGAGTTATTTTCCGCGAATCTCACGTTGGAGAAATTTAACACAGTAGCTATAAATTATCGCTGGGTATAAAGCTGCAAGGTCAACCTATCTTTTTGGCAGAAATCGGAAAGTGATAAATCTTCTGGCTAGAGGGCTTACGGGACACTGCATGCTTAAAATGCATGTGTGATCTGTCCGGACTGTAACGGGGCAGATAAATCGCCCTTACAGAGCCTTACATGTCCTTACAGAACCAGAACCAGGTACCTAATATTCGGTTTAATCGACTTGTGGGAATCTGAGGTAAAACACCTAAAGTGGAGTTCTTTTTAGTCATTCTCAAAAAAATCGGAAAGGTTCGACAAAGAACGTCGGTCTACAGGACACGCACCAGCTGTTGTTGAGGATCGAATAGGTTGAGAGGGTTAGTTTCTTATGGATCGGTAAAAAAGGCCTAGAAAGTCCTACTTGCCAGGTTCTGACCTCCCCTTCTACCACTACTACAACTACTAGCTATTGTGGATATTTTCGATTACCCCAACGGAACGGAATGATATATAAAGACTAAAGTATTTGACTTTTATAGTTATGTATGCCGAATTCCCACACAAAGCGTTTCCCGTTTTTAATTTGTTTTATTTTACAGGCGTTAATAACATTTTTTTAACGCGTAACTTACTAGTTAATTTTGGATTCTTGGAAAATTACTTCATTTAAATGGTACCAAGAATTATTGTACTGTCATCAAAATTTGAAAACTTTTAAATCGCAATATTACAATTAGAAATTGCTGAAAAGCATTTTTACGCGTGTAAAAACATTTGGAAACTTCCCAGGTAAAATAATAAATACCTACTATGTAAAATTATCCAATAACTTTCCCTTTTCAACACAAAGCTATGAATAATTTTCTTGACATTCCTGCTAAAAGCCAACCAGAACTGGGGCCCTTTTTTCATTTATGTTTTTGGGCGGGATGTAGATATTTCCTGAGGAATAAAATTTATTTGAAGGATAATTTATGATGAAAATTCAATACATAAGTATATATATATATATATATATATATATATATATATATATATATATATATATATATATATATATATATATATATATATATATATAATTTTCGTTCTTAGGTAGTATATTTTTGATTGTTGGTGTTTATGTTTTAATTAATATATCCTTCTAGTTAAATTAATCTTCAAAATGCTCATTTTAATAAATATAAACATAATATTTTGCAAAATGTGTTTTGTATAGTTTAACCAGCTACCGAGTTAGTTTACTTTAGCTAGAAATAACTACATAAGCAAAATCGATTGAATTCGTATAAATCCTATACAATTACTAGATTAAAATAAACTCAGTCCTAATTTTTGTTTATGTACAAGGCTGGGAATTGAAATTCTTTTGTTTACTGCCATTATTGAAACAAGGTGTCCCGAAAACGTCTCCCAAGATCTCCCGAAGTTGATATTTAACAATTGAAGATTATGTTAAAAATAATAAACAAAGTAAAATAAATGTAAACAGTATTCTGACGTTTGGTGAAAATGTTTTGATACAAGCAATGCAAAAGTTATATAGCTCAGCCCAAGTTTTTTCCATACAAAGGATATTAAATACATGAAAAACAAGAAGAAAACCAAAAAATTATAGCTCCAATTTATATACACACAGTCATTAATATGCATAAAATGATACAACTTAAATGAAAATGTTAATTAATTTTTTTTCTCTTTGTTTTTAATTTACATTATTTTATTGTTTTGTTTCAATTTTTTTTTTTTTAAATTTATTTTTGGGTTCTTTTTTGTAACTCAATATCCTGAAAGGAATATTAAATAGCCTGTTCCAATATGATATATTTATTTTTTATACTCGGTATATAATATATACCAGGGTATATATTATATAAGTTTAGTCCCGACTTTGTAACGGTTGAAAATATTTATCGCATAAAAAAATTTGCCCATAAAATGATCTACTCTCAAAAACGAAAAGGGATAGCGAGCTGATATTTCGTGTTCTAAAAACTGTAAAACTGTTTATTTTCAAAACCGTAAGACATGGAACAAAAATTTAAAGACAAAAAATGTTTTAAAATAAACAACTCTTGTTTGAATCTTTTTTTCATAAATTAAGTATTAATGTAATTAACTCAGTTATTTTCACTCGTTTAGTCTTTTACTTTTTACGGGCGCTAGACTTCTAAAATGAATCTTCTTCAAAAATGATGACAATTTTTGGTATTCCATCAATAATTACTGCCCAAAAAATTGAAGCAATTCACTAAATTTCGATAAATTTATGATGTAATTAGGGTTTTTTGAGATTTTCGTGTTGCCTAAAATGGGAACAAACAATACAATGATTCAAATAGCAACTAATAAAAATTTTGGAATTAACTTTTGTAATACAACACACCCCAGTGCCGTACCAAAATGTTCCTAACTAACACAGTAATACTATTTTACATAAATTTTGCCTTATGAGGTAATTTCAGTTCATGATACAGGTAATTTTACAATAATTTTAGCTCAATTTATTTGATGCAGTGCTATTATCATTTTCATTTCACTAAAAGACATTTTATACATGTTTGCATAAAAGTATAATAAATTGCATTTAAACAAAAAAAATTACGTTAAAAAATAACATCACTTCACTATTACGTACAGGATGTGTCATTAAAGAACTTATCAAACGTTAGCAGTGTTTTTTGGAGTTTACTCCTTAAGAATCGATTTTACATATAAGCGCCTGGTATTGGAAAAAATATGGAGAGTGAAATTTAGTGATCGAATGACCTCGTTACGTTTTTTCTCGCTGTATAAGAGTCGTACACATATTATGTGTGTGTACGTCTTTTACTTCACTCTGTCAGTATTAATATGGTATATACTGTACATAATATGAACATATGCGATTTATATTTATTTGACTATATTTATTTAATTACGATAACATTACGATGCTGTAGCTTGAATTTCGCAAAATTTCGCAAAACTCCTTAACCATTCTAGCGATCACAGTTTTAATCCAATTGGAATGAAATTTGGTATGTGATGTGCTTTTGGTATTTGAAAGACCAAGTTTGTTAATGGGCAAGGAAAAATTAATTAAGCTTGTTAATGGACAAGAAAGGGTTAAGGGGAATGATATAAAAATTTAAGTATGTGCCAGTATTTACTCTAGCGGTCACAAGTGCCTTCATAAAAGTTTGGTAAAATCTATTTCCAAAACAGGAGTTGACACAGCTTTAGCTTAACGAATTTTTGTATTCTCTCGTCTCAACTCTCGATATGTGGTCCTCGACTTTTGACAATATTATCTCGTACCGTCTCAGTATTTACGCCTCACCCAATATAAATGTGATTTGTCTCTTTTGTTTAAAATGAACATTTAGTAAAGTATTTCTGAAATGTGTAACAATTTGTCATTTACTTTTGTGAAAAGACATATTTGTAATGAAATGGAACATAAAAACATTTATTTATTTGTACGAGTATTATTGTGTTTGTGTGTGTGGTTTGGTGTGGTGTGGTCTTTACAAAATATATAAAACCACCCTTTAAACATAGTGAGTTACCTTTATTTATTCTCTTCGTCTTAGAATGGTTGGTTGCTTGCTTGCTTGCTTTATACACAATCATCATTTCCTTCTTCTTTATTGTTGGCATTCTTCTCCTTGCTGTATTAAAGAGTTTTTAGTATTTAATCTATTTTATATATCTTTTAAAGAATCAAAACATTTTCTAGATAGGTTTTTTGAAAATTTTTTCCTATTTCATTTTCTAGAATTTGACTTTACTTTGATATGAAATTTGACTTTATTTTATAAAACAAACCGGTGAATTTAAGCTATCCGACAGATTATTATTTCTTTATCAAAAGTCAATATGAGTTAAAATATCTTCCATAAAATATTACTAAACAGGGTGACTCATTTTTAACAGTTTCTCAAGAAAGCGTCTCGGAAATAAATATCCTGAATTAAAATTGAATTGTTGAGAGAGGAACGTCTAATAAGAACCTCGAGTTTTCACTTGAAAGGCCTTTAAGATTATTTGAGACTCAACTTTGAGTTTTTCTGAGAAATTCTTATAGCTGAGGAAAAAAAGCATAAAATTGAGTGATAAATTAAACACTGATATGAGAAAATTAACTCGTCAACCAGGAATCGAACTTCGGGCCTCTGGATATCTAGTCCATCGTCATTACCGCTACACCAAAGACGACTGTGACGTAACAGCCAACGTTTTCATATCATTCTTATTTTTATTTTGACAGTATTACTTCTGTCGAAGTTATTATTCATATATATTTATTTGTGTATACTTAAGCATCAACAATACGATGTTTGTCTAAATTCCATTTCGGTTACGTAAGACAAACTGTAGAAGACTAGTGTATACTTTATAGACCAATGTCATTGGATTTTTAATTAAATACTGATATGAAAAAATTAACTCGTCAATCAGGAATCGAACCTCGGGCCTCTGGATATCTAGTCCAGCGTGCTTACCGCTACACTAAAGACGACTGTGGCGTAACAGCCAACTTTTTCATATCATTCTTATTTTTTATTTTGACAGTATTACTT
Organism: Nineta flava; assembly: GCA_963920215.1. Classification (NCBI taxonomy): domain Eukaryota; kingdom Metazoa; phylum Arthropoda; class Insecta; order Neuroptera; family Chrysopidae; genus Nineta; species Nineta flava. The sequence goes on along the minus strand of OY986040.1, from coordinate 10,068,005 downwards.
CTGTCGGTTTTGACAGTATTATTTTGAGTGATAAAGTCTATTTTGGTTAATAATTACACATTTTATCTGCATTATAACTTAATTTTACACCTTGATGTGGTTTCTAGGACGGTTTGGAGATTAGGGCAATACAAGGGCTGACAAATTCGACCGTAAATTATCCGCACTCCCATGTCAGGGACCGGAATAATCAATCTAGGAATAATGGGGTGATGGACTACCTCTGCTCTTAATGAATAGATAGATAAGTCTATGAATAGAACATGGAAAGACAACGGGCTGCACACATGCCAAAAAAATTATTTGTTGAATCAACCGTTTTTGAGACATATTCAAGATAATATTAAGTTTTTGAAAAGTTGTAGGTAAATATGAGGTCGTTTTCGATATCGTTTTTTTAGTAAATCTACCAACTGAAGAGGGATTTATCGATTGCAAACATTCCCATTCTAAACCTTATGTATTAAATTAAAAATATTTGAAAAATTTACACAATAAAAAGTCCACTAAAAAAGACTAAAATACTTAAGTTATATTTTCTTATTTATATCAAAATTGTCCTCTATCTTTATAACTATTTACATTGAAACAATGTGACAAGTCACAATTTAAAGTCGATTCATCTTCCTGTTGTTTGTTGGAGGTAGGTAGTTGGTTGGTGAACAGAAAAACTAACACAATGTACACAGCATCAATCCAAGAAACATATACAATTCTTACCGATTTGCCGTTTATTTATATATAACATTGTCTATGTTTTTGTATTTTGAAAACTCAACTAGCTGTAAGCATTCATCTGTACAATCTAACTATATTTCTATGTACCGAGTGAATTAAAAGATGGGACAACGGATTATTGATTGGAAAAGTTTATTCTTTTTAAATAAATCTGCTTAACAACTATATTATCCACTTTACGGCAATACTTAGCGGAAGTCGAAGCCTGGTAAGTAGCACTTTCTAGGCCTTTTTTTCCAACCTTAAATGATAAGTAATTTGTAGGTTGTGGGACTGAATGTGAAAGAAACTATGCCGATATTCGTCTGGAGTTTGTGGAAGTAAACTGCAGAAAACCTTCACAAGCCTAGCCGGTTAGATAGAGAGATAGAGAGATTGTAGAGGCTGCCCTGAACGGGCTACACCTTAAGGTCTATTGTGATGCCTAAGGATGTGAGAATGTGAGTGGAGTGGAAGGGATTTTTGTATATAGACTAGGAATTGATAGGATATGCGGCTGCAGTCGACTTAGGAAACTGCAGAAATCCTTCTCGAGCATAGTCGGTTACTTCGTTCTTGTCCATACGCCGACAGTTTAGTCAATTAACCGTCCCCTTTTTTTTCTTAATAATTGACAAACTGCCGATGTCAGGATTCGAATCCATAACCTCCCAGTTTCCAAGTAGGCACACTGAGCAGACATAACGCCTTTGACCGCTAGGCTACTGCCGATGTCAGGATTCGAATCCATAACCTCCCAGTTTCCAAGTAGGCACACTGAGCAGACATAACGCCTTAGACCGCTCGGCTACTGCCGATGTCAGGATTCGAATCCATAACCTCCCAGTTTCCAAGTAGGCACACTGAGCAGACATAACGCCTTAGACCGCTCGGCTACTTGCGGATAATTAAGCTCATCATTAACTTTTTTTATTTAAATAATTTAATTAATTTAACACTGCCACCTTTGGGCACCAACGGCAGCAACATCCCAGTTCCGACTACAGCGCCTATAACAGCTCGATTCTGATCACCAGGCAATAATTTGGTACCATCAAGATCAGACGTCGGCAACCTGTTTTTACTGCGGGTTAAAATTAACCAAAATGTCATTATCAAGATGATGCATAACTAAACTTAGAAAATAAGCTTAACAATTCCTAAAACTATCAGCATAGCGCATTGATTTGGACGCCGCGCCGCACACTATTCGTGAGTGTTAATACACTCACGAATAGAATATTTTTTACAAACTACCACCGTTGGGAATCGCTCCCAGTTCTGCAGTAGGTCTGCCTTTGAATGCTCGGCCACCGGATTGGGATTTTATACCAAAGTTTTTTAAGAACTTTCGTCTCATTTCGATCAACTCTTAAGACCCAATTACACCTACCGAGTAGCTCGACCGAGTACTCAGCCTAGCTACTTCGATGCGGCGAGTAGGTGATTACTATCTAGCTGGTCAGGGCGAGACAGTTGTCAAGTGAGTACATTTTCAAAACGAAAAAACAAATTGAAAGACTGATGGATAATGATAAGAAAATTGCAATAGAATACGGGCACTCGCCAGCCACAAACGTCATTACACTGGCCTCCTGGAGTGGGAGGGCGAGTGGCGAACAACCAAGTGGTGGGGAGACCCTACTCGGCCGAGAAAATAGAACATGGTTCCTTTCACTGACCAAAATCACTCACCCGTCGCTCGGCCGAGTACTCGGTAGTTGTAATTGGGTCTTTAGTAAATTTGTAAAAGGGTATAATTTTGCAACAATCTGTATCTTCGGCATGATGTATATTTGGTTGACTTAGTTCAGTCACTCTGGATGGCGTTGATGGTGGTGTTGGTGCAAATAACGATGATAATATTCTTCTCTTTTTTTCTTCCTATTTTTATTTATTTATATATATATATATATATATATATATATATATATATATATATATATATATATATATATATATATATATATATATATATATATAATATATGTATATACATGGATATATATATTTATTTTTTCTTTTCTTTCCATATACAAGAATCACTATACAGAAATCTATTCAGCTAGTTACTTACTACGTAACACAACAACTTCAGCCACATCGTCATATTTTCTTATCCATTGTCTAACAGTATTCGTTCCAATTTCATGTTATTTGGTCACGTGAACAACAACAACAACATCAACAAGAACACAAACAGTCAACCTGTCATATTTTTCTTTCGTTTATTTATATTTATTTTTTTATATTTACTTTTTTTATTATTTCTCTTTATCAATGACTTTAGAGCTGTTACAATATTATTGTTATTTGTAATGTTGTTTTAGTTCACTGGCTCTGGTAATTTGTTATAGTGATGAAGATTTAATTGTAACAAGAAATTGTAAAAACTAATTGCGTTAATTGTTGTCAATAGTCTGTGTATACTGAGTTCATTAGCAGGATTGTTTAATTTACTTCAAGGTGAATGTACCATCTATGGTATTTTGTTGTAGAGTATACTCAAGCACATATTTATATAATGTACAGTTACCAATCTAAGTGATCGAGCTGTAAAAGGTGCTAAGCTTGGAACTGGAAGAATTTGGTTCGATTTCTAACAAAGTTAATGGGGTGGTTAATTAATTAAACTGTCGGCATGTGAACAATAACGAAAGTAACCGAATATGCTTGTGACGGTTTTCTGCAGTTTCTTTTCATAAACTCTACATAAATACCGGCATAGTTACTATGAAAGTCTGCTGCAGTTGCACAATCTACCAATTCTTAGTCTACATACAAATTCCTTGTCCTTTATGGTTCTTTACGCAAAGTGCCTAATATTCTCAGAAAACAAAATTTTGTGGCAAAAAAGTAGACCAACAAACACACATGTCCACAAATGTCCAAAAATGGGATTTAAGATTAATGGGATCTAGGAATAACTAGGAGATAGGCTACCTCTTCCCTAAACAAATGGGTGAATAATTTTATTTACAGGAAATGGAGAGATACAACATACTGCAGACATGCCAAACAAATGATAGCTGGGTACAATGCTACGAGGTCAGCCTGGCTTATTGGCCAAAACCGGAATGAGATAAAGCTTCTGGTTGGGGTACTTAACGGGGCGGATGATACGTCCTTTCACCTTCTGGCAGAATGCCCTTCCAGAGCCAAAATGAGGTATCGAGCCTTCGACTCAATTGTTATGCGGAAATTTGAGGTAAAACGACTAGACCTAGAAAGGCCTATGTACCAGGCTTTAGCCTCCCATTCACTATTACCCATGTATACTTAGAATTTTGTCTAGACTTTAGCATGGCCTCTTGTTCGGTTATTTAAGCGTATTTTGCAGGGCATAATATTGTAATTTTAAATTTCAGTAGGACAAAAAACTCCAGAGATGTGTTAGTTACTTATATCGATAAGTTTTAGACAAATTGAAAACAAATTCCTCATTCAAAACCGATTACCCAATAAGGTAGTGTATGGAACAATCAGTATATATTTTATATGGTACGATTAACTCGCTGTTACAACATATTTGAATTTATAGAAATTTAGGTAGAGTATATTATATACATTTTGGGTAAGTACTAATGTGGTTTCACATTTATTTCTATCGTCTAATTTCTCTACTGTACTGTGTACAACAAGCAACATTGCTTTTGTATAATTGAATAATCGAAGAATGAATTTGTTCCGAACGTTGATGACAACAAACTAACCAAAACCAAAAGCAAGCAAGTCTACTATATACTATAGTCTACGATAAATTCAATTATTAAATTCATCTAACAATAACTGAAGATTACTACAACCCAATAAACATTTACAGAATGTATTTAAAATATTGATTGTGAATTGGTCTCCAATCTTGCGAAATGATACATCTCATGCGCTTATTACTTATTACAAATCAATATTGTATATTTTATTAGGAATTGACGGCTCATAGTAGAAAATCGTGTTTCATGTGCAATGATTTGGAAATTAGTTTTTTATTTTCAAATCCTTTAGTGATCAGAATATATTTTTATTAATTATATATGTTGAAATATATAGAAAAAACCTTTGTACTTATCGAAACTAGAAATGCTATATTTAAATTGAAAAATAATTTCCAAGCCAGAGTTTGAACTTCCTTCAATTTAGAGTCAACACAATACATTAAGGAATAAAAATGCTATATTTGGATTGGAAAATAATCTCCAAGCCATACAGAATTTCGCCTTTCTTAAACATTAAGGAACTAAAAAGTAGAAAATAAAATTATTTCCTCGAGTCATCAATATCTAATTATTTGTAGTTTATTTGTTTTTCCTGTAAATTATTTCTATTAAGTGTAGTTTGAATAAATTACACTTGCATAGCCTCGGGGAATTTCTACTTATACTTTGTCTATTATATTAATTTTTTTTTTAAACTGAAAGACTCAATTTAATTACCCATCGTTTCCACTATTTCAAATATTTATCGACACTTTTACCAAATTTATATTTCAACGAATATTTTAGAATTCTATCTATATAGAATGGGAAGAAGAAATAAAAGCTTGTAAAAAGAAAAAAATACTAATAATACCGCTTTTATTTAACTAATTTTTTGTTTGTTAAAACAAAAAGGGGTTACGGATAACCATGGGTCAATAATTTCTTGAAGGTTTTGTTGGTTGATTTTGTCAAGGATAAGTAAAACTTGAACTATATTCCACTTTTAACGATCCCATATTTATTCCGTTCTTAGGGCTTTTCTACATTATCCGAGTCCTAAACACGAAATATGTTGTTTTTTTCAATCTTAAGAGTCAAATGACATGACTGAACGGTCTTCTAGGCCTCTATGCCGAGTATCTACAATTGTATAAAGTTTCTATTTCTACATGAACAATAAATTTCCGTGCTTCACCCTGTTCAATACATGGTCCCAGCTTACATCTAGGTTTCTAGTAACATAGATTGTTACTCGAAATATGACCATGATATAAATATAATATAATTGGTACAGAAATATTCTCTAAATTCCAGGAAATAATTTCCTTTTGTAATGTATCAAATTATATTAATAGTACTAGCTCGAAAATATATCATCACTTTAACAATATAGTCCATTTTTAAGTCCAATATTTATCTTCATTTCGCTATTATTTTTCGATAATTTGAGTGAGATAGTCAACAAATTAGAGAGTTTCTTGTATCACCGGAAAATAATTACGTTTAGATTATGCTTTTTTATGAGCGATGTACGTAATAATCAAAAACAAGTAACACCAATATTCTCGATATCACAAATATTCTCGAACAATATTTTCGATAATCTTAATAATACCATTTCTACATCTATTTTGTCTAGCACTTTTGTCGGGCATTTGTCAGTATAAAATCACACGATATTGTGTTCATAAACAAGTGTACAATCCGTAATCGAAAAATCTATGAAAAAAGGTGGATTGAGATTTGAGGTAGTGTAGCCAATGAGCTCTCAGAAAGGTGTGACCATATTTCAAATGATTGATTTTATTGTTTACAAGCAATAATGGAATAATAACGTTAAACTTTTAATCATAGACAGGCATTTTCCACACAACTTTTGATCACTAGTTGTATATTATTCCATTAAAATGCAAACATGAAATTATTATTGTAAAGATAGATAGATACTCTTTTGCATACGTTCGCTATTTACAGAAATCAAAATAAAAACATTATGCTTAATAATGCAGAAATTTTTTCAAGAAGGATATAATACGAGTAATCTAATAATTCATTCATTACATTATTTTTCAAAAATAAAACTAAATATTATGTTTTCTTGCAGTCTGTCTCATAATTAATAGTCTGTTCGTTTTTTTGTAGCATGAGTATATGTTGAATTTTTTTTTCCAGCATATTCTCTTCTTTTATAGTCAAGTAAAATTTTCAGGCATATGTTTTTTTGTTTTCGTTTTTTATAAATATTTTAATAAGTGAATTTAAAACTTTTAAAACTATACCTTCCACTTTGTAATTTAAATATTTAATTAAACAGTGTACATAAGCTTTTACCAAGTGATTTCATCGTTTGGATAATAAATAATTTAACCACATCATAATGAGTTTATACATACATGCGACGAGCAATATCAAAAGAGGAAATTCTCATTATAAAATTATAATCATTAATTGTCATATTGTCATATAGCATCGCGAAAAGCTGTTTTTTTTGTATATTTCAGTAATTAAAAAATAATAAACATTTGACGCCAAAGAAATTTAACATAACATAAAGAAATATCATTGAAAGTGTATTTTAATGATATTTCTTAATTAATTTGGCCCTCTTAAATAAGGTTTCAGCCGTTATATCTTGCAAATGTCAGAAATATCGTCTTTTTGGATCAATTAACCTTATGTATTTAATTAAACAAGTTTAGTCCGAAATTTTTATACCCAGTATATTTGATATATACTAGGGTATATTAAGTTTTGTTCCTCAGAAAATAAACTTTGGTATAGATGTACATAAAATGACCCAATTAGTCCATTTCTGACATCCGTTTTTCCGCCCGTCAACACGATAATTTAAAGAAGAGAAAACGAACTGAAATTGTGCTCTGGAGCTAAAAAGTATGGGCAAAATCGAACTACCCTTCTGGAAAATGTATCGATCTTTAAAACCGTAAGACATAGGCAAAAAATTTAAGGACAAAAAATATTCCTTTTTATAAAATATAAAAGTTTTGATTGCATTTTTTTTATAAACTCATTATATACCGGGTATTTAAGAAATTAATTCAGTTAGCTGTTTCACTTGTTAATATTTCGCAACCACAGTTGCTTCTTCAGAAAATATATAATAATCAGTATTATATATTTATTTCAGTATTATATATTAATTGGAGAAGCAACTATGATTGCGAAACTATAGTCAACATAAAAATATTGTGATTTCTTTACAGCAATCATTTTTTTGGTGGAAATTATTCTATTAAAAAACATAATTCCGTGTCACAAAGCTAGCTTTCAATGCTCAAGTTTTCAATCTTTTGTCCGATATTTTTGAAAAAAATTTTATCAAAGTTTTCATAAAATTAAAACAGAAGCTATTCATTTATTTTGCGGAATTAATTTGGACACAGAAGTAAGTAGGTAGGTACTCGCTTTCTCATTTCATTGGATTATTAACGTTGTGCAAAATTCTGTAAAAGTATATAGATGAACAAAAACCGAAAGGAATGCTGCTTGCTTGTGCTTTGCCACTGAAATAAAACAAGCGGTGTATTTATATTCATTCAACTGCATTCGGGTGGTACACAAGTAATATAGTTTATTCACATTCTATATTTAATTTTGTCCAGACATTTTTGAGTGTTTCTCATATTATGACAAAAATACACTGTACACTGTGTAACAGAAATATATTAATATAGTCGGCAATAATAATTAGAAAGAGGGTTACCGCAAGCGGGTCACTAGCCCCTAGACCAATGGGTCCTCTGTTCTCTCCTTGAGAACAACCTCTCATCCGAAGACGAGACGTCTCCGGGTAAGAAGTGCTATTTTAAGCAGATGAAGTGATAGGATTTTGTCGAGGCCAGGGACTGCTCTCAGGATTAATGGATCCAAAGTTTCGGACTCAAACATTCTATATCTGACATCCTGCAGGCTTCTGCAGGTGTATACAACATGCAGGTTTCAACGTCCTACATATAGGCCCTACAAGAGGGATCACATTGGGACATTGTCCTGTTAAGAGCACCACCACCCTTCTCAACTGCATTCTATTGAGTTTCAACCAAGCACAGCCGAGCGGCCTAATCGAGATGAGCTTGTCGCAGCCACCCCTTAATTCGGTAATTACGGAGTATTTTGCTATCGAAATGATAGTCTCAGGTGAAAGGGGCGTTTGAGATAACGCCTCTCGTGCCTACGAATCCGCTACTTCGTTCCTCTTAACGCCAGAGTGACCCGGTACGCAGATCTGCCTGACTGTGTTACTCAGTGCCAGGTGGTTCAGCTCCTCGAAGCATTCATAGACTATTCGCGATCGGAATCTTGACGCCTCAAGGGCTGATAGTCGGCAATACAATCAGCTGTAAAAAAGTCATGCTAAAATTTCAAAATTTTATAATTGATTTGTGCCTGATTTGTTCGGTTTTTGGAAAAATGTTTCGAAGTACAGTTGTTAGTATATTTATAATAAAAAACTTTTGTCCGAAGCATTTTTTTCAAAAACCGAATATATAAGGCACAAATCAATTATACAATTTTGAAATGATAGTGTTAAAGTGGAAGAAAAGATGATTCTTATTATCTAAAACCTATTTCTAAAAAGAATTAAATAGACATATTTTTGGTATTCAAACCAAACTTTATATTTCATAATAAATAATGTCAAATACTGTTTGTTGAGGTAACAGCATGTAGTTACTTAAATAACAAGGTGCATATGTAAGGTGTCATATATGATTCCGCAAAAGTATTTGTATGCAGACATAAGAACATTAAATTGGAATTTAATTTGATGAACTCACCGATTGAAGATGCAATCACATATGAAGATCAATCAATAAATGTTTGAAACTTTGCCAATACGGATGATGCAAATCATTACAAGATTATCTGGACCCTGTTTTGTGTAATTTGACCAATCGAGATCGATGATTCATGCGTACGTTCACTTTACAGCTCGTTTGAGAAAATCATTAAGACACGCACGTCACTTGTTCGGTCACGTTGTAGTCACTGTTTCACTTTTGTTTTATTCATATTTGAGTGCAATTTTAGTAAATAATTATACAAAAAAAAGATTATAATATTTTCATGTTACTATTAATTAATATAAATTCAATGAAGTGTTATATATAAAATAGTGAGTATATATATATATAGAGTGTACGCTTGTTCTTTCATATTTGTGTCCTTGTAACCGTACTGGAAATACACATTGAAATAGTATTTTGATATGTTTAAGTATACACAAAAATAATAGATTGAACTCTTTTACGTAATTTCATAAAAGTTTTATATTTACTTTTGTTTATAATATATTATTCCGTATAGAATAATAGCACGGTTCGATGGTGAATAATGACTGATGAAGTGGATGACCTGGATTTTAATCTGCGCACATTTTTTTATGAAACACCATGTAGATTTCAGTACAGAAAATAAGCACAGAAAGCTATTATACAGAATTTTGTTCTTTTATATATACACAATAAATAGCACATTCATATTGCATTTCCACTATGTTTATTCTATTCATTGTGAAATTTGCACTTTTCTATATATATATATATATATATATATATATATATATATATATATATATATATATATATATATATATATATACATATATATATATATATATATATATATATATATATATATATATATATATATATATATATACATATATATATATATATATATATATATATATATATATATATATATATATATATATCTATATCTCACAAGCTGTTGTTGTGTGTTTGTTTGTCGAAATATGTAGCTACCTACCTACCAAAGCCATAGAAGTGTAGAGAGCTTAGTGGGTACCTTACTACCTACTACCCATTCATTGATTTCATTCACAACGGAATATTACAAAGACACAAACCAACAGACATAACATTCACAACGAGAGTCGGGGCCAAAGGAGTCTGTCATACATTATATATAAATATGCTTATAAACATACATTCGTGAAATATTGAAGGTGGAATAAATTACCATTATAAACATACATCAGATAAAAAATGGGCGTTTTTCGTCGGCACATTGATTTTTTTAAAAGTGATTTTTAATAACTTTGAGAAAATTTGAATTATGTTTGGATACATTGACCGATAGATAGATAGATAGTAGGAATTGGTATTAAATAATATAAATAGCAATTTTTACTAAGTATTTGTATTTAAATGAGTTTATACTAGCCTGATATTATTTTATTCGTTTTATATTTATTTGTGAAGCCACAAATTATTTTAATTATTTGTAAGATTAAAAATTATCTGCCATCTATCGATCAATATTTTGAAACACAAACTACACACGATTTATACTTTCTTAAGATTATTCGAAATGACTTAAAAAAATGGCTGAGTGGTACAACTTCGATATGTATGTACAAATGGTGTTATAATCCAAGCTATCTTTTCCAAATTTTATAAATGATTTATAAAGTTGTTCATTATAACTATACCAACAACTTTTATCCGAAAACTGATTCAATAAGGCACAAATTAATATTACAAATTGAAAATTATAGCTCGACTTTTGTCTGTACCCTGGAACATTCAAGTGATTCATCCCCAGTGTTAACTACAGATACATCGGCGAGAGACAATACATTATTTGTTTAGATACATTGATTGTAGAGATACACTTCGACCATAAGGTCCATTGTGATGCCTAAGGATGTGAGGATGTAAGTGGAGTGGAAGAAATTTTTGTGTATAGACTAGGAATTGGTAGGGTATGCGGCTACAGCCGAGTATGATAGGAACTATGCCGATATTCATCTGGAGTTCATGAAGGAAACTGCAGAAAATATTCTCAAGCATAGCCGGTTACTTCGTTCTTGTCCATACGCTGACAGTTTAGTCAATTAACCGCCCCATTTTTTTTCTTAATAATTGTAAACTGCCAATGTCGGGATTCGAACCCATAACCTCCCATTTTCCAAGTAGGCATACTGCGCAGACATAACACCTTAGCCGCTCGGCAACTTGAACTGGTTTATTCATTTAACATGATTCTATTTATTCGAAAACGGGGAGATCCATCGATCTATCTGTCTGGCATTATGAGAACTCAAAAACGAAAAAAGATAACGTGATTTTCGTAATTCACTTTCGATATTTACAATGCACTCTGTATGTATAGAAAACACTACACAAACAAACAAGAGCAAGTGAGCTGCTTTGCTCTTTGCTCTAGAAAAACATTTTTAAAAACTATCCGTATTATATATCCGTATATACATACAGAGACTTCTTTCATCCTTTTGCCCAAATAACAAAACATTTTCAGAATAATTCAAATGTTATAAATCATTTTTGATGTAAAAGAATATTTATTTTAAATACTGTGTATTCCAAAATTCTTTATGTACAAGACTTCTTTTTTGCGTAATGCATTCTGTGTTTATAACAGTGTCTTAAGAATGTGATAAATAAATACTACAAAATAGAAATTTTGAACTATATCGGTCGAGCGATATTGGAGGCTGTATGTAACCCAATCGATGGATGTAACCCAAATAAGGGGCTAAAAATATGTATGTATGCTATTCTGTTTTGTGATGCTACTAGAGGGGTGGTAAATTCAATTCCGTGTACCGTAATACAAATAATATCTAATAAAAATTTAATAAAGAAACGAACATTAAAACTGATGTGGTTCAAAGCCTGACGAAATATGATTGATTGTTAAATATTTCTTGACCTGACTAGTAGCTCGTTGAAGTGTAACAAAAGGTTGGAGAGATATACTCACAGATATGTTTTATTTCGTTACTAGATGACTCTACAGACGTTGTTCTGTTGAAAAATCCCAGAAAAAAAGGGCTCTCAATTTTTCCCGAATTTTCCAACTTTTCGGACAACTTTTCCAAATTTTCTTTTCCGTAAAACCGTATCAGGATTATTACAAACATTTAAAAGAAACGGTCCAGCCGTTCTCCAGGGAAGCGTTTACCAACTATAACAGCATTTAATTTTTATTTATGTAGATTTGTCTCTCAATTCCCAAAGTTTGTTTCAAAGTGGTATCATTTATTGGCGCTCGAAAATTGAAAGAAACTAAACAATAAAACATTGATCTCTATGGAATAAAGCACCCAAATAATAATATCAGCGTTGCTTTTGAAGAGTGACTACATTAAGCAAGGTACTAAATAGTCATATCGGATCGTCCATAACCGTGTATCATAACCGTATGCTGTTTTTTTTTTTGCCTTCTTGAAGTTGAAGATTTTACGATTGTACAACTGTTAAATATATTAAAGCTATAATGGATATATATTATTAATATATGAAATTAACGTTTTAAATTGACGTTGATTAATTGAAGCAATAGTATTATATAATATTATATAAATATGATAAAAATAAAAGGTATTAATTTAATTTTATTGTATGTAGTACAGTCCACGTATGCAAAATATTTCTAATCAATATTGTTTTTTATACAAATTTATAAACAGAAATATTTTTCAATGAACCTATATTATGTAAGTAAGGGATTTCTCTGCTGGCGAAATTCAAAAACTCCCAATGAGTTCATTCAAAAGCGATAACATAAAAATCTGTTATATTCAAGGTTATAATACATTAACTTTAGTCCCTACTTTGTAATGGTTGGAATTATGATCGTAGAATTGAAATTTTTGGTATAGATGTTCATAAAATGGCCTTATTATATAAAGTTTAAATTTTGTGTGTGCGTAATCGAATCAACTGAATTTTTTTGAGAATTTATCACCATGGCTTTTTTGAGAAAATCGTTTTGTAACTTGGAGAAATTTAACATGCATCTTCATCTTTTATTTCATGGTGAAATAAAATGCTCGATTCCGACTGCTTTTACTTCGAGCTCTCTCAATATAGTCACGGTTGTTCTGAAATTTGACACATACTCTCCTGAATTCCTTAGAAATATTTTTCCCTAAAACTTTGAGAGAATGATCGGGTTGTTAAGTTTTTTGATAAAATATGCGTAAAAAAGTTAATTTTTTTCATGTCTGCTGCAGAAGGTTATTTTTTATGGTTCAGTTAGCATCATGAGTACCGGCGCGCTGTTTGAAAATCATTTGAATTTATATACTAGTATAATGACTTGTATATGTATGATATGTTATGTGACGAATGGGAACACTGACGACAAGAGACAGCTACTTTCAACAACGCGCAGGAGTTCCAACATATTTTTTTTACGCATATAATTTTGTATATAGTTCTTTTTGCGCGTGTACCCGATCTGCTGATATAGTTCGGAAATATCTTAACACCCAAATTATTCGTATTCTTATGGAACATGCTAGTGCATATCAATCCAAAAATGTTGGAAATATTTTTGGTACATATATTTTAGATAAATTTCAAAATTTACTAGTTGTAGAATATCTATGAACGTTAGGTGTTTCTACATTTATAAAACAAATCTTGTTTTGACAGTAGTGTCATATATATGTGGACACATATTATTCAATTATTGAATTAATTATTTTAGACCGGCAGTTGACAGTATGAAAAATTACGAGAATGTTTTGTGTATACTATTGGATGCATCGTGTACTTTACGTATAGGTGAAGACATTGTGCTAGGTCGGATCGCAATACAATGAGGTACGAATTTGTCAAAAATTGTCTATTGACTACTTTAGTATATAACTTAGCTTTCAGAATTTTAAAACATTTAATTGATGGCTGCACTAAATTTGTGAAAGATAGTTTAATTCATCTACTAGCTTATAACAGCGACTTCGCTCGCGTTTTATTGTTATATCTACGGTTCGATCATTTAAAGATTAAAAACTCATTGTAATTTCCTACCGCTTTCACTACTTCAAATAGTTATCGTTCCCACTGCTTCCACTACTTTAAATATTTATCGACACTACCACCGAATTTCTATTTTAGCGAATATCACCTAATTCTCTCTCTTATAGCGAACTAAACTACATACCAGTCTTAAGACTTATCATAAGCTTTTTAACAAATAAGTTTCAACAAAATCGGTCCAGTAGTTTAGTCTAGAATATTATAATAGACTATACTTATTATACCCTGTTTAAATTGAAAATATATTCCAGAGATAAGTTTAGTTCCGACTTTGTACTATTTGAAAATTTGATCGCAAAAAACAAAAGTTTTGGTATAGGTGTTCATAAAATGACCTTATTAACCTATTTCCGTATATCAGTAAGTAGTCAGTGTTCGTAAAGACAAATTCAAAAAGAGTTAACGCATTGAAATTTTGGGTGTTTTGTCTAGAGCTGAAAAGTACCTGAAAAATACTTCAAGTACGTGAATGGGCATAATTGGTCCGTGCATCTCTCCTGTGGTGGAGATATTATCTATCTTTTAACCCCTACAAAATGTAAAAACAAAAAATGTTTCTTTTTCAAGAATAACAAATTTGGTTGGCAACTTTTTTTTTTCATCAACATTTTTTTTTGTTTCATTTGTAATTATTCTTGCATACGAAAGCATAAATGAAGGCATCTTTATACACTAAATAGTATCCGTATCCATTACTTTTTATTTTAATTCATCTATCTAGGCGCGTGTAAAAAGTAAAATAAATAGTTCATGCATTGACAATGAACTCAGTATAAACAAGATATTAAAGCAATTTCCTCAATTATTTTCTGCTCATTCTAGACAAGCTCTTTAAACTAAACAGAAAATAATTGAGTAAATTGCTTTAATATCTTGTTTATACTGAGTTCATTGTCAATGCATGAACTATTTATTCACACTAAATTATTTTTGAAATTACTTAAAGCTTACATTTGCAATACAAACGAATTATCAATTTATGATGATAGTAAATTGATTTTTAAATATGGCTACATAAGAGGTAATTTTAAGATGATTAATAATTTAAAGTAAATATAATTAACTGCAATATTATATGAACTCGATGTTCTAATGGCATATTTTTTTTTTAGTATCAGTAAACAAATATGTAGTTATATCGATTATGTATTCAAATAAGTTGCCATTTTCTAATAGTATATGCACTTACAGGATAAACATTTCGAAAAAGCAAATAGAGAAAATAAACACGATAAATGTATTAGATTAGATAAATATATAAAATAGTGACAAATTACATGTTTATTTCTATAAAAAAAAATTATAAATAGTTTAGTTTTGTGTGATAATGTTAAAGCGTTTTTTAATCGTATTTAAATTGTATCACATTTGTATGTTTTGTGTTTTGTATTGATTAGTTTACTTTGTAGTAAATGATAATTACTGGTGTGATATACAGACGGTTTTCAAAAGCATTTCTAATAGAGAATCAATGTTAAATAAATAAATACAATATTTACTATAAAATCATACATACACATACATACTGAAACTGAATGTCTGGACTGGAATATTGGGTGACCATATTATAGGACCATTCTTCATTGACGGATCTTGAGACTTTCAAAAATATTTGAGTTTGTTACGAAATAATATTTTGCCAACTGTGAGAGTTCTTCCTAATTTAGACCTGGAATCTGTATGGTTCCAACAAGATGGTTGCCCTGCACAATATGCCATAATAGTAAGGTTGTTCCTGGAACAAACTTTCCAGGAACGTCTTATGAGTTGTTTTGGAACCTTCAAGTGGCCAGCCAGATCGCCAGATTTATCTTCTAACGACTTTTTTTGTGGGGTTTTCTCAATTAAGGCAAAGAATTGTTGAGAATTGTGCGAATATTTCTCCTCAAGTGCTAGAAAATACCCGGGTAGATTTCTACAATCGACTTGGATATTATTTAGCAAATAATGGAGGAATATTCGATCTCTACGTTCTCCCTCGTGCATCTTATCTTGCTCCGATTTTGAAACTTCAAAGCCAGGCATTACTATTTCTTGGCCGGTTTATTGCAGGCAATACTAAACGATCCCGTTTATCATTAAATTATATATCTTCTGATTGGCTAACAGATCAGTGTAGTTACCTTTATTTACTTACCTGTTCATACCTGCTTTCCAGGTAGTCATGACTGGAAATGAGTAGGCACTACTATCCAGGCATATTCTGTATATTAAAAACTATCAGTTAAAAGAAAATTCGCTTAGTTAACAAGTGGGTGAAGGACAGAAAAAAAAATTAATTAAAATTAATTTAATTAAAAATAGCCATGACAACATTTTGATAGGCAGTGCATTTTAGGCGTATTCACCTATTAATGAAACTTCATAAAAAATATGTTTTATCCGGTTAACAGATGGGTGAAGGTAGATCTCTGTTCAACTCTTGTACTATAAACTAAATAAAATACACTCCTAGTATATTCCAGTAGATTCCTTGAAAATTTAAATGTATTTTTTCATAAACATAGCTAAGTATTGCTGAGTATTTTGTAGTCGAAATATGCATTAATATAATACATACAATCTAGGAATTTAGGCTTCTTTTTTTTTTTTTATTTTGTAAATATGACCTTATTCAAAAAACTTTTTATTGCTATTGATTCTAAAGATACTAAATGTACAATTTCCATTATGCATTGCATTAACTATGTTTGGATGTCATTTTCCTGTCCAAAAGTTTTGCGTTCCATCTCAAAACTATTTGGAACCCGAAAAGATCATATCCGGGAAAATTTTTTTATAAGCTCAATAGTTTTGCCATAATTTGAAGTCATCTGTAACTATATTGGTATATAATTAGTTTTATACTCATATCAACAACATTCTTAATAGACATTAAAAAATATTTCAATGGTTTAAGGGACGTAACGTCCTTAAGTGAAACGTATTATATTTATAAAAAATGTACAATACAAGTTATGTAACGGTTATTAGTCTCTAAAAGTGGCGTACATTTTACAAATTGTTGAAATCAATTTGTGCCGAATATCCATAAAAAAAAATGACGTAAACAATGATATCAACTTTTATTTTAAACATTTTTTTCGAAAACCGAATAAATTCGGCATGAATCAATTATAACATTTTGATGATACTTAAAAAGGATGATACTTGAATGAAGTTGCCAGTAGGTATATTAATACTTTATTATTTTGTTATTATCATTTAAAATTCAAAATGTTACATTTTGCACGAATAATTAAATTTTTATAATGTATTCATTCTAAAAGCTTTACTTTTTTGTTTGAAAATTTTATCTTACACTTTTATTTTCTCTATTATATATACAACACAAAATTTTTGTAGATTTACTGCATTACATTATGATCGTTAAATTCGAAATTTTCTAAAAACATTAAATTAATTATTTATAAATATCTCTGGGATAAGCATATTTATAATGCAAAAATTTTGTTAAAACTTACTATTTAATAAAATTTAATTTTATCGTATCCTTAATGAATTACTCGTGCACGGGCAAGAAAGATGAAAAATTTCCACAAATTCGTTACGAAAAGGTTCGATTAGTTCTTAATCGAGTTTGAATAATACTAGATATAAAAAATAGTATCATACTTGGAGAATTTTTCTTTTGAAACAAATGGAAAATCCTAAACAAATACCCCAAAATCTAAAAGTGTTCTGAGTTATAATGTATTTTATTCAACTCTCATTTTAGTAAATTTGTTTTTCAACTCACTGGCTCATTTCTCCGAGACATGGTCTATGACGATGCATTCTTAAATAAATAGAAAACTTAAGGTTTTTTAGTATTAATAGCGTAATTTAGTGCAATCCAAAAATTATACTATTTGAACAATTTTAGCGGAACTTTTTCCAACTTTAGTGATTTTTATTTGAAATCTACGATTTTAAAATTATTTTATATATTTCAAATGGTATAAATTTAATATCTACCACCATAAGACTGCATTATCGAAATCTATAAAAGATTTTAAAAACCTTACCGTTATAAATTGTTTTCCCCCAATATAGTATAAGTCTATACCTGGATTATGAAAATCTGACAAAGTTTGTATTTTTCTTGGAGAAAATTTGAAACTCATTCAATCTTCAATAACTCAAAATCTATTTAAGCATAAATTTTAATCTTCAGTATATTTTTTTTTAAATATTCGTCATAGTTTAATATTATTTATAACCTACCTACACCGATATATAAACTGTTAAATATTTATATTTAATAAATATTATCGACATAGTCCTCTGGCCTGTTTATATGTTTATGTTTATCAAAACTGATATAAACTCATATATATATATATATATATATATATATATATATATATATATATATATATTACAAATCATGTTTACATATATTTTGTAAATAGGTAGACCCATAGCCGTCAGCCGTTTTGATAGGTTGAAAATCCTGACGAAATAAATGACAGCCTATATATATAATATATATTGAGAGATGGATTGTAATTTGAAAGTCGATGAGGTATCGCAATATTTACACATGAATAAGTACTAAAGTACACTTTGTTACCAAAAGGTAAACTACAGTATTGTTCAAAAATATATATTTATAACAATGAACTCTTCAGATAAAGTTTGCACTTTTTAAGCACTCAAAAATCTTGTACTTGTGAAATATTTAAAACAATTTCTGTCTTCTAGATGTAACCGTGAATAATCTAAAAAAGAAGAAACCCTCAAAGCTAATTGAATCAGTCATCATCGAAAAGGCCATATTGGCAGCTAATTAAACCTTGGGCATCTAATTTTCTTCTTGTTAAATATGTTTTTGAACTGGAAAATTAAAATGGAGATACGGCCTTTTCAAAATGACTGATCCAATTATTTTTTATTGATTCTTAGCTAAGTCCTTTGTCTAACAACTCTCAATGCACAAGTATAAGAATCTCACGTATACGATACAATCTAAAATGGGAAAAATTTAATCTCAAGATTTTAGGTTGTCTGATCATCGCCATAAAGATGTCATAATTCAATATTTGACCAAACTGCAATTCCAATTTTCTGCCAAAGCGGTCTGAAATTGTTAGTAATCTTCTGTGTAATGTTATTTCTCGAAAAATATTATTTATTCGGTTGTCGTTTAACTCAGCAAAGTATGACTTAAATGATGGCTTAACTTGGAACTCAGAATGTATTTCAGAGTATTCAGGCAGATATATTACATTTGAGGTACATCGACAACAAATACAGGCCGACTTTGCATTCAAAGATCATGCTCTGTTCTCAAAGGTCATTTCATTTATTAATCCCAATACCTAGATCAGTTTTTATATTATAAATACGTATTTCGACTATAAAGTAGTCATCATCAGTACAAATTAGCTAGTCGTACTTTACACTTTGACAATTAGAAATAGATAGAAAATCGACACCAATAGACAAAAATAAAAATAAATAAAAAATTAAACAAAATAAATTAAAATATAATGAATTTTATTGAAATTACTCTTGTTAAAATTACTTCCATTCAATTTACTCTTGTTAAATTCACCCAAACTCACTCGTCAAAGAGTAAATTACGACTAGCTAATTTATACCAATGATGACTACTTTTTAGTCGAAATACGTATTTATAATACAAAAACTAATCCAGATATTGGGGCGATTTTGAAATTTTACTATAATTTCTGTATGTTTTTTTGCAAAATCTATTATTTATCCCAAGTACATAAAAATATAAAAATAAACAAAACACAACCTCAATTCATTAAATAGGTAAAGCGGACAACTTTAGTTAGTTAAAACAACCAAATAAGGAGAAAATGGAACAAGAGTGTGTAATATAATAGTTAGTATGGCAAGCTTGCAAGATACGTTATGAATATTAATGTCAGTGGATTATACCAGAGTGGGCTTTACTTTACTACGCGGGGAACAAAGAAGATATAATAAATATATTTAATATAGGTAAATTCCTTCTTCTTTTTTTTTTGTATCGTCGTTTTTATCACAAGTCAATCTGATTGACGCACCTGATAAAATCAAATTGCAAGTTTTCATTTTCTTTAAATGTTAAATGAGTAAAATTTTAAATAAATTTGAAAACTTTATAAATAACAAAAAAATTTCAAGTATTTATAATTAATTTGATCAATTTTCAATCCACATACTCAAAAATTTTGTTACGTAGGAGCTGCATCAACTTGCGAATTTTCTTAGATTACATAAATCACTCTCTAGCGTTCACAATTTTAGTCTGATCAAAATAAAATGTCGTATCTGATATGATTTTGGTATTTTCAAGGTCAATTTTTGTAAATAAATGGCAAAGGTCAAGGGGAAAAGGGGGGCATAGAGAGAGAAGAAAACACAAAATTTAAAATATCTCTCTTAATATTAGCGAATAAACGAAAAATGTATAAGGCGCAAAGTTGTAAAAAATCATGTTTGCTACAATATATAATTTTTCTCAAACTCAAATGCGTATAGGGATATTTAGGATTTGAACTTTCAATCTTAAATATTTCTGTACAATTAGTGTCGCAGAAAAAATTATCAGAAACAAAATTATAGTAAGATTATTTTTCTACAACTTGTATTTTTAAATTTTCCCAATATTAAGGGAGATATGCCAAATGTTTCCCCCTCCTTAAAAACCACCTTTTTCTTTGTCCGATTTTACCCATTTGATCTTGCAAATATTAAAAACGCCTTAGATACCAAATTTCATTCCAATCGGATTTAAACTGTGCAGATTCGCTAAAGAAAAGGAAACAATTAAAATTACTTAGTTAGGCTTAGTATAGGGCACAGAGGACCACTTGGTCTAGGTGCTAGGGACCCGTTTGCGGTACTCCTCTTTCTAATTATTATTAGGCTTAGTGACAATGAATTTTTATAGTACGTTTACTAATTGAAGTACCACAAATTCCAATGTTTTATGTCGAAAGTAAATTTCCTATTTTCTCGTAGACTATTGGTTATTTAAAATTGTTTAATTCCAGATATGATAACGAATATTTTTGACATAGTAAATAAATTTTAGAAAATTATATTATACATTCTAAAATATAAATTAAAACATTAATATTTATAGACTTTGTGCAAAACTTTTCCATCCTAACAAAGTGGAACTATATTTAAATTAAAACATATTTATTTTATGAACGTAGTAGATGGTTTCTATTACGATTATGAACGGTTTTGAAATAGAGATAGACCCTCTGACTGAACTTTACGATATATATATATATATTTATATATATAAATATATATATATATATATATATATATATATATATATATATATATTTGTATTACTCAAAAGTAAATTAATATTGTTATGTATTTTATAAAATTTATAATGTGTTTAATAATATACAGGGTGTCGCATAAGTAACGTTATGATTTATTTAATGAAAAACTTTTTTCTTTCTGATTTTATTTAATGTTGGCATTTATTTAAATTTAGATAACAGTTTGGAAATATGTTTAAATTATGTTTTGAAGATAATATCTTTCAAATAGTGCCCATTGTTTGCTTTGACCGAGTGGTTGAGTTATTTAGGGCCCTCCATACGGAACTGAGAGGTAACTGTCTCGACTATAAATGGTTGCAGTTTGTCAAGTTAATTAATTTAAAAAAATTAGAATGAATGGGGTGATTAATTGACTAAACTGTCGACGTTTGAAAAGGGAAGTTTCCGGTTATGGTTGCGAAGGTTTTCTGCAGTTTCCTTTCACAAACTCCAGATGAATATCGGCATAGTTCCATCAAAGTTAGCAGCAGTCGCACAACCTACCAATTTCTTAGTCTACATACAAATTTCTTGCCCTATAAGAGTAAGGAAAAGAGGCCTAGAATGGGCTACATGCCAGGCTTCAATCTTCCTACCGCAGGCAAACTCCTATGACTACTACTCGGTGTTTGCCATCTAACTTCCTAACGGAACGGAAGATTTATTTTGTGAATTAATGTAACCATCAAATGATTGCCCAATGGGAGACACGTAGTAGATACTTATCGCTCACTATATGTGATATGTATAAATTATCTATACCAAATAGAATTCAAATTATAATTCTTAATTACAATATTCTCTAGTAGAATTCGCCATAATACACACAACAATAATTCAGTTTGTTACATAATAATTTAATTTAATAATATAAACTTGATAGTCTAGCTGCTGCATCAGTAGATTATTTGTCGCATAAATATATCTGTCACATGACGCGTCGACCTGTTCCAATAATACGTAGATAACTCCACCTCGGTAGAGTTATATACGTACATATAAATATATATTCGAAGGTATAATAACCAAACATACGATGATTGTATATCAAGTAACAATGTCATTTGTCGTTGCGGCAGTCGATATACATTTTACGACAATTATATTGCGAGTCATTTACATAATGGTCAATAAAAATGGTACACTCCCCCAATACATTCTAAATTTACTATACGTTTTGATTTCACATACACAATAAAAATGACATTGAGATATACTCAGATTCTATGATAAAACTCAAATCTGAGAAGCATTTTTTTTCGAAAGCTCCAGGAGTCCGTTACACCTCTAAGACAGATAACATTCTTCAAAATATGATAAATTTTCTAATTAATTTGGATCCGATAATGCTAGGTTTCCGAGTTACGAGATGTTGAAATTAACAATTTCGTTTAACAGTTCGGCTTTATGAATATTAATGCACTTTCTTTGACAATATACGATAAAATATACGGCGGAAAAGAATGGTATGAAAAATATAACCGGGTAAAGCAAAACGAGGTTGAAATTTGAAATCGAGGTGAGCATATTTTTCTCTATGACTTTGTAGCGAAGTCGCAACGAAAATAATCTTTAGTTTAATAGACACCTTTGCATATTCAACTGCATGCACCAATTGATACCACAGTAATGTTTTTGTTTCTTTACCTTGGTAACTAACAATAATTTGCGTCAGTGTCTGGTAGAGATTTGGTTATGAAAATTTGTCCAGTATATATTTAGATAGCCCATATAATGCTTCCTTGAAAAACCTAAAACCCTGTTCCCTGAATTCCTAGTTAAATTAACATAACCATAATCAATAAAGGTAATCTGACCAATAATTTACGGTTAAATAATGATAGATTTTATGGTCATTAA
Source organism: Nineta flava (assembly GCA_963920215.1). Lineage (NCBI taxonomy): Eukaryota > Metazoa > Arthropoda > Insecta > Neuroptera > Chrysopidae > Nineta > Nineta flava. The sequence goes on along the minus strand of OY986040.1, from coordinate 10,044,605 downwards.
TACGTTTTTATTGAAAATACTGAAAAAAAGTTCTCAACGAGTTAAAATTTAAATAATTCTCTTCTAAAAACAAAACATTAACAGATAACCTGGTGGAACCAGATATGTCATCGTGAATAGTGAAATATTACTCAAATTGGAACATTCACGTTTTAAATTTATATTTTGTATGTAGTTACGTGCTTTGCCGATATTGTTCAGGTTTTTTGAGTATTTTTGTGCTTTTGAGGGAGCTTTGCGTATGCTCAAGAAATATATAAAATCAAAGTATACATTATAAAATAAAATTTGGCCACCTGCAAAATATCGTTTTCAAAAAGCAATGAAAAAAAACATTACATGTATCGTAATGTAAAAGAAAATAATTAAAAAGAAATCTCCAATACTTTGTGTGTTTTATCATTGTTGAAAATAAGAAAGTTTCTGCACAGCATCCTGTGTTATCGAAGTTTTCTTTAAGGAATTTTAAAATAAAAAAAAATGTTTATTTTATAAAATGTCTTTTTAATTGTTGATTTAACTTTATTCAACGATCGATTGGACAATGCTAAATTGCAAGAAACTATCGATGTTTTCTACGGTCAATAGTTAAAAAGTTCTTTAGAATTTAGTATATAATTGACAGCAAATGTTACTGGAATTATTAGAGGATCATATTTTTCTTAAACACCATGTTCCACACAAAGCATATATTTCACTAAAAGCTTACTGTATTACACAAGTTATCTACTATCAATACAGACTTAATGGCGTCAAATTTACTGTTGAACTTTATTTTTGACAGACTTCAAACAAAAGAGGAGGCTTCAATTCGATTTTTGCTATTTTTTTAAAATATATGCAGAGGTTAAGTTTAAAACGAGGAACGTTTACCATAAATATGAAATCTGGTGATTGAAAAAGGTTGGAGAAAAAAAGGTATCAAATTTTTCAATGTAAGTATTTGAAATACACCACAAACTTTTTGCATTATATTTAAATATATTCAAATTAAATCATTAAAAATACAATATTTGATATCAGAGACCACACGAGTGCGAAAAATTCAACATAACTGTATTCAATTTAGAAATGCCCTAAAAAGATAAATTTTGAGATCATAATTTCATGAAAGAAATCATTTTGAAGTCGTTGATAAAAAAATGTGTCCATGGAATATGTAAAGTACGAATACAAACTTTTCAGTAAAAATTATTTTTTCCGAATTTTGTGAATTTTTGAGGTCGGTTATTTTATTTGGTTTTTATTAAAACGTTTTAGTTTGTATACAAATGAATACGTTAACCGTTTTATACTATTACAAGTCATACTAGGTAATCAATAATAAAACAGTAGTCGATGTTGTTATTAGTATATGCAATTTTTGATTTATGAGTAAATTTATTTTTGGTTTATTTTTCTATTCGTAAAAAGGATATTTCGTAATCAAGGCCAACAAATACGTACGGAGATTGAACAGAGGGATGTCATATTACTCTCTGTTCAATCTCCGTACGTCATCCGATTTTTTTCTCAATAACATTATAATCGGAAGAACCAAATCCGACCAAATAAACGGTCTGCCATTTATAGGTGTCACAATGACCCAATGTTTTATGAGGATAAAAAATATGAAATTTGCCATGCCTTGAAAAGTGAATCATAATGAATCATGATAACGATTAAGAAATGAAACTAGGCACTAATCAGAGACAAGCATTGAATGTCGTATTATTATTAAAATTTTGGGCTATTTTAGTAAACCATTTCAGGTTTTACAGTATTTTTTTTACTTAAGTCACTAAGACCTACATACATTTCTACCAAGTTCTCCTAGAGAATTTTTATAATCGTTCAGTGAATAAGTTTCAAACTAATGATTTTTTATGTTGATTTTCTCGGCAACCAAACTTGCAATACGTACTCCATGATTATATGCTCATCGCCTCAAATCAGGAAAATAAGATTGCCCGTTCTTATTGGTGCCGACACATTATGAGGCTATTCGATTAAATAGCCCAATTGTCATTTTGCGTAATTTAGCGGTGTTCTACCATACAACCAGACTAGATGTAAAACATTTATTAAGTCATAAAATCCAAAAGTGAGAGAAGCACGGGCGTAGCCTCAGCTTCCATATGTGATGGGACCATCAATACACAAAGGTAACTAGTTTTACAATCGGTTTCCTCAGTACACATTTTAAATTTGACCACCTACTGTAGTAATTTTTAATTCTATATTTTAGACTAAATACAGAAGGACCAAAGAATTATCCTTTAACGACTTCAGAAAGTTTGGATCCATTTCAAATACTATGGTAACTTATTTACTATGTACCATTGTAATTGCTCTATGAGCCACCGGTAATATACACCGATAGTAATTCGTTAAGGGATTAAGGGAAGCCCCTTAAATTCCTTAAACACCTCCCTTTATATACGTCCATGGTGACAAGGTCAAAAAGTTAATTCAAAGTCAAATGATTATTTCAATACATTTTAGTGTTTTTACAAATTACAGATAAAATATTAACTGATTAAATATTTATTGTAGGTATGGAATATTCTCTCCAAAAGTGGCACCCTCTTTTCATATTTCGATATGTACAAAAATAAAGGGGTATGCCAGTTTTGGAGACGAGAGTACCATGTTTTACATAAAACTATAGAATATTACTATTATTATTATTATTATTGCTAGGTATTATTATTATTATTATTATAGACAAAATAAACAATAAAACTATTATAAACATAATTTATTAGCAACAAATTCAATTTTATAATTTTAGTATAATGAAAATAAAGCTTATCTTTGCTTTTAAATCATTTAATTTTCATAAACTTTCAGCCATATACATTATATATAATAATATAGTATTTTATAAAGTGTATATAATAATATTATAGATGTATATTATATTCTCTATTATTTATATATATATATATATATACTAGACTAAGTTAGTTTTATATTAATAAATAGTAATAAATGTTTCAAATATTATGTCAGTATAACACTAAAACGGGACGATTGGGATAGTACTAGTTTAATTACCAATTCGATCAACCTCAAGTGATATTCCATTAATTGAATAATTAAAGCTTTAATCAAAATATTCAATACAGTTTTACCTTTAATGATTTACCGCTAATTTTACCATTTTCGTAACCTGCTGTAATTATTGGCCAAAACTCAGTTCCTATATTGTTTTCTAATCTATCAAGATTGGTGTTTGTTCCTTAGAATATCTAGCGGCAATAATTAGAAACAAAGAAGTAAGGGTCAACTTTGAAAGTTACATATTCGTTACTAGGGTAACGTTATTTAAAAAAAATATTATTTTTCGTCAATGAAACTGTGTAAATGAAGCCAACTTAAAGCCTCCATTTTGGGATATGACGTCATGAGTAACTTTACCAAAAGTTTTTTACTTCGGGATCAATTGATTACACCAAATATAAACATTGAATATGCCATTGTCGGTAACTTTATAAGAAAATCATTTCGAAAGGCTTATGCATTTACCATTTGGGGTTCATATTCATATGTCGTGAACTTCATTTCTTTGGCGTATTCATTATTTTAACTTTTTTTGATAAAACATACAATTTACCCAATTTTGTTCAAATCATTCAAATCAGTTTGCCATTGGCCCGTTATTCTTTTCATTCTTGAAATTGAAATCGGTCAATTCAATGTAGGAAACGACATGTCATCCAAGGAAATGTTACAGCTGAAAGACATCAAAAACCTTTACAACCTTCTCTGCAGATTCGAAGGGTATTTATCTCTCATGGAGTTGTAAAACTGGCTTGCCTTGGCTTGATCTGAAATGGGATAGATTACTTGCATTATCATATTTTGACACAATGTCCTCTCAGGGCAGAAGTATTCATCCTTCTGAGCACAACCGAAATACGATAATCTGAAGTAATAGAATAAAAGTGACACTTTGGCCTAGTATGCGCAATTGGGTAGGTTCAATTATGTACACGGGACGGAACAGATGAAACGAGCAAGGTAAGGTAGAGTAGAGAGATCAATAAAAAGTTGGGTTTGAAGGGGTCAGTAAACCTGGTAGGCCCTACTTGGTAGGCTTGTACCTCCCCTATAACTACTAGTACCACTAATACATTGTTGTTATTATTTCCTGTTCCAACCAAATCGGCTGTACTATGTTCTTGATGTGGATCCCTGTGTGCAATATTCTGGTTTGTGTTGTTGAAATATCCGAAAACAATGGATTCTATCTGAATCTCGTGAATGATTAGTAACACTAACACTATTTATAGCATATTTCGAGAAATAAAAGCCATTCAGTTTTGTATATCATTACTGTAGATAACTATTGTGCTTTATTCTTTATTGTATTTACTATAGTCGTCCTTTTAATATATATATATATATATATATATATATATATATATATATATATATATATATATATATAAATATATATATATATACATATATATATATATATATATATATATATATATATATATATATATATATATATATATATATATATATATATATATATATGCATGCATAATATTGTCCTCATTGATTACAACTAGGTCGGACTAATAGCGTCAAATTGCAATCGGCTCATTGCACAAAACCAAAAGCACATACAGTGGTTACAATAACTAAGCATAATTATTGTTGTATATATAGAATTATATATTCACTAACTTACCGGCGTGAGTTGTTAGTCTAGCATTTTAGCTAACAACACCATAGGTACCCAGCTATTATGTGTACTCTATGTATACATAATGTTTCACTGAAAACTGACGTCGGGGTTTATATTTTAAGAAATGTATCAATAAATAATAATCTTTAATTACAATGTTCATGTCATAAAAACACACAACTTGCATTAGAAACTTTTTGTCATGCATTCAATATTTCTGTTGTATATACAAATGTATACCAAATTTACACCAAAACTGTGGAATGTATGACAAAAAGATTCAAACAAGAGTTGTATTTATGAGAAAAAAATATTTGTTTGTTTGAAGAATTTTCGTATCTCGTACCGTTTAAACGATAAGTTATACCATGCCTACACGAATTCATGGAATAAAAAATTTCATATCAAGCATTTGATGTCAAAAAAATATTATCAATGTTCAGACATATTACTTAAATGTCAAAGTAAGTAAACGCTAGTCGCTTCCGTTGGTATAATATAACCGAAAGGCAACCATACTAACAATGGAAAAAAATAGACGCTAGTTTACAAAAAAACAATTTGAAAAATATGTTAATAGTAAATAAACAAAATTAATAATACAATGGCATCAGAAATGATAGTGAAAGATCATATGCATAGTACTACCATAACGTCTAAGGTAGCTCAGTTGGTAGAGCATTGGTCTAGAATGCCAGAGGTCGTGGGTTCGATCCCCATCCCTAGATGTGTATGATTTTTCATATCAAGCATTTGATGTCAAAAAAAAAAAAATATTATAATTACTGCGTTTTGTTTCCCCTCTTAAACAATGCAACTTCTGAAATTTGAAAAATTTTTTATCCAAAGAAATATTTTCCGTTCTGCTATTTAAAATTTCCCCACTTTTTACATGTTCTAACGTGATCAATCGGTACGTGTATTGGTTTGTTATAATTTTTTCGGACCGTTTGGAATGTCACTCCACGTGCGACCATTGACGTAATTAAATTATAAGAATTAATTAGTATTTTCTTTTATTTTGTTCATTTGAATTAATAAATATTGTGTAAAGATATTGATATAAATATTGTCAGTCTATTTTCCAGTATAAATTTACTGTTATATAAATTTACTGTTATATATCTTGTTTTTTTTTTTTTAATTCGATACAAATTTATTTACTTATAAGTTCCAGATTATAATTCAAAATTTTTTAAATTTATAAATTTCGTTTTTTTGCCCCAATTTCCTCGATCAAAATTTTTGTATATTATAATACAAAAATTATGACGGTCTGCAGACCGTCACCAAATTAGCAACAAGTAACCGACTCCAAAAATAACAATAATTGTACATATATATTTAAAAATTTTTGCTTAGGTGTACTAAATTTGACACAAGAATATACAATTATTTTTTTACTTTTTTAGTGCATTTTTGGTTTTAGAATATTTGATTTTTGAAGTCGGGTTTTCATTTTGTCAAAGTTTTTTATTTTAAACTCAAATATGCCCGTCAGTCCACGCGCGATCATTGGTATCTGAAAATTGAACGCGGCTACTGTAGGGTTAACAATCTATTGTGGTGACTTCAGTGGTAACTTTACGAATGAACACACGGTATTAGGTACATATACATATATAAATATATATATATATATATATATATATATATATATATATATATATATATATATATATATATATATATATATATATATATATATATATATATATATATATATATATATATATATATATATATATATATATATATATATATATATATATATATATATATATATATATATTTGTATAATGTAACATTTATTTGTATTTTGATGCTGACTAAACTACAAAATATTTACCTACATGGAACATAGTTTTAGTAGTGACTATTTAGGGTAGATAGATTTGTATTGAGGTAGGTTGGTACTTAGTAAGTTAACAAAACTAGTTATAATTGTGATTACGTGTGGTGGCTTGCTTGCTGCTTTTGTTTTTGTTATATTGTGACTTAATATAATATAAATTTATAATTCATTTGGACGTAAATTATTTAATTGTACAAATATAAATATAGAACGATTTTTGAAAAAAACAACGTTACAATCAACGATCAAATTCTGTCAAAATTTGTTAATTTTCGTTTTAAATCGATTATATTTTGCCCAATCTTGAAATACAAATTTCGACTAGTTCTCGTTGAGCTGTTTCGTTGAAATACAAATTTGATGGAAGTGTTATGAATATTTGAAGTAGTGGAAGCGGTGGGAAATTTAAAAAAGTTTTTTAGTTTTAAATTAAAAATTAATAAAATCATTATTTATTATAATTGACTAAAAAGTAGAAAATAATTGAAGTAATTAATTATTTTTAAAACCAAAAATTTTATTCAATGCACTAAAAAGTAGTAAATAAAATTTTTCCCTGAGTCAGCAAATAATCACCCCAAGCTTTTGCGTATAGTCACATATTGATGATTCGTGGAAAAAAACTGCCTATACTGACAAAAGTTGGGAGATATGAAACTCGAAGATCGCATGAAGATATACATGTTGGTCCAGTGCCATTGGGCCTGTTATACAAGTTGAACACGGGTAAAAAACTTTCGGATATATTATATTCTACCACAATCATGGCTAGTATTATCTAGTAATATGAATACTGATATTTTTTGTTCAAGAATCGTATAAATATTTGTTTTTAAGTTAAAAGAAGAAAATTTACGTTTTGTAAATGTTCTTTGGACGAGAGTTTTTTTCCGATTTTTTGTTTAAATTGTATAAATGATTAAATTAAGAATATGAAGTCAATCAATCGGATCACTAGCGATTGAATAACCATTCGATTTTTTTAATAAAATTGATTATGGCCAGTTAACCAAGTCATAACGGATTTTGTCTATTTATTACCATACCATCATTGGTTTTCAGTAAACTTGAGTGAATTATTCTACATATTCTCACAAATTTTTTCCAAGAGTTACAAGACCCCTACCAATCGCACAAACAAAAGTAATAATTGAAAAATTTTTTAAACGCCATGCAACTCCATAAATAGATTATTAAAGTAGAATCAATTAACTTTCCAGTGTCAACACTTCGTTTCGTTTCAGGTTTAATAGTTTAGACGAAAATTTGTTACGTTTTGTTTTTTGCCCAGGAGATTTGAATTAAATAGAGAGAAGAGTTATCCCCATGAGATATACAGTTTACATCAACAGAAACCTTGAACGAAAATTGTAGTTCGAAACGAAAGTTCTTAAAATGATTTGAAATTCAAAAATACCTGAGTCTACAAACTATTAAAAGTTTCTATGAATAATTCAAATATTCCATTTCATATAGAATATAAAATGATAATATATGAAATATACATTTAGTTTAGAGAACACAAAAGTAGAAATTTATTTGCCATTATCAATATCTCTGTATCTGATGATACACGGATATAATTTATATTCATATTCGATTCGTAAGTTTATTAAATATTCTATCGATTTTATATGGTACAAGTCGCGTCAAAAGTTGAACTATCATTTCCAAATTTTATAATTGATTTAGGCCTTATTTATTCGGTTTTCGAAAAAATGCTTTGACTAACAGGTGTTCACTATAGCTATACAAACAACTTTTATTTGGAACATTTTTCCGAAATCCGAAATAAATAAGGCACAAACCAATTATAAAATTTTGAAATGATAGCTCGACTTTTGACGCCATTTGTATAGGGTGGCGCAAAAATATGTTCACGATTTTTAAATTCAATAGTTCTTTCTGAAATTAATATTTATTGAGTTTCTCCTTTTTAGATTATAGTAAATACTTAGGAGTTTCGATATAGTGCGATACCAGTCTGCAGAAAGGATAAATATCCTGCAGAAAGCATAAAGGTTGTTTGTTTTTATTTTTTTAAAGATTTTTTGTATTCTTTAAAAGATGAATTATACCATACGGGTACTGATGCATGGGACGAAAATATAATTATTGCCAGAATGAGTATTGTAATCAGAATGAACTAATTTTAATCCACTTAGATATATTGTAGAGGCTGCCCTGATGGGCTATACTTCGACCATAAGGTTCATTGTGATGCCTGAGGATGGATGTGAGTGGAGTGGAAGGAATTTTTGCGTATAGACTACGAATTGGTAGGATATGCGGCTGCAGCCGACTTTGATAGGAACTATGCCGATATTCATCTGGAATTCGAGAAGCAAACTGCAGAAAACCTTCTCAAGTATAGCCGGTGTCTTCGTTCTTGTCCATACGTCGACAGTTTAGTCAATTACCCCTTTGAATCCACTTACTTCGATATCAATACAGTATGCAATAGAATATATCAAACTCCTACAGTAAAAATTATGTACCATTTGGTCAACACATTTATTTTAAAACCGTTAAAATTTTGCACATTTGCTATGCGAACAAATTCTCATACATATTTAATCAAAAAGGGGACGTTTTTGAATTGTTAATTGAAATTTATTTCACAATAAACAACTTTTATTTTCTCTCGTTTTCTATAATTTATATATATATCTATCTGGGTATTTTCCTATTTTTTTGTTGTTTTTGTATGGACAAAAAAAAACACTTTTCCGTAAAACGTAACCGTAACGTAAAGTAAAAAAAAAAAACTATTTATTCACTAAAACGTATAACTGTTTAATAATGATTCATTGCAGTGAATATATATATATAGTAGAGTATACTAACTAATGTATGTATATACCGTACGTGTTGGAAAGCATTGCTAATAGAGAATCAATGTTAAATATTATTTACTATAATAACTATACACAATATGCTTAATAAAGAAATAAAAATAGTGGGGGTACTCTTTAGAGCTTAGTGTGTTTGTTGTGTATCCTTGTTGGACTGTTTTGTACTGCATTAACATATAATGAGAGTGGGTTAAATATGTTCTTTGTTGTCTTCTTAAGTTTAGTTTATTAACGGTATAACATAAAACAACAATCCACACAAATTAAAAGAAAAGTAACACTCAAAAAAAAAAAAAGAAAAAAAAAAGTATTCCTTCATTTTTTGTTAAACAATATCCGATTCGATCGTAAAAATCTACCCGAGTATTTTCTAGCACTTGAGGAGAAATTTTCGCACAATTGTCAACAATTCTTTGCCTTAATTGTTGCAAATTTGTGTGCAGGGCAACCTTCTTGTTGGAACCATACAGATTCCACGTCTAAATGAGGAAGAGCTCTAACAATATTATTTCGTATAACAAACTCAATTACTTTTGAGAATCTAAAGATCCGTCAATGAAGAATGGTCCTATAATATGTGTATGTTTATGTGTATGTATGGTTTTATAGTACATATTTTATTTATCATTGATTCTCTATTAGAAATATTTTTGAAAATGGTCTGTATATGTAATATGTGTATGTATATGTGTGTTGTATGTTGTATGTTGTTTTGCGAAAAACTGAAGAAGGAAAAAAAATTGCTAAAATAAAGATTGAAATACAACCACTCTCTTTACTAAGTATATGAGTACATTAAAAGTTTCTTAATGGTGCTAGAAATGATGCGTCCTATTTTTCACATGAACAACACACGAACTTTTTAAAAGGAAATTGCAGAGAGTTACTTTTATACTAGTTAGCGTGTGTGTTATATATTGTGGATTCTCGAGTTAGATTATTATACAGGTTGTTCAATTTACGTTATACTTTCATTTAAGGTTGTTGTGAAGAAAATTCAATTTAATGACAGGTTCTTAAAAATTTGACAGCTTATTATTGAAATAATAAAGAAGATCCTGTTTTTTGTTTTTGAGTAAAAAAATTTTCAAGTTACAATTTTTAAGAGATTTTTTCATAGGTTAAATGGACTCTTAAAAATGGACTCTTAAAAATCTATATCTCGACAACCAGAAATGCAAGTGTTATGAAAAACACTGTCATAATAATTATCGAAGCCTTATAAATAAATACCTGGACCAAATTTCAAATTAATCCTGTTTTTGGTTTCTGAGATAAATAAATTTGTACATCGAAAATGTTCAAAATCTAGTTTTATTTATTTTTATCTAGTTTTATTTTGAGCTATATTTATTTTTATCTAGTTTTATTTAGTTTTATCTGGTTTTATCACCATGCAGCTGTTTTGAAATACATAAAAACATATTTTTAATTATTAAAACTCTTCGAAAAAAACAAATATTTGAAATTTTCGTAAAATCACCTTATTTTACTAGTTTAGGAACACGGTTCCTTCTTCATTTTTTGCCTTAAAATGTATACCTATGTGTTAAATAATTAATATTTTGTATAATTTGTCAATTAAAAAATATTTTCAAGACGTTTTCAATTAACTTCAAAAGCTTGAAAACTTCTATGGAGAAATAGTAGAAATGAGGAGATGTCGAGCTTTGTCAATTTTTCCCAGCCATTGTACATTATATCTCTATAAATATAAAAAGGAAATATGTTTTGTGTGTGTGTGTATGTATTTGTCCGAATTGTTTGAAGAAACCAATTGGAGATAGCGAAATAATGATGAGAAAAGTGCCTAGGCAAATTTTACTTACACAAGAAAAACTATTAAAACTTCTAAATTCTCAACCGTTCCAAGTTATTAGAGTCGTTTTCTGACGGCTATAGCGTATACTGGCAGCTATATCTTTAATATAGTTTATAGTTTCTATAGAAATAACTGAATTATCAAACTTTTAGAAATAATACGTCCGGACGCCTGTTTTCTCAGCTGGTTTTTACATTATAATTAAAACCTGATAATAATGTAAACATACTGTAAATGTTTTGGTAAATTTCGTTGTTTTTATTCTTTTTGTTTTATTTCACCACCATTCTAAACGTAAAAAAAAACAACTAGACTCACACACAGTGTTTACCTCTATATATATATATATATATATATATATATATATATATATATATATATATATATATATACCTATCACAAATATTGAGTGTACATTAAATTTTATATCCTTCAAATATGCATTGAAATCAACAAACATAAAAATACTGTTCAAAATTATTTATATACCTGTGTTTTATTTAAATTAATCTCCTAATTACAAATACCCTTCTTCAATCCGAAACATCCGCTAGGATGGCAATAAATTGTAAAATTATAATAATTAGAAACCTTCATTCTTGCTAGATATCTTTTACATTTAAAACTATTGAATAGGGAATATTCATGAAAATTTTTTTTCACATTTATTTTCAGAATATGAAAATACTGTTAATATTGTAATAATATTTAAAAACGAAATTAAAATCCGACAAATATCAAGGATGTTATAAGCTTTTAAAGATTATTATCTGTCTCTTTCTTGCAAAAATACTAAAAACGGAGTTTTACGTGTATTTTAAATGGTGAAATAGTAATATGACGTCACATAACATATCTAGAGGGCTATCTCCTTCTTTGTCTAATCGGGAATTTCAATCATTCATATCTCGCTTATTTTTAAAGTTATTTAAAAAGTAATTTTACCTTGATATTTGTCAAGTAAACATGCTTCAATTCAAGCGAAAAAAAAGTTTCATGCATATTCCCTATTATTTTTATATTGAGACCCGAACTTGCTTGCCTCTATAGGAGTCAGCTTGGGTTGATCATTGACATACTCACCCGCTCCTTACGACCATGCTTGTATGAGAGACACGACTATATGTTTCTCACATTCTTGTGCTGTGTAGTAGATAGCAAAAGCTTAAAAAGATAAGCTATGTTAATATTGCTTTCATATTCATAAACTAAAACACATTTACCCACACACATGATTACAGTTTATTAAAAAGATGAAAATTAGTAGAAAATTATAAACCTTAAAGTTTCTCACTCAAGGTTTATATAATTAAATTTCTATAGAAAAAAAAAACCTAATTAAAAATTTTTTTTATTACATTAAGTGGCTATAAACATGTTTTTTTTTTCTAAATAAATAGAAAAAATACGATTAAAAACTTTATGAAGTTTATATACTTTTTTTTTAATGTTTAATTTTATATAATAATATATCGTTCATATAATTTTAAAGGTATACTATATTCATAGTCTAGTAGATACTGGCGCATTTGTATGATAAAGTAGAATTGGGTAGTTCTGGCTAAATTTCGGATTGAACATGTAACGATTCCGAAACTCAAAAGAACTAGTTTCCGGAATCGTATCCGGGGAACTATATAGTTTTACCAAGTTTCTAGAAAGTTAAATTCACAAATAAGTAATAAATTTACATGAATTTCTTTCAATACAAACGTTTATTATGATTTTTTGATTACATTTCAACATTTCTTTAAACATATCAAATTTCAAACAAGCATATAATATCAAGTATAATAATTATCTTTAAATATTATTTAATATTTGTTTATTTGTGTATACTTTCGCGTCAACATAACGATGTTTGTCCAAATTCCTTTCGGTTACGTATGACAAACTGTCGAAGACTTTAGCGTATACTCCGACAAATTTCATTGTCATTGAATTTTTTCATATCAGTATTTAATTTAATTTAAATATTATGTATTTTAGTACAAAAATATACTTATTTTATGAGATCATATTAAAAAACTAATTATTATAGGAATAATATTAATTTTGAAAATAAGGTTATTTTTAGGTTTAATTTTGATAATTATTTATTGCTATTATTTATAACTACATTTTTCTGTTTTTTGAGCTCATATAACATTATAAACTAGTTTCCATTGAAATCGACGCCTAAAAATTTTTTGTGAATTTTTCGATTTTTCTAAAGGGTGTACCTTGAAAAAATGGCATAAAATCCAAAAATAATTTTTGTTCCCAATTTGGGTAAAATTCACTATATACAGTAAACTCGACCCAAAAAACACGAAAATCGTATTCATTTTGCGATGTGATGAACGGTTTACGAAATATCTTCTAAAGTTGTGTAAACGGAGGTATAAGGTCGTTTAAAGAGAGCATATCTTGAAAACTATCCACCAAATGATCAAATCGACTGCATTTTTGTGTTTTTTGAGACCATATTACCTTATAAACTTTTTTTCCTTGAAATCGAAGACAAACAATTTTTTGTGAAATTTTCGATTTTTCCAAAATTTTCTATTTTTTCTTGAAAAAATGACATACAATCGAAAAAAAAATTTGGATAATATTCACTTTAAACAGTAAACTCGATCCAAAAACCACGAAAATCATATTAATTTGGCGATGTAATAAACGGTTGTGAGATATCGTCTAAAGTTATTCGGACTCTCGACTCCGAAAAGCAGCTAAGACACTTTAGTAGCAGATAATCGAGATCTTTTTTCATTTTGAATAAGCCAGCTTTCGAAAAACAGTGTTCACATGGTACACTGATTGACACTCAAACGTTTTAAAACTAATTTAAATAATATCGGGCACACGTTTCTACGAGAACACCACCATTTGAAGCGGGTGCGACAGAACGATATGCGTATACTTAAGTAAATTTCGTGGAACGATCAGATATGAATCCGACAAAAGATAAAGTTCAGGGAACTATACAGGTCCGGAACAACCCAAGAAAAGCTATTTGGCTAAATATAAATATACATTATACCAGCAATTTGCTACGAATCTGGTTAAATCGCAATTATTTAAATTATTGCAAATTAAACGTCCTATGACTTTGTTAGAGAAGTGATAAAACTTGTATTCTTTGAAATTAATTAAGTTTCCTTAAAAATTCAACGCCGCATATCATCATTAGAAAGTTATCAACGACAAAAAATTAAATTTTTAACACAGAGGCTGTATGGAAAACTATAATTTTATTTATTTTAACTTGTAACATTTCTGTTAATAAATTAGACACTGTGATAAACACTGGTTTAAAATATTTTTTTAATTATATAGCTTATATAATTGAATTTAAAAAAAATACTGTTATCGAACATTCGAATTAATCATTAATTATTGGGTTTTGTATAATTTTATGAATGCACTTTATTTGATTTTGTAGAATCGTATAAATGTACTATATCTAGCACATGAACATCACTAGCATAAATAATTACGTTTTAAACAATATGGCACCAAATTTTATCATGGTAATACGCATATTTAAAATGAGTACAACATACTGAAAAGGATTATGTAAACAAGTTTTGTTCAAACAAGTTTTGTTGTTGCAAACCTATGTGCCAATATCTCCTAGACTAATACTACCTAGGCACAAGTTTGTTTAAAAATATAGCAAACTAAATTACATTCCGTAAAATAATTTGTGCTGTTTTTAAATAAAATTAAATAGCATGACTTGTAAATGTACTTAACTGAAGCATTTATTGTTGATGATAATTTAATTTAGTAATTTAAAAGAAGTAAAGAAAAAGTTGTGGTCAGTTTTCTTTTTTGGGTGTGTTAATTAGTGTTTATTTATTTTGCTATCGT
Organism: Nineta flava; assembly: GCA_963920215.1. Taxonomy (NCBI): domain Eukaryota; kingdom Metazoa; phylum Arthropoda; class Insecta; order Neuroptera; family Chrysopidae; genus Nineta; species Nineta flava. The sequence goes on along the minus strand of OY986040.1, from coordinate 10,029,531 downwards.
TCTAACAAATTTATACTGAGTGAGTAATTTTCTTTTAAGGACGATACTTTGATATAATGTTTATTAAGGACGTTCATGTGCTAGATAAAGTTTATTCATATAAAATTCGTCAAAATCAATTATAGTACATTCATTAAATTCTACAATATAGTTTATCCTTTTACATTTGATTATAAACAATTATTTATCACCATGTTTAATTTATTAACATAGTTGTTATAAGTTCAAATATAAAAAATGATATTTTCGCATTATAATGCTGCTCTATGGCAAAAATGTGATTTTTAATTGTTGATAACATTTTCCATTGATCGATAAATTATTTTGAATTTTTGAGAAAACATCAGGTGAATAAATACCAAATATCGAAGATGAAAAGTTTTATCTTATATTAAATATCACGCTCATGATAGTTTTTATTACTTTAAATATAAAATGTTTAGAATCTTTGATGCAACAAAAAATTTTGATAAATTTTGAGCAAAATTCAGTTAAATATATTAAAAAGATTGAAAAAAAAAATTCTTTAAAGATCGTGAATGAGAATAAATTTTTTTTGATTATTAATTACTGATTTTACTACTATTACTAACGCGTATCTGTCATTTACTTACAAGTTTTTGTGTCTCTCCCGAAGATGACGCTAATGTCACTAGAATGGGGAAACTAATTATGGGGTTTTATCAATATCTGATTTATAGGTACGATTGGTTCCATTATATTGTGAGGTCGGTGATTTCATGTTCCGCTTTTAAGATGTACGGGAGACTTTCAAAACTCTTGTAAAATAAAAAAATATTCCTATTAAATTTTAAGACTAGAGCCGGAGAAAGAATGGTCACCCTAAATTATAGTTAAAATATATTTGCAACATAAAATTTAAATATGTTTGCAACATAAAACATTTTTATGCAACGCTATTTTGTGATTTAAAACATGTCCATAGTGATAAAAATGTTTTTTTTTATTATTATGTTTAAAAAAAATATAAAAAAAAATAAACTCTAACAATTAAGTGTAAAAAATTTAATTTAATATCTCATAAATTTTTATTAGATCCATCAAGCCTGTCTGTTTGTTGATGATGCATTCAACCGAATATGAATATAAATATATTTTTTTTAATACCGCCATGTATGTGTATATATACATAAGCTGTAAAAACATCACAAGTTTGGGATTTGCTCATTGTGCAGCTTTTATTATTATTGTTAATAGTCCATGGTTCAGCTAGTTCACCATATCCGATAAGTACAGTATGTTGTGGTGGAATTAAAAATGTCACATCATATACTAGGCTCACGCTTGCACCTAATAACTGATTTCTAAGACGAACGTAGTTTCGAAAATAAATAGCGGATTATATATCAGATAGTACGGTAGTGCGTCGGGACAAGTTGAGGCTTAGACGACTACCTACTATGTTTACAAGAAGGATAAGAAACGATTTTTAGCCCACTGAAATCGAAAAAGCTATGAAGTTCAAAACGTAGCGTGAAACGATACATATCAAATTTCAACATTACAGCTTTTTTAGTTGCCAAGATATTTAACCCTAAAAATCGACATTTTGGCAACTGACTGACTTCAATCGTAGGTCTAGTTATCCTAGAAAATTAATATTTGGAAGGGATAGTTTTAAGATTGAAATCACCCAGAAAAGAAAACTGGATATTTTACCTGAAAAATAATTTTACAATTAAAAGTACATTGTTAATCTTATGGAATATGTTTTCTACATGGTAGTTTAATTTGAATACAGTCCAAAGATTATTTCTGAAATGATAAATTGTGGTCTGATCATAACATAAGCATCAATATTCTTGGCAAATTGTCAGCTTTTATTTTATAATTAATATAGAAAGAAATAAACTTGGCCAGTAAAATATGAAATACCCTGCACCTGATAAACTATTACAGCAAATATATATATCAATCATTTCCTCACTTTTGTTAAATGATTTATGAAAAATTATGTGATTTGCGTACTAACATCCTGTTGTTCCAACACAAAGTATATATTCACTGGTTTCAACCTTAAGGAATAAATGTGATCAAAAGAGAAACATGGATTCAGTTTGTTTTAAATCATATGGTGACGTTAAGGCATTAAGAAGTGTTCGTACTTTAGAATTATGGACATTGGGCGAACTAAATGTTTTGCATGGCAACTAATAGCATGTGCCGATTACGCAAGAATTTGAACTCTACTAGCGAAATTCCTGAAAGGAAATAGAGCTATTGGTCCCGTATCGAAGTCAACTTTGATCAGGATAAAATTGTGACGGCTAGATAGTGATTTATGTATTTTAAGGAAATTCGCTAAGTTGAAGCAACTCCTGCGTAACGAATTTTCTTTAAATTGCGAGTTAATCGATATTAGAGCACACATTTGTGGCCTGTGCAAAAATCGATGGTACACTCTGTATAAACTAGCATATATAAACTCCATTATTATGTATATATGTGCATTTGATTTAATGTTTGATGTCATTATTATAAAACGACAGCTCGCTTAAACTACAATACATTGACTGAATAACTATCAATCATTTTTATTCTATTATTCGACTTGAAATGACGGCGTTAGTCAAACCAGTATAAATACTATTGGTATCGCATGGTAGTCGTCTCATTCGTCACTATTCCGTTGGATTTGTATTTTTGAATACAGTAAAACCGTGTTCTGTTCATGCTGTAGTTTAATATTATTGATATTGTTCGATTAATATAAGAGAGTGATCGTTTGTGGAAGTTCATGTTATTATTTATGGATGCAATTTAAATAAATATTATTTATGTTGAAATTTTTTAAAATATCACCACCTTATTACCATATTTTTTCTGCTCAACTTATTCCCGCTGTCGAAAAAACTTTCAGAGTTGGGGTCACAGGCAAAATTAACCTATCATTATAAACTAAGTATAAATTTCAAACTTGATAAACCGCTTTGTTTTAGAAATAAGTCAATTTTGAATTTTTTCAAACAACTGGCTTCAGTCTAACATATCAAAATTATCTCTTCTCAAACATCTGCAAATATTTGCTTTTAGAATTTGGCTTTTGTAATGACAATCTTTGCGATAAATCTATTTTGGCCTGAAATATGTAGATATAGACGTTTGGATCACTGCTTGAAATAAGAAGAAAATCGATTAGTTCCTGAAATTTTTAGAAAAACCCACTTTGTTCATTGCTGGAACAAAGAAGACAAAAATCCGCTTGAATTTTTTCGCTTAGCCTCTGTATTGTAAATCTTGATGATAGGATTTGTAAGGGCCACAAAAGTAGCGTTCATTTTTCAAGTTTTTTATGATGATTTGTACCATATTAAGGGGCAAATTTTTCGAATTAAAGTTGTTAGTACATTTATAAATGAACAACTTTTATCAAAATCGAATGTTGAAGGCAAAAATAAATTATAAAGTTTTGAAAAATGAGCGCTTTTACGGCAATGTATACATACTAAGATTGCTGCCTATATTATGTGGGTATACTTCCAGGAAATACAAAAATGTAAACAGCGAAAGAAAAAAATTACATTAAAAACAGAAAAACTTTTTTTTACGATAATAACAATTTATAAATTATAAATAAATTCTTGGATATTACAGATTAAACAATTTAATATTCAAAGCATCTTAGTATATGAGTAGTCGTATCGACAATTCAATCAGTGAAAGCAAATATAAAAAAAAATAACCAACTTTATTTATTTTTTATTATGAATTTATTAATTATAAATAAATTCTTCGTATTAGAGAGATTAAGGATGTACGAGCACTGATGTATAGTCCATTTATAATATTCTTCAAAATCTTATATACTACATTCATAAAAGTCGCCAATAAAGTTTAGAATTTTTGGTCGTAAGTTCAAATTAAAACTTAATTTAGGCCCGTTATACCGCGCCTAACAAAAAATATTTAAGAAAAAACCTGAGATTTCAGATAATTAAGCTACTGCCGATAGAAATAAAATTTACCCGAAATCTCAGTTGTTTTCTAAAATATCTTTGTTTTTGGCCCGTCATACAGAAATTTTATTGGATCAATCTCTTTATTAATAATACTATTTTCTATTGCGAAGTTTTTTTTTTAATTCGTCTTATTTTATTCCAAGTGAAAATTATTCAAATATGCGTGAAAAATTATTCAAGTATGGGTTTCTCCATAAGAGCAATGCATTAAAATTCGAACTTTAACATTAAATAATTAATTCAAGACCACCCTGTAACTTTTAAAAATCAAGCCTTAATCTTTTTGAAACTCTAGTGCGTGTACTTCCTTAAACACAATATTCACAATAACTGTTGGTTTTTCTATTCATAACGAATATTCATCGAAGTATGTAATTATTTAATTCAGTTCATTAAATCATAGTGCCAATTCTCGATAGTTTGTAGGTAGCTGTTGTTGCCACAATGCAATAATGTCTCTAATTTGGTTATTGATGAGATGGTTTTCAATGTCTTTGCTTCTTGGCAGGTGAAATATATCATTGGGGTGTTTACAAATACCACTGAATCAATTATATTGACCAGAATCATACATAGGCAAAATGTCAAGTATTTCAAGTAATAGATATTGGATCACCAACCAATTCGTATCTAATATACTATTACATTCATTTTGTAGTGTTAAGAAACTTACAAACATCCTAACTTTAGTCACTTACACAAATTACCGTTCATTTTTATCACAGGCATACATTCTACGAAAAGTATTCGCCTTCGATTGCCTATGGAAAAATACACACTTGGCGAATATATCGAAATATAATTTTTCGAAATTGCTATAAGATGCACTAAAATATTTTAGCAACAAGGGAAATATTTGAGCAGTTTCAAATGAAAGTAGAAACAGGAATTTATGAAACAAAATTATTATTATTAATAACGGATATATTATTATTAAAGGATATATTAAGTTTACTCCCGATTTTGTAACGGTAGAAAATATTGATCGTAGAAAAAAATGTTTGGTATTGGCGTTCATAAGATGACCTAAATAGTTCTCGCATACTCATCAGTTGAAATTTTGTGTGTGTGTGTTTTAGAGCTAAAAAGTGAAGATTTGTCAATGCTCAAATTGGGACCGCGCTTCTCCATACCAGAGAGGAAAATATCCATCTTTGAAACCATAAGAGGTAGAAAACAAATTTAAAGACAAAATTTGTTCCTTTTGTTTGAAATTTTTGTTATAAACTCAGTATTAACCGGGTATTTAAGCAATCAACTTAATTAATTGTTATTTTCACTTTTAAAATTTAATATGAAATAAAATTTTATTTGCCGATAAACAAACATTTTCGGATCTTGATGTTCAAAATAATTCAATTTCAAATATTGCCCCAATTTCTAGATCAGTTATTTGTATTTTATAAATACGTATTTCTACTGCAAGGTGGTCATCATCAGTATGAATTAGCTAATCGCAACTATCTATGGGATATGGTCGGAGACATGTTGCGCGTTGCTAATTTGGTACGTTGTAGTCGAAATACGTATTTATAAAATACAAATAACTGTTCTAGGAATTGGGGCAAAATTTGAAATTTAATTTCAAAAAACCTACAATTCTCTCTGATTATTTTAATAACCTTTATATGTTCAAAGTAATGCTTGAACAAAACTTCTTAGGTTTTTAACACAATATTTTCTCTCACCTCAACCATAGAGTCAAAGAAATCATATTGTGTAGTAGGTACTGTTTATGTTTACAATCTCTAGCCATAAAACCAATGTTAATTTTAAATAATTCACAACTATGTTTAAATTTAAATTAAATTTCTTTATTGTGCACCATTACATTACATTCATACCTGTCTCCATGCAATGATTAATGTATGTCATGACCATCCGTTTGTATCGCCATATTCATATATATATATATATATATATATGAATATATATATATATATATATATATATATATATATATATATATATATATATATATATGCAGTTGGTCTTTAGAACACTGTCAAATAAATTATATTATCGCAGTAAAGCTAGAGAGAAAGGATTTATGCAATAGGTAATTTATAAATAATAAATGAACTTACAAATATATATGTACTCGTATATGTATGTACAGAATGTCACAAAATGTTGGACAACATATCAATGCAGTTGTAGGAATATGCTAAGATATCCTGGTATATCTTGGTATCCTGGTTTCCCTGATATTCGTTCTGAAATCTACATTATTCAAAGTTAAATAAAAAGACAATTTGGGATTTCAACCAAACGTTTATTTTGCCTGCATATTGAATAATGAATATATATGAGTTTGTTGGTAGTTACCAGGTAACTTAGTAAAACATGCACTCGTAGATATCCAAATATTGGAATGATTTAGAATCAAAAAACCATTGCAAAAATTAACTAATAATTGTTGTAACAACTTGGAACAGTGTTAGGTGTCATGTTTGACGCCATGTTAGTAATTAGCAGCGTTGAATAAAATGGTTTCTTTATATTTTTTTAAATTGAAATAAAATGGTTTCTTTATATTAAATGGGGTTAAATTTTAACATCACATTTGTTTGCTTTTAAAAAGAAGTAAATTATCAAGTTTAAAATGGAGACTTCAATTCGTTAATGGCAAACATTAACCACACGTTTATTATAAAACCCCAAACATATGTCCTTTTTAACCCGACTTCAAAAAGGAGGATAGTTTTCAATTCGTCTGTATTTTTTTAAAATTTTTTTTGTTATTTTTGGAGGTGGTGTCCAAATTTTATGTGAATTTCTCTATGCTGACACCGACTCCAAAAATAACAATAATTGGACATATATATTTAAAATTTTTTGCTTAGGTGAACTAAAATTGGCACAAGAATATGCAATTATTTTTTACTTTTTAGTGCATTTTTTGTTTTAGAATATTTGATTTTTGAAGTCGGGTTTCCATTTTGTCAAAATAGGTTTTATTTAATTAGTTTTTCAACATTTTTTGTTTTGCATACTAATAGTCTGTCCGGAAAATGAACCGTTTACAGTTCTTTGCCAACATTTAACCGCTATCATCTGAATGAGATATCAATTTATTAAATAAACGTAATTTTTAGCCCATAAATAAATGTTTGGAACATTTTGATGAAATAAAAATAATTATAGTATAATACCAATTCATTTAATTTTTGCTGAAACATCCTGTAAATATACAAATAAACAAATGCATCATTTATTCATAATAAATCGGAAAATTGTATTTTATTCAGTAAACAGAAGGTAACAAATTTACATAGTAAATTATTTATACTAACTTACAGTCAAACTTTGTTAAAAGTTAAGAAAATGAAAGAAAATAAGGGATCTGATAAAAGTTTCAAAACAAAAGTAAAGATTACTTACTTTCAACATTACAGTTTTTCATTATTTTGTAATTGAAAATGTTTTTCTAAATTAGGGTTTTGAAATTTCTGGAAAGTTGAAAGAATCCGCGCAAACGCGGAAGCAAAACTTCTATTTGAAATTAAAAGCCAAACATGATATCTAGTAGTGTTTTCATCGAAAGATTTTGTAAGATAAGCTTTAAATTAATGACTATTTTTCATGCAATATTTGCCGCATCATGAAAACATATAAATAATAATGGCATTCATTGATTGTTATGAATTTTTATGATTACATTATGAAAGACTAAAAAATTCACTACAATATCGAATAGTGGTTCGTATTAGGTACACCTAATATTCAAAAGAAAACATGGTTCTATTTTGATATCACATCTCTCAGCATATATAACTAGTGTTTTGTTTTATTAATTACTCGTAACACTTGTTTGAGGGTAACTTCTATTCTGTGTACAAAGGCCGTCAAAACATTATTAACAATACTCTTAAATTTTCAAAACTCCGCGTATTTATGTTAACTTATTTGGAGGCGTTATCAGGGTAGATTGGAACCAGTCATGTTTGCAGTCTATTATTGATACCTTCAAAGGAATACTGTGAGGATTGATTGAAGGAAGAAAGCTAATCGATCAAAAAATATAGGTTTTTAAATGAAGAATCAAATTTGGAGTAGTTTTTAACGATTCAAACGTATTTCATTATGAAACCTGATGAAACTCTTTTAGTTTTAAACCCTAATTGAGCTGGTGGTGAGGTATCCTTATAACATAGATAGATAGATTGTAGAGGCTGCCTTGGACGAGCTACACTTCGACCATAAGGTCCATTGTGATGCCTGAGGATGCTTCGTTCTTGTCGTTCTTCGTTCTTGCCGGTTACTTCGTTCTTGTCCATACGCCGACAGTTTAGTCAATAAACCGCCCCCTCTTTTTTTCTTAATTATTGACATACTGCCGATGTCGGGATTCGAACCCATAACCTCCCAGTTTCCAAATAGGCATACTGCGCAGACATAACGCCTTAGACCACTCAGCCACTTTGACTGGTATCCTCATAACATATTGTAATCCCAGCGTAAAAGAAAAAAAATTATTGTGTTATTGAAAAGCAAGGCTTTCATTGGAAAGATTAGAATCACACACTTGGCTTTGTATGATTTAAGGTCAATTTGTCGAAGGACAATTGATGTCTAAACAAATGGAGCGCACTCTGTTTATAAATGTCATTCGTTCTTTCCTATACTAACAAATAATACATTCAAATTTGTTCGTACCCGATTAAATCACTCTATTATACTCCTTTTAAAGTAATGAATTGGTTTGATGAAACGTAAAAGAATGGGAGGGCAATATGTTCTACGCTTTACCATCAAGATAAAATAAATAAAAAATATTAAGAACATTTTTTTTTTCTCACAAAATTTGTTTTCTTCCGACATCCCCAAAACAGTTGGGAAAAAATACATTATTGCTTTTTAAAGGAATTTACTTCTTCTGCTTTTTTTTTGAACATTTCATAAAACATATCAGATTAGATAAATAAATACAAATATTTCATTCATAGAGAGACGAAAAAAAAAAAGATTTCTACACTGATAAACAGAATAAATGAGGAAAATAGAGCATACCCATACCCATACACACACACACACACACATAATATAATGCCTCCATGTTCGTCTTTATCCTTTATGAGATCATTTCAAAGGATTTATTTTCATGTCTTTATATTTTTATATATACGTACAATATATCTCTTATTTATACCGCGTTTTATAGGTGGTAGCAAAGGCCGTTTATAATGTTGTGTGTCGTATGTGTATACAAATATCTCTAGTCTCTTGATAATCTCAATCGGCCTTTATGTAGTCAAATATATAATTACTACGTGTGTAGTCTTTTATGCCGTTACAATATGTCACCTTTTACCGCGAAATTTTCTTGCTTAATACAATTCTTCGATACAATACCATATCGGTGAAACAATTCTGAAAAAATTTCTTCAAATTAAGGGGAAAACAGATATTAGAGTGACAGGGAAACGCAAGTTTGCAAACGTAAATGTTAAAGGAACCAAGTTTGTCGCATATTCCCAAAAAACAAGTAATGATATCCATTGTAAGGGTGCCTTAGTAGCTTTTGAATATTTTTGTTGACAAGTCTATGTTACAAAAATCTTTGGAAACTAAGCAAAACCTTGCAGTGGCTTTGTCTTTACTCAGATATTACTATTTATTCGGAGAATATGCCAGAACTTTTTGCTTCAGTGGTCCTAAATTGAGTGTTCCTAAAGTAAAAGTTCCATTTATATCTCAGGTACAAAACTAATGATTTAAACAAAAAACAAAATAAAATTCAGAAAGCAAATTATGAATTTATAGTTTTAATTACGTTTCATAAAGAAAAAAATTTCAGATAGACTCAAGTTTAGCTGAGTTGGCTTTATTGAGAATGATTTAGATGTATCGAAGATAAAAAACTGGCGAAACCATTGCCAACAAAAAAATCTGATTGGATGCGACTTCTTCAGAAGGCTTAGGCTTACCCTGGGCTGTCAAGCCACTGCAAAAGAAGATGCTCTTCGGAAAGTAACTTAGAAGTGTTGATGATCGTCGATTAGTTACAAAATTCTTCATTTTACACGTTGAATTTTTTCGATTATCTTATGTACAAAATCTTTGAAATAGATAAGTTAGGGTATTGAGATGCCGAAATACCTGCAAAACAAATTCATGTGAGTAGTACTGTGACTTCTGAATTGTATCTTCGGCCACGAGATACCTGAATAGGAAAATTAATATGAAGAGAGCGAATTCGAATCGAGAACGTATTAAGATTGGTAAACGTATTAAAAGTATAAATCAAACCTAGAAGACATCCTTTTTGATATTAGCATTAGATAAAATTTGATATGAATGGAAATTTGGAATGTGATGATTGATGGAGCAAATGGGATATGTAACTGAATCGTTGACTTTGTTAAGACCTATTTTATGATACTGTACAAAGTTGATTCTTATTTTTAAGAAAAAATTTGCCATGTCATCAAAGTTTGAACAAACTTCATTTAAAACTAAAACATTGAAAATTTAAAAAAATCCATACATAATTGAGGACAAAAGGACTTTGAGAGAGGGCTAAGCCATAAAATATTTAAACGGATATTTTATATTATTTCATCCGGAAAAAACAATAACCATTCAACCTTTTTGTTTTTTTTTTGTTTATTAAAAACAATTTTTTTTTCTGTACAAAGTATTTTTTTACATAAATACCATTTAAATAATCTCTGTAACATTTTGTTCTGTTTTTTAATAAAAAAGCAAAAAAAAAAATAACGGAATCAACAAAACGAAATGCGCCCATATGCATTTGTTAATGTTATATATATCGTGGTCTCCTTATAAACTCGGTTTTTTCACGAAGATTCTAGGCATTTCATGAAACGTCACCGTATTGTATAAACATGAAAAGTTACATCTAGTGTCTGGACGTTTTGTGGAAAGTCCATCATACCTCGACGGATGGTGTCTAAAATAATCTGCCTTACTTTATATCGTAGTCTCATATTGAAATCGGCGCATTTATACATGCAAAAAATTACACGTTCTTACTATGGAAGCCGAAGGCAAAGATTAATTTATTGCTCATTAAAGAGAATTAGACAAAATAATATTCCTTCGGTAAACGGATGAATAATATATATTTTTATTTATCCGGCTAAAATACCTTATTTTCATTTGTCCAAATCTGTATAAATGCAGTAAAACCTCAAAGGTCACATTCTATCTTTTCCAGTTTCAAATCCTAATTATTTCAATGGTTTTAGCCTTTTAGCCACAATAGTGCGAAGGCCCAAAAACACGCAAACCCGACTATCACGGGGTGAGGCAGATAAAGTGAAAGATTGTTGTACTCGGTTGGAATTGTTACAGTATTTAATTCCTCAGTAATTTTAACCTCCATTGTTTAGAAATTATGAAGTAATTTAAGAATTTTAGGTTGACAAACCTTTTCTCATGCAAATATCTGGATAATTATTCCTTTAGTTTTTTAATATTTAAGGTATTTCCGATAAACGATATCAGCGGATCGGGTACACACGCGAAAAAAACTATATAATAAATTATATGCGTAAAAAAAATATGTTGGTACTCCTTCGCGTTGTTGAATGCAGCTGTCTGTTATCGTCAGTGTTCCCATTCGCTACATAACATATCAGAACATTTCAAACAGTGCACCGGTACTCATGATGCCAACTGAACCATAAAAAATAACCTTCTGCTGCGGACATGAAAAAATGCTTTTTTTTACGAATATTTTATCAAAACACTTAACAACCCGATGGTCATTCTCCCAAAGTTTGGAGGAAAAATATTTCTAAGGAATTGAGGAAAGTATGTGTCGAATTTCAGAACAACAGTGACCATATTGAGATAGTTCGAAATAAAAACAGTCGGAATCGTGCATTTTATTTTACCATATTTATGAAGATGCATGTTAAATTTCTCCAACTTACATAACGATTTTCTCAAAAACGCCATGGTGATAAATTCACAAAAAAATTTACCTGATTTCCGAGGATTCATTTTACTAATATTGTGCATTTCGTGAAGTTCTTGACAACCTAATAATCGTTTGGATGTACCTTAACATGTATTGGTTTATTTTAAATATAATTTTTGATTTCAAACTAATATACAATATGCCTTATTTTCTTTGACATTTTACATAACACAAAATGCCGTTTTTCCCTTGTGCACTTTATGAAACAGTCGCAATCGAAATAAATGCGCTTTTCACGAAGCGCCCAGGCACTATATGTTACTTTCCATGTCTACACAATATACGCCGACGTTTTATGAAATGCCCGGGATCTTTGTGAAAAGACAGATTTCATAAAGATACCACGACACATACACAACACAACAAGCTAAAGGTATCGGTACACGAGACGACGGAAAAATGAAGTTATATATTTTTTGTATTATGAGGAATGAAGATGAGATCAGAAGAGCAAACAAATAATAATAATCATAAACATAACTCTTATGTTTGTAACTTTATGTATATATTCCATACAAAATATAAGTAGGAGATATGTATGAAAAAACGATGATGTCGGTACACTGTATAGGTAGTTAACAGGAGAGGAAAGGAGACAATGTTGAAGTATAAGACAATATAATTTAACAACAAGTTGGTTGAAAAGACTTGATTATATACTGAATTGTGAACATACCGATTTTGGGTATACAAAAGACCAGTGAGAGCAGTTTTTCTCTTATCCAAAGAAGGTTTCGAAGCATAAGTGCTCGTATAGTGACGATGATTGCATTAAGAAATTGGACAACCGACTATCCGTAAATTTATCCAAACTACCTCCAAATCCTTTTGGGTCAATTTGACCAGAATACATTGCTCTTCGGGAAAAGATACAACTAATACTGTTGTTTAACCAGTCCAAGGAGCCGAGCGGTCTAAGGCGTTATATCTGTGCAGTATGCAGTACTTGGAAACTGGGAGGTTATGGGTTCGAAACCCGACATCGGCAGTTTGTCAATTATAAAAATTAAAAAACAAGGGGGCGGTTAATTGAGTAAACTGTCGGTGTCGGACAAGAACGAAATAACCGGCTATGCCTTCACGAACTCCAGATGAATATCGGCATAGTTCCTATCATAGTCGGCTGCAGCCGCATATCCTACCAATTCCTAGTCTACTCACAAATTCCTTCCACTCCACTCACATCCTCACATCCTAAGGCATCACAATGGACCTTATGGTCGAAGTGTAGCCCGTCCAGGGCAGCCTTTACAATCTATCTATCTATCTAATACTGTTGTTTTCTAAATTGTACGAGTATATATTTTCCTTTCTTTTGTCTTTATATTTAAGTTTAATTTGTAGGGATGACTTATCCATCCAATTTAAGTTAAGTTTTATGTCAATGGTTTTTGTATTAAATTTTATCCATTTCTAAACGATGTTCAAATGATTTTATAATCTCGATGTATATAATTTAATAGGATGATATATCATAGGTAAAGCATAGGCTAGGAACTATAGTTTTAAGATGTATTGTAGTACAATTTATGTAAAATATTGATGATAAAATATACTTATTCTATAATATTCTCTGATTGCATTTTAACTAAAATTCCTTATCTAGTCTGGCTGTAAGTCTAGGTATTCACGTATATTTTAGGTGTTCATAAAATGATCTATATATAAACTTTCCGTATGTTCGTTACTAACAAAACAGCTCAAAAAAAAAAAAAATTTATGTGTGTGTTCTAGCTAAAAAAAGACTTGGGGTGGGAGGGGATTTCATATCTTTGTTTGAAATTGTAAGAATATAAACCATATTTTGACAAAATGGAAACCCGACTTCAAAAACCAAATATTCTATAACAAAAAATGCACTAAAAAGAAGAAAAATAATTGCATATTCTTGTGCCAATTTTAGTTCACCTAAGCAAAAATTTTTAAACATGTATGTGCAATTATTGTTATAGAAAGCACATATTAGCCGACAGCACTCAATTTTGTAATTTTCAAGGATATTTTTAGACCTCCAAAAAGAAAAGCGTGCACTCAACGAGTTTTAACGAACCTTATACCGATTAGTATCCAATCTGTTTGTATAAAGATGATATTGAATTCATTATGCAATGGGGAAAATCAAAAGTGTGGGGTGTTATTTGTTCTCCTTTATATCAGTTTAAAAGAGCTATTATACTCCGTCTTGTTCCGGTATATTTGTTATATCTTAGAAAATGTTTAATATGGACTTTAATATTAGTCTTCACATAGATGTGACTACCTGTTTTGGCGAAACGTTTTAAAACAAGTGATAGCTGTATCCTTTATTACACATATGTTGTTGAGCGAGTTTCAAAATTTTTGATTTTGATTTGTTACCTTAATTCTGTATATTTTAAATTTGAATTTGCTAGGACTCCATGTGGTGCTTGTCCATGACAATAAATTGTAGAATGCTACATGAAAATGTATTTTTTTAAACTTTTCTATGCATTTTATTATCGTAGATGGAAATTTAACTGTGTTACATTATTTCTTATTAAGAACTCTTATAATGAACTTGTGTTTCAAAGAATGCTACGAAGACACCAGTGAATATAGAAATGCTTTCATCGTGCATGCTATAATAAAAAAAAGGTATACAAAACCTAAATTAAGAACATCAGGTTACTACAAAAAAGATAAAAATTATTTTAACGTTAAGAAAACTGTTTAGATTTAAGATCGTTAAGATAATTGTCAGAGGACTTCATCAAAGTTGCCCAAATTTTGTACAAGCTTACCCAAACTGTAACGGTGCAGCTTCAGCTCTACCAGAATAAGGGAATCTGAGGTACAAGTGAAGTTCTGCTCTGCCATTCGTAAAGAGGATGCGTAAATAACGATAACAAGGCTGGAACGTTAGTGGGCCAATCTTGGTAAGGTCAATACCCTAAATAGTTAATTCATTTCTACCTCTGCACTTTTTCCTATCGACATTCCCAGTGAGTACCATCGCTTCTAATAAAGTGGCCTACAAACTCAAGCTTACGCTTCTAGATGCTGTTTACCTGATACTTTTTTGCTCCAATTAATTTTTCATACTTTATCATTAGATACAAATACTTGAGTGACCTGAACATTATGTTATTGAATACAACGTTGCCAAACTAATAAAACTAAAGAATTTACCAAATGCCGTAGCATTTATTTCGAACGCCAAATGAATACGGCACAAATCCATGATAAAACTTTGAAAAATGAGCGTTACTTTTGTGGCCATGTGTACCATAAAATGTGTTTATAAAATGTTTTTGCAATACTTTTTTTTCGATTGTGTTTGAATCACTTAAACTGTTCCTTACACTGAATAAATGTTATTGTTGTTACATACTGTACATATAAATGTTTGTTATTTTTGTTTTATAAATGCGTTGTTTGTGTGTGATTCATAACAACTGCTAAATAGTTCCGTCTCTTTTGCACCATAATACATGTATCTGGTTTCTCTTTTGTACTATTTTCTGTTTGAGAGTATCCTACCCTATATCTTCTCTACTTCTCTCTGTGGCTTACATAAATAGTGTGGATGTTCTCTTATATCACACAGGGCAGATAAAATTCTTTTCTTTATTTTTTTATGTTGATATATTATGGTGAAAAGATGTTTTCAAACGAAATTCTTACCTCACAAAAATACCCACATTTTTTTTCTTCCTTTTTTAAAAGTGTTATGTTTTCGTGAAGTGAAAAGTAGTAAACAACTTACTTTGAGATATTTAAGTCTGATAGATTTTACAGATTGTAAAATTTTATCTAGTTCTACGTAAATTTGTAGTTAACGTAATTTCCAAATGAACTTGTAAGAATATCAAGATTTCCTAACCTCATCTAATAAATATTTAAAAAAAAAATTATGTACTCTTAATCAAACTTTAATTTTGCCAATTTAATAATAAATACAAAGTTTGTTGGTTGTTACGAAGAGTAACTTGGTGTCATATGTATTGGTAAAATATAAAAATTCTTAGATATAAAATAAAATTTTCCCATATAGTTTTAAATATGGTTTTTAATCCTCGAAAAAATTTTCGAATGATCGATAAAAGGTTTAGAATTTTTGAGAAAATGTAATTACCGGTAATGTGATCAACTTGACAAATATTAGAGATTAAAAGGTTTATCTCATATCAAGTCTCACTTATGAATGCCCTTATGAGTTCTACTCGATTTGTTAATAAATATTTTTGCTTATTAAATAAAATAAATATTTGAGAAAACAACAGTTCCCTCATCAGTAAATTTATATGATTTATCATATAGATTCTGATGAAGGAGCTGTGTTCCAAAACTAGTCAAAATAAAATTATTATCACGAAAATATCAAATATTTGTGTTATTTAATAATGATGAGCTTCTTCAAGTGACCATTCAATAAAAAAATGGTTTTGCGTTTGGAATCCTTTCATAGCTTGAATTGGACATGTGCTATGTCAAAACTTGACTTGTATAGAAATATTTATGTTTACAAATAATATAAGAACGATTAAACCATTTTGGTATGACGCTAGTTAATTATATTTCTATACAACGAATTCTATTTTGGTGGTTAATGAAAAATTCTTTAACATATTATTATCTGTGTTTACTTAAGTATCACAAAACAATACTTCTGTCAATTTCCATTAAGGTGACTTAAGACATAGTATGAAAGAACTTGTGTATACTATATAGACAAACATATCATTGAATTTTTAATTAAATATTGATATTATTATTAATGTACACTTAGTCAATTTTTTGTTTAGTCAATTAGCCGCTCCTTTTTTTCACTTAATAATTGACTAACTGCCAATGTCGGGATTCGAACTAATACCCTCCCAGTTTCCGAGTAGGCATACTGCGCCGACATAAGGCTTTAAACTGCTCGGCCACTTGAAGTGGTAGTCCAAGTGGCTCACATTACATGACTCACAAGACATTAAATGAAATTTTTAATTCGTTAATAATTTCTGTTCGTCTTAAACTTAAGTAAATAAGAATCTTCGTCTAGAATCTAATTCCCAGGATTGGTTTATATCTAGATGAAAATGCTATATGACATGTTAACTGAATCAATAGAAACAATCCACTCATGTAAAAACAATTCTATTTTTTATACAAATTTTATTATAGTTTTTTTTCTGTACTGTTTTTTTTTTCTTTTAAATAATTTAGTTAGAGCTCAAAACAATTCATAGAAATCTGTAACTTCATTTACAGTTTACATACTACTAACAACAAACAACAACAACAACAATAATAAGAAAACAAAACACAGTGGTGCGTTTTTTGTAATATAATTCACTCATCTTCTCTTGTTTGTATTAAGATGAAGGCGAAAGCGAAGAATACGAAGATGGTTTTGCTTAATATATACTTTATCTAAATTATTTGCGTGCGTGTTATATATAGAGAGGATAGAAGGATAATGTTTATAAACCGTATATTTTGTTATGGTTCCGTATTCAAAGATGTCCGGCATCTGCCAATGTTACCCGGGGTTATCTTGTGGTTATGTATGAAGTTCGTGCCGAACAGATTCTTTGAAAGTTATTATGAACAGTAGTTATTGTTTTCACAAAATTAACGAACAACTTTTGAATACAAATTTGTGTTTCTTTTTCGTATCTGTTATCAGTTAAATAACTGCGCAAGGGCATTTAATTGAATCTATATAGCTAATATTAAGTAATGCTAAATTTGAGTTATGAAAAGTTTTGCAATTCGACCTAGAATAGAGCTTATTGCACTTAAACCTTATGGCCCATTGCGCACTTCCTTCTACTAAGGCTGATTAGGTTATCTTCTCCCATATCTTGGCAATAACCAGGAGCTTTCTCAAAAGGTTTTCATGATGGTTCACATATTGGGGGTATATGCTGTAATAGACAAATTAGCAGTTGTAGATGATTTGGCTGGATGGTTTTTCTTCCTAGTCGCACAGTCTGCATATAATGGATCCATTGTGGAGTGTCCTATTGTGTATACGTGATTTAGTAGGTGCTTATTACCTATTGAAGTTGAATGTACTCAACCTATTTAGGATGAGTAGGTTGAGTAGGATGAGTCCCACTCATTGATCACTTGTTGACTTGTATAAATATGCAAAGTCTCCATCGTAACTGCCAACAAAGACCTCATCAGAATAGAAAGTAATGCAGTCACATCAGTTTAATTTCTCTTTGGATTCTCTTATCCAGAGTAGTTCTCTTACCAGGAAATCAGATGATGAACAATTGGAGAGAAGGGGGGGATAATATTTTCAGTAAAAAAATATTATCCTTTGCTTTTATATGGCGTAAACAATATTTACATCTTTCGAATTTAAATCAACCTGGATAATACATGCATTTAAACTCAAACTTAAATATAAAATTAAGTAACTGCTAGTCACACTGGTCTCCAGTCCAAGTTGCCGAACGGTCTAAGGCGTTATGTCTGCGCAGTATGCCTATTTGGGCACTGGAGGTTATGGGTTCGAATCCCAACATCGGCAGTTTGTCAATTATTAAGGGAAAAAAAGGGGCGGTTTATTGACTTAAATGTCGGCGTATGGACAAGAACGAAGTAACCGGCTATGCTTGAGAAGGTTTTCTGAAGTTTTCTTCAGTTGAATATCCGCATAGTTTTTATCATAGTCGGTTGTAGCCGCATATCCTACCTATTCCTAGTCTATACAGAAAAATTCCTTCCACTCCACTCACATCCTCACATTCTTAGGCATCACAATGGACCTTATGGTCGAAGTGTTGCCTGTCCAGGGAGCTTCTACAATCTATCTATCTGGTCACACTGGTTAGTAGAATAAAACTGTAAGGCGTAAACGTTTATTTTAAGACTTTTAAGAGAATATAAAAGTAATTTGTGAATTTCAGAACCCTCAATGTACTAGGTGTTCCGTGCACATGATCGAAATTTTACTTACAAGTTATATTTTATTTCTTTTTCAGATTTTTCTTTTCAATTTTCTCTCTGTTTTTGTTTTGTTTCTGGTTTTGTGTGTGTGTGTGTGTGTGTGTGTGAAGAAAACCATGCGAGCGAGATGTGAGTCTATATTATTATATGTATCATTACAAATATTTATGGTTATACCAAGTAGACAAATGTCTTTTGTGTAAATTGTGTGCTTTTTTTTTCTTGCTTGTTCCTTAAACATGAGAAGAAAAAAAAAAGGATAATTAATTTAGCAGGACAAAAATGAATTATTTAAAATAATTTTTTTTCGTGTACGAAGTGAATGAATGTTATATATATATATATAGTACTGCAGCTGGGTAAGGATATGGATAATTATAAAGCTTTGTTTTTTAAGTTTGTGTGTTTATTTAAGAAATATAAATTATTTTTATTATGTAACCTAATGGGAGGAACAAATTCATGTCATTTGCTGTTATTTTTTTGTTTGTTTTCGAGTGGGTTGGTTTTTTTTCGTCTTCTTATGTAATCAAAAATGGTTGAATGAAAATGTGTAGCAGATACGTGAATTTTATTTTATTTAAATTTATAATTAAGCAAAGTTTTTTAACCATCTTTTTTAACGTGTTGAGTTTATTAGTCCTTGTAAGGAAAGTATAACTATGGTTTTGGCTTCTTTAGATTTTGTTATTCAAAACATAAAAAATATAATGTGAAAATATCAGCTAACTGAGTTAAGTACCCAGTATACACAGTGCTTATGAAAATAGTTTCGAGCAAGAGTTGTTTATTTCTAAAAAAAAAGAACATTTTTTGTTTTTAAATATTTTTTCTATCTTTTACGGTTTCAATGATGGATATTTACTCCTCTGGTGGTGAAGGCACGGTACGATTTTGCTCAGTCACTAGCTTGACTCTAGCTTTTTAGCTGTAGAATGCACACTGAAAGTTTCAGCTCGTTATCTTTTTTCGCTTTTGAGTTAGCGTATTGACGAGCGGGCGGATATGTGAAAATGAACTAATCAGGCGGCTTTTTTAATCTTTAGCAATATTTTTTGCCGGTACAAAGTCGGGACTAAACTTAGTATACCCGTATATATATATAATATACACTGGGTATTAAAATAAACCTAAGACTTACGCCTGTATACCGGTATTTCGATTGAAACGCAATCATTGTCAGTAGAAGAATTCCGTGTAACCAAATAAGCCTTGCGCATTTGACATATGAACATTAAACCATGTTCATTGAATAAGTCAATTAGATTTAAAATGCTAGTATAATATAGTTTATTGACTTTGCTCGTATTTAATTTTTATATATCCGGTTCCCGTCATTTCAAGACTAAAAATCTCTATGTAATACTCAGCTGTTTCCACTACTTCAAATATGTATCGACACTTCCACCACATTTCTATAAATATTTTCGAGTTCTATCTCTCGTAGCGATATAAAATACATATAAATTTTTAAGTCGTATAATCGACTTTTAACCAAAAAAGATTCTTCAAAATCGGTTCAGTAGTTTTGTGTTCAAACAAATAAACATACGTTTACAATTTTCTAATAGTAGAGAAGATGATGCACCTCATTTCAAATTGCAGCTTTCATTCCGTTTCTCGGTTTGAATTTTAACATCTCCGATGCGACGATAAGAGATTATATTATGAGGTGAGATAAGATTAAAAAATTAAATTGTTAAAGAGTATCGAAAAAGTATTAACCACAACAAGTATTTGAAGCTTTTTTCCAGAAACCATCTTTTCTTTTTGGAATTTTTGTTCATCATATATTACAAATTATTTTCCAAATAGTAAAAATACACGGATGTAGATATTATATTTATTATAATTGTAACCAGAAATGTCATAGGTAAAAGTAATATCATGTTCCAGGTATAATGTTTATCTACAAATAACAAGAGTACTAATTGCTTTTTATACATATCTTGACAAATCATCTTATAAAACATATATTAAATTGTGTACACCACATTTTAACGTGTTTAATACATTACAATATGTAACAGAATCATTGTTCTGATAGTTCAAATCAAATACATGAGAATTCTGGCACTTAAGGGGATATATGGGTTTCGAAATTACATTTAAAATTTTTCCCCAATTCCTAGAACATTTATTTGTATTTTATAAATACCTATTTCGACTACAATGTAGTCATCATCAGTTTGAATTAGCTAATTTGGTGCGTGTCTTACTTTTAATAATCTTTATGGGTTTCGAAGACTAAATAAAAGCATATTTTCTCAAAATTTTTTGTCTAATATAATTAATGAAATATTTGATTCAACCTTTAAACATATACAAAAATGTGACAAATATTTTGTAAAATTTTCATAAAAGTTCCCTTGGCGTAGTGAGAATATATAGCTCGTGCTTGGACAAAGGAAAAAATGAAAATTTTAATTTCATTTCAGTTTAGTACAAAAAGGTACTATTTGTGGTATAATTTGCACCACGCATTGCCTTGATAATTAGTAGGAATAGAAAAAAAGAAGTGTGCAAAAAATAAACAAGATAGGTTCATTATTTGTTGAGCAATTATGTTAACCCACTTCAAAAATAGAGTTTTGAGAGAAACGTGATTAAAGACAGACAAGTAATAGCTAAGCAGATGCCTCAATATACTTCCCAAGGTTCTATCTCCTAGAGTTTTACTCCAATTGACTTTAAATTTTTAGGAGAATTCAATTAATAATCTGTATAATTCAACGAATATTTTAAAACAATATTTATCACAGTGTCTAAATTATTAACATAGTTGCTACAAGTTTAATTATAAAAAGGTCTTCCCATAAGATTTTATGTTATAATATAATCATTTTATTTTTATTTTTAATCATGGAATTTTTTTTTCTAATTTTCGCTAAATGATATTGAATTTTTATGGCAGTATAATTTCGTATTTGTACCTGCCAATTATTATCAATGATTGAAGTTCGAAAAAGATTTTTCCGTTCTTAATAATAAGGTATCCTCAGAGTAGTCTGTTACACCTAGGACATAAATATATAGTGCCAATATTTCCATTAACAGTACATAACAAAATATATATAAATATATATATATGTATATATATATATATATATATATATATATATATATATATATATATATATATATATATATATATATATATATATATATATATATATATATATATATAATTTTACTTACATATAAATGTAATTTACATTTTATATTATTACTTAAAATTATATGTACCCATCTACATAATATATAATATCCTTACTTAAGTGATAACAACAGTTAATTAGAACCCATTTATGCCTATACATTACTATGATAAAATTAATGCTTCGTAAAGCGTTAAATTGATTACTCATCAGATTATTACCAGTTCAAGTTATATTTATATATGTCTATATTATATATTTATTTTATACATACAGTGTGATTTAATCATTGAAAATTATTAAAAGTTATTAGATTCTTTTAATTAATAAAGTCCGAAAGCGATACACAAACTCACGAACCTCAAACCATGCACCTTTAGCAACTGGAACTAACGTTGTTACAAATTTGTGCAGACTACTTGGTTATCACACCATAAGATATAGAGATAGATAGCTTGTAGAGGCTACCCTGGACGGGCTACACTTCGACCATAAAGTCCATTGAGGATGTGAGGATGTGAGTGGATTGGAAGGAATTTTTGTGTATAGACTAGGAATTGGTAGGATATTATGTGGCTGACTTCACCATAAACGTAAACTTCTTATAGTAAATTGTTTTTTTGTTCATTTTGTTTTAAGTTTGACGAGTTGATCATTTATACGCTTTCATCAGTTTGATCGTGAAAAATTTTGCAAGATAATTTTGCAACTCACTTCTTACCTTATTTTCATTGTCCTACTGATTTTAAATAATGGGGCATAAATTAAATGAACTCATTATAGGATTTGAATTACATTACGTTTTTAAGTACAAAGTTGGTAAACGATGTGGAAATATGAAAAGTTAAATTAACTTTTAATTATCCGCTCCATTAATTATAATTGACAAACTGCCACGGCCGGGATTTTAATCCGCAACCTTCCAGTTCCAAATAGAGCGCCTTAACAAGCGCAGGATAAGCTTTTATTTATGGGTAAAGCACTAAACAGTAAGCAATGAAAAAAAATTTAAAACATTGAAATTCAAATACAACTTTTATTCGAATCATTTTCCCAAAAACCGAATGAATATAACCCAAATTCACTATAAAATTTAAAAAAACTATCACTAATTTGCGGCTCATACAACGTATATGAAATAACTAAAACTGATTTCTGTGTAGAAAGATTTCTGCGGGAATTCAACATTAACTGGTTTGTATTTCACGGGTATAAACCGATAGGCCGATTTCCAAAACAGCTTATTAAATACAAAGGATCATATTTAATAGAATCTGTGTCTCATATCAAATAGATCACCTTATAACAAATGCTAAAAATATGTGTGAATTTTGTTCTTTCGTTTTAAAGTGCATTTATGTTGTAAAACTAACTTTTGAAGTTTTTACCATTTGATTTAAAATCCAAGTTTCAAAATGTAAATAAACGAAATAAGTTGTTCAATAGCAAACATTAGTTCCACTTTAAATCTGCTTGAAAGATTAAAGCAAAAATGAAATGTATGCTTGTGTTCAGCTTCTAGTAGATCGTCTTAATATTCGAATATTAATATTTTATTCGCTAAAGTTTAAATAAATTTCAATAAGCAATATTTAAACCACAAAATTTATGTTTATATATATATATATATATATATATATATATATATATATATATATATATATATATATATATATATATAAATATTAAAGTTTTATATATATATAAATATTGATCGCAGATTAAAGTTTTTGATGTAGGCGTTCATAACATCACATAATTACTCGAAGAACCAAATGAGATAACGAGCTGATATTTGTTGTGTTTTCTGGAGCTAAAAAGTGGGGTGAAGATCGTGAATGATCAACTTCAGATCAATTATTCCTCCTCCGCCGAGGAGGAAAATGTCCATTTTTGAACCGAAAGAGATACAAAAAAAAAATTTAGAGAAAATGTAATGAAATTGAATGTAATGGAATTTTGTAAATGAGTTGTCATCCACTTCCGGATGTTTGAACAATCTGAAATTTTGCAGATGTATTAAGAACCGGTGACAATACAATAATATTTTTTTTTTAATTTAAAAAAAACACATTTTTTACACATTTTGTTTTTAAAAATTAAAAAAAAACACATATTAAAAAATTAACATTTAAATTTATTAATAGACAAAATACAAATTTGCATATTTAGAAAAAAAATAATTAATTGATATAAATTTCCTCTGCTATATTCGATATAAACTTTCTTTGGTAAGAATTGGATTTATTCCATTACTCATGTGAATAATAATGAAGAATCTACAATACAATAAATTAATTTGTTTTAAGCTAAAAACAAAAAATAAAATTTAGAGTTAAAAAAAACTAACAAAACATGCTTTTATTTGAAGATGAACTAAAAATGCAAAACAATTTAAATTAGATTTATTATATTGACAAAAACATTAACTTTAATGTAAACAAAATCATGGGGTGCTCTCTTCTTACTCTTATAAAAATAGAGCCATTATGAAGACGTTAGTAGAGGATACCCCATGGTTTTGTTTACATTAAAGTTAATGTTGTCAATATCTTTATTCTATTTCTATTATAAATTATTTTGCATTTTTTAGTTCATATTCCAATAAAAGCATGTTTTTTTAAACTAAAATTGTTTTTATAAATTAGTTTCAAACTTTTTTTCATAAGCTGATTAGTTTCTAAACTGAATAAACAATTAACTAAGTTGGTTGTCAATTTCACTTATTTATTATAATATTAGTTGAAATCCAGTATTGAATTTGATTTGGATTTGATATGTAAAGATTTGATAATCTGGAAAACTTTGTGTAATATACCAAATATTGAAATTGTTTTGACAGAACATTCTCTTCAAAAGATTGTTTTTGGATATAATATTGATATTGGAATATACTTTTCATTGAATTTTCGTATAACTTACTAAGCAAACACAAAACTCATGATTTTCTTTATTGAAATGTCGGTTTGGAAATTATATAGATTTTTTTGGGATAAAAATACTCCACAAAATTATTTATAAATCCAACTTGATACAAAGAACCTACGAGATAACAATATATGCTTATATTCTTTTTAACTTTCATGGTCTTAATTTTTAAGATATATCTGAAAAACTATTATACAAAGGTCATAGGATATTTGATAGGTGTCAAATTTTGATTATTTTTAGTATTATCGACAATTTTTACTTATAACTTTTAATATTAACTTTTGTTTTCTTTGTTTCAGGTGAGTACCTTTTCGAATTACATTTTACATCAATGGTAAAGTATAGAGAAACATTTTTTTAGAACATAGTAGCATACAGAGTACCTACGTTAACTCTCAAAATATCTCAAAATACGTTTGGAAACATTTTAATCGACAAATTTTGGTAAGAATCTCATTATTGTAAATTGCGGATGTTTATATTTAAAAAAAGAAATATGGTTGGAATATACCAAGATATCCTGGTATATTTGATCTAAAATCTATTCTAAATGAAAATAAATAAGAATTTATAGACATCAATATTTATTTAAGCCTCCACAAGGTCTAACATAGGAACATAACTAAGAAAAATACCCTTTGGTGACGTTTAACTAGTTTAAACTTTAGAAAAAAGCATTTGTAGGATAGTAGGATAGAACGATTTTTTTGTGAATTGTTAATTTTCCCCCAAATATTTTACCGAACTGATAAAATTTGTTGGAAACATCCTTCAAAATAAATTATCTTTAAGGACGTTCATGTGCAACGCTAGTGTCAAATGAGTACCATCTGTAATAAAATTTATTTAGGATTTTAAAAAAGTTTTAAAGTATATCAATAATCTTACAACGATCTTTAACCTTTTAAACCGTTAAACCGTTCGTCTAATAGTTATTGTCATGGAAGCAAAGTAAATTTTTATATCCAAAAAAATACTTTAAATTTTTTTGAAATAGAAAATTTTATTCCAAAACACATATTCAATTTTATCAAATTATTGTTGTTACTAAAAATGTTTTTTTTTTCTGAAACAACACCTTTAGAAAAAACTAAAGTCGAGATAAACAAAAATTTATCATAAAGAATAACAACAAAGTGCAGGATAATATCTTTAACCAGATTGTCTGTAA
Source organism: Nineta flava (assembly GCA_963920215.1). Taxonomy (NCBI): domain Eukaryota; kingdom Metazoa; phylum Arthropoda; class Insecta; order Neuroptera; family Chrysopidae; genus Nineta; species Nineta flava. The sequence continues at coordinate 10,003,425 of OY986040.1, read as the reverse complement.
CAGGAATTGTTTATTTTTCAAAGAAATAATTTATTACAACAACAAACATACCTACATAAAAAAACATATAAAAAAAAATTTCCATACACTGTGTTGGTCGTGTGCCATCCATTCATTCTCACCACACTAACATAATATTTGTCATTAGTAAGGAGCGGATTTCTGGAAAAGTAAGTAGTATTAAAATTTGATTAGCGGCGAAAAATGATGTCCGTTAAGCAAGCAGAACACAACATGAGCAGAAAACAATTAAAATTGTCTCATAATTAGACGCTAATTAAATGCCTTTATTAAAAATTAACTGCTCTTAATATCTTGGAGCAGTCAATTTTTAATTAGAGCATTTAGTGAGCATTTAATTAGCTAAATAATTTGATATTAAATACAATTAAATTAATTGATTTTTTAAACATTGCTCTGCTAGCTTAACATTAAGCTAGCAGAGCATGCGGTAACACAATACAACAAAAACCATTGACGCTTAAGAATACACAAATAATAAACATATGAATAATAATGTTGATATTTGGCAACAGAAGTGATACTGTCAATGGTATAAAAAACTTGGTTCTTACGTCAGAATCGTCTTTGGTGTAGCGGTAAGCACGCTGGGTCAGATATCCAGAGGACCCAGGTTCGATTCCTGGTTGACGAGTTAATTTTTTCTTATCAATATTTATTTAGTTTTTTTGCTTATTAAACAAGTTTTTACCCAAATTAAATTTCAATTTTGCCCCAATTCCTGGAACAATATTTTATAAATACGATATAGTATTTCGATTACAAAGTAGTCATCGTCAGTATGAATTTGCTAATCGTGAGACACGCACCAAGTTACGATTAGCTAATTCATACCGATGATGACTACTTGGTAGTCGAAATATATATTTATAAAATACGAATAACTTTTCTAGGAATTGGGACAAAATTTGAAATTTAATTTCAAAAAAACTTAGAATACTCTTTGATTATCTTAATTATGTTTTTACTCTTAATATCTGCCCATAATAAATATTTTATGTCTGACTGTTTTGTCTCTTTGTTTTTGCGTTTCCATAATCCGCTCTTTAGTAATTAGAATTTTAGATTGTGTAATATTTTATAATGTATATTCAGTGTGTACAAATATACATACATACATACATACATAAATACGTAAGTACCTACGTAGGTAGGTACAACTTATTCATTATTATTAACTTATTCTTGGAACAAAAGTAACAAATTATCTAAGTAACACACCTTTGAATTAAAGTTAGTCATACCAATGTAAACATAAGAAATAAACAACACACTTACATACATACATACATACATCCATACATACATGCAAATATACAGAAATGACGAAGGAGATGTAAGAGAAGAAAATGTACAGACAAACATACAAACTTATATATACAGCATGTGTTGGAAAGCATTGCTAATAGAGAATCAATGTTAAATAAATAAATAAAATATTTACTATAAAACTATACACATACATACATACATATATCTGGGTATAGGCTTGTTGTGAAGCACATTCTAATTTATAATATTAATCATTACGTATGTGAATGCATGGGAAATATTTGGTTGTGTGTTTTAATTGTATTACCGTATTTCAACAATGGGTTTTATTACACAATAATAGAAAAAGTGCAAATTATTGAATGGTACTTTGGGGGATATTCGGCACAGGAATGTGTCAATTTACTTATTGTGGCATTTGAGGATAGGCAATCGCCAAGCATTCGAACAGTTACTCATATGATTAGCTGTTTTGATAAATGGAGTTGTATATCCAGTTGCAAAGACTGCCACAAAGATAAAGATGAGGAAGCCCCACAAAAAATGAAGAGAGAGATATAGCAGTTTGTAGTTTATTATCGACAGGAGAAGTTGTTGAAGAACTATGCCTAAGCAACTCTACAGTTGCAAAAATTTTAAAGCGGAACAGTTTCAAATATTTTAATTATGAAAAATCTAACGAGATTTTGGCTGAGGACCCTTATCGCAGGATGGAGTTTTGTGAAGCTGTGATGGAAAAGGCAAATCGAGAGGATAATTTCATCAGAAATATTTTATTTACTGATGAATCATCTTTTCCATTACATGGAAAACAGAATCCATCTGTCATGCGATATCTCTGGTCTCTGATAAATCACACACAACAGACACACTAAAGAGTACCACCACTATTTTTATTTCATTTTTGAGCATCTTGTGTATAGTTATTATAGTAAATAATATTTAACATTGATTCTCTATTAGCAATGCTTTCCAACACATACTTTATATAATATATAATATATATATATATATATATATAACGTACTTACGTTATACGTTACGTTACGTTCTGTACACTCAACAAAGTACAAGCAAACAGAATATGGTAACAGAAACGAGCATATTAAACAATGTTTACAATTCTAGAATAGAATAATAATTGTGGTTAAAAGTATTATGTACGGTTGTCGTATGCTCAAAATTTCTAAACTAAACTCAATATCATTTAACGTAATAAAATGAATTTTGACGTGGATACGTGTTTAAATTTGCTGCCACATTGGGAGGCAATTCAGAAAACAGATGATAGCAAAATTGGGGGATGCAGTTTGATGTTGCAACTACATATCTATCTAAATCCAAAATTTAATTACACCACTTGATAGCCAAAGGATCAAAGAATTCATAACGTTGAGTAAAGACTTTGAATCTCGTGCCCCTACACCGCATGAAGTGCCGTCATTTCAGGTCCTTTCACTGCGTCCAATAATTTTCGTTTAGTATAACTTACGGCCTCCGAGAAGGACGTTCCTTCCGACGTTATATACCGGTTGTTTAGTTTACATCTTCGCATAGTAGATCTCCCACGAGTATGAGAGAGTACCTATGTATATATTAAGCAATGTGTATGAGAAGGAGATCTTATAGGTTTGTTTTCTTACTTAAAGTTAAACTGTTGTGTGATGTATGGTGTTTTTTTAAGTGAACAGATCAGTTGTTATGATTTGTTATGTTGTTCAGGCTTCAGTATGCTATGACATGTAATAATAATAACAAAACAAGCCTATAAGACCTCCTTCTCATACACATAGCTTAATGTATACATATGTACTCTCACATACTCGTGGGAGATCTACTATGCGAAGATATAAACTAAACAACCGGTATATATATATACCGGTATATATATATATATATATATATATATATATATATATATATATATATATATAAATATATATATATATATATATATATATATATATATATAAATATATATATATATATATATATATATATATATATATATATATATAAATATATATATATATATATATATATATATATATATATATATATATATATATATATATATATGTGTATAGATATTGATAAAAATATTGTCGAAGCAGCTACATTCTACTTTCGAGCAGAACGACGTTAACAACTGCACTAACTGGTCATTCAATATTGTAATCGCATGTTAAAGTACAAAAACACAAACCAATTAAAAAATTAATTTAAAAATTTCATTTCCATGTCATTGTTATCTAATAAAATTCATAGCAATTCCAAAATTGAACATCAATTTGAAAATTAATAACAATTAGTAGATTGTAAAAAACAATCGACTAATTAAACAACTAGGTTTTTGTACCTCTAGCTAGTTAAAAAAACATCACCTATGTCCAACCCATGTGCGTAAATCAAACGGGTACAAATTTAAATGCAATCTTTTTTACTTTGGAGATATGAAAATAAGTATATAACTGGAAATATTGTAAATATAATGTCTGTATATGTTTTTCAGCTATAATAAGTATTTCATTCTCCATATTATACAACATCATCATCATCGTTTCTCTTGTCAACCCCCCCCCCCACGCCTTATTTGTCACCTTTATACGTACACATTCTGTAGTTCTGCTTGTGACTGACTAATTAAACAGTATATTATTTATCAAAATTTCAGCAGCATGGGTGTAGTATAAAAACACAATATTATAATAATAATAAATTCATGATTTTCTTTAAAACAAATATTTATTAATTTATTTTTAACATAACAATTAATATATTAAGTTTGTGCTATATACATACTTTATTATATATTTTATTAATTTTAAAATATGGCCCAAATTTTCTTATCTTTTCTTATATTACAAGCTTTTGTTTAACTTCACTTTTACTGTTTGTTAGTGAGAGAAAATGCTTTCGAGATAGAGCTTTGCAATTTTTCATATGTATAAGCGTCCCATGACAATTCAATATACTGTGACTAATATTTTTCTACATAGATGGAATTCATAAATATTTCCTGAAAGGGATAAATATTGGAAAGTAGTGGAAGTAATGGGAAGTTAAATTGGTAAAAGTTAAAAATTTCAATATAATAGACTAAAAAAGTGTGTGTGTCAGCTCCGACGCACGATTAGAATTTACTCCTTAAGAATGATTGTTTTTGCCCCATATATATTGTCCAAACTAAATTAAATATTTAATTTTAGGTATAGCTCATACAAATTTATATAAACTACACTAATAATTAAATATCCTATAAATAGAAAGCGCACATGTTCATATGTACAATATATATTGTACATCATATTAATACATGAATTATAACTTACCTAGCACCAACGTGTTTATCGGATGTTCCGGCACTATTATCTATACCGGTTTCTTTCATAGTTTATATAATTTTCACTTCACTTTATGTGAATATAATTATCATTATTCATAATCTACAATAATAATATTAATTATCGAAACTTTAAAATATCTACATAAATAAACTAAACTAATACTTAAATGTCTAATAAATAGAAAGCACATATTCATATTTTGTACAATATATATCATATTAATACTGACTGACTGAGTGCAATAAAAGACGTACACAGGTTATGCTGTGTACGACTCTTATACAGCGAGACATGAACCTGACTGACTGGCTGACTGATTAAAACAGTTTTACAGGAGGATTCTTAAGGAGTAAACTCAAAACAGTAGAAAATAATAGACAAAATTTGAAAATTCAAGCTTCAAGCTTGACGTAGTTACATATTGGTATCGGGAAATATGTATGTATATTATTAAGCTTTTTTCTCATACAGTATGTTCGAAAAATTGTGTATTTGATTTAGCACAAATTCATTTGATTTACGGATAGAAGTTCTTCGTTATAAAAATGCTCACAACTTTTATAATCAGTATTTATCAGAAAACCGCCATAAACGTTACGAAACAGAAAATTATTTTAGTTGCCTGAAACTAGGCTACGTTTTTAAACCTATTTCAAAGCTATAATAGATATGTCGAATTTTGTTTGAAACGTGGCGAAGCTCCGAGCATCATTTACTTTTGAAAATAATTTCAATGAAATGTATATTATTTACAACTTATTTAAACGTTTAGCATTTAGAATATGATTGATATCAAAAACTATTATCATGTATATATATGTATAATTGTCTTGACTGTTCAATGTGTGCATAGTAACTGTATTTAAGGTCCAAAAACATTTTATGGCTGTTTACCTTTATCTAAAGGATATGCTATACTTTGGATGGTTACTATCGTTCTAAATCACCATATCAAAAGAATGAACTTGTTACATTACGATACTTATTCAAATAATAAAAATTAAACGACAATAAATTTTTTTGTTTCGAATATTGTGGTTTAAGTCAACAAAAATTCATTTTATTAACCTAATTATAAATACCTTTATCAACAACACTCATGCATGATTAATAAGTCGATAATAAATTGGGGTATAAAAAACTGGAGGCCTGTTAAATTTTCAACAGGTTTTCAGTGTCCCTATGATTATTATTATTATTATTACTTTCTATCTACATATCATATGTTTAGAAGTTTATATACCCTAAATATGATATGCAATATACATGAATAACTGCAACAACAACATAATATATAAATAAAATGTCTTATAACATTGTTATATTACTATCCAAAAACAACTTTTGACAGTACCAGGGGTAGTACCTATTATAGTAGAGAGTTTGTAGTGCTATATATATATATATATATATATATATATATATGGTACATTGTACTACAACACTAGATTATAGTCTAAATATCTACTACCTTATACACATTACTATCAAACTAGTACTAAACTATATGCATAAAGCATAATAAATGACAGAATATATGAAGTTAAATGAGATAAATTTAAATAACAAAATGTTTATATATTATAATCATAATAATAATAATAATAATCAAATGAATTTAAGTTGATAGCTTTTGTAGATTGTATTATATAATGAATGTATATTACATAGTTATATATATATATATATATATATATATATATATATATATATATGTGTGTTTTAAGATAGATAAATCAATAGTTCTGTATTGCTAGACAAATCCAAAGATTGTGTGACTTCACTTTTTTTTTGGTAAATTCTGTGTTTAAAGTTATCTGATGGAAAAATTGATACTTTCCGTTCGAGAAAACCATTTAACCTGCATTTGGATTGTATCAGGAATATTTGTAAAAAAGTAGTGCTATTGAACGTTTGAATCAATAATTAATTTTGTATTCAATATAATTGCCATCAATGGATATGGTCATGCTATCAATAGTCGCAAGATGTGACACAAAATGTGTCCTGTTTAAGAAAAGGTCAACTAAATAATATAAATGCTTGAAAAGCATTCTAATTAGGACAGGAAAAGTAGCGTTCTCAAAAATCGGGTCTGTAAATATGTCTTTGCATTCTTTTAAGAACTCATCGACTTCATGGCTTTCTTAAATCTACAAAGTTTTGAGACATAAGGCACGAAATATCTCATAGATTGGACATTCAACCAAATTATATATATATATATATACACTGCTTATAAATAATCACACCTACATATTAAATGTACAATTTAAGAAGTTATAAAATCATACATAACAATTTCTTAACTTAAATTCAAATATGTAGTTTCTTTAAATTAACTGCATACAACAAGCAAACTATTTGTAAGCTTTAAAAGTTCAACAACCATTTAAACTTAGTCACTACACATATATGTAAGTTTATGTACATACGTCCTACATAATATTATGTACATATTGTTAAGTAAACATTATGTAATAAAATATATATGGAAGTACAGCGAACACCGTTTAAATATTGCTTTATATGACGAATCGAGTTCAGAAGAACAGAATAAATTTTATACGTGAACAGTTTTTATTAAAAATTTAATAATCATTCGATACAATGAAATTATCATCATAAAAAAAATAGTTGAGGAACATTCCAATTAAACGGTTTTCTGCAGTTTCTTTCACGAACTCCAGATGAATATCGGCATAGTTCCTATCATAGTCGGCTGCAGCCGTATATCCTACCAATTCCTAGTCTACTTACAAATCCCTTCCACTCCACTCATATCCTCACATCCTAAGGCATCACAATGGACCTTATGGTCGAAGGGCAGCCTTTACAATCTACCTCTATATGTATATATATGTGTATATATATATATATATATATAAATATATATATATATATATATATATATATATATATATATAAATATATATATATAAATATATATATATATATATATATTTATATATATATATATATATATATATATATATATATATATATATATATATATATATATATATATATATATATATATTTGTATATATAAATTTTTATAAAATATTCATTAAGAATTATATTAATTGTTTAGTAATTTAAATATTTCTTCTAGATATATTCAATAAATTACACCATTAAATTATCATAGCTTTAAATTCATTCAAATATACTTTATAAATAAAACATTTCTGATACTGATTACGAAATTGTTTATTAATTAACTGATTACCATAATCGATAGATATATCATAAGCATTCAATTATTATGTAGTAGACACACTTGGGACATTAATATACATTATATTAATGTATATGTATATAAATATATATATATATATATATATATATATATATATATATATATATACACAAAAGTAAGGCATATTTTTATCTTACTTTAGTTAAATGATTTGTATTGTATTTATTCGGTTTTTGAGAAAATGTTTCGCTTAAAATTTGTTGGTAAAACTATAATGAACAACTTTTAGACGAAACATTTGTTCGAAAATGCATATGAAACAAATTAATTATAAAATTTTGAAAACGGAGTGCTACTTTTGTAATCATTTGTACCTTATGAAATTACTTCTCTACATGTATATGATACAAGTTTCTGTTTACCCCTACATATAGGCTACGAGTGCTAGAACTAAATAAAAAACAAAAACTGTAGGATTTTACACGAACTTATCGCTATTTTATTTGTTGACATATGTTTCAATCTGTATGATCATTTACAAAACACAGTTTTATTTACATATTAAAATGTTTGACAAAGTAAATATCCAAACAATAGGAGACTTTTTTGATTTTTACAAATTTTCTCGAAAATAGCCCTAAGAATTTTATAAATATACCAAATTGTAATTTAGCAGCTACCAATTGGTATAAGTTTGCAAAACATTTAGACGAAGTGTTAGCACTTAGTATAAAAAGTAGATCAATTGACTTGGAACCACTTTGTCAAGCTTTGTAATTGAAGCTACACTTTGAATCGTAATTGTTGCTATTATAATATACACTTTTCCCTACACTATTGGAAAAATGAACCTGATTTCGTACAAAAATATATCTGAAACATTGAAACATTTGAAACATTGCTGAAATTATAACAAAAGTGTAAATCTCCAAGGCTCATAAATAAAAAAAGGCCCTATATATCAAACATAACCATTCATGCAACGTTTTGATTAGTATCAATTCTGTTATCATTTATAATCATTGGTTTATTTATTATACATTTTAACATTCGAGTATATGTATTGTATACAATTTAGTAATATACACAATGTTCTAGAAACTATAGTAGCAAAAGTTTTCGCTGCACATTCTACTAGTTTATGAGTCTGGATGTAAGAGTTTTTAAAGTTTTTGTAAAATTATTGGATGTTCAATCGATGTTTTTGATGTGAACACATGTATAGCGTGACTATATAAGATTGTATATGGGTAATGAAATCGAGTTTGTCAACTTATCACATTGCTTCCAACAAATATGACATTAACCTTTATTATACCCGGGATATGTAAATGTACAAGGTATATTAAGTTTGATCACGACTTTGTAAAAAATATTGATCGTAAGCATGGATGTTTGACATATGTGTTCATAAACTGGCCTAATTCGGTCATTTCCGTATGTCCGCCCATCTGGCTGACTGCCCGTGGACACGATAACTCAAGGACAAAAAGAAATAACAAGCTCAAATTTTTTGTGTGTATTCTAGAGCAAAAAAAGTAAGGTCAAGTTCGTTAAGAGGCAAAATCGTTCGTTATTGTTTGGGAAAAATTGGCAAAACTGCCAATCTTTGAAACCGTCAAAGATATAACAAAAAATTAAGAACAAAAAATGTTCTCCTTTTCAAACAACTTTTGTTTGAAAAATTTTTCCATAAACTCAATAGTTTTCTCATAATTTGTGCTCAAAAGTTCCTCGGAAAGCGAAATATATGCCCATAATTAAAACCATAAAAGATTCGTGTAGGACAATTCGTAAATTGTTAACTATTCAAATCAATTGATATACAACTCAGTATATACTGGGTGTTCAAACAATTAGCTCAGTTAGTTGTTACATTTTACATTATTTCAAGTCCCGGGCACAATTCTTTTTATGTTCAACAAATAATTGTTTTCTGAAACACATTATTTCGGCGGTAGTTTCATTCCAAATATATGATAAACTTGAAAATATATCGTGTATATTACGTGGATTTAAATTATGTATACCTATATATATATACGTATACAAAGTGAATGATAGACATCATCGAGAATTGCCGACAGCAACAGTATGACATACACCATTTTATGGGTTTATAAAATTTATATCCTCACAAAACTACATACCAATTTTACTAACTAAGTACTATAATACGGCGAGTATAACACTACTATTTAGGCTCGTATGATATATATATATATCTACATATTATTACATTAATATGATATTTGTAATACATTTTTATCTTTCGATAAAAAAAGAATTAACATCAGATTTATTCGTTAAAAATATCCGTCCGGGATATCCGTCCGTTGTGGTAACTATTTTAATGTAAGGAACAAACAGACAAAGTAATTGATAATTTGGTTTTTGGCAACTATTGTTTGGTTTTAGAGCATCTGTAGTCATCATCAATTTTAAAGATAATAAAATTATGAGGTTATGTCGTTTCTCTAAACTCAATTAAAAGGTCTCTGCAAACGGATAGTAATTCTTTTATCTTTAAAATACAAAATATTCCATGTGTAAAATTGGCACAGTCGGCCGGTTTATTATAATTTTAACTTACATGTTGGTATTAAACATATTATTTTTTGTGTATAGTTAAAACGTCACAGTACCCTACCAATGAGAATTTCTTTTAAGGTTAAGAAGACATAAGTATGAAAGAACAAGCGTATACTATATAGATTAACATGTCATTGAATTTTTATTAATATTGATTTGAAAAAATTAACACATCAACCAGGTATCGATCCCTGGATCTCAATCCAAGTGTACTATCTGTTACAACAAGGATTTTCCCAACAATATTATTTATATAAATATCTGAGTCTTTTTCTGAATCTATGATTTATTTTTTAAAATAACGTATTTTGACTATAATGCAGTAATATCTCCAACCGCAAATATTAGCAAGAAAGTTATTTTGCTTGTCCTTAATTAGGTCATCAAAGTGACAAATAGAAGTGTTCTTAATAGACAATAATGAGCTAATTCGATCAATCAACGATTAACTAATATTATATGGATGACGATCACTTTGAAATATGCATTTATAAATTACAAATAATTGAATCATTCTTTGCTTACAAATGATTTGAATGTAATTTATACAAAAGTATAAAATTTTGAAAAATAAAAATGATTAATTGGTATTTAAAGTCAATAATACGATTGATTTATTTAAAATGCGACATGGCATACATACGATAATGATACATCATTTGGTTTGGGGTGTTGATTGTTTTTTAAATTACATTACTATCTCTCATATTCTCAATTAAATTCCACAGAATGAATAAGTACGTGGTATGAAATGTTTGTATTTATTTATTTATACGATTTCGTCCATGTGTTCTATTATTTATGGTATATCCATTATTATAATTTAATTTTGTATTTTTCAGTTTACACTCATTATTAATAGGTTATGTGTTAAATTAGCTTAGTAGCTATTTACACTTCACAACAAAGCTATGTTTGCTTTGTTCGGCTGCGTACAAAATGACGTGTGTCCAAGTTTTTATGGTATACTTCATTAGGCGTAAAAAAATATCAACAAATATTTTTGAAAATATTTCAGTTGAAAAACGGCAGGTTTAGACGCTAAATAAAATTGACTGATTTTAGTAATAGATGGCACTACCATACAAAATATAATAGTTTTTATTTTCAGTTATAGATATTGCTAATAGCTATCATTATTTCTAGGATTATAGTAATAACCTGTTTTTCAATATTTGAATTGTTCTTATTCTCAGAAATAACTGTTAATTATTATTAAATTGATGGAAATTTGTTTTTGGCGTATACTTCATACATCTTTCGTACTTAAGTATCTCTTTGCATAAAATTTTCGGTCACTTATCCTACCCTTTAATCATTGATATCCTTCCAACTGTTGTTAATAGATACAGTGACCCTTTTAAAAAAATGTATAATATTGTCTTATTTTTTATTTAAATATTTTGATTGGCATATATTTCCTAGTTCGTACACATGCAAGTTTTTATATATCATAGAACGTTAGTCAATTTTTGTTCTGCCCCATTATATCCTTTATATAATTATGCATTGAAGGGACACTTAATATGGACCACCCTATATAAATTATAGCATTATATAAAAATAAAAACAATTCTGTAACAAATAACTTGTTATAAAACTCAATTTGTCTCAATAAATATTTACAAGATTGTAACATGACGTTCAATAGTATATATATATATATATATATATATATATATTTATATATATATATATATATATATATATATATATTTATATATATATATATATATATATATATATATATATATATTTATTTATATATATATATATATATATATATATATATATATTTATATATATATATATATATATATATATATATATATATATATTTATTTATATATATATATATATATATATATATATATATATATATATATATATATATATATATATATATGTATATATATTTATTTATATATATATATATATATATATTTATATATATATATATATATATATATATATATATATATATATATATATATATATTTATTTATATATATATATATATATATATATATATATGTATATATATATTCTAATAATAGTTGTTATATAATAATAGTTTTATAAGAATAAATATTATTCACCACCACTAGGAGTGTCTTAAAGTCTCCTATTTTGTTATACTTAAAATTACAGGGTTGTATTTATTAATTTTTTTTAAAGAATTATTTTCTAAAGGAATGAATTTTATTAAATAAACGATCCAGATACGATAGTGACAGATGACCTAATCATTATTAATTTATGAGAACTTTGGATGGCATTCAGGGTATCTTTAATATGTTAGAAATAGGGGAAGAAAAGTTGGACTTCATCAAATGCACAGACTATTGGTGGTTTTCTTATATGGCTTTCAAAAATTTACTTCAACGTTAAAAAAAATTTGCTTTCTTTAACTCTAGCTTTAAGAGAATTCGTATTTGCCGATTGTTGAATATTGATCCAAAATCGTGTTTTATAAATTTCAGGTTATTGTTAATAGGGCTATGTGTGACCTTGGTGTGTTTTGACAGAAGCTCTGACAATGTGGTATAAAATATGAAAATATTGGGTTGGTTTACTTCTTTCCATTTCCGTTATGTCGTGTCAGAGATATACACATCCTACAATTTTTTTAATCAGAAAACTTTAACAGTTTCGATTTAAACTCGAGGTTGATTTAAGAACATTCAGCTAAAACATGGATTTTTAACATACCATTGAATCAATGTTAATTTATCGTAATATACTCGTAAACGTCAAAACTAAATAATTGTTGATTTTCCAAACCAGGCAATCTATGACCCGCGGGTCACCGAGTGACCCATTTGATAATTTCAAGTGAGCCAATTTAGTTCCGATAATAAAGTATAATATATAAAAATAATATAAACATGTTGGGCATCGCTGCCTTCGAAGTTTTCATCATTGAAGAAAATTGGTTTTGCTATTTTATCCACATTCGGCACAACTTATAAATGTGAGCAAATATTTTCACAAATGAAATTTATATTAAGCAAGAATAGGAACAGGTTAACTACCGAAAATTGAGATGCTTGTATTCATCTCAAAATGACTTACTATAAACCTGACTTGACTAAATTGACGTCACAAGTTCAACATCACCATTGATATCGAAGAGAAACTTTATAAATAAAGTTCATTCAACTATGTTTGTAATTATTTTCTCAATAAAATATATCTTATTATTTACTAAAAGAATTTTTTAATACGAAAATACCTCTGACCCAAACGTCTCTTTAATGCTCTAGACATTGAAGTTAAAAAATATTTAGCATGTTCAATTCCACCTCTGTCGGAACTACTAGTTAACGTAGAAAATAGATTGCTACACAACTCAAACAATAGTATTTCTTCTATATTATATTTGCTATTGTATTAACCTTTTTTTACATGTTATTAAAATACAAAAAGTTCGTTGTTTAATATTTATAAATAAATATTGAAATATTTCTCTCAACATTTGATCATCATCATCAGCATCGTGATGATATTCTTGGTTCTTTTATGTGAACTTATTTATACAGAGAAAGAGAGAGAGAGAGACTAGTAGTATAACAAATAGTGAAATATTAAAACTAGTAAAAGTTTTATAATAATACTAAAAAGAGTATTATTATTATTAATATATGATTTTTTTAATCTATACAGGGCGTAAAATAAATACGAACCTGAATATTTGTTGTGGATACTTCATATCTATCTAATCAAAAAAATGTCTACTGATATTATGTCCGAAAATGTTCACTTTACCAGATATCTGCTAGTTTTTTTTATATATTTTACTACCAGTTAAATTTTCAAAAATTGTACGCTTAATCATATTTTTCAGATAGTCACAATTGACCTAACAGCCTTAAAAGGCTTTTAAATCCAGAAAAATACATATAGTTTTGGTGGAGGCGTAATTAAATAATTTTACACATAGAAGTATATATATATTAATACTACTTATTTGCGCTTCCACCAATCTAATATGTATTTGAATAATATGTCTCGATTGATTAAATGACAAACTAGCATACGCATATGATATGACTCTCATTACATGTGTACTGACTGAGTCTGTACAGTAACTTATAAGTTACTGTAAAATGATAAAATGATATAAGTTACTGCACCTCTTTATAAAAGTCACTTCAGTTTATTCAGTAACATCCACTTTTCAATGTATTAAATTTAAAAAAAAAAATGTTATTCAAATACATATAATTTTGGTGGAAGCGCAAATAAGTAATATTAGAATATACACATACAATATGTAAAAGTATTTATTTGCGCTTCCACCAAGATAATATGTATATGCCTTTTAATTTCATATAACGATTGGTTTTTGTTTCGGGCAGATTGTCAAACTTTACAATAACATGAACAAAGATGTGAGAGATATTGCTTACTCATTTCTGCAGATTGATTTGTTTAATATTCTGCCCAAAACAAAAACAGATCTTAATTTATAATGAAAAGGTCTATTGAGTGATATCTAGTAAATTGCACGCTTACAGTGTTGTAATGGAATTCTCGTCATTGCAATACTATTATTCTGTAAAAGCAAGAATTTGGGCACAAATTTTAAAATCTGGTACTGAAAAGTTTTACATTTTCGATTACATATTCCATGACGTTGCTGTGTCCATATCATTATGAGATACGTTAGCTTCTATGTAAGGAATTTAATATCCGATATTCATTCCCATAAATACCTGGCAACTAATTCAACGTCAAATAATTTTGCATGTATCACATATCGTTGCACACAGTTGATTTACACACTAGTGATATTTAACTCAACAACATAATGATAATATCTGCAAATGATATACATAGTGGACTAACACAACTGACTATATATATATATATATATATATATATATATATATATATATATATATATTTCTATGTATACATGAATAATAATTTAAATAAAAATGATTAAAGTAATAAATTTCTTTAAAAATATTATTATTTCAATGCACGTTCTCACAATACTTCTCTATCAGTGTGTTATTATTCGAATGGCAAGAGTAAGTAGAATGGTTTCTGGTAGAAGAAAAAAAAAACGAAGAAAAAAAAACACAAAAACGTTGGGTATAACCAGCTATAACAACCTCTCTTTAAAGTGAACAATTCTTTTTACCCTGTCTGACATCGAACATTTAAGCATTTATAACAAAAGAATTATTACTTCTATTTTCTTCACACACAAAGTAACTGAAAAATACAATATTCTTTTACACAACCACCATCGACCGACCGTCAGACAGACAGACCCACCGACTTATAAATATATATGTTTTTAATCATTATTATTTGTTATTTATTTGTTTTGTACAGTTGTATTTTGTTTTTGTACAGCAAAGGCATGAATTGGTATTATTTATAGGGAAAATATATATATTAAATGTAAAGTAAATCTGTGTGTTATAGGTCAATTGTATGAGATGGGTACTTCAAATATTTTAATCATACCGGTATATATAAACATATATACCGGTATGTTTAATAGAATCTTAAAAATTGATACATTTAGTGGAGTGCTCAAACCTAGTGAATTAGTCAAATCATATAAGTGACGTATGTAAAAAGTTGAATAGATTTGTCTTTCTAATTAGAACTTTACGCAAGTACGTCGTTCTAATGTTCTAATACGCAAACGTATATTCAACTATTAAGTATGGAATAATAATATGGGGAAGAAGCGCGGAATCAGGTACCGCACAAAAAAAGATACTGAGAACTATATTCAGAATGAGCCCAAGGGAATCTTGCAAAAACATTTTTAGAGTAAATTTACTGCTCACAGTTCATGGTATATATGTTTACGAATTGCTGATTTATATAAAAGAACACTAACGCAAAGTCAATATTTGACTTTGCGCACAGAACTACATTTTTTGAAAAAACCCCATTGTATACGGGGCATAAACTTTTTCAAACCTTGCCTGAATCTATTAGAAATGAAACAAAATGTATTCAATTTAAATCCAAACTAAGAAAATACCTAACAGAAATTGCACCATATGATCTGTCAATGTTATTATAGCATAATGATGTTTTTTTTTTATGACGTTATGTATACCTGTGACTGATCTCATCAAATAAATGATTATTATTACTATTATTATTATTATATTTGTGAATAAAGAAATGAAGCGTACACTGATAGAAGTAATTCGTAAGGTAGGACTAAGGGCCAACGCACACCAAAAGAGCAAACAGTGCTTTAAACAGTGTAAGTCAGCCTAACACTGCTTTGTTTAAAATAGAACATAGGAAATTACATTGCATACGCACACTGATAAGACAAAACGTTTTTGCTTGAAACACAACAAGTCATGACTGATGCCGTCTGAACTGTCTTCATTTTTCATTGGTCACAATAAAACAAGAATGAATAAATAATATACTTTTTAGTTTTTATACTAATCATATAATTATATATCACATAATTATACATATATCAATTGTATCAATTTTAAAATACAATGGCTTGTGATAGTGATCTATTGGTAAGTTTAATGGAAAATAGACCATCAATATTTGACTTCAATCACAAACTTATTATTTGTGTATAGTTTGTTTTGTTTTGCCTTGACTTGACTAACTGATATGCGCATATATAAAACAAATTGTTTTTAGTTGACTAAAACAAAAATAGCTAACGATGACTAACATAGTTTTGGTGTGCGTTTAGGGCCTAAACTTTAAAATTTTCAAAAAACCGGAATTTTTCTTTCTTTTTATTTTATCGATTCTAATAATTTTAATAATTAACCCTTAAAAATCACCTACACAAGGATTTTCTAAAATTCGTCGATTTCCGGGGTATAGGATATTAGGGTAATAAATAATAAAGATGCTGAAATAATTTTAAAAGCTAATAAATCTACCAAAGCGGTGACGAAAGAAGGTCGTTTGGTCAGAAAAGAGGCTCAACAACAGGATGAACAGTTTGTCTTACTTAATCGAAAGGAATTTGGACAAACATCGTATTGTTGACGCTTAAGTATACACAAATAAATATACATGTCTTACCAGGAGTTTGGTAATCCTTTATATGGATCAAGGATAGCTGATTAACCAATGGTGAGTGATAAAACTCGATTTAAAAATACCAAGGAAATAACAAAAACGTATTTTTCCCGAAATGAGTTTTTTTCAAGTGGCGGAGAGTCTATCTATGGATTGGCTGCTCCGATTTTGAAAAATCAAAGTGAGTTTTGTTTGATGAGATGTCTCACGTGACAATTTTACCTGAAATTGCAAGAAAAAACTGTTCAAAAAAACGTAGATCAAATTTCGCATTTTTGTTTTGTTGTCAATTCAATTGAATTTCAGTTCCAATTTTTTTTCTTTTATCGATTTTTTATTAATTGAGGTAAATTCTCACGTAAGAAGTTTTCCCTTTTAAGAAACTCTTTGATGTTTTTTTTTAGACCACCCAATCTTGAGATAGAGTGTTCGCCATAGGACAACTCCTTTGTTTTTCACCTTACTTCCAGGATACCTAAACAGAAGACAAATAATGATGATTAAAAAAAAAACAGTTTCTTTTTATCACATAAATAATATATGATTAGTAACCCAAATAGTAAACTTTAAACGGGGTAGACGTTATGTTAAAGAGACATAATACAATTGAAACGTCTTATTTAAATCATTTTTGATAAATCATTTCGTAAATTATCTAGTGTGGACTTCTAAAAACTAGGTATGTCATACTTGAGATCAGCTTTAAAAATTATGCTGAAAATAAGCAGTAACAAACATCATTTGTTAGCTCTAGGTTATAAAATTGTCGTATAATAAATCAGAGACTTTGTTCCATTATAATGCAATAGTCTATTTTTAGTACTATGTAGTAAGTTTTGTTGCTATACTTGCTAGCATTTCATGTATGATAATAAGTTGAGACAAACACCAGAGCATTGACCTCCATATACGAATTGTGGTTTGTTCGTCGCAAACTGAAGCTTACAAATCATTAGATATTACCGAATACATATAAATTTGGTGGAAGCGCAAATAACTAATTTTACAATTGTATGTATATATTGTAATACTATTTATTTGCGCCTCCACCAAAATTATATGTATTTGAATAAAGGACATGTTGCGAATATTTCAGTTTCGTTTAAATGTTTCTAAAATTCAATAGTGGATTTTATTAGATTTAAAGTTTCATTTAAAATCCATTGTCTTTTTATTTAATGGTTTTTAGCTGAATTTTCATACTAAATATATCAGGATTTCTTAGTATATTCCTAAAAATTATATATATATATATATATATATATATATATATATATATATATATATATATATATATATATATATATGTATATATGTATATGTATATATGTATATATATTTATATATAAATATACAAATATATATATATATATATATATATATATATATATATATATATATATTTATATTTATATATATATATATGAGTTTATAATGTTATAAACTCAAGCAAAAGCTCATGTATGATAGCTTTATTAAAGGATTATTTTGAAATAAAAAAAAATTATGTTTCCTCCTTTCTCTAAACCCCTCTTTCCCCTCCCCCGATTTTGCCCGATAATGAACTCGACTGTTCAAATACCAAAACACTGTTCAATACCGCTTGAGCGATTTTAGACACATAAATACATACCTTCATACATACATACATACATACATACATACATACATACATGCATGCATACATATATGCATACATACATTCATACACACACACATCTATATATATATATATATATATATATATAAATATTACAGATGCTGATTTTTGATATCTACTTGGTAGGATCGATGCACATTTGAAGAAATTTTTTCGAAATTTTCACTATAGTACGAGACCTATATTTCCTTTCAGGAAATCCGCTAAAATTATACTTGTTTTCTCATCAAAAGTACAATCAATTTGTCATAGTGTTTTAATATTTACACGAAGTTAAACTGTTATATGTATATATAAGGCATTTTCATATTATATCTTTTCTGATATAATCATTTGGTTATGATTCAAATTGTCCCATTCATGGACTATAGAAAAGATAGTCAGTTCCTAAATATGGAAGTCATTGCAACCAAAGACAGACAGCATTACAATAAACTACCACCACTAGCCAGGAGCCAACAGTCTAACAAGTGTATTAAATAATGATAGGGTTGAACACATACATGATTTTATTATTGTCATGTATATAAATTTTCTAAAAGAAAATAATATACATTTTGCTTTCATTTACATTTTATTTATTACTTATTTCTGATATGAGATAATTTTCACTTACTGGGTTAATGTATTATGTTTATACTTT
Organism: Nineta flava; assembly: GCA_963920215.1. Taxonomy (NCBI): domain Eukaryota; kingdom Metazoa; phylum Arthropoda; class Insecta; order Neuroptera; family Chrysopidae; genus Nineta; species Nineta flava. The sequence continues at coordinate 9,983,641 of OY986040.1, read as the reverse complement.
GTTTATACGTACCAAACTTTACATCAAAGTCAAATCCTGAAATGAATACTGTTCACCTATTTTTATTTATTTGTAGGTTATGGCATCGTTTAGAATTCCATTGGTAGATACGGTTCAATATATCTAGGTCAATTTATCTCGGTAATAATATCACATATAAAAATATCTCAACTAAAACATCTCAGACATTTGTATCTCAGGACAAATATATCTCAGAAAAAATGTATTATATAATAACAATTGTTAGATATGTCCATTAACCTAGCAGAGCAACCTGAGCAGAACAGAATTATAATTGTCTCATAATTAGACCCCAATTAAATGCTAAATAAATACCCTAATTAAAAATTAAATACTCTTTGTTGTATTGTGTTACCGCATGCTCTGCTAGCTCAATGTTAAGCTAGCAGAGCAATATTTAAATATCAAATCATTATTATGCGGTAACACAATACAACAAAGAGCATTTAATTTTTAATTAAGGCATTTAATTAGCGTCTAATTATAAGCCAATTATAATTATGTTCTGCTCAGGTTGCTCTGCTAGCTTAATGCACATTTTTAATTTGCACTTTCTCAATCATTAAAAACAAGAATATTTCATTAGATATTTTATTTATATAAAGTAATTCATTTTTAATGAAATAATATTGTCTAAGACTTTTTAGCGTTGAGAGATATTTCCTTGGCACATTATTGACAAGATATTATTCTAAAGATTTTATGATCTGCACCGATAGATTCGTTTTATTTCCATTTGTACATTTCACAACGCTATTACTTAAGAATAACGAGCAAAGCTTAACAACTATCGTTTTATTAATAAAATTATACCTAATAAAATTGCTTGCTTGCATTTTTCTCGATTAAGATGATAAAAGTAGTGCTCAGTTTTTCTAATAGCCCGATAGTGTATTTAGTGAATTACTGTGCTCAATTTAAAATAAACGTTGTATGACGAAACGTAGCAAATTTAATTATTCCAACAATATTAATTAGCATTCAAGGCATCATTCCCGAAAAATTATACGTACTATTTTGGTTAGTTAGAGTGTCTTTCTTGTTATTTAAAATAAACTTTCTAAATTTAAACTTAAGTTTTAACTTCTCACTATCCGATCGAACTGGAATTTTGCAAATGTGCACAATTTTTTATGTTAAGATAGTTCCAGCATTGTCTTGTATAATCAGGACAAAAGACTGGTTTGCTTTTATTATAGAACAAACACAAATACACATAAATACACACATACATATATTTATATACAAATTAATGTAATTTTGAAAGAAAAAAATTTTAAATTATCATATTTCAAAAACAAAATGGTAAAACGCGAATTTTTTTTAAAGAGTTACTTATCTTCACTGTTCTATTTTTTCTTTAAATTCTGTCGAGTTTTTTTTTTCAATACAACAGATAATATTTGGGCGGGTATGAAGTTTTACATGCTTCTAATAAGAGAGAATGAGAGAGAATGATTTGTTATTAATTATCTCGTGTTCTAAACGGTCAAAAGTTCAGAAACTTCGGAATTTATTAGAAAACGTCAATTTTAGCCTGTGAAAAAAATGAGCAAACTCTGTCAAAAAGTGATTTCATCCTGAACTACCTTATTACAATAATATGGATCTACCGGGACGAGTACATGATAGAATTCCCAAATTTTACTCCAAATAAAAGTTTGGTAAGAGTGAGTGGGTACTCTTACTGGTAAAATAAAATGTACCAATATCGTCATAATAATCTTTCTACTGTGAAAGTATGTCTACGAAGCTCATACGGGACGAAATTATTCATTGTGAAGTAGACTATCGTCAAAATTTAATATGAAATTAAATTAAAATTAATTTATAGGAAAAAGATACGGAAATTGTCAAACTTCAAATTATAATTAATAAATTAATGACATATTTCTACTATTTAAAATCATCAACAATATTATTTTCTCTATTTAAACATAAACAATAAATCTTACAGAAATAAAATTTCACACTCTGACGATTTGAATTAAAGTTTATATTTATTGCATTAACTCATATATATACATATATATATATAAATATATATATATATATATATTTATATGGCTCACATTTTTCCCCCAAAAGGCATAGAGATATAAAGTAAGATATATAATATTGTTGTATATGTTGCACAAAAGAGAGAATGAAATGAGATGGAGATGGCTTAGACCAGAAGGTGGGTCGTGGTATGATGAACGATGGTGATGAGATAGTGACGTCGCCTTGTGTACACTACATAGACTGAGTTGAATTGTGTGTAGTAATAAATATCTAGATATTTCTACACAACATTGCTTGTGGTGATTGTTAGAAAATGCACTAGGTATTTCAAAATATCATTTATTTGTAACTATATGAAAAATTCTACTTCGCTTTAATATTTTCTTCATTTTTAATTGCTCTATGCGTTTGCTTTTTATTTGTTTAAATTCATTGTATATTTCTTTGACTATCTCAACGTCGATTCCGGGAAATAAACGGAATGTTTGTGAAGAAACAAACATCGAAGAAACAATTTTATATATAAATAAGTTTCTATTAAAAAACATTTTTTTAAACAAGCTTTTTATAGTAAAACTAATTTTCTACAACTTTACTTGTGATGTATTTTTCGATTTTGTCAATATTAAGAGAGATATACCAAATTTTGTGTTTCCTCCTACCTCTAAATCCCCCTTTCCCCTTGCCGATTCTTGTCATGCTTACCATAAAAATGCATTCAACCAACATGTAAAAATTCAACTACGTAGGACAAGAGGAAGTGGTTCTAATTCAGCTTGCAAGATTTGACCCAAACATACACATTCAGACATACATACATTGAGGGACATACATACATACATTGAAGGAGGTTAACTACTGCCTGTTACAAATTTGTGATAATCGTACACATTTTTACCCTTTCTAGTTTGTTCTAAATATTCCTAAATCATATCAAAGATAAAGTTTATAAAACCATGTGATTATTCGCCATGCACATGAAGTTTTCGCCATGCACATGATTCTTAAAATTAATTTTTAAAACATGCTGTCCTGTATGTGTGTAGATATAATGTGTATATGTATACCGCCGAATGTAATTTCTCGTCGACAATGTATACCATCAATAACATGACTTGAGAGTTTGTATTATGGTGGACGAAGATATTATATAGGTGGTGGTATGTGTAGGATAATATTTAACATCCCCAAACATACAATAGTCAGTTTGTGTATGGAGTACATAGCATGGTCAAGAAAGAAAAATAGAGAACAGGAAGCCTGAAAACATGAGAAACAAGTTAGAAATTAGATTTGTTGTTGAGCTTTATATCCTATTCGCTTAATTCTCTTTATATTTTGGTTTCATACCTACAGAGAGTTTCAAAAATTATGTAGGTGTATATGTTATATTCTCACACAAAGTTTTCTCTTATAATGCGGCCTTTAAATAGTTTTAGGGATGTTTTAATATTCCAAAAAATGTTTTTCTATTTGGAAATATTCAAATTGCTTTATTTTAATTTACAGTTTAACTTTAACCAAACTTCACTCTATTCGAACGAAAGTGTAAAATGAGAGGTCTTTTATATTGATCCCAAAATGGTATTATCGCATGTTTAAAAGTTATTCGTGAGATTTTTTTATCTTACATCAATGTTTTCCGTACTGTAGACGAAAAAGTATATCAAAATAATTTGTTGGCAAACTTTTGCCGAATAATATTCGCAAAACATGAGGCATTAAAATCATTGGAAGAAATGTAATTTTTACCTTCAATATTTAATTTTTTTAAATACTTAATTTCTTTCATTTTGTATTGACGTGTTTCCATGGAAAGTTTTAGTTTAGGAAAGTTGATTCTAATGGAAAAATTACCCAATCCAACACTTAAGAAAACTTAAAAAAGTATGAAAAATAAGTAGCCCTTTAATAAAAAAACTCATTTTACGAAGGTGCTTAAAGGGCATCATTTTAAGCCAAATATACGACCACGAGTTTAAACATACTTTTTGAAGATACATAAAGCTATTTTATCTACTAAACTTGAACTAATCAAAATTTATACAACAGTTGCGGGAAAAAATCACAACAGTCAAGTAAGTGTATCAGCGTGTAATGGGTATAATTACCGAGACGGTATATTTATTATATATAAAGATGTTAATTCATGCCTAATTTTTAAAAAGTTTTGTTTCTCGGTTGGAAACAAACACAAATTAATAGATTAAATCATTGGAAACCAATAGATTCAAAACCAATATCAATATAGAAAATAATTTTAATAACATATCCATATTTAAATATATAAGGTCGTTAAAAATTTGTTGTTTAATATTATCGTAAAAATGAAAAAAAAAAGAGAGCTTTATATCGTTTGTTATTTTAAGTTACTCAATGATTAATGATACCATTAAATATGAAACAACTAAATCATCTATAATAGTATATTAAAATAATTGATCAATACCAATTATTTTTGTATTTTGTTACTTTTATTTACAAATAATTTTTGTAATGTGTTTTTGTGTGTGTGTGTGTGTGTGTGTGTGTGTGTAAAACTTTCATATAATAATTTATAACAACCGAAAATAATATTTGTATGATATTATTAAAAACATTCCCAAAGTCAATATTATATAGTCCACAGTAGCTCCCTTTCGACTAGACGCCCAACTTTTCTCTCGCGAAAATTCTCGATGATAGTGACTAACAAAGCACGTAAGAGAGTAACTTTTGTTTAATCTGATTATGTATAATTTGATGGCCACCTTGTCCTACAAATTCAGTGGTTCAATTTCAAGGTCCTACGCTCTGAACTGTTACTCTCTTACGCGCTTCGTTAGTCACTATCATCGAAAACTTTTGTGAGAGGAAACTTTGGGGTCTCGTCGAAAGGAAGCTAAAGCTGAAACCGTAAGAGATAGAAAAAAAATCTTAAGACTTAAAAAATATCCCTTTCTTAAAATCATACAACTTTTGTTAGAAACTTATTTTCATAAATTCAGAATATACTGTGTATTTATGCAATTAACTCAGTTGTTTTGTTCACTTTATTTATTCTGTTGTTTAAAAACAGATACTATTTTTGGCCAGGTTTACTATACTTTAATTGCAATCTATTTCATCTGAGAAACATATTTTATATTATGTTCATGGCGATACTACAATTGATTCAACTTTTGTCCACATTATAATGTCTTCCTAATATCTGCATATGATAACAATATAATATAATATATATATATATGTATAATAGTTATAACTGCATCAATTTCATTAATATAGTTATATTGTGTAACAATATCCTTTATATTATATAGAAATATATATATATATATATATATATATATATATATATATATATATATATGTATATATATATATATATATATATATATATATATATATGTATATATATATACATATATATATATATATATATATATATATATATATATATATATATATGTATATATATATGTATATATATATACACACTAAGCCACAATTCAAAATCCGCTTTAAACTTCTACAATGGTCAAAATACTTAGAGAATAATATAATTTGGTTACCCATTTTCATTCACACAATTAAGTTTTAAAGGATAGAGAGATGTGAACAGTGTTATACTGTATATTAATGGATGGTATGTTTGTATATGTTGCTTTCTTCATATTCAGTATTATTATATCTACCATCCATTTTGGTTTGAATATATAACGTAGATATATTATAATGCATGTGAGATGTATTTAATAATATGCTAATATACAGTATGTTAAAAAATATACTTACAATTCCCGTATAATACACTGGACGCCACTTGTAGTATATGGGCAATACTTATGCAATTACTTGCAACCAAATATAAAAATCTGAACAAAGATATTGCCAAAATTAACAGTATTTAAAGAAATATTGTTAATTATAAAATTATTTCTGTAAATTGATTACCAGTCTAAGTGGATTTGTGTTCTAATGCGCTCTATTTCTAACTGGGAGTTTCAGTTTTGAATTCCGGCGAGGGCAGTTTGACAATTTACATTATTGGAGTGATTAATTGACTGAGCTGTTGGTGTATGAATAAGAACGAAATAACCGGCTATGCTTATGAAGGTTTCTGAAGTCTGCCCTCACTAACTCCGGCATAGTTCTTATCGAAGTCGGGTGCAGCCGCACAACTGGCCAATTATTTGTCTACATATAAATTCCCTGTCCTCAACTTACATCATTAATGTATCGATAAAAATTTATAAAGGTTAAAACATTATGCTGTGGATGGTCTCTGTCATAGATCATGGAGTCTCAGAAACGGAGGTAAAACCCCATTATTTTTATTATTTCTATGAAATTAAACTTTCTAACCAACTGGATACTTTATGTAACATTATCGACTGTGTAAGCCATGAACCATGTCAAACTGTTTTTTAATGGTTGTGTGTACTTATTTATGCCAGCGCGTTAGAAGTTATATAACTTTGGCGTCATTGAAACTTCAAAATTTTATGCGCACGATAAAAAACTATACCAGTACACCATTTAACGGAGTGAAGGAAGATAGTAGTTAAGTTAATACTGTTGGTTTAAACTAACGTTAAATTACTTCTTACGTTGATGCCTGAATAAGTAACAACTGGCTAAAAATTATATTAATCTCGACTTATGGTGGTATCGCAGTTTTTGGCATAAAAACAAATGACATTGAAGATTCTTTTTCCATTAAAACACACACGCACATATACAAAATACACTCAAAAGGGTCAAGAAATACACTCAAACGGCTCGAAGAAAAACCGCATAGCATCCAGGGAAAATGTACTAGCAAAACACTATAAAAAGTACCAAATAAATAACAATTTTGAAATTAATAGAAAATCTGCGAGTATTTTGAAACTGGCAGTCCCCAAAAGTCATTAAGCTAAACACTGTAAATATATTATATATATATATATATATATATATATATATATATATATATATATATATATATATATATATATATATTTCAGCTACTATACTTCATAATACACATATACCATGTACAAAATGAGTCAGGAGCAAAGCAACCCAGACTGGAAATGCAAAATTTACTAAAAAACTAAATTCCTGTGTCCAGAATTTTTACTCATCTGAAAGTTATGGCGTTCTCGGAGAAAACGAAGCTTTAGACATCGGAATAAATCAAACTTGGAATTTTGAAAATAATAATATTTTAAATTATTAAATCTCGGGTACAGAACAGTATAGTGCTTTTGTTTCTTAACTGGTTTAAGAATCATTTTTATTGAACTCTCTTAATATTTTTCAAGAATCTACCGACACATTTATTTTGTATAGTAAGGCTCAAGACAAGTTTGGCATGCTTTAAATAGGATATGAGTCTGAAAATTGAAAATTTTATTACTCATTATCACGGCTACTTAACTGTAAAAAACCTCGGATACTTAATTAGTTGACAGTATTCTTACTTTATAAAGAAATTAAAGATATGAATCGAAAAGTGGTTGTACGAAACTAATTGTTGTAAAACCCTAATTGTTTGATACATTTCTGCCACTGACTCATTCCGTATATTATATACGGTACCATACAAAATAACCAAAATACAATGACTTATCCTGAACAAATACATAAATATATCTATCTACCTTCACTAAAGTCCAGTTGGTTGATTTTATACAATGTGTATTATAAATGTTTTCTATAATATTGTAACCATTTTGTTGATTGCACCATTAACTTCAACTATCCACAAATTCAATTATTTTATATATGTATGTATGTATGTATACATGTATATACGTACGTACGGTACGGTATGGTTTTTGTTGTTAATTTTGTTGTTATATTAGTATTAAAATTTAGTACCGAAAAATAATACTTAATTCTATAATAATAATAATAATAATAATAATAACAATCATAATAATAATAATAATAATAATAATAAAGTAATCATATTCACTATATATTTTCATATATTCAATTTATAATCGTGAAGTTCTCGTGAAACTAATTTTGTAATAAAATTACAAAGATAAAAGTAATAAATATTACACTTTCTAACATATTATACGGATCCACTTTTTATTTTCTATCTTTTAAACGACCAATCAGATACCCTGCATTTAAATCTATTTAAGCTAGTTTTGGTAAAATTACTCATGACGTCATATTCCAAAATGGCGGCTTAAGTCAGGCCTAAACAATTAGTTATATTTTTCATAAAAAACAGATGAATTGCATTAACAACATAATAATTGTTTGTTTATTTTAACGCATATATAACTACCACTGTTGAGCCTGATTACTCTATTTCTAATTCTTGCCACTAGATGTCATAGTCCTAAGGAAAACCGACAGTCCCTTTCGAAGTTAAAAAGCCTGATATTTTATCCAGTCAAGTTATTTATATATTTTAAGGAATTTTTAAAAATGGTGTGTTTCCGTATTGTCAAAATCTGTTGTGCTCAATTATATAAACTGTGTTGTTTTTCCAATACGTCATTCTCCTAGTGTTAAGATGACTCGTTCGGTCGAAACATATCAATATGAAGTTGTAGTGAATAACGCTCAAATCAATAATAAAAATTTGTTTTGTAATTGGTTTTTGTAAACTAGTATCTATTTATCCATTGTTAGTATGGTTGCTTTTCGGTTATATTATACCAACAGAAGTGACTAGCTTTTACTTAATTTAACATTTAAGTAATATGTCTGAACATTGATAACATTGTTATACATCAAATGCTTGATACGAAATCTCATACACATCTAAGATTGGAATCGAACACACGACCTATGGCGTTCTATACCAATGATCTGCCTCTGAGCTAACTGAGATGCTATGGTAGTGGAATACATATTCTTCTTACTATCTTTGATGTCAATGTAGTATTAATTTGTTCATTTTCTATTTACATAATTTATACGCATAGACTATTTACTAATTCACGTATCCGAGATTTTATATTTTTAAATTTATTCTTTAATTCGATTGTTAATTAACTCAAGAAACTTCTTACATTTTGGAAGTTTTTTACTGAACTAAATGTACGTTATTGATCTTGAATATGTCTTTAATACGTTTGGTTAAAACTAAATAAAATGGTCCAGTTGTGCGCTCAGCATGTCTCTATATTATAAAGACAACTAAAACTCACAGATAAAAACCAATAAATATATTTAGATCGTACATGGACAAAAGTTAAATGATTTTATGGTATATGAATGATCATTATACAACCCATATTGTAAACTCAAGAATGGCTTTATATCCAAAGTTAATTACATTATAGAAAGCATCTCTAAAGTCGAATATATATATATTCAACCAACTTTAAACTAACCAATACCAATGAAATATTATAGACAATCATATATATATATATATATATACATATTTATATATATATATATATATATATATATATATATATATATATATATATATATATATATGTATATATATATATATATATATATATGTACTATATCATTCTGTTGAATATTCTCTGTTCACTTATCAAAAATATCAGGAGGCTTAAAGTTTGTATCAAGGAAGATCTTATCTAAAAAAGATCTCGACAAGAAATGAGCTAATCACATGTTAAGTGATTGGCCAAAGTTCGGCCAATGATGTCGAAGTATTGGATCACGTGATTTTGAAAATTCAAGATCTCAAAATTAATAATAATAAATTCCAAAACTAATTACTATTATTAATCTTGAGATCTTGAGCTGTCAAAATCACGTGGTCCAATACTTCAACATCATTGGCCAAACTTTGGCCAATCACTTAACTCGTGATCGATGTTGATTGGTTGACATAATAATTTGGAAGGTTCTTAGAAAACATAAATTGTGCACATACCAAAAATCTGTGTGCAGACCGTCATCAAATTAGCAACAAGTAACATCTCCTCGGAGAATAATTACAATTACGAAATACGTATATATAAAATTCAAAAAAAAATTTGATCTAGGAAATTGGGGCATAAAATTGAAATTTATTTCGATAAATCCTGGAGTTCTCTTTAATATTATTTGAACGAAAATAGGTTTTAGTACCCAAATGTAATGTTCTTTTTTCCTCATCAATCCGATCGATTCTATCTAAAAAATATGGGTTCCTTTTTGATAAACACAAGTTGGTCTTTAAATAACATTGAAGATTATGTTTAGATCATATATAGATAAGATAATACCTATATATTTGGTATAAGAAAATAAATATCTTGACATCTATGGTTTTGACTTGAGAAAATAATCTTAACTAAAGATAAACTGACTCAAGAATCTTGAAATTCTTAAACTGAAATGATGGTTTCTTTGGACCAAGATTCTGGCCAAAATAAACATTTGTTTAATCCAAACAAATGACTTTTTTTAAACAAGTAATGCTATACTTCAATTCAATATATATATACTTCAGTTAAAGAAGCTGCATAAACTTTCTCTTCTTGGGATTTTTTTAATAAGACAAATACCTTTTTTTTTACAAGAATTTCATTTTCTTGACTACAGAATCACAGTATTTGGCCAAGAAAGACCCTCTTAGGCCAAGACTAACGAAATTTTAAACACCGTTCAAAAATTTTAGTTTCTTTGCTCAACTAAGCACATGTTTTTTGTTCGACTGCGTAGTCTTGATTGAAAACAAGAGTTTCTTTATTGAAGCAGATATTTTGAAGAAAATATATTTTCATGTTCTTTTAGCAATTCAAGTGCAGATAATTTAGAAATCAAGAATAGGATACCGTTGTGCTTTCAACGAGATTGCCTGCTCGAATTGTGTATCCATACATACAAAGATATATGATTCTATGTAATATCTTGTGCTAAGGACATAAGATATATCATTGTATACTTGGAGAAGCGAACAACATAATTAAATTACCGGTCAATTAAATTGTTGGTTCTCCAATTTATGCGATATGGATATGTTGATGATAGATTGATACATCTTATCATCATGACTTGAGTTTCATCGAATTGTCTATACTATTTGGTAGTGCATACCAGTGCTTTCAGACTCTTGTGATACATATAGATACAATCTGTATTAAGGTCCAATCATATTGGAGAAAAAATTACTTACATCAACAAAAAATGTTTGCAAAAAGCACATTATACCAAAATAATCATAATATACCAATAAATATAAAAATAAAAGTTAAGTCTTTTAGCCTCACTTTTAACTTCTGCAAATTTGTGGAAAAGTCTAATTGTATCGTAATCTTGCAGTAAACAAATTTGCAGAACTATGTTTTATGAGTCTAATTTCAACTCAAAATTAACCACTTTACCGCTTTTGGGAGCGGTTGGGCCTCAACCTTCACTTCTGGGAACATTTTCTTTCAATTTCTATTTTCAATATGTAATACTACATCAATTTTTAGAACTTTGTTCGATCGGTTTTTTTTTATCAAAACTGTACACGTGTTACCACCCACCCATACTCCACGCCTCCTTGCTTTGACGATACCGTGGAAAACTTTTGAGATAAAATCACGCTTATGTTTTATCAGTTCATTTTTATGTAGCCAGCTCTTAGACCATAAGGATAACTGATCACTTTGGTCACGACGTTTGGTGTCCAAAAACGAAATCAAGTTTAGTGTATAGTATACTCTATTCTATGCATAAATGGAGAATATGTTATGTGTTTGTCCGAACCGTTTGGAGGAAATTATTACGAAAAACAATGAGAGAAGCTTCTAGGTAAATTTCCCTTACAACTCCAGAAAAACAATCCGAAATTCCAAATTGTTCCAAATTATAATTGTTTTCTGACCTTTTCAAAGTTATAGCCGACCCAAATCTCTAATAAACTTTACAGTTTGTAAAGAAATATTTGCATGATCAAAATTTTGGAAATAAATTATTTGTCAATAAACTTGAAATATAAAAAAATTTACATTTCAAACTATCCAAATTTAGAAAAAACTAATTTTTTGATATACAAAAATAAATTATTATTTTTGTTGCATACAAAAGTCAACCATGTTTTTTGAGCCCCGCTCTCAGATCAGTGTTCAATATAATGATTATATATTTTCTGAGGAGGGAATTGTGATTCTGAAACTTTAGTCAAAAATAAAAAATATTGTTATGAAATAATAATTAATTCGTAGGAAATAAAACTAGGTGAATAAATGAATTAATTTAAATAAATTGGACGTTTCGTCATTTATTTATGACTTCCTCAGCAACTAAAAATTAAAACCAATAAAAAATACAATTATCATTTTTTCATTGTAAAATTATTATTAAATAGTTTGGATACGAATATTGAAACATTGTTATGATAATCTCAAAGAATTTTGTTGAATTTGATAAAAGTTATCTTAAGAAAATTTTATATTTATCAGTAGAGCATAATATAACATTTCACTATGAGAAAACATATATTTTTGATGTTGGAAACTTTTTTTGTCTCTTGTAATTCTCCAATGTATTTACAGTGACTATGTTTGATACGGGCTATATATAGATACCGTAGACGTATTATTTGCAATTCTGTACAGTTCATTCGGCAGACCATTGCAATTCTATTCTCATGTTTGTTGATTGTGGTAATTTTTTGATTTAACAACTTTGATGTTTCCATAAATTGTGCATACAATGGTCATTTAATTTGAATTTTCAATGAATATACGACAACAGTATATCTGCACGATTTCTCCAATTGTTATGATAGAAAATCAAAATTTTAGCTTTTATTGGTCCAATATATAATTATTATTTAATTGTTAGTGCTGGTTTGAAAATTTTGTTATGTAGTTTGGAGAAAACTACGTTTATAATGTACTCTGAAAACTATTGAAATAGTTGAAAAAAAGAAATACAAATATCAAAAAGAAAAATGCGTTTTTGGGCCCAATACACCGGAATATCAATTTTCTATGTGACTTTATGCGGCAAAGATTGTTTTTTTTTTTGGTTGTATGTTTAATTATACCAATCTTTATATATTATTATTTGTGTATAGCCAAACGTCAAAACACAATACTTGTCAGATTCCATTTACGGAAGACAAATACGAGAGAACTGGTGTATGCTATATAAACAAATGCAATTAAATTTTTAAGTAAATATTGATAAGAAAACACCAATGTGATTTTATTCAACCGCTAGATCGAGCCCCTTAGCTAGGAAGTACAATGTAATACAATTTCAAAATAAATTGTATTTTATTTATCGAATGTAATCCATGTATCTATATAAAAAATTTTTTGTAAATTTTTTTACACAAACAGGATTATTTTCGTTTACAAAGAGTTTTAAAATTATTGAACGTAGAATTATTACTAATTTTAAAAACTTCTAATCTTTCAAATTTTTACTTTCGGTTTTTAATCATTATAATCAAATACTTCTTAGATAGATAGATTGTAGAGGCTGTCCTGGACGGGCTACACCTTGACCGTAATGTCAATTGTGATTCCTAAAAATGTGAGGATTTGAGTGGAGTGGAAGGAATTTTTGTGTATAGACCAGGAATTGGTAGGATATGTGGTTGCAGCTGAACCAAGCATAGCCGGTTACTTCGTTCTTGTCCATACGCCGACAGTTTAGTCAATTAAGCGCCCCCTTTTTTTCTTAATATTTGACAAACTGCCAATGTCTGGATTTGAACCCATAACCTCCCAGTTTCCATGTAGGTATACTGCGCAGGCATAACGCCTTAGACCGCTCGGGCTTGGACTGACCTTCTTATTCAAATACTACTTTGTTTTCATATCTATTATATAATTTTATATTTTTCGTTTAATGAAATGGGTTTCGTGTTGTTTGTATATTGCGAATAAAAGGCTTCATTGAAAGGTTAATAAACATAATTTTGTATTCATATAGGAAACGCTGCTTGCCGATGCTATATTTTTATATTACGATTACCATTTAACTAGTAAACATGCGATAATTTATGAAAATAATGATAATGTGAAATTACACGAATCATGGTTTATCATATCATAAGTACAGCAATTAAGGTTGACATATTGTGCCTTTAAATTATTCTATAATTTTGTGAAGATCACTTCAATAGTACTTTGGACCACAGAAATCCTGGTTGTTTTTCAAAATTTTCTTATTGATTTGTGCCATGATTTATTTGGTTTTCGAAAAAATGGTTCGGTTAACTGTTATATAAAATATAACAGTTATATAATATAGAAACAACTTTTATTTGAAAAGAAAAATGAAAATAAATAAAAAATTAACCAAAATAAATTAAAATATAATAAATTTTATGAAAATTACTCTTGTTAAAATTTCTTTCTTTCAAGTTTACTCTTGTTAACATCACTCTCATTAAAATTACTCTTATATTGTCTCAGGATATGTTATTCCTTGCTAATTTGGTGACAGTTTCACAAAACTGTCATTCATTGTTTACTTGGTGAAACTCTCACACAAATTGAACTGAATTTGAAATTTTATTTAGATTAAGTTTAGAAGCCAACAAACAGTTCTTAATGTTTTACCACAACTTTTGATTAATATCTTCGTCTGCGGGTAAACTTGTTTAGCAGTTTAAAGTCAATATTTTTCCATATATTCCATTTATATAAAAATGAATGGTTTATAATATATGAGAATCTTATCGCGGCAACGAAATATCTTCTCAAAACTGAGCTATCGAATTACGGATAAATAAAATACAGCATTATTCTATTATTATATGCATTGCCTGAATTCCAACCGTAACATTTAACGAACACTATGTATATAATAACGCAGTCGAGAACCAATCTTTAAATAATGTTTATTATGATGATAAATAAATGATGATCCGTCATAAAATAAGATTAAATTCTTTAGTTAAAACATTTGTTGCCGTTTTTTTTATATTTATGACTGTCTGTCAAACATTGACTTTAGCTATTGTTGTTGATGTTGCTAAAGTTGACTGCTGCATTCTATATAAAAACATAAGTCTCAAATAAACATAAAAATTGTTTATATAAAATATTAGCAATAATTCATATAGGGTGTACTAAACAAGAAAGGGTCCAAAGAAATTCTAACCAATGGAACAATTTAAACATTCATTTTTTCTATTTTTCTTATTTCGCGATATTTCTCAACGACTTATCACATGTCAAATTTATTTTTGTGGCCTCTTGAGCACCACAACTCATGCAAACTATTGTGATTGATGCCTGACAATAGTTTGCAGGAGTTGTAGAAATATACGCAATTAATAAGATGTGTCTATACAGGAGTTGTCTTTATAGTATACGCTAGTTCTTTCATACTATGTCTTACGTAACCTTAATAGAAATTGACACTAGTCTTATGTTGTAATGCCTAAGTACACACAAATAATAGTAGATTCTAAATTTTTAACCACAGTAACGAAACAATACGAAAATTGTACGCCGAAGGGCAAGTTATATAAATTGTGCAGCTCTAGTTTCTAGTTTAGCCACCAAAGATTATATCCAAGAACTAGAGTTCCCTGTATTTTCGAAATCATTTTAATTCAAAATCTTAATAGAATACGTATTCTTAGATTTTCTTAAAAACCCTTTCAATTAAATCCAGAAGAAAAACTGTTTACTCCAAAGCCAATCGTTAGTTGGTCAAACTTTAGTAGAAAATTTTCAAGTCGATAAAATTTAGTTTCAAAATGGTAAAACCTTTTATGTTTTCGTTTCAGTAAAAAAAAAGTTTTGATAAACTAGTTGCTAAAACGAACTTTATACACAGTTTTATAGTACCTAACTATAATACTTTTTTGTTTACACCCCAAATAGGAAAATATTGTGTCAATAGTTTTTACATGAAAAAAAAATTTTTCCTTCTTTAATTTCCTCTGTTAGCACAAAAAAAAAATCGTAAATGAAAATTTATTTTATATATATATTTAACTCTTAATAAATAGTAATTTTTTATAATGATGTCTAGACTGTAAAATTTTATTAGTCTTTTGAAAGTGTTGGAACATTATTTAAATTATTTTGATAAGAAATATTATGATTAATATTATTATTTTTAAAGAATGAAAAAACCAATCAAAGTTTAGTTAGCACAGGATTCCGTATCAATTATGTTGTTCCACTGAAGTAACCATCGCTTCTAATCTTTTGTAGCGCATTGATAGTATATCAATGCGCTATCAATGCGCTATATATTCATTTCCCAGTATAGGATACGACTTCTTATTTGTAGAAAAAGTACGTGTGCATGTGTACGTTCGTAAGCCCTGAGAAGGTTTTTGTGCACGAAATCTGGAGAATCAACAATGATATCTTTGTTGAGGTGTTAATTGAAGCGTATTAACAACGTCAATATGATCTGAAAAAAAATCTTATTCAGTCAAGGATAAATGTAGAGTTGGATGGAAGAGGAAACTCTTAATACTATTTAATTGGGGCATTTGTCATGTGTAAAGTTGTAGTAAAAAGAGGCGGATTAAATGTGCACAGCGCTCTAGGCTAGCACCTCATCAGCGCCCCTCTAGTTGCCAACTTACTAATATTATAAACGCGAAAGTTTGTGAGGGTGAATGGGTGAATGTGTGTTACTTTTTCACGAAAAAACTACTTAACGGATTTTGAAGATATTTGTATGATCTTATCAAATCACATATGTTAAAAATTTCTTCGTCGACATTTTTGTCTTGCGAAGTTGTCAATAACATCATCAAAGATTAAAGATAGCAATAAGTTTGATCAATGTTTGATGTCAAGAAAAACTCCGCTCACCACTGCAATTGCTGACTGTCGTCGATACGCACATTCTAAAGGCTATGTCAACGTTTGGGTAAATTGTTTCGAATTTAATTTCACGCCGTTACTACGCATTCTCATTACAAACCGAAAATTTCCGACGGATCCCAACGGCGACTTTCTCTCTGGGAGGACTTTAGTTATTATTTTTTTCTTCGTTTAAAAACTTCCACGCGCGTCCTTTTCTAACGTCGTGCCCCTAGGTACGTGCCTAGTTTTCCCTATGAATAATCCGCCACTGGTAGTAAATAAAATATACAACACCATTTCTAATATTTACAGAAATATTGCTAATGTTCTATAATTGGTAAAAGTGCATTTTTTTTATCGTTTCTGAGTGAGACTGCCTTTAACTTTTATTAATTGATACTTTTATAAGAGTAATTTATCTGTTTATAAGAAAATTTTCATAGAAATTAGTACATATACTTTGCATAAAGAAAGTGAAAGACTTTCTTGCGATGTTGATTTTACAACAATTGCCAAATAATTTACGAATAAACGTTTATCGCTTTAAAGACTCGATAAAGCTATTCGTTTCCCTATATGTAGTTCACTTGTCGTATATCCGGAGACAACATGGGTATACACAAATGTATATTCTTCAAGTGATATATTTTTACCTTATTTTGGAGAACTTACCATATATTTCACATACAGAACCCTTCATCATTAGGTTATTTATTCAGGTTGGCTGACTATATTTTATTATTTGTTTAATTTTTGTTATAATAATTTAAATTGGGGTTGGTACCACAGTGTACATGTTGTGGTATTTTCAAGGTTTTTGTTTACTTCGTTAAGTAAAGTTTTCGAGAATATTTGTTTTGCAATTCAATAAAAAAAATTTCCTTTATTGTTGTTAGCTGTAATATATATAATTAATAAAAAAAAAACTTTTTTGTTGTTGTCAAGAATTATGTTTTATCTGTATATACGGGAGTGTTAGGGCGTAAGACCAAGTTTAATGAATGTGAGTACTCACGTGTTTATATAAGTATTCGGTCTGTTCGCAAGGTACCCCGGGGGGGAGAGAACAAGTACCTCCCCCCCCCGGAGTGGTTTTAGGCCGTGGCTCCGCGCCTTACAATATCCAAGATAGTATAAGTTTGGTGAAGTTTGAGGTTTTTTCCATTAGTAGGAGGAGGAATGCGTTAGTAAAATCAAAGTTTTCTGATTTTCCCGTAAGTGTAAAATTTATTCCGCGTCGAATACAAGAAATCGCCCTCTTTCTAGCATTTCTAAAAGTGGGTAAGAATTCGTATAGATGAGTGACTGAGTCAGTTGCACAAAGCACTGTATAGAAACACATATATGTACATACATTAGGAATATATGCTCTCGTAATACACTCACGAGATAGTTTTCAGCCTTTTTTGCTTTCTGCGTCATACCATCTAATACAAGTACTGAAGAAAATGATGCCTTTTAGCACTCACCCTCACTGAATCAACAAAACCTATTTAGATACGTCTCATTTACATAGAATCTTGAAATTTTTGTACAAACAGAGATCCTAATTGACAAACTGCCGATGTCGGGATTCGAACCCATAACCTCCCAGTTCCAAGTACACACAATGCCTTTACAAGTGTGTAACAAATTTTCCTTGTTTGTGATTGATGTTGGATGTGAAAAAGGGTATTTATGATATATTAAATGTACAAACTCATAACATGTGTTTTGTGTTAAAATTTCAACGAGACGAAACTTAGCAGAGAATAAAATACATCC
The DNA here is from genome assembly GCA_963920215.1 of Nineta flava. Classification (NCBI taxonomy): domain Eukaryota; kingdom Metazoa; phylum Arthropoda; class Insecta; order Neuroptera; family Chrysopidae; genus Nineta; species Nineta flava. Next base: position 9,965,159 of record OY986040.1, on the reverse strand, counting down.
CATTTACAATTGAAATACCGAACAGTTTATTCGAGAAACATTCAGTTTCATTATCTATAGACAAATTCCTGTAATATTGGGGTTCGAGTCCTAAATACTGGGATTGGTTGGATTTTATATATATATGGTTAAATACAAAACAAAGAAATAAAAATGATCTAAACTCTTGCCTCTCAAACCTCGAACCTCTTGCATTGCTAACCCAGTGTGTTTACCACTACACCAAAGACGATTCTAACGTATGACTCATATATTATTCATATATTATTATTGTTATCATATCTGATTCCCAAAGGAAATATAACAGATTTTTAATAAATTCATATAAAAACAAAATAGTTATTAAAGAATTCTTACTTATGAACGAGTTTTCTCTATATGTAGACGAGCAGTATGTATTATTTAAATAGAAAATTTAAATCCTTCTTTGAAAATATATCAAAATCTGTGTGTATATAAATATATAGGGTGAATCGAACCAAGTGCATAATAGCACATGCCTCCATTTCTTTCTATGATGCTCCATTCCCCAAAAACATCCAATAGAAATCGATAAATTGATCATTTCCCCGAAACAAACGAAGGCCATTCGTGATTGGCTAAAAGATATAAACACCAAAGCACTCAAAGTGGAGTGCTAGGAGAACATGTGGTAAATGATTGGAATATTATTATATTTTCATTAATAAAATAATATTTATGTTAAATTATAATTTTAGATGAAAACTAATAATATTCCTATCACTTACCACATGTTCTCCTGGTCTTCGTTTGTATCGGGGAGGTGATTGATTTCTACTGGATGTTTTTGGGGAATGGGGGTATCATAGAAAGAAATGGAGGCGTGTGCTATTATGCACCTGGTTCGATTCACCCTGTATAGGTATTGTGGAATAAATTATGATATATATATATATATATATATATGGTTCAAAACAGACATATATAACATTAAGATGGATTGTGGGTAATAAAATATAAAATGGCTGCAAACATTATTATTATTATCTTATATAAGTTTTGATTGGGAAGTTTTTATTATGTTTGTTACCGTCATCACATTTTCTTAACATACATTTACATATTACAGAACGTCGTAGTACAGAACAACGAGTGGGTACTTTAGCGCAATATTATGCAAGCTTACATTTCTTCTTTTTTACACTGTAGTGGAAGAAGAATTTTTCAAAAAAAAAAAAAAAAGGAAAAAGGAGAACCATTTAAATCATTTCAACATTTGTTGACAGAAACTGAGATTGGTTTTACATTTGCTCTTTATATTTTCTTTTATATATATACATACACACACAGACCGAGCGCTGTAATATAATATTCATATATCATTATTAACTGCTATTTCACGTTACTTGTGCCAAATAAGTGCGCTTAAAATCGTATTTACCAGTCCAAGGGGCCGAGCGGTCTAAGGCGTTATGTATGCGTAGTATGCCTACTTGGAAACTGGGAGGTTTTCCGATTTATATAAACAAAAACCTTCAAAGACAAAAAAATATATAAATACATATCAAATATTATCTTATTATTTTCTTTCTACATTTGAAAAAAAACACTCCCTTTTTCAAGGAGAAAAATATTTTCTCTTTTTATACTTTTTCTAGTATTTGGAATATGTGTTGGGATCAGAAAAATTATTCTCAATAATTTTCAACACAACAGGTTATGGGTTCGAATCCCGACATCGGCAGTTTGTCAATTATTAAGAGAAAAAAGGGGGCGGTCAATTGACTAAACTGTTGACGTATGGACAAGAACGAAGTAACCGGCTATGCTTGAGAAGGTTTTCTGCAGTTTCCTTCACGAACTCCAGATGAATATCGGCATAGTTCCTATCATAGTCGGCTGCAGCCGCATATCCTATCAATTCCTAGTCCAGGGCATCCTCTACAATCTTATCTTCTAAGATCCTATTACTCGAATATTATACAGACTTCATGCTCAAATTGTGCCTCAACAATTGATTGTATGAGCAAATTTTTTATACAAAAGTTGCTTGTTTTTATAAAAAAGAATTGACTTCTTTTTGAAGGTTGCCTATCTTGCACTATTTAAAAGTTATGTATCTCGCACCGATTAAATCGTATCAAAATCAGTCCAATAGTGTTATCTTTAACGGTCACAGCCAAACAGACAGAGAAACACATATAGGGAGGCTGGGCAAGTATTAATGCATATGGGCAGTGAAATGAAGATTCACATTAGGTCACGTTTTCGAAGTAACGATCGACTATGTGAAGGAGTTTGTATTCTAAAACTGTATTAAATAGTTTTAGAGTTTTGGTTAAATTGGGTCACCTTGTTTTACACTTTTAGTGATGGGAAATTTTGGGCCCAGGCTCTCCAACCGAATCTGACCTGAATTTATGTTTATGTATTTTGGTGCTACTCGAAAAAAGTCAAGGGACCGCCATGTATAGCATTGCTCTAAACTATCAATGGCTTTAGTAAAATCAATACATAGAATTCAATTTAGAAAGTCTGATCTATTTTTCTAAAACAATTCGTATATGTAATCCATCCATCATAAGATCATTTTTCATTTTTCAAGGACCATTTTTAAAAACAATTGAATAATTACTTCCTGTTTTTCCGAGTATATCATTTGAAATGATCAACAATATATAAGAAAATGTGAAATTTAGTGATTGTTTTTTTTTTTCGTTTTCTTTTTTTTTCCATCCGTTTTATTTTCGGTTTTTTTTTCTCTACAGTTTTTCTTTTTATTACTGGATATGAATATAAAACACTCTTTTATCATTGTAATAGAACAAACATTTTTCTTCACTTTTCGAATATTTTCTCATATATTATTAGAAAATTTTTGAATATTTTTCATATTAATTTTCATTATTATAATATTGTGTGTATTGCATAGTAGATTAAAATTGTGGTTCAAACGTTTAAATATTCCTTTTAAATACAAATATTTCATTTAAGGTAGGCCGGACATTTCATTTAAGGTAGGCCATTTCATAATTAACAGAAACACTCGTTTTAACAGAAATTAAAAATGTTAATCTGTAAATTAATTATTTGAATTTAGATAGCATCTAACATCACTAGGAATTGGATTTATGTAATTATTTAATTACTAAAAATAATAAATAATTAAATAATCGTCTTTTGACGATAATTTTTATTCATTGTCGATTTTACCTCTACATGTGTCCGATCAACCTTAAGAATAAAAAATGAATAAAAAAAATTAATGTCTTTGATGTTTTTTAATTTTTCTTCTACCTCTTACGGTTTCAAAAATGGTTAGTTTTACCAATTTTACCAAAGCATGGTTCAATTTTGCCCATTCACGAATTTGACCTTACTTTTTAGCTCTAGAAACACACACACTATATTTATCGATATTTCTTTTAACTTTTGAGTTATCGTGTTTACAAACGGACGGGCGGACAAATTTGCAGAAATGGACTAATTCAATCGTTTCAAAATCGGAACTAAACTTAATATACCCTGGTTATTATATTTATACCGCGTATAAAAATCTTTTTGAGATATGCTCGATGTTTATATGATATTTCAATGAACTTAGATATGAAAGAAAAACGAAGGACAGAGAATTAAGCACAGAGAACATTTAAGAAAATTATATAGTCTGATTTACATCTTACTCAGTCGTGGAAGATGAGAAATGAAGTACAAAAAAAAATCGCAAAAAATGGGAAATTTTTTTTCTCCGAATTTGATAAAAACTTCGTTTTAAGCTAATTTTGAGCTAGCAAAAACGATGGCATTGGTTAAAATACGATACGATTAACGGTTTTCCAGATATCAGACCCCTGGTAGTAAAATTCAAAACTGTATGAATTGAGAAACGAATATTTTTAAATGTATGATCGGACGTTAAAATGAATCTTATTTTCGTGTTGTTTAGGTCAAAACTACCCTAGTCAATGATTTTTATTTAAATCGATAGCAAAATTTTTTTTCACTTTTTTCGCACTTTTTCCCATGGGTACGTACCCTTAAAAAAATCGCAAAAATTGGAGAATATTTTTTCCTCCGAATTTCATAATAATTTAATTTTAAGCTAATTCTGAGCTAGCGAAAACGATGGCATTGGTTAAAATATGATACGATCAACAATTTTCAAGATATCAGACTAAAATAGTGCTAAATTTCAAAATAATGGGCTGTTTTTGGGCTGTATGATTTGAAAAGCAAAAATTTTGAAATGTAAGGAAACATGTAGTGTGACTAAGTTGACACATAGATTTTACAAAGTGTGCCAACTTTGTTGTGATCATAAAATGAATACTAATTTTCTTTCAAACATACACATGCTTCTTATAGTTATATAAATTATTTGGACAAACTTTAATATTTGGACATACTATAATCATGACAGGTAAAGAATCTATAACACTTTTCTACTATTCAATAGATAAAAGATGTACAGTTTGAAAACTACTGCTTTTTTACCACGAATAATGAATTTACTGCTTCTATAAGTTGGAAATGTAACCAATTTGAAATATTCGACAAACTTTAAAAAAATGATTATCTTGTTGAAATAACATTCTTAATGATATACATTTTATTATTAATATATTGATTGATTGATTAGTGTTGGGGTCTAAAAAGTATTGCACTTCGATCTTATGGTCCATTGTGCCCCCCCCTTCTACCTCAGTCCGATGAGATTCGCTTCTCCCATATCTTGGCAATAGCCAGAAGCTTGCTTATCAGGTCTTTCTGAAGGTTCATATATTCGGGATGAGATGCACCAAATAGCCTTTATCTGCTGTAACCTAGTGGTTCGCAGTCAAAGATAATGTAGCTGGATATTTCTTCCTCCTCGCCACACAATCTGCACATAATGGACCCGTTATGGACTCCCATTTTGTGCAGATGCTTCGGCAGGGGATAATGCTCAGTAATGAATCCGGGGTAACCCTCCTCAGTTGTATTCTGTTCAACCCTAGTGTAATTAATATATAGAGAATCATCGGAAATCTCTTATCATCAAAATGAATAAATTTTATCTAAGCATATTTTCTACGTATATTGAGGTTAAAAAATATTTTTGACTGAAAAACATTAATATTGATTTTCTTAAATAATAAATAACTGATTATACTATAGAAGAAGATAAGAAAATCATAATTTTAATAAGGTTAATGTCAGTTTTTCTTCAATGGCAATAATTTGGTTTACTCACTGAAATGAATCGATACATACAGTCCTCTTTGTGGTACTATAAACACTCAGTCAGTGACTCTTTGTATTTTCTTCCATATACCTAACTGTAGAACTGTACAGTGATTAGTCAATGTCAGTTATTATAAATGATTTTTCGTGATGAAGATTTTCTTTTATTATATTACTTATTTTTCCATATCACATTCAAGTATAATTCATTTATCCTTTCGCTTTGCATTCAAACTGTTATGTAATTATTTCTACCAAAAAAAATATACTTCACTTTAATTTATTAGCTTAGTGAAAGTGAAAATATGAAAATAATGTAAAGAAGTTTCGTCCTATTCAGCAAAAAATTTATTATTTATACAAAAATTACAAATATAAAGATTATTAAGATTATCAAAGAGAACTGTAGGTTTTTTTGAAATTAAATTTCAAATTTTGCCCCAAATTTTCCCTAGAATTTTGCCCCAAATTTTGCCCTAGAACAATATTGTGAGACACGCACCACATTAGCAACGAGTAACGCATATCTTTGATTCCATATCCCGAAGATAGTTACGATTAGCTAATTCATACTGATGATGACTACTTTGTAATCGAAATACGTATTTATAAAATACAAATAATTGTTCTAGGAATTGGGGCAAAAATTTAAAAATTACAAAGTTGATTTCTAAACGTTACAGATGGTTTGTGACGAAAATAAATCTAAATCGAAAAAAAACGTTCGCGGAAGTTGATAGTCTACATGTAGATTAGATTCATGTAATTAGGAGTAAGTTTTATGAAATCGTTTGTACTGCTATCAGTTTATGATCTATTTTATCTCCTATGTTTCGAAGGTGTTCCAGGAGTCCTGTAGTCTTGATCAACGTTAGGATATCTCATTGCGACACTTCATTGATTTCATCTGGTTGGGAACCTGTCCGGATGATAGTGTCCTTTAAGAGAAAGACGTTCGCATTCACACAGAATTTGAATTGCGGTTTCCCCTTTTGTTACCAGTCCAAGTGGCCGAACGTTCTAAGGCGCTATGTCTGCGCATTATGCATTATGGGAAGTTATGGGTTCGAATCTCGACATCGGCAGTTTGTCAATTAATAAGAAAAAAAAAGGGCGGTTAATTGACTAAACTGTCAATTGACATACTGCGTATGGACAAGGGCGAAGTAACCGGCTATGCTTGAGAAGGTTTTCTGCAGTTTCCTTCAAGAATTCCAGATGAATATCAGCATAGTTCCTATCATAGTCGGCTGTTGCCGCATATCCTACCGATTCCTAGTCTATACACAAAAATTCCTTCCACTCCACTCACATCCTCACATTCTTAGGCATCACAATGGACCTTATGTTCGAAGTGTAGCCCATCCAGGGCAGCCGCTGTACTCTATCTATCTATCTATCTTCCTCTTCTTCATGAAAAAATCTGCAGAGATCGTTCCTTGTGTAATTTTGTACATTTGTTTATTGAGTTGGCCATTTGGAAGGCCAATAAGTATCCTAAATTGGTTTTTTTCTAGGCCTTTTACCCTCATAGGCTTCCATGCTTCCATGCGAAGCTAATAATAAGAGCCTTTGCATGATCCTGACCATGAGCATTTATCCAAGAATGGTCGGGCCGGTGTACTGCCCATACTGTAGTCTACGTTTAACAAACAAGTATTATTTTTTCGAAAACCAATACGATCGGGCACAAATTGACTGAGATCATTTTTGGATCGATCTGATCTACGATTATGACGTAATGCCAATCTTTCATTTCACACAACCTGGAGCTGGGTACTGTATTTGAACTACAAACATTTCTGTCACAATTACCAGCAATTAAAAAAAGAATTTTTGTTAATTTAAAAAAAAAAAAGCTACTAATTTAATAACTAAAAAAATTAAAGAGAAAATATTCCTACCCTTATCGAAAAACATAGAAACTAATTTGAATAATATCCAATCAAAATTCCATTCTTGTGTTTAAATACACACATCATTGGTTAAGTATTTTATTATCATTTAATTAATTACCGAAATATGATAATTGGGATTCGAATTTGTTAAAAAGAACCCCACATGCCAATAATTAATCTGCCCATAATTAATTATACATGATGAATATACACAATTGTACAGTGTAAACTGTTTATAAAACGATATACGATCAAAAGGTCATGGGTCAACAAAATAAACTCGAAGAGAACTGTATAGTAAACATTACAATTATAAAGTGGAAAGTGTAGTAACTTTGTCACATAGTACCTACTCACTCGAGGGAAAAAATTTAAATACCAATTTATTGTGATAATCCAAAGACAACACATTTCTAGATTTATTTCCATAAATACAGGAAATGTCACCATATGGCCTGAGTAGTAACATTTCCAATTCGGCATAGTAATATCACCTATGCACAACTTATTGATCACGTGTCGAGGCAACGTAGCCAGGCCATTGGCAGGTAACAAACGGTAAGAAGGTAACAAATGTGGCGGGCATTAAATGTTAACAGTACACTGTGATATAGAAGTGTATAAAACAAAAGCATAGATAGTTTTTACTGTAATTATATATCAAACAGGATAACCAAATATTATATTATTTTAAAACGCGACGGAACACCCGTTAAAGAATGAACAAACTATTTTTGTTATAGAATCTCTTTGCATTTTCATTGGGAAAAGAAAAATCCTTTTGTTTTTGTATACAAGAAAACCAAACCCAACATTCTTTGACCAAACATTCTGACTTTTTATGTTTTTTTATACCCAGTATTTGTATAAATATACAAGGTATATTATGTTTAGTTCCGACTTTGTAACGCTTGAAAATATTGATCGCAGAAAAAATTTTTGTTAAAGGTGTGCATAAAATTACCTTATTAGTCCATTGCCGCATGCCTGTCTGTGTCTGTCTGTCCGTGAAGCCGATAACTCAAAAACGAAAAGAGATAATTAGCTGAAAATTTATTTGTGTATTCTAGAGCAAAAAAGTTACGTCAAGTTCATTAATGGGCAAAATCGGACCATGTTTGGGCAAAATTGGCAAAACTGCATATCTTTGAAACTGTAAGAGGTATAACAAAATGTTAATGACAAAAAATCTTCTTCTTTTTGAAATAAACAACTTTTGTTTGATAAATTTTCCATAAACTCAGTATATACTGGGTTTATGCTCAGTATAAACTTGTTTTATTTTTTTTTTTTTTTAGAATGAATATAAATCGTATTTGAGACTCTCAGAAATTGTTTTTCCTCGACCTATAATAGATGATTTTCGCCAAAATTTCAAACAAACTTTCTTTTATGAAATAATTTTTTTTTTTTGTTCGAGCTTTACATTGGGAAAGTTTATATTTAAATAAAAATATGAATAATTTTGTATAATTTTATTTGTACATTCCACTAAATTATTTTAACTGTTTTAAATTAATTGTTAAATTAATTAAATTGTAAAAAACCGATTATTACTACTATTTCGATTCTGTAATTAATAATAATTAATAATCCTTGTCGGATGATGATTATTAATGACATAATCGAAACAATTGTAACAATCGGTTTTTAATTAATTTAAAAACCTTAAAATAATTTAGTGGAATGTGCAAATAAAATTATACAAATTTTTATTTAATCATTTTTTTATTTTTACTTCAACGATATGCTCGAATCCACCTTATTTATAAAATAAATGTATAGCCTTATGTTGGCCAAAATATCAACCAACAGGTTAAAATCTTTTCTAAAGCTAGTTTTATCGTTTAAACGTAATTTTCGAAACATACTACTCATTCAAATATTTATCTTCACAGTTTTTGAGACATATGGTGTTCAAAACTTTATGGCATTTGAAACATCGAACATTTAAGGAAATTATCGATAAAGATAATAAAATTTAAGTATTGTTTTGTGTAACAAATATAAAATAAGAATGTGTGATTCAATGTGGTAATTATAACACATTATTTGTATAATATTATTTATACCCGATGAATGTTTGGGAGTTTGTTACTTTATCAATAAGCTCACAAGTGACATTGATTTACGAGCTATACATTGTTTCTATGTATGTCATCTTTATCCTTTATTTTTTCTTCTTCCCTAACTTATTTAGTAGACACATTGTGTTTGTACATGGAATTTATATGTCACATTCAATCCAACCAACAAACACACAACCACTTAGGTATTTAGAAATTGTCTACGTATAGAGAATTTCAAGGAAAAGTTATGTATACATATTGTGTATATACTTTTCCACATTTAATTATGGATAAACAACATGAATGTAAAATATTTCTAATTAGAACACAAACACAAATGTCTCTTTAGGCAAATATTCATTTTCTATGCGGATTTAATACAATTTTACAATGATAATAAGCATATTGTTTTATAAGGTGAACAATAAAAGGTGAAACAATTTAAATCTATTTATACAGTTTGTTTTCAAAAGCATTTCTAATAGGGAATCAATGTTAAATAAATAAATAAAATATTTACTATAAAATCATACATACATACACATACTTACAAACATCTGCTTGCTTGTGGTATGATGTTTGTTGATGTCCTTTAAGAGTGGAGATTTAGTGATGCCCACTTAAATTATAATATTATTTTTTATTCATTACGTATGCACACACACACTACTGACTGCAGAGTATCCCCACTCTTTTTATTTCTTTATGAAGCATTGTACAGTTATTATAGTAAATAGTATTTAACATTGATTCTCTAGTAGCAAAGTTTTCCAAAACAGACGGTATACTAGAGTCAAAGTGACATGTTTCAGAGTGGTTACTTGGAACCGCAATTTTTTTTTAAATCGATTTATTTTGACGTCCTATATATGACCCTGAGTATTTACGTTCCGACTCGTGACGGAACAGAGTCAAAATTGAATTTCTTTATAACAAAAAAGCGTTTTTTCTGAATATCTTTTTTAAAACTAAAAATGACAAAGAATATTATTAAATTTTATATTAAAAAAGAACATTTGAATTGAACATTAAAATTGGTTTATTCGAATTCGAGAAAAAACTTCCCAAAGTTTAAATTAAAATAAAAAATCTAATTACTACTTCATTTTTTTTTAAACAATAGCAAAGTATGCCTTTAAGTTAAGCATTTTCAAAAAATTATGTTCCCAACAACCTGCCTGAAAACCCGTTTTTGAAGCTAATTTGACTATACCAATTTGTGTTTAATTTTCATAACACATTTTCTGTCTACATATAACTGAGACAGAATATGCTATCTATTAGTGAAAATATCATAACCATAAACCATTTATAAACTATAAGTCAGTTGTCACTTGTAAACATCACATGGAAAATATAAATCGGGTTTAAAGTAAAATTTCAGAAATATGTTGTGAAAAATCTGGATAGTTTATCCCCCCCCAAAACACCCAGTGAATTAAAGTAGATACTATATAGAAGCTATTTGTCTGACCTCGCTGTATATTTTTATATGTAAATATAAATTACAACAAATTCGTAAAATTTAAAACTTCAGTTGTTTATATAATTAAAAATAACGGATGTTCTTTGGGACACAAAAGTCGTGACTTTTTTAAAATTGTATTTTTGGGACAAATGTTTCGAATAAAAATTGATCTCAAGAACGAAAAGAATTATTATACTACATACTAACATTAGGCTTTTGATATCAATTTTTTTTTCTGTCACCAAATAAGTAATGAATAACATATCCTGAGACAATATAAGAGTAATTGTAATAAGAGTGATGTTAACAAGAGTAAATTGAATGAAAGTAATTTTAACAAGAGTAATTTCTAGCATACAACTTCATTAGCATATAGAGATGAGGTGGCTGTTTGAACCCATTATTTGTTTTTTCTTTTGTTGTTTTTGTTACGATTCCTGAAATATATAACTTAACATATTATTTTCAGTGTTTCGTAACTCTACTTGAGTAAGTAGTTGTATATGAACGACTTTAATATGTACCAGGAGGACTATTAAAAACATGTACAACTTCCGCATCAGAGTCATTTATTTTTGTAATTTATTCAATGTTATTTAATATTTATATAACAAAAAAATAAATAAATTAATAAAATATTTAAAAAAATAAAATAATAAAACAAAGCTGAAACTAATGTCAGTCAATAAATTGACTTTTGTTGTATAAAAACATAATTGTAAATTTAAAATATATATTTTTACATACTAAAAAAAAACAATTTTCCAGTTTATGATTAATAATTTAGATAATTCTTATGACATGATAATATTCCGTACCAGAAATTCATAAAATTGGCGAGCATAAAAGACGGTACTTGATATTATTATTCCAATGCTTGCGCACAAAAGGAGGAAACACTAATTTTAGGGTTAAACAAAGTGACGATACATTGATACATTGTCTCTGGGATATTCTGTTATTATTTTTTGAAAAAAAAAACCACATAATTGGTTTTGAACAGAAACCGGTTATTCGCATTTTTTTCGGTATTATTGAAAATAATTATCACAAAAGTAAGAATCCTGAACCAGAAACAATGATCACGTTTCATGATTCCACAAACATTTACAAAATACAAATGTTTTCCCCTAAAAAGTGTACGTATAGAATAATGAACAAATAAAGATAGTATCTACACGGAAAATTTATTCATTTCTCACAAATAATATACGTGGATGTATTACATATACTTTTTCTGGGAATTTTAATAGAAAAACAAAACAAATATAACTCGTATTGTTTTTGTTTATTTTATAAACCGTATACCTTCGTTTCGATACGTTGGAGCATCAATCATAAAAAGTAAATTAAATTAATATAAAAATATTGCAAATGATTTACACAAGGGTTTATGCTTATTTTCATATGCCTAAACGCGGAATAGTAACTTGAGAATTTTTTTCTCGTGTTTCCCACCACGTTTTTCATTCAATTCGGACCGCTGGACAATAGATCAATGGTTTTTCTCATCCATTTTGGTTTTCTAAATCAATTGAATAGAATTTATCGAAAATTTAAAGTCTTATTATGTGTTCAAGGTCCGACAGGAAGGCGAATGGTAGTTATTTAAAGAGCGTTATGTATACTATGTTTTTGACAACGAAATAACAAATTTTGAGCAGTTTTTCTTTCAAATTTGATTACAATAGTTTATTATTATTAATATCGTAAAATAAAAAAAAATAAAAAACTTCTATAGATTAATTTAAAAACAATAAAAAAATAAAATACACCAAACAAAATCATTAAAAAATATATTTTGACATTTATTAATTATCATTAAATATTAAAAAAATTATGTTTTTTTATTTGTTTTTTAATTTTTTTTACGCCCAGTAAAGTGCATTTCTCTAATTGTGAGTCATATATATGGTTATGAGTATGTTAAAGCCAGTGAGCCGGTCACTGTAGCGGCTGCTCTGGACAGGCTATACTTTGAGTGTAGTACAAACTGCAGAAAACCTTCACAAGCATAGCCGGTTACTTCGTTCTTGTCCATACGCCGACAGTTTAGTCAATTAACCGCCTCCTTTTTTTTTTAATAATTGACAAACTACCGATGTTGGGATTCGAACCCAAAACCTCCCAGCCCCCAAGTAGACATAAAATGCCTTAGACCACTCGGCTACTTGGCTGGTGATCACTAGTATAGTCGCTATCTATATTTATCGTGAAAGAGATCGGATTGCTGATATTCTTCTAGTAGTTGTTCTAAAGTTAATAGATTTTGGATTTTGTGGAGGTCCTTCTTTTTCACTGGAAAACTTCGTTTCTGCTACTGGTCCCAGTAAATTAAAAAAATTACCATTCACGCAGCAAAATTAATATTCAAAATAAATTCGATGATGTATTCTTTACTTTTGTTGTTCATTTGTGCCACATTTTGGTTCACTAATCCTTTTTTTCATTCAAAGCTCAACTAATTAATAACCATTTTAATCTTCATTCCTTGATAACTTATGTACTTTCCAGAAAGTTAACTATGTAGTGAATTTTATTTCGAAATCAAGACCAAGAGATTATTTTATATGATGATATTTGATCGTTTTTGATTAAAATCAAACTATCCAAAATAGTTTTCATGTATGCGTAACATTAAAAGTCATTTTTCTTATGTACTTTAAATGTCAGCTAAATCATTTCAAATATGTAAATTTTCAGATAGGTAGATACTAGTGGTGCGTATGAAGAAAATACCCTAAAATACTTTTACATCATTAGGCAAACAACACTAATGAAAGTAATATTTCAATCTCATGATTTGTTGGATAGAAACAATTTACTCCATATATACCTGCAGCATGTATACAGGATGCGTAGAGAAGACTTGGTCAAACTAAGAATAAAATTTACGATTAGTACATTAACATATCGATTACCGGTACATACATGTCTGCGCAGTATGTTTACTTGGAAATTGGGAGGTTATGGGTTCGAATACCGATATCGGCAGTTTGTCAATTATTCAGAAAAAAACAGGGGTGGTTAATTGACTAAAATGTCGGTGTATGGATAAGAACGAAGTAACCGACTGTGCTTGAGAAGGTTTTCTGCAGTTTCCTTCACAAACTCCAGATGAATATCGGCATAGTTCGTTTCATAGTCGGCTGCAGCCGCATATCCTACCATTTTCTAGTCTATACACAAAAATTCTTTCCACGCTACTCACATCCTCAGATCCTTAGGCATCACAATGGACATTATTAATGGTCGAAGTGTAGCCCGTCCATTCTTTATGGTGCATTCATTACCACGAAAAAATAATGAAACGCACTATTGGATTAATCGCGATAATAAATTTCATAATCGAAGTATTTTTTTAATAAATTTTATACATTACTTTAGTCGTAATATACCATATAGTTTATGTATGATTAGCTGAAATACCCGTCATTAACCGGGCTTCAAAAATTGTTAATTTTTATCGAGTGTGCAAAGAAAATTTATGTCAAATAATTATTTTTATTCTAAATTTTGACATCTCAAAATGTCAATTTTTTCTCTTAGATAGATAGGTAGATTTAAGCGGCTGTCCTGGGCGGGACACAATTCGATCATAAGGTCCATTGTGTCCACAAGCATCGCCGGTTACTTCGCACTTGTCCATACGTCGACAGTTTAGTCAATTATTCGCCCCATTAGTTATAATTGACAAATCGTCACCGCTGGAATTTGAACTCGCAACCTTTCAGTTCCAAGTAGAGCACTTAAACAAGCGCGGCTATATGGCTGGCTCTTACACATTTATATTTAACCATAGAAACTGAAGCCGTCTTAAAAGTTTCAACATCATCGATTTAGTTTTTGAATCTCGAAATAATAAATGCTCCCAGAAATTGTTCGAAGATTGTATAATTCACCTTGTATATAAAACCAACAAGACCTTTCTTAGATGAATTAAATTCATCTATATGTATAGATACACACACATATATACAATGAATATACAGAGTGTCCCAGAAGTAGTCGAGTTCCATAAGAGGGTAGGTAGAGGGTAGGATTTTGGAACGAAAAATCCTGAAATATTTTTTTATTAGACGCACCGTTAATTAATTATTAATTAATTAAGGAAACTAGGTTAAAACCAGAGTTACAAAAAGTGCATTTTTTTGATAATTCATTTTTGATTTAATTATCAATTTTTGGAAAAATGTATTGTTTAAATTTTTTTATTATTACTTCCTTGAAAAGTGCATTAATTAAATTTTTTTTATTTTTTGAAAAATGTAATAAATAAATTGTTTTAATAATAAATTTAAAAAAAAATGCGCAATTTAAATTCGTTAAATTATAAAGTTTTCTCAAAAGTGCATTAATACAATTAGTTTATTGATTAATTTTTCAATAAAATAATTTTATTAATGCACTTTTGGTAAAACATTTATTTTTTACATTTATTATTAAAACAATTTATAACATTTTTCAAAAAATAAAAAAATTTACTTAATGCACTTTTCATGGAATTAATAATTTGAAAAATTTAAGTAATACAATTTTCCAAAAATTGATAAATAAATCAAAAATGAATTATCCAAAAAATTCACTTTTTGCAACTCTGGTTTCAACCTAGTTTCATTAATTAATTAATAATTAATTAACGGTACGTCTAATAAAAAAATGTCTCAAGACTTTTCGTTCCAAAATCGTACCCTCTACCTACCGTCTTAGGGAACTCGACTTTTGCTGGGACACCCTATATATATCTGCCTACCAACGTGTAGATATATAATGTAACAGTCATTAATTAGCTGTCTTTGAGCAGAAGAGTTTAGTATGTGTGTTTTTAGTTTGTTAAAAGAGTTTCTTACTATACTTTTAGGTGTGTGTTGTTAAAGATAGACCTTCATCGTCAACTTGTGATGAAGTACTTTTATCTGTGTAAATTTGTACAAAACTTCAAGTCAAGCATGAACGTTTTATATGTTATAGGTTCTGTATACGTAAAATAGTTTATTAATAAATAATTACCTACCCTTAAAACTTAAATAATACACTAACGAAAAAGTTTTTCGTTATAGTTCGTTTAAATTCAACCACGTCAAATGCCTCGTTAAAAAAATGCTATATGGTTTTTAAATTTTTGCATGCGGTTTGTGTCGAATTAAATCTGTTCCAAAAAATTATTCAAGAAAAAGTTGTAAATATTTTTATAGGAAAGATCCTACTTGGACCCTGGAGGTTATAGGTTCGAATCCCGACACCGACAGTATGTCAATAAACCGACTATGATAGGAACTATGCCGACATTCATCTGGAGTTTGTGAAGGAAACTGCAGAAAACCTTCTCAAGCAGAGCTGGTTACTTCGTTCTTGTCCATACGCCAACAGTTTAGTCAATTAACCGCTCCTTTTTTTTCTTAATAAGTGACAAACTGCCGATGTCGGGATTCGAACCTATAAGCTCCCAGTTCCCAAGCAGGCATACTGCGCAGACATAGAAGCCTTAGCCCACTTGGCCACTTGGACTGAGTAGGGGTTAATATAGTATACGTTCCTATATTTAGAGAATATCCCTTTATTTTACAAAATCCTATTTTAAATTAAGCTTCTTAAGCTTGTTAATTTATAGTTTTAATATATTTCAAGTTAAAAAATATTATTTAATTACGATTAAAATGGGGGGGTTTTTGTTACGGTTACACAATTCTACAGCATATTTAATATTCTAGGCTTTAAATAAATGAGCAAAGAATCGTCTTGCGAATGGAACAAAAAGAAATGGATTTCTTTACTTATATGAGGATTTTGAATGATAAATTGTTTCAATATATGAATGCTGTTATATATCCTATAATTTTACGTTACAGCAATGTCCTATGAAAAATATAATGAAAATATTGTTCTATTTTTAACGCTCAAATACCTACCAATTGAATTTGTACAAAAAAATACTGGTTGACGATTTATTTGATACTGAACTTCAATTCATTATCTAAAATTCGTATCAATTTCCAGCTGGGATTTCCTTTAAGTAATGTGTGCTATGAAATTAATGAAAGAAAATTTCTGAATTAATATTTAAACTAGAAAATAAATCGTTACTAAACAGTACGAAAAAGTTTTACTAGAAAAATGGGAATGACAAAATATATTTCGTAATTCGACTTCAATAAATTTTGATTTAAATTGTAAATACTAAATAAATTTTAAGTTGCCATGAACATTGAAAATGGTCTACTAGGCGTAACTGATGTGCTATACAAACATGTTGTGACGAGAGGATATTTTAGGTAAATTTACTGCTCCAGAAAAACAATCAGAAGTTCGAAATTCCTAACTGTTCCGAAATTATAACCGTTTTCTGGCGGCTTGAACATTTTCTGACTTTATCTCTTATATATTTTTTAGTTTCAATAGAAATTCCTGCATTAACAAAACTCCGGCAATTTATTATTCAATAAATTTAAAAATTAAAAAAAATGGATGTTTTGAACTGTCATAATTTAGAAATAAATAATTATTTGACATAAATTTTCTATGCGCTCTCTCGAAGAATTTTTGGAAATCCGGGCAACACCGACTTTTTCAGCTAGTTGGTTGTAAATAGAGCTATTGCTATTATTAAATTTTTTTTATTATATACTAGCAAAGAGCTTTTAAACCACATTTAAAGTTTCTCCCATTCTTTGGAACGTTTTAAAAAATAGAACAAATGCGAACTACTTGCGCATATTGTGCATATTAAAAATATAGCGAGTAGCTTTTATCATAACCGAGCAAAAAATCTGAAATTTTATAATTAAATCAAGGATGATGAGCTGTGTGTAGTATTTCGAATACGGGAAATTCTTATGGGAAAATGAGTTTATGTTAGTGAACTACCTTAAAAGTTTTTTTTAATAATACCCATAATGGCCATACATGAGATTTCTTATTTACACGATTAAATACTTAAAAATTTTCTATAACCATTAACCTGTAAGTATAATTAGGATTCTTAAAAACTACTTTTGAAAAACAAAAACAACAAAGTTTATCCATATTTTTCCTCTTTATACGACGATTTTCCTTAAAATCTTTATATCTATCTACCTAACAAAATTTTATTTTTATTTCAAAATATACAAAATTACATACATACATACATATATACATAAATACATACATACATACATACATACAAACATACATATATGTATTCACCTTATATATACGTTACACAATCCACTTTTTATGAGCATGCATTATTTCTCAGAACAAAAATGATGATATTGTAAACGAGAAAAAAGCATCTAAAGAGGGAAAAAGTACTATTAGATCCTACTTATTTTTCTACCAGCTATATATATGGGATATGTCTGTCCAAATGTATTTTTCTAGATGCAATATCATAG
The DNA here is from genome assembly GCA_963920215.1 of Nineta flava. NCBI lineage: Eukaryota > Metazoa > Arthropoda > Insecta > Neuroptera > Chrysopidae > Nineta > Nineta flava. Next base: position 9,947,164 of record OY986040.1, on the reverse strand, counting down.
ACCGACAGGTTAAAATATTTGAAAACAAGTGAGAATATCATATAACAGAGTCAACTGCTGGTAAACCCGGAATTTATTGATAATTATAGATGTTTGAGCTGAAATTTTAGGAAAACTATCATGAAAAGAATTTCCAATCAAGATTTTTTTTATAAAACTAAATTAAACAGTACATCGACTGATAAAAAAACACAGGAATTAAAAAAATTAACTAACTCTATTAATAAATAAATTAACTCTATAATTAATTGAGTTATTTAATTTTTTTTTTTGAAAACTAGCGTCTGTTTGTATCCATTGTTAGTATGGTTGCCTTTCGGTTATATTATAGCAACGGAAGCGACTAGCTTTTACATAATTTGACATTTAAGAAATGTCTGAACATTGATAACATTCTTTGGTATCAAATATGATATGAAAAATAAAACACATCTAGGGATGGGGATCGAACCCATCGAATCTAAAAATTAAATTAAATTAAATTAAAAGTATTAAATATTGAATTTCAAATATAGAATTACAAAAAGTTAATATTACAACGACATCAAAAGATAGTGGAAGGTTATAATATGCATTGCGCTACCGTAACGTCTCAGGTAGTGTAGTGTTGGCAAAATAGAAGTTTTAAATTCATCGTGCACCAATTTTAATTACATACTTCTTCTTGGAATGTAACTATTGTTAAACTTCTAAAACAATACGGTTATTTAGAAATTTAGTTGCATATTTCTTGTGTGAAAAAACAATTAGTTGTGGAACTTTCCAATTCAATATTTTAAAATACTTTCTTAAATAATTATTTCGACATATTCTTTGTAAGATTTTTTCGGTTTCATCGGTTATAATTGTAGAGAGATTGTCGTCTGAATATTTTTTAGCTCCCGGTCTATTCTGGTAGATTATTGTATATAAGAGGGAACTGAAACCATAACATGCTATACTCTACTTGAACAACTTTCTGGAAAAATAGAAACGATAGAGAAAAAAAAGAAGCATACAAGCAACCACAAAGAAAATATTATCTACTCGTTAGTTACTTTTAAAAAGAAAAAGTACAAATACAATTTTATAAATATATATATATATATATATATATATATATATATATATATATATATATATATATATATATATATATATATATATATATTTGTCTGTACACTTTATGATATACACATTATATTAACTATTAAGTTTGGTTTTAGCCAAAGCACACGAGGAGGAGAAACAAGAAAGAAAAATAAATTTTATTTTAAATTATATTCATTTAGTTTTTTACTCTCTAAGATTATTCCGATCACTAACGCGCATTCCAGACACAAATCTGACGTCTTTGTACATGCCTTTTTTCAACTCGTTTTACATACATTATCCCGTTTCGGCTCAAAATTTGTAATCAAATTTTAACTTGGTTCTTAAAATACAAGTAAGCGTGTGTATCTACGATTTTGCGAGACTATTTTGTCAGTTTTTTTTATTATTCCCATATTTATTCATGAAATATGCAAAAAAAATTGTCACTTAATCCTACTAATTGCTTATTAAGTTGGCCATGAAAATGAAACTTTTCCTGTTTTTGTCCCTTATTTTACCCGGTATATGTATATATACAAGGTTATATTAAGTTTAGTCCCAACTTTGTAACGCTTGAAAATATTGATCGCAGACATATGTGTTTTGCATCGATGTTCATAAAATGGCCTCCTTCTGCCATTTCAGCATATCCGTCCGTCCGTCTGTCCGTGAACACGATAACTCAAAATTAGAAGGGTTTAGACATTTTTATACCTTTTATTATTTGTTTCATATATTCGGCTCTGTGTAAATCTTGAAATACAAAATATTTATCCAATATAATCAAACAATATTTGTTTGAAACATTTTTCCCTATACCCAATGGTATAAATACTACTTTGGGTAAATACTACAAAAGATAAATTTTTTTTACATAATCCTAACGATAAGTTACAACATTCCAGTATATAGAGTAAAGACATTTTTAAAATTGTTTTAATTTGATACAAACATGTCGATATAACTTTTTATTGATCACCTACTTAAATACAAACATGATCTCCATGGATTATTTATTTTGTATTTTATAAATGCAATTAAAATAGCAAAATGAAGAACATAAATAAAACATAACATATTATTTCTTTATATATACAGAGTGGTTTTTACCAAATCTAAAGAATCAATTTGCTGACGCTGTGTTAGTGAATTCCACGCTTAAGAATCGATTTCATTTATAGCCTCCGCTACGAAAATTTGATGGGGAGTAAAAACTTTAAATGGGTTATGTTTTTTTTACAAGCTGACACTTAATAAGTTATGATATTCAGTTTGAATTTGTGATGTTTAACAATATCTTGTCAGATTGATTTTACATTAAATTTTCCTTTTTCGTTGGTCATTTTCAAATTTATTTTAAGTAAAAAAATATTAAAATAAATTTTTTAATAAAAATTTAAATTATATTTCGAATTGTATATTAAATGTTAGCTGCTAAAAAATAACTATAAAATTATTATAAATGAATTAATGTAACAATAGATGGCAGCACATGTATTATTCTGCTAGCGCCATCTAAGCAGATTATTTCAAAATTAAATAACGTATACAAGTAAACTCCACAAGCACGCGGCGTAGATGACACCTACAATTTTTTTAAATTACATAATTACAATATTTTATGTGGTTTAAACATTATATGTAAGCATATTAATTCACAAATACGAGGTGTAATTATTCCTTTTAAAAATAAACAGCATTTAGTTACTATATTAAATTTCCCCAAGGTCGTTCGAGCAATGTTTCATCAAATAATGATGACTTTGGTAGTTGAATTAAATAAACGTGAATGTTGCAAATAAAGGACCTTCATGACCGATCCCGATGATAATAGCAAGAGTACATACCATGTCTAACTTAGCGTAGCGTGGTTACTCCACCTGATGTGACTACTCAGGTGGAGAACCGGAATAACGATAACTATAACGATGTGATATACTCCAACTTGATTAATTTAAAACATGTTACTAAATACTAAATACTTATCATTACAAAATAAAACATTAGTAAACTTACCTATAAAACATTAAAACATGTACGGTGTTTATAATTATGAGAAGGGTTAAAGCTTATCTGTGGCCATGTAAAAGGCTCGATGTTTGATTGTCAAAAAATGTGATTTCTTTTAGAGTTCTATCAAGTAAATTTCAATTTTCCACAAAAAATCGAAAGTCTCTAAGGCATTAAAGTAAAAATGAGGTAAAGGAATAACAAACATCGTAAATATCCGATCTAGTTCAACATACGTTAATTGAATTTTTTTTAGTTTTAAAAGTCCTATTATACTACCAGTTCATCTAATAGTTATGGCAGAGCCAATACCGAAGTTGTAAGTAGTTAACCTTTCATCATACTTTTTCTCAGTGAGTTTACTAACCCTACATTGAACTCCTTGGGAATCGAACCATACTATTTGCAAATGACACAACTGTTTAACACGTTTTATGTGTCATGGATAACATACATTTTTACTTACCTAAAGTAATTATTTTTAATGGATTTTTTTTTACCTTATCTAACAACCTCATCATATGGTCCACACGAAACCAAATAGTTAAAATATGTTCAGCATATCAAATATATCTATTATATATATCACGCATCTGAAACATGTTTATTTAATGTATTATCGATATTTTGCTTTCGAAACTCACATATCGCACTCACGGTTGTTTTTTTTTCTCTGAGGGTAAATCCAAAAACCATAACGCGTAAATATCATCATGGAAGGAAGATCAGGTAAAATAAGCTGTTAAATGAGCCACACTCTGGGGAAACCTTCTGGGCTCTGACAGGCCACGAAACTTAGTTGGAATTTGTACCGTAAAAGATACGAGATATTGTAGGTTCAGGTAACACTGCAGGAAGCTAAGCTTAGAAATAACGTCAATTGCAGATTTTATGGAGAAGAGGAGCAAGTTCTAGAACACCTCCTAATTGACTGTAACGTCTATTAGGTATCTTGGAGGTATTGCGACGCCCTTAATTCGGATGGTGTTTCTTGTCCAAATAATTTAAAAAAATTCATAAATCGAGCTGTCATCTCCTCTGATGTGGAATTACTTGACGAGATTCATCACCTTCTTGTATTTGCTGAAGAGCCAAAAATTTAGGAACCAAGATATCCTGAAACCTACTTTACAGTTACTCAAGAAAAATACAGTAAATATAGGATTTCAACCAAAGTTATAATTTGCTGGAATATCTAATACTCAATACATGAGTTTGTTAGTAGCTACCAGTTAACTCAGGGAAATATCTACTGCACTTATGGTATCCAAATATTAAAGAAATATAAGATTCAGAACTGAAAACATTACATCCGCATAAACGAGACAATAAATTTCTGGGAATAAAATCCATCAGATTCGTACAGACCCAATCTAGATCCAATACAACCTAAAGAAAATGGGGCTGAATGAGGTGCTTTCAGCTCAGGTACTTCCTTGGCAGGTAAATCTCCCACCATAGATAAATTGTAGAGGCTGCCCTGGACGGGCTACACTTCGACCATAAGGTCCATTGTGATGCCTGAGAATGTGAGAATGTGAGTGGAGTGAAAGGAATTTTTGTTTATAGACTAGGAATTGTCAGGATATGCGGCTGCAGCCGACTATGATAGGAACTATGCCGATATTGATCTGGAATTCGTGAAGGAAACTGTAGACAACCTTCTCAAACTAAATCTCCCACCATACTCATTTCTTCAAATATCTGTTCTTAACTTTAAATTCTCGTTTCTCACAGCGCTATCAGTTGGGCATATTGTGATGCTAAAACTTGACATTCCACCCTGTATATAAGCATACTCGTGTTAGTTTAATGTTGTGTTTTGTTGTGTTTTATTTGATGACAGAGAACATTGTGTCAATATAAGTAATATCGTAACAACTATTTTTATTAAATTGTCTTACTTTCAAATTGTATTTTCGTTTGCTTGACTTACATTTTATTCATTCGGCTGAATGAACGAAAAGAAAAGAAACATGAATACAATACAATTACTCAAACTATACTTATACACACATAACATTATATACTACATTCACATAGAGACAGACTACTACATAACGTTAGACACAACGTATAACGTTGTGAAAAACTTTTCCCACACAATTTATTTTTAACAATTCTTAATTATATCGTTCAGTTAAATTTCTTCTTTTTCACTTCGTTGTTATTTAATCTATATATATATATATATATATATATATATATATATATATATATATATATATATATATATATATATGCATCGAGAGAAAGAAAAACTAATGGTAGTAACATTTACTATACAAAAAGTCATTATTTATTTTGATCAAATAATAAATGTTATTACATAAATATACAGTTTTTTTTTCTCGAGATTTATTTTGAATGCACTACAGAATATTGTGTGAATTATTTAGTGGAATTGTGATATCTCTTGGGTTTGGTTTAGACCACGAAGGCTATATAAAACGATAACGATCGTAATGTTAAATTCGTGGCATTAAAACTGGATACAGACTGTAGACAGCGTAGCGGAGTAGGTTCCCTCAAATTCGAAAATGTTAATAAAACATACAGTAGATATTTTATAATTGTAAACAGACATCACTTAACAATTGGTCTGCATTTAATTTATTCTTAATAATTAGTAATTTCTTTCGTTCTGATTTTCTACCACTCTTACAACCTATAACTACACAACACTTCACATGTCATTTTGTTTGTTTGTTAAATAACTCGAAGTATTTTATTAAAAATATTATAAATTTAATTCTAAATTAAAAATAAATAAATTAAATTTTTATTATAATTTCCATAATAATAATTTATTTATAAGGATTTGAAATTATCATGCGCAGTAAGGAGCAAAATAGGATCTCCACAACACTACTGCCGTCTGTTGGACATTAATAAACTGTAATCTGTACGGTTTTTTTAGTATGCGAAAACAGCAGAGTCTCCTTTTATATAGTCTTCGTGGTTTAGTTTAGACACATTTTTGTGATGTATTTGAAACGTTTGCAAATAAGCATAAAAAACATCGGACTACCTACCTACCTAAGTACACGGGGAAGTGGGCTTTCTTTGATTTATTATTTACAAATGTTATCAGCGTATTATGATAGCTACACCGTGTATAAATATTTGTGTATTTATTTCATTTAAATATCTTAAAAATACTTTAAATGTATATGGTTGTTCCATGTTATGCTTCGATTAAATTGAAGCATATATAAACAATAATAAGTACACTTATATAAATATAGGTACGTACACTCTCGTTCATATAAATTGGACGAGTAAGTCGCATTCTAAGCGTATATAATACTAATATATGTGTAATATTATATACAGTAACACTTAGAATGTTTCAACTGGTAAAATTTTTATGAACAGGCGTGTACACGTCCAGCATAGTCTGTGTATGACAAAGGTAGCAATACACACAATACAAAGATAGCAAACTATTTTTTTGTATTTTATACACTATAAATGTACTTATATATTTTATTTTGGTGTTGTTTTGATTTTTCTGTCGGTATCATTTTTGTTCATGAGCCTCGCTTAATTTTGCATCTTTTGAAGATGTTTCATTTGAAACGATGGCAAAGCAAGGAATCCAATTATACTGAACGAGTTTGGAAAAGGAGACAAAATCGTGATTTAAATATATCTCTAAAAGTGATAAGAGTTTTTGGCAACTTTTGTTGTATCTTATAATATTAGTGAGTTTCTCAACAAACTTCAAATAGGTTTTTTTAGAATACAAAGTGAAATATTGGGTTCAAAAATTTTAGCGTATTGTGTGAGTAAAATGTAGATTAAAATAGAATAATGAGCCAGTGTGGGACAGTATGTTTCTCCATTGAAATCTCGAAAAGTTCTACTGAAAAGAGATATGGTTACGGTTTAGATTACAAAGTTGTCCCTTAACAAATAGTTACGACTTTTGTTCGAAACCTTTTAACGAATAGATTCGGAACAAATCGACTGTTACAACAAGATTTTATACCTACGTATAACAGTGTGTTAATCAGAAACGTTCAAAGTGAACTGAATAAAAATTAACGTTCCCATACTCTGAAAATTACCTCCGATTTTTGTCAAAATCAAACCGAACAGTTCTTACCACTTTTTTCCAGAAACTTTCTGATCGAAATTAATGAATAGTGTCATATCTCGCTGACCAAGAAATTGGAAACCTCCTGGCTCAATATATTAAAATATTTTGCTTCTACAAAATGATTACAAACGTTTATTATTATAAGAAAATATAATATAATAAACGAAAATGTTCTTCTGACACAAACCAAAAAAAAAATGTTTGTATAAAAGAAAATAAATGCGATTTAATCTATGTTTATGTGTGCGATTGTTAGTTATACTATGATTGTAAATGTAACTTTTGTGGATAGGTATAGGTACATGGAAGAAAGTAAGCCATTGACTTTTATGTACCTAAGTGTATTTAAAAAACAAACATACACAAACAAACAAAAAAAAAGCATAAAATTCAACTTTATATTCTTATAAAGATAAATCCACATTATGTAAAATGTTTTCGATTAAAAAATGTAAATACAATCTGATTTTGCATTTTTATTACTGAATATCAATAACTTAACGCGATTGCGATCCCGTATTTATATTTAATTAGAAAGACGGTATGATTGGAAAAAATATGTGAAGTATTATTATAACTTTCTTGTTTCTGTTATGTTATTTTGTTATATGGGCCACAAAATCGTTTACTTTTTTCTAAATTATATCACCTTTAAAAGAAAGGATACGGCTTCTGTATCCCCTGCTACTCTTTATGCAGTATTAAGGACGTTCAAAAGAGTCATTTTGTGGGGAAAGACGTAAGCAGGATATCACGCGACTGTGCATTCCTACAGCGTTACAGATTTCATGTATACGTTGAAACTAGATTTAAATATTCAATGGTTATTTGGTAAAAAATAATACTCGTGAGTCGTGACTCGTAATGTTTCTTTTATTTGAAATAAAAAAGTCAAAGCTTGTGTTTTGCTTCTCTAAAATGATAAAATTACTTATATAATTCATGATACTTTCCAAAATGCATTTGAACATACCTTCATCTTTATTATTAGATTATAAAGATTAAATTTGTAGTTTCTCCTTTAGACCCAATGTGAAAAATATGATTTTCAATATCGAAAAAAAACGAAAAAATACATTTAAACGAACATTTTGAAGTATACCAATGAATTCGTATTGACTTTTTTTATAACATATTTAATTTACAGGAATTCTCTGCATTTTTTTCTCTTTCGAACATTCATATTCAAATAAAAGCATGTTTTTTTAGTTCTTTTGAAGTCTTAATTTTATTTTAGTAAGTTTTTAATGGATTTTTATGTTTGTTTTAATAATAGTTGATTTCTTGTAAGTTTATTAACCAGTGTATGCTCACCTTTAGGATCAATATAATACCAATAGGAATAAAAACATAAATAATGTTCAATGCCAACAATATTTGAGCTTTTTTTTTTTGTACATGTATATAAAACAGTAATCCAACCACACAAACCAATATTGGAAAACCTATGGTTTTCATTTTTTACTTTTATTAGTAATTTTGTTTGTTTTTTGTTATTTCCATCATTTACTATACCTACTAATAATAACGATGTGAAGTTTGATACAATTTTTTATTATTTTAGTTTTTTTTAATAACATCATAATACACTGAGCAATTACATGAAACTATTGATTTTTGTTCTATAACGGGTGCAATTATATTTTAAAATAAGAAATAAAATATACTCTTGAGTTAATCGATAAAATATTCTGTATATTATCAACATATATACTGTTTACTTTACTTCTACACACGTATAGTAGTATACAAATATGACTTGTGGTGTTCAAAATACCAAAATACTATTCACACATATTAAAACCGTCCAAGTAGCCGAGCGATCTAAGTTATGCCTGAGGCGTTATATTTACTTGGAACTGGGAGGTTATTGGGTCGAATCCCGACATCGGCAGTTTGTCAGTTTGTTGAAATTATGTGTATAATTTCTTACCTTCTGAAGTACATTCGTTTTTATAACTTGTTATTTGACTACTTGCATATATTTAACGGTTCTTGTAAACTTTTTGTGTATATCCATTTGTAGTTAGTATTGTTGCCATTCGGTTGTGTTATACTATCGGAAGTGACTAGCGTTCACTTAATTTTGCATTTAAGTAATATGCCTGAACATTTGTAACATTGTTTTTACATCAATGATTTGATATGCAAATGTATCTAACACATTTTAACTGGAGATTGAACCCAAGACCTCTGGTTTCCGGCTCAATATCAACTGAGCTCCTCAGATGTTATGGTAGAACGCGTTTAAATTCTCGCTATTTTTCTAAACTTAAATGACTACCGATTATGAGTAAAGTGCTTTAAAAAAATTAAGTTTTTAATGAATTTTAAGTTAATGTTTTATTTGGACACCCTTTAAAATCTGATATATCCGAATCGGCTGGAACTAAATAAATTTGACATAATCCTTTCCATTGTAATTAAAAATAATATTTTAAAAAATAATATTAAGTATTGTTTATTAATTCGACTTTATCATAATAATCCATGCTTTTATTTTGCATGAGGATTGCATTTTTTACGTCTGTATAGAATAAAGTCATATTGTAATCAAGAGATTTTATTATGGGGAAAAATCGAATCAACGTCGATTTCGGACGTCTAACACGATGTTACCGTATACAGATATTATTCATCGGATTGTCTGTCCGTAGAAACGTTAACTGTATAACGAAAAAAGATAACGAACTGAAATTTTGTATGTGTTGTAGAGCTTAAAAAGTAAGGTAAAATTCATGCATTGGCAAAATTGGACCAGGTATCCCCTTTCCAAGCCGTCGCGGCGGTGCCTGACAGATATGAAACACCGAAACTATGTTGTATAAAACGTTTGCATGAAAAGATGAAAGGTATTATACATGGCATAATAAAAAAATATGGCATAATCAAAAACAAAATATTCAGATTTTTTTAAAGAAATAAATTATTCTGTATTTAAATATACGTATATGAATTTTATGCAAAAAAATAAATAATTAAATAATTTCCAAAAAATTGAGACGGTTTCTTTCAATCCGTTCTTTAAACTATTATCATTATTATTAACTATTTTGTATAGAAAATATGGCTTGCCACCTATGAATGAGTTTTTGAACCTGTATATGTACAGCCATCTATGAAGATCTTTGTTATATATAATGTCACCTATGAACAACTGGTTGATCGCGTTGCAAGATAACGTCGCCGGACCAACGTTTTTAAAATAAACAAGTTTTGTTCGAAACTTTTTCCATAAATTCACGGTATTCACGAGTATTTATTTTTACTTATATCTAACGATTCAGACTGAAAATACTATAATATCTTGGTATATTTCGACAAGTTCTATATTTGTGTGTACTTCATATGATAGTTTTGTGTGTTTTTAACGTAAAGTCTCGTTAAATAATGGTTTCTCTAATAATTTATTTACACAAACTCATTCAACCTCTACTGGTGAATGAACCCACATTACGATGTTTAACTGAAATGTAAAATTGCAAAGACAATTATTTTAATTTATTGACAGACCATCATCATTATTCTTGCACTCAAGCGATCGTACCGTTTTGAGTGAGATACTGATTGTGTAGTACTGATTCCTTTGTTTACCAGTGAAGTGTTAATTTAATATCTATGTCTATTTTGATGAGTAATGCCAACAACTATTATTACAACGAAATAGAAAAACCTGTTGAAATATTCACGATTCCTTTTCTTTTTTTTGCACTTACAAACAGAACAATCAAGTCACCATAATCGCAAGGATACCTTTGAGATTTTTGAGAAGCTATGATTCATAATGTTATTTCTTAAACGAAAATACGGCATGTTTTTGATTTTCGAATGGGAATCTTATCGTGAAAGTACCCGCACATTTTAAATGGAAAGTGGCCATCGGTTAAATTCGTTGAAAAATTTGTTGAGATATCTTACCGTTAAAAATAGTATTCAGATTAAAAAATAAACAAATACGGGAGAGTTGATCGTATAGACCATATGGGTGAGTGGCTCTTCCTAGAAATATAACAATAAGAGACAAATTCACCCTACAGCTTGTTTGGTTATTTTTGGTCGTATATCAAACATGGGATGTTGCATGAAGCACAATGGATATTCAATTATATTTATAATATCTATCTATGTATATATATAATCTATGTTAATGGCATCAAAACCACATTAAGAGTGATATTGTATATCTGTGTTATGTTAGTTATTGTGTGATATTTTGAAGCTTGTTGGTAGGTTGCTTTATACATTTGTCAGCATGAATCTGTTGTAGGTACTACTAAAGTTAACTTTCCCTATATAATTCACAAAGCTCGTGTACACATAAGTTATATTAGTTTGGCTAATAAGCAAATATATATATATATATATATATATATATATATATATATATATATATATATATATATATATATATATATATATATATATATATATATATATATGTATATATATATATATATATGTATATGTAAATGAAATGTCAGATAATAGAAATAAACCCATAGGCATTTAAAGGAAAATACAATAACATAAACTAACCTACCATGTAAAATTTAGTTGCATCATCAATATAGTTGTATGTACAGAATGTTTGAGAAAAATATCAACATTTTATATAGATATTTTTATCAAAACTTTCTATCCATTAAAACACACAGTTTTCTGTAAGATTTCATTTGTTTTAAATAATTTATAAAATTAACTCATTTAAAATAAGTGAAAATAACAACCAACTGAGTTAATTGCTTAAATACCCGGTATATACTGAATTTATGAAAAAAACTGAATTTAAGCGATTTTGCCTATTTCCGATTTTGCCCATTCACGAACTTGATTTTACTTTTTAGCTTTAGAACACACAGACAGACGGCCAGATGGATGAACGGACAATTTTGCAGAAATGGACTTGTAGCAAGATGGATGAATATAAATAATTCCCACAAATAATAAATGAAAAGATACGTCAATGCAAGATATAAATGATCTTTATTAAATGAAGTATCGAATAATAATATATTGTATTTGTTGTTAGATACCAAAGTAATGAACATAAATATTACTGTGATATCAAAGGGTGTATGTAGTTGAATATGCAAAGGTATCTAATAAACTAAAGTATATTTATTAGGAACGTCTCCGCTACATACTAATTAGGTCATTTGATGAACTTCTATAACAATGTTTTTTTTCTTCGATCAATATTTTCAACCGTTACAAAGTCGGGACTGAACATACCCTGGTTTATATTACATACCGGGTATATAAATTAGAGGTAGCAAAAAATCAGTAATATTTCTGTAAATATTAGACTTATTAGGAAATATAGGAGTCGATATCATTTTTGGTTCATGGTGAAAATTGTAATTTTGTTTTTCGGATTGATTACCATAACTTGTCTATATAGGGAAGTTAATAGTGCAACCATGATTGGATTCGAATCAAGGATATTCGTGTATCAAGAGGATGTGTTTATGAGTGAAAAACACCTTAAATAAAATATTAGACTTTATATACATTTTTCAACGAAATCAATTTCTTTTTATAATTTAATACAAAAAAAAAGAGGTAGAAAACATATTTAATGTTCATTTTGATATAATACATTGGTTTATACATATAATACGTGTAAAAATGTCAAGGTTATCTATATGAGAACTATCATTAAACGGTCAATTAACTGCGTAAAATTACAAAAAAAATAAAAAATAAATGTATAATAAACATCGATAATTGAATTTACTTGTTACCAACCACTATTCGTAAAAATTCGAAACGCATTTGTAACTAGGGATGTCACGCGAGACACGAGACGAGATGTAAATTAGAATCCTGATTTTCGATAAATATTAAAGAGACAGACGATCTTACTCTCTTTCAATATTTATAGGTTTTTTATCTGTAAAAATTAACTAATCACAAAACAGCAAATCTTTTTGTGTGATAATCATTTATAATTGATTATTACACAAAAAGATTTGCTTTATCAAAGAGAACTCTAGGTTTTTTTAAATTAAATTTCTAATTTTGCCCCAATTCCTAAAACAATTATTTGTATTTTATAAATACGTATTTCAACTACAAGGTAGTCATCATCAGTATGAATTAGCTAATCGTAACTATCTCTGGGATATGGAGTCAGAGATATGTTGCTCGTTGCTAATTTGGTGCAAGTCTCATAATAATTTTAAAAAATTTTGTCTTTTATATGATCTAACTGAGGTAGTACCTGAAGGATTGTTTGAGTTGACTGACCAATTAAGGGATTAAGTGTGTGATTAAACTATCCCATTTATTGGCGGTATCCTTTTTTGACCATGCGATGTTGTTATTGTCAATAAGGTGGGGGTGATGATCGAAGTTAACCTTGATATTCAGGTATTAAATTTAGAATATGGTTTAGTTTTATTAATTCAGAATTTGGAATTGGGCTATTATCTCAATTCATTATCTGTTTTCTTAATTTATGTATGTAGATACTTTCGTATGCATCTAATTCTGTGGGGTTTTCTCCGATTTCAGTAGTTTTAAATTCGATTTGTCAATTTTGTGATTGTTCTCAATAACGTGCTCAGCTATACACGATTTTTCATCATCAAAGAACATCAAAGAAGCTGAAAGAACATCTGGCTCATGTAAAATTTGGGAGAACCGAGAAATCGTGTACAGCTGCAGTGAGCGTGATTCGGACTTTTGTGATACACACATAAGAATATATTAAAAATAAATTAAATTTATATCAAACCGTCATCATGATTATTAAAATTCGTAGAAAATAAGCAAGAAACCACCTTAACAAAAGTTCACTTAACATTTTTTTGCATGTTTACGAAATGAAAATTATCATAGTTCGTTCATATATTATATAGTAGTAAAACTGTTTACTGAGTGTGTTATTGTCATCTACAGGATGTTCTGAAATTCATTCAAGAAAACTATACCACGATGTAGAGCTGAAAAAAAAAACAATCAAAAAAACTTTAATAATGTTTTTCGATTTGATGCTTAGTTTTTGAGATATAATTAATTAAACATGAATAATAAATTCAACTAATCACATTTACATTTTTGAAATTTTGCGGATGTCGCTACACAAATCACAGAGCGCATTGTGTAAGGAGGTGAGGCCATAGTAGTGGAGTAGGGCGGCCATGCTAGAGTAGCGACATTCAGAGTTATCAATAAGTGTAGCGACAGCCACAAAATGGTTGAATTTTATAATGTTTAATCAATCATATCTCAAAAACTAAGCATCAAACCGAAAAACTTTATTAAACTTTTTCGTTTGTTTTTTCCAGCTCTACACCGTGGTATAGTTTTCTTGAATGAATTTCAGAACACTCTGTATATGTTATGTACAGTTTAAAGATTTAAAATTGCGTGACTAAATCTACTTAATTTCATTATTAGATTGCGTTTTATACAATTGGTTGTAGCCGTGTAGTAGCAGTAGTAGTACATTATTCGTTATTTAAACTTTATATTGTGGTCAATTGTCCGTTGAGAGCATACTGGCTAACTATGTACTAACAGTTGCTTAAAATTTATGAAATGCTATAATATGTTTAACAAACTATCTATCTGTTAAGTTGACCAAATTAAATGAGTTATAAAATATGAAATGTAACAAATAACTGAATCAACTGTTTAAATATCCTATGCTCGAATTAAAGTTGTTTTGTTGGTGGTCTTGATATTTTCGCAGATCAAGGTTATTCGAAAATTCACTTGCCTTTTTGACAGAATCAAATATCTGAGGATAAAAGAGCATCAAGACTGAGTAAAGTCTGTTTTGGTTAATAAACCATTTTATACCCGTTTTAAACAATGAATTATCAAAGATAGGAATGCATTTTTTGAGACAAGTCTTTAGAAAGAATTTATCAAAAGTAAAAAGTTTGTATTTTTGTTCTATCAATAGTTTTTTTTGTGAAAAATCGGGCATACCAAAACAACACACTCCTTTATCCTAAAGAAAACTCAAAGACCACAATGTGCAAAATGCAACACAACTATCACAGTAGAACATCTCTTTATCACATGTATGGACTATCAACTACAACAAACCAGACAAAAATATAACCTCCCGAACAACTTAGAAGAACTATTGGCCAATTACGTACACACGCTGGATAAACTAAAACAATACCTACAAGAAACCAAAATAATAAAACAATTATAAAACCAGCGATATAACTGGCTGTATATATGAGCTGTTAAACGTGCAGCCGTTAAACGAAATTTAAAAAACAAAACTTAGAAATAGACTGATTCTTAAAATTTTGTAATTACTAACGAAACAAGTAATACACATTTAAAGAACTGCGTATGGATTTCTAAAGTGTAGTATTATTGCCTTGGTTAACTTTATTGATAAGCAGAATTTTACAATAAAGTTAAAATTTATAATCAACATAACTTCCAGTTTACTCGATTATTACTATAATATTCTTGTAAATGGAATAAATATATATATATATATATATATATATATATATATATATATATATATATATATATATATATATATATAGTTCAAAAACAACACCATACACTGTAGCTACAAATATCATACGTCACCTATTTTATAACGAACAAATAAATATCATTCAATCCAATAAATAGTTACTTATTGTAGTACATGAGGTCACAATACTTAGCTCTGCTTCATAGAAAACCTTTTAAAATATATATTTTTACAAATACGGGAGTGTATTTGTAAAAATATATATACTCAAAAAAAATGAACAGACCTGAACCGAATCAGTCTCTTACAATTTTGATTATTCTTGTAGTAACAGATACAGCATTTTATTTAATTTTTATACCTAAGCGTAAGATATAACACTTAACATGTATTAGCATTACTTATATTTTTTTAATTCTCACTCTGTCACTGACACCGTATTTACAAATAAAAAATCAGTTTATACTTCCATTTCTTTTTTACGCACTTAAACAATACTACTTATCTTTGTTTATAAATATATAAAATAATACATTATACAGAGAGTTACAAAAGTGAGCAGTTTTATGAAATGTAAGATAATTAACATTTCATGTCTGTTCATTTTTTTGTGAACGGGAGTGTACATTGTGAATTCAAAATCGGTTACACTGATTAACGAAAATGTTTATTGATTTATTTTTAATTAAACTAATTGTGGTAGGATAGTGCTTTCGCAGGTGCTCTCGGAACATACAACGCTGTTTATGGAAATATAAATCCTATTTTGACAAAATGGAAACCCGACTTCAAAAGTCAAATATTCTATAACAAAAAATGCACTAAAAAGTAAAAAAATAATTGCATATTCTTGTGCCAATTTTAGTTCACCTAAGCAAAAATTCTTAAATATATATGTACAATTATTGTTATTTTTGGAGTCGTTGTCAACATAGAGAAATGCACATAACTTTTGGACACCGCCTCCAAAAATAACAATAATTGTACATATATATTTAAAAAATTTTGCTTAGGTGAACTAAAATTAGCACAAGAATATGCAATTATTTTTTTACTTTTTAGTGCATTTTTTGTTATAGAATATTTGATTTTTGAAGTCGGGTTTCCATTTTGTCAAAATAGGTTTTTTTTCGATAACAGAATCAATAAGGCATAAATCAATTATAAATTTAAAAAAACTGACATCAACTTGTGTGGGTCATGGTATCCCCTAGTAGGTATTCAATAAAACTGGTCTTAGTGTCGTGGCCTGTTTTGTACTATTATTTAATAATACTATTACTATGTTGCTATACACAATAAAAGTGACTTACTATTATTTAAATTAAATTATATTATTGTAGTATATAAATAAAATCTTTTATACATTACTGATGACTAACGTTTTATAATTTATTAATAGCTTTCTAGTTTTGTTGGATTCGAACACAAAATATTTTATAACAAATTATTTTAGTTAGTAAAATATAATATTTAAATACACACAAAATAAATTTGATAAATCTGTGTATTTACAATAATAATGTTATTTGATTTGTTGTGTTGTAATAAATTAATTAAAATGTAAAAATTGGGTAACAAAAAAACAAAAAAAACTAGATTGTAACCACGCAAACTTAATTAATATGTAATACAAGCGATAATTTATAATAAATTGCTTAATTTTGATTTGAAACAAACAGTTTTTTTTTTTTAAATTTGGCATGCAGATTTATGTATCGATAACACTCAGTGCACTATAACTCACTATGTGATAAATTAAATAATTTTTTTTCCTTCACGGGGGTCACAATATGTGTTAATGATACCACTAGCCCAATTTAGGTTTATACGAGTAAAATCACATCAAGTTGCATAATGAAAAGCGTTGAATTTGTAAAAAAATCCACTAAATTAACGTAGCAAATTTTTATTTTGTATTAAAAACCAATTTTCTTATTCGATGGGATTTCTTTTCGTAGTCAGCTCGCGCACAAAATCAATCCAAGCATGAATTGTTTTCATGACAACGTCTCTCAAATAACTTAGGAAAATTACCATTATATCGCGGTATTTTGTATATTTAGGAGTAATGCAAATGTTTTGGCGACCTTTGGAAAGAAATATTTTCATGACTTATGTCAAACAAGTGTTAGATAGACGGATACATTGTAGAGGCTGCCCTGGACGGGTTACACTTTGACCATAAGGTCCATTGTGATGCCTTAGGATGTGAGGATGTGAGTGAAGTGGAAGGAATTTGTGAGTAGACTAGGAATTGATAGGATATGCGGCTGCAGCCGACTATGATAGGAACTATGCCGATATTAATCTGGAGTTCGTGAAGGAAACTGCATAAAACCTTGTCAAGCATAGCCGGTTACTTCGCTTTTGTCCATACGCCGACAGTTTAGTCAATTAGCTGATTTTTCCTAATAATTTGAACCCATAACATCCCAGGTTCTAATTAGGACTGCGCAGACATAACGCTTTAGACCGCTTGGCCACTTGGACTGGTTAAACCAGTGCTGGGGATAGTAAATAAAACACAACACTTGTTACCTATGAAATGAGGTGGGATATCAAAATAAAACCTTGTTCTTTTGTATTCTAGGTGTTCCTAATACGAATCAAAATTCAATATATATTGGTAAATTGTTTAATGATGCAAAGTATAGTTACTTACACTAATGATAATGTAGATTTTTTATTGCAAATTATACTTACAGGCTACGCATGCCGAAAAGTCAAAAAAAGAGTAAGGCACTTATAACGAACTCTATATATCTAGAGTATTTAAACAATTTATTCAGTTTTTACATTTCCCTTGACTGCAGTGGTACAAAATTAGCTCTAGTCTACAAACAGGAATACAATTTCATAAAAACAAATTATTAACGTAAAATGGACCCAAGTTGCCGTATAAAATATTTTTATTTTATAAAAGTATGAAGTACATATATATCAATTTTAACTACCCCAATACAAAAATAATTATATTTAGTTTTAACTTTAGTGGTCAGTACATGTACCATTTTTGGTCAGCCCTCATGTAATCAACACAATACTATGGTTTGTACAACATACTTCATTTTATATGGTGATGTATGAAACATTGTTTATTTTAGTTTTATTTATACCTGGTGGTCCACGAAACACACTCAAATGTGAGATGCTTTTGGTACTTGAAAGGTCCAGTTTTTGTTAGTGGACAAATTTGGACGAGAGAAAATATGGGTTTGGAGATCAAAAGAAACACAAACTTAACCTTAAGAAGGTTCGTATATTCGGGGTGAGATGCACCGAATGTCCTGTACCTGCTATAACCTAGAGGTATGCAGTCAAAGATAATGTGGCTAGATGTTTCTTTCTCCTCGCCACACAATCTGCATACAATGGACCCGTTATGGAGTCCCATTATGTGTAGATGGTTTCACAGGGTAGTTGTTCAGCTTCATTGCATCGAGAGATAGCCTCTTTGTTGCACTCCGAAGTTGCACCTTCCCAAGCTCTTGGGAACTTTTCCCCAGTGATCCCGGTGTTAAGCATTTGACCACTCGTTGATCACCTGTTTTCATGCAGTCCTTGGAATTCCTAAAGTAGGCTCTGGACTTATGAAGGGCATTCCGACTCCTTTCTTTGCTAAGGTATCTGCTTTTTCGTTTCCTCCGAAACCACTGTGACCCGGCACCCAGACATTGGTGCCGTTTTAACATTTTATCGTTTAACATTGTTCCGTTTTGCCAGTTTCAGAAGTTCCTCCAGACAATCCTTACCCTTGAGGTGACCTTAGTTCCAGGCAAGGCTTTTAAAGCAGCTTGACTAATATTGTTAAATAGCGTAGATTCCACTTTAAACATTCCAAAAACTTCCTGTACAAATTGTATAGTGTAATATACATATGCCAAAAAATATCCATTTCATGTATATATATTATATAATGTCTTTCACAATACCGTAGTATTTGAATGTTGTTATGATACCCTTGAAAATTTTCCCCATTCAATATAATGAAAAATGTCAAGTGTTTCCTTTTTATACGGTGAAAAATTTTTCAACTTTTATCTGCGCACTTTTTTTTTTTTCGTTAAACAAATTGAAAATTCTTGTATATTACGTAATATACATTTTGTACATTCAAATTTGTTTTAGGGTTTAGAAAAACTATGACTTTGTAAGTGGCAAAAAATTACTTATTTTTGGGATGTTTGGATTGTTCAATAATCATGAAACAATATTGACCAACCAACATGAGAAATCAGTCTAAAATGCTTTTTTATACCCAGTATATACATATAATTTATGCAAGGGTATATTAAGTTTAGTCCCGTCATTGTAACATTTATTGTTATATATGTTCATAAAATGACCTAATTAGTCCAATTCCGAATATCCGTCCGTGGACTCAAAAACGAAAATATATCTAACGGCCTTAAAGTTTGTGAATGTTATAGAGCTCAAAAATGACGTCACGAACGTGAATGTACAAAATCCGACTGTGCATCCACAATATACAACTTTTGTTCGAAATTTTTTATCACAAACTGAATATTTTCGCCACAACATCAGCGTATATTTTCTCATTTTAATGGATTTACATTTCATTATATTTTTTATAATCTCTACTATTATTAAATGTCCTGATTTGTTTATTTGTTTGTTTGTTTATTTGTCTGTTCGAGCATCACGCAAAAACAACTGGACCGATTTTGATGAAAATTTTTTTGTTTTAACACTTTTGGTAAGACTTAAACACTGGTATGTATGTCATGTTTCTACGACAGATAGAATTCAATAATATTTGCTGAAATAAAAATTTGGTAAAATTGTTGATAAATATTTGACGTAGTGGAAGCGGCGGGAAGGATATCTATTTAAAGTTGTGGAAGCGGTGGGAGTTTTTTAGTCTTATAATGACGGGAGCTGGAGATATTTCAATAAAATGCATGCGAAGCTGTGGTATTAGGTAGTATATAATAAACCTGAGAAAGAATTGTAAAAATTTTCTTGCTTTTCATTATTATTATTTGTTGTATTGACATATTTCAATCACTATACCCATTTTCAAACTGTTATGATGGTCAGATAATTGAAAATGAGGAAAATCCTAAGGAAAATATTTGGAGCCGTGAATAAGAATAAAATCCAATGAATACGTGAAATCCTAAAAGAGGAAGAACTGTTTTTAAAGACCGGATAAAGTCATTTCAGTAAAAAAAGAAGGACTGCTTGAATAAAAATAGGAGGGAATAAAAAGTTATTTGAGGAAAACCTGGAGGAGAGTCAGAACAGGGAAAATTGGCATTAGGCCGTAAAGACAGGTTTTCAACAAGGAAAAGATAGTGAAGGACTGCAATTTACCGAGACGAATGAAAATCTCTCGTGTAAATCAGAAAATCAGTATTTTTTCAAACAATACATTATTTTGTACACTCTTGATCATAAAAATTGAACCAGTTGAAACATTCTGTATGTAATTATTATAAATATATATTATTATATATATTAATATATATATATAATATATAAATTATATATATATATATTAATTATTATATATATTATATATATAATTATTATAAATATATATTATATTAGTTTATTATAAATATATTTAAATGTGACTTACTGGTTCAATTTTTATGAACGGGAATGTACATGGACGGTTTAAAGGAAATGTTTTCCGTTTAATCGATATTTTTATATTTTGAAGCGTCGTGTTAAAACACAGTGATATGTGTCTATATTATATGTGTTGTTTAAATAACAAAACGATGACATTTTTGTACAACCCCTAAATGAGTTTTTTTTTCTATGCTGTTTGTTGTTGAGGCTTGTTGTTCTCTGTTTTATGTACATAAATAAACTTTTGAAATTAATTTGAATATATATATATATATATATATATATATATACATATTTTTTTTTATCATTTCGTGAGAGGTGTATATATTGTGTACCATCAGAGGATGGCATTCAACTGAAAAAGCTGTTACAATTGAAATGAATGTATCGTCATTTTGTTTTTGTTTGTTTTTTTAAATTGAAATTTATACCCAAAAAATGTTTTTACAAAGATATTAATTTTTTTTAATTATGATCTATGACACATATTTTTGTAGTTAATCAATTTTTTATTTTCAATATGCGGGCAAATTTTTTGAATATATTCAGTCTGGTGTTCATTAGTGTTCATATATATATATATATATATATAGCATAGTTTATTTTTACATTCAGTTGACATCAAAATGGTTGATATAAAATATTATACACATTTTGAATCCTAGAGTTCCAATTAAATCAAATATTTATCTAGAATTCGTAAAAGGAAACTGCAGACTATCTTCACCAGCAGGTTACTTCATTGCTGTCTACATGTCGATAGTTTAATAAAATAGTTGCCACATTATTATAATTGACAAACTACCAATCCTAGGACTCGAACTTGCAACCTTCCAGGTCCAACTGAAGCGTATTTGACAAGTGCTTATGGCTTTAAATATATCATTGGAGTAATTTTCAGGGATAAAAGAAATCTCGCGACAAGGTAAATCTCACGACAAGCTTCTATATCATATAAATTGTATAATATAATAAATTGATGGATTTGATTTAATTGAAAGTTTATTTTCTTATTTTTAGAGCATTTAAATAAACGCTTGTTTTTAAAAATGTTTTTTTACAAGTTTTTATTCGAAAAAGAATTTCAAACTGCTATCAAATTAAACTGTACTACAAATAGTAATAATTTTCGAATGCAAAGTAACATAGTTCACAAAATACAAGAAAATGAACAAAATATAACAAAAAAAGAAAACAAGTCTTTACTCAAAGTCGTTATATTCTATTTATAAATATATATACACTTTAAAGTTTCCCTAGAATAAATTTTTCACATTCATATCAAATAGAAATAATCTTATTTCAATTTAGCCCCTGCTTGGGTATCTTAAACAGTAATAATTTTCCGTATGAGAAAAGGATATTGTAATCACCTAATTTGCATAAAAATTTTATCTTATATCCATTGTAATAGCTATTAAAGTTTAAAATAGTAAAGTGTTATCGAACGAATATAATACGGGATGCTAGACGGTAGAAAGTGTTTTCAGAAAGGATAATAATACCAAGAATTGTTCAAATGTTGTAGGTGGATTAATTTATCTTGTTTGATATTTAAACTTAATCATCAATTATGACTCTATAAAGATTACCATACAAGATAATCAATGAATATTCTAGGTATTCGAAATAAACATTCAAGAATTTGTATCATTTTCTAGACAAATTATCTTTACTTATATAAATACGCATTTCAACCACAAAGTAGTATTCATAATTAGGAATAAGCTGCCCCAGTAACATATTTTGATTTAACGACTAATTCATACCTACTGAGAGGACTACTTAGTAGCCGAAATACTTAAAAATTTCATACCTTGATTTCGAAATATAAAACAATAAGGTTGGGGCTTATTTTACTAATTTTAGAAATTTGACTTTATGCTTAACAATAAGATCAAACCTGAAGTATTCGAAGTCCGGTATTCTCTTTCCGGTGACCTTTATTTGTTGATTCCTATTAGTTCAAAAACATCGAAAAAATAATAGTTTAAAAATTTGTATGCATGTAAAACTTATCTGAATAAGGGATGCTTCAAGCAAGGAACGACAAAAGGTTTCAGCAAAATCCTAATGAAGAACCGTAATCGAATTTACCCAGAATGACGATCAAATGTAAGATATAAAAAAGGTCACTTGTTCAGATTGGTATATTAAACCATGTAAGCAACGAAAAATTAGGGAGAGGTTTCAGCAAAATCCTAACGAAGAATAGTAATCGAATTAGGCTTAGAATGACGATCAAATGTAAGATGGAAATTAGGAAATTATGGTTTCGAATCCCGACATCGGCAGTCTGTGAATTATTTAAAAAAAAATTTTAAAAAAGCGATTTATTGACTAAAATGTCGGGTATGGACAAGAATGTAGTAACCGGCTATGCTTGAGAAGGTTTCCTTCACGAACTCCAGATGAATATCGGCATAGTTCCTATCATAGTCGGCTGCCGCCGCATATCCATCCAATTCCTAGTCTATACACAAAAATTCCTTCTACTCCACTAACATCGTCACATCTTTAGGCATCACAATGGACCTTATGGTCGAAGTGTAGCCCGTCCAGGGCAGCCTCTACAATCTATCGTATCTATACTGCGAAAGACAACCTAACTATTCTATAACTATTCTTATTCGAAATATTGAAATTCTTCAACTTAAAATTAAAATTTTACCTTCAATATTTTATGAATTCATTTGATATTAATATAAATAAACCGTATTTCAAGTAGGTACCTAGGAAAAAGCTACACGAATGAAAATAATGGAAGGATGAATAAGAGAAAAGGTAGTTGTAGAAGGTTGCTTGAAAACTGGAACTGAAAATATATAATATGTATAAAATACTTGATCCTTTTGGCCTATTATATTTAATAAATACAATACCAACGATCGAGCGTCCAATCATGGTACGTTACTGGGATACGCAGTTGGTACAGGGTCTCGGCTGTTACATATTGCCCTTATAACCTAATACTTCCATAATAAATGTGTTTAAGATATTGCAACATTAGAACAAGAACAAATATTAAGGATGATGTGGTTAATATCAAACAACTGAAATGCACTTGGGCAGGACATGTTAGTAGAATTAAAGATGATCGTTGGACTTCAAGATGTACGTTATGGATACCATACATGTAGATGGAGAGACGACATCGCTGCTTTTGCGGGTAGACAGTGGAGTAGATTGACTACAAACAAGAAGAAATGGAATGCACTTGGGGAGGCCTTTGCCCAGGAAGTAGGCTGATACAGGCTTATATTATTTATTTCATTTATTTATTGCATAGAGTAGTCTTATCGAGTACTAAAGAAGGACACTCGGAAACACTTTTTTTTAGATATTGAATACAAAATTGTTTGAGGTATCGTTCTCCATGCCAGACACTTAGAAACACAGATATACAAGCTAAAGTTACGGAACCACGGAGCGTGGAACAAAGCCATAAAAGTACAAAACTTCGATTCTATTCTTTAATAGATAAGACTTCACACAAAATTTTGTTGTGTATATCTTTTCGTTTTTACAACCTTTTATTTAACTTGCAATATATGTATGTATGTATGTATATTCGGGTCAAATCTTACAAGCTGAATTAGAACCACTTTCTCCTATCCTACGCATTCTCCTACCCAATGCATTTTTATGGTAAGCATGGCAAGAATCGACAAGGGCAAAGGGGGGTTTAAAGAGAGAGGGAAACAAAAATTTGGTATATCTCAATTAATATGGAAAAAATCGAAAAACACATAAGAAGTAAAGTTGTCAATAACGATATGGCTATTCGGACACACGCAGTTTTCTTGCGTGTCTTCAGCGTGAAGCGTTTAAAGCCATTATAATATATTTTTCATGGGTCATACCCCGAGTTGGTCGGGTTGGCTTGCTTTTGGGTCCCACACTAAAAGGCTTTCTATATATTTGAGATTTGGTGAACCTTGAGATATAGTGTTAAAAATTAATTAAATTAATAAAGTAACTATTACAACCGAGTACTATAATCATTCACTTCATCGGTCATACCCCGAGTTGGTCAGGTTTGCGTGTTTATGGGCCCCGCAATAAAAGGCGTTCTTTATATTTGAGATATAGTATCAAAAATTATTGAAATTAAAAAGGTCACTATTACAACTGAGTACTAAAATTGTAGTACTTTTACGATTTCACGATTGGGTTGGGTTGGGTTGAATTGTTATCAATTAATAATTCGCTTGAATTGTTATCCGGTTGAAATATCGTCGGTTGAAATGTCTTTCGGTTGAACTGGACTCAGTTGAAATGTGGTGGTTGAACTGTCCCCTTTTTTCGTGTATCAGAACTCATACATATTGGTCATGATCGATTTTTAATTCTTATTGTTTCTAAGTACTTAAACTAAAGATATATCAACAAAGAGAATGGAAGTAATGTGTGATGTATTATACATTTAACTCGAATACTTTACGACGACGATCATCTTAAAAAAGTTGATATTGTGTTCTGGTACTGCTTGTTCTGCTTACTGCTTGTTATATATAAGAAGTAAAATTCATAATAATTATTTTAATACTATTATATTCAATATACAATTTTGTTACTTAAAATGTAAAAGAGTTGTTACTTTATTAATTTTCTTATCTACCCCAAAGCAATGGAATTTGTATTTTAAATTATTATTTAAATTAACCTACTACTAGTACCACTACTGTTCTCCTATGTATGGAGTTATTATTATCGGTAATGTTGGTTTGGGGATGAGGGTTGTTTTGGCTGCCATTTAGTACAGAGGCTAACCAACAAACTCAAATGAATTTTTGCTGTTTTGTTTCAAGTAATCAAAAGTAGTACACACATTTACTGAACTTTACACTTTAAACTAGAATTTGTTGTCAATGACGTTCATGGACGTTCCTGTGCTAGATATAGTACTAAATCCACAATAAAGTTTAATCATTTTTATCGTAAATTAAAATTCATTATTTTAATATATATGCTTTTTTCGGTATATTTCTATGTACAGACTATTAGCGCGGAAAAAAATAGTTTCAATTAAGCTAATTAAAATAATTAATAAATAATTCCTACGATAGATAATATTATTTTGTTAATCCAATTAAATAAATTGTATAATTTGAAGAATATATTCAAACATTATTTATCACAGTGTCTAATTTATTAACATAGTTACAAGTTTAAACAAACATTCTACTTTGCCGTATAGTTTTATGTTAAAAATATTATTTGTGCTGTTTGATAACTTTTTGAAATGATCGATAAGAGAGGTTTTGGATTTTTGCGGAAACATAATTACGTGATTAAACATCTTAAATATCTAAAATAATGGTTTTTGGAATATCAAACATCTTGCATGAAAGGGATTGCAATGGTTTTCTCCAAATATCTAATATTTAACACCTATGAGTACTGTACATGTTTCCCTGGGTTACTTGGTAACTACCAACAAACTCATATATCCATTGTTAGATATTCAGGCAAAAACAATATTTTGTTGCAATCCTGTTATCTACATTTTTGGCTCTACAGCGGGGAATCGAAGAATTTTTCGTCAATACTCAAGGACTCATTTGAATTTATCACTTACCCTCAGTACTATAATGTAGGGGTGTCATGGAATCGTGGTTGGTTATAAAAGCACTATGTTTAGTATATATATATATATATATATATATATATATACATATATATATATATATATATATATATATATATATATATATATATATATATATATATATATATATATATATAAATTTATATATATATATATTGTTTAGTAACCTTTTAAACATAATAGTTGCTTATTAAAAACTTTTTTTGTACATAAAAAAAGTTTGTTTTTTCATTGAGGAAACGAATTTCAACATATTTTAATAAGTTTCTATACATAAAATTTTTTTTCAATTACTTTCAATTTTTAAATAATGATTTATGCATATTAAAATCAAATTAACTTGCTCTTCATTTTGCATAGCTTTTTATATTTTGCCATTCCCTATTTTTCGGTAAATCTTCGTCAAGTGGTATTCGACAAATATTCTTTTTATTATCATAAAGGGGATTTATTGTACCACATTCTATTTTCATATTTACTTTGAAACAGTATATTTTTGATCGGCTGCGATATCAACGAGGCACCAGTCCGAATGGCCGAGCTATTAAAAGGCCGGGCCTTGTTCGAAACTAAGGCACTTACTTGATTGAAGGGCGGCTCGGTTAAAAAGGCTTAGAAAGGCCTACTTGCCAGGCTTCAACCTTCCTTTCGCTACTACTGCTAAAAAATATTTAATTAGCCCTGAAAATCATCATTTTGATGGCCATGTTTAAAATCAGTATCAATGACCAAAAAAAAATATATTTATTCGTAAATATTGCTTGAAATGTAAAATTTATCGTAAAAGTAGTTATACAATTATAAAATCTGTAGATAATAAAGCTCCCTATATAAAATTCTATTTGCCCTGAGAAACCATTGACATCGAGAAACCTCTGACTTTTATTCCGGAACCAGTCAAAACTGTTCTGATTTTAAGAATTTGTTTACTTAAATATAAATAAATAGAAAATATTATAAAGTTACATTTATTAAAAATACAAAACACACTTGACAAAAATTTATTACCAATTACAAAAATGAAATGAATGTACATGAGATTCAATATTTTACAAAAATCATTAAAAACAGATTACTAGGCTATAGGAAAATCAATAATACATAACCTATAATACTTATTAATATAAATATACGATGTTTTTAATATATTAATATACTTTTCCAATTAATTCAATTAAACAAAATGAAAATGTATTTTCGTTTTTTTTCTTCTTTTCATTTCATTACTGCTGATGTTACATCAAACGCAATATGATTATTAAAAAATAAAAGTTAATTTATTTCATTAATTTACATAAATGAATTCATTTCAACAATATTTATAAATTATTATTGTATTGGCAGTTTGTAACGAATGAAGGTGGAATTATCTTTACTGTTAAACATTTTGTGAATATCACGTATAAATTTATCAATTTCTAAAGAAAAGCAACAAATCAACTCAAACCACAAACCATTAAATACAAACCACAACTACCTTTCTTAAAATCTTGACCATCAACATTGCCTCGAAGTACTATCTTTGGTGAAGACCTATTTTTTATAGGTGTTTCATATGTTTGTCAGAATAAATAAAAATTAGATCATATTTTTGTTCGATTATTACTTTATGCTTTTGTATATAAAAAACAACTCCTTCACAATGGAGAAAAATATTATATCTTAAATAGTTTTCTTTTGTAATATTTTATACTTAGCATTATGAGTTGAGGTCTCAAAAATTATTCTTAATAATTTTCAACACAACAATATTACAAACTCACTGTATAATAAACAATTATGCACATAAAAATATGATAAATAAATTTCTGTTTTAATATTAAAAAAATATTAATTTGTAATTGATTATTACCTCTATATGTAGATACTAATGTAGAATATACTCTAATTTAGTGAAGAGATTATGTTCTTGGTACCCAAATTGCCTTGAAAATGTACGTAAGAAAAGAATATTGATTTATTTTCAATTTATAGTGCAATAGGCTTAAAAGTTCACTGAATATAAAATATTACTTCTAAAATGCTTTTACATGTGGTTTGTTTTGAAATAGAAATCTGCCTAAATGGGAAAGTTGCAGTGTTAATTACGAATTTTTGTTAAGCGCAAAATTGCAAAAGCACTTAACAATGATCGCCGAAAAACATTACATTCAAGAAATGAACTAATTATCATCGCTGCAAATATCAACTTTGTGTCAAAAATTGTTATCATTTTGTCAGCGAGCATAGATAGTCCGTAGATAAATCTTGGGGTATGAAAAGTATTCCACTTCAATTTTATGGCCCATTGTTTCCCCCTTCTTCTTCAGTTTGACGAGGTTCGCTTCTCCCATATCTGAGCGAAAGCCAGGAGCTTGCTTTCCAGCTATATATTTTCATATATTTGGGGTAAGATGCCCCGAATATTTTATATTTGTTGTAACCGAGAGATTCTCAATTAAAATTGATGTGGCTAGAGGTTTCTCCCTTCTCGCCGCACAGTCTGCGCATAATGAATTCATTGTGGAGTCCTATGCACACAGATGCATAGGGCTCGATTTCATATGCAGGTATGCCATGAGTGTTTGTATACAGAGGTCACATCAACTTTTTTTTTCGATGTTGATTCAAGTACCTAAGCCTTGTGTATGTGAGGAAATATATAAAAATTTAAAAAAAAATTCAATATAAGTTGTTTATTAACATCTTAATTGGTTTTTATTTTTTATATTATTAATTTTAATTTGGTTAAAAACATTTTTTTTTTTTTTAAATTAAAATTATATTAAAAAAATCAACCATCCGAGAGTTATCTGAAAGTGACTTTTGAATAATCAAAAATAAATAATTTATTTTGCGAAAAATAAATATAAAAAAAATTTAATCAAAATCGAATTTAGTTGAGTGTGAAATTAACAGTATTTTTGATAAAATAATATTAACAGATACCGATTTATTGGAATTAATGTGTAGTCCAGGTAGATACACGTAGAAATAAATACTCTTAATAAGTTCGTGTTGAACGTGGCACAAATCTCTTTGTTCAAAATATCACATTAACGATATCATTAACTAAAATTTAAGAATACCTCTTCATTTAAATAGAAATTGCAGACATTGCAGATAAGTTAAGAATTATTAAGATTGTAGCGGTGTCGCTTCATCATTAAATTATTATTATAATTTTGTTCTTCATTTTTATCTGTTGCATTTCAACTATAACTTCCCTCTATTATCACGGTTGCTGTGAATGTTAACAACCTTGGTAATTTACATATAAAAATAATAACATTTCATAAATCAAAATAAAAAGATCAATTTTAATTAATAAACATCAGTTATATCTTTTATTGGAATTAATGTGTAGTCCAGGTAGATACACGTAGAAATAAATACTCTTAATAAGTTCGTGTTGAACGTGGCACAAATCTCTTTGTTCAAAATATCACATTAACGATATCATTAACTAAAATTTAAGAATACCTCTTCATTTAAATAGAAATTGCAGACATTGCAGATAAGTTAAGAATTATTAAGATTGTAGCGGTGTCGCTTCATCATTAAATTATTATTATAATTTTGTTCTTCATTTTTATCTGTTGCATTTCAACTATAACTTCCCTCTATTATCACGGTTGCTGTGAATGTTAACAACCTTGGTAATTTACATATAAAAATAATAACATTTCATAAATCAAAATAAAAAGATCAATTTTAATTAATAAACATCAGTTATATCTTTTATGTATATTTATTATTTATTTACATAATAATTATTTAATATAACAAACATTTACCTTTAAAAGATCTTATTAGAGCGAAACTTTGCTAAGTTACGGATCTTGCTAAATATATTATATTATGATTATAGTTTCAAAATAGAAAAAGCATTGGATCGTACGTAGTTCAATAAGTATCGAGCTTTTAAGCAAAGTATAATCGAACTTATATGTCTAGATTTTGAAGAGAGCTTGAAAATATTGAAACGATTTTAGATACCAGGGTAAACTTGTAAATCTTAAGAATTAAGATGACGACAATCATAATGTGGCGATGTTTCCAGTGAAGCTGTATCGTCATACATAGCCATACAAAAGGTGACATATGTTCAGAAACATTGGTTATTATCTTAGAAACTATTCTTGTGTTAAAATTTTCATTGATTTAAACACGAAGACTAGATATCAGGAGAACGAGTATAATGTTTAACTCGTGGCATGAAAACTGAATACAGATTGTAGACGGCGTCATTGTCGCGGAGGTCCCCTCGAATTAAAAAAAGTAAATAAAACATAAAGTAGATACTTAATATTTAATACTTAATATTTAAAAAAAATGTATTTTATTAAAAATATTATAAATTTAATTATAAATTAAAAATAAAATAAATAATGAAATGTCGGCTTATACTGGGAAAAGAGCCAAATCAAAATATAGAAATCGTATAAGGTTGGAAAGAGCTTCTCTAGAGCAAAAAATTGATACCCCGTTACGTTACCCGTTACCCGTTACGTACACATATTCACGTATTCACACCCTCCCCCCCTCTTTATAAATTTGTAGCGCACCTCATCAACTGTATCACTCTGTATTTTGTTCCGAATTTTTGTATTCAGACGTTATATTAATGTCAGCAATAACATTATTCATTAGAATCATTAAAATAAAGATATAATTATTATTTATTTTCCTAGTAATTTTATTTTTATTATTAGTAAGTACTTAAAGTATTATACAAAGTAATGTAAGTACACTTCGTACTTCGTGCTATTAATATTTATGATAATTTTAATAAATTCAACATTTTTCTTTTCGTTTTTTTTCTCGTTCGTTCCGCATATAATAGTCATTATTTGCTTCAACTTTGAGTTATACACTAGAAGTTATGATAATAATAATAACAATATAATGATATTATATTGTTAAAATGATATATAAATATATATATTTATATATATATATATATATATATATATATATATATATATATATATATATATATATATATATATATATATATATATATATATATAACAAGAAAGTGTATAGTTATATATTCTTGTTAAATTGTAATCTTATCTTTCCTTTTGTCTTATTTGTTTTTAAGATTAATTTCATATAACAAAGAGTCGTTAAGTAATTATTTAAAAACATATTTCTTGAGTGAGATGTGAAATAGTATAAGTTTTTTTTTTTTTGGTCTAATATTTTATGTATGAATGAAGAAATATCCGTTTCACATCATTTTTTATAAATTTTTTTGTCAAGGTATCATTAATTATTTATTTTATTATAGTCATACTTTTGAAGAAAAAACAACATAATTTTTAATATCTAATTAACAGTTTAATGTATTCAAAAAACAAATGTAGGCACAAGTTCTTTAAGTTAGAAAATTGAAGATTTCTACTTATTGCGTTTTCGGTTGGATTTTGGGATAAAGTTTCTTATTTGGGTTGAAAAACTCATTTTTTTTCATCATTAATTTCTCCGCTATAAATGATACCTCAATTTAGGTTTATAAATGAAATAGTCTCTGCTGATCAGGTTTCATAATGAAAAGCATTTGATTTATTAAAATAAACACCTCACCCATAGAGATTCACGGGGGAAGTGAAACTTATTTAGTTTTATTATTTACAAATGTTATCAGCGCGGCTTATGATAATGAAAACTGATGTTATGTCTACAGTCTGTTTTCAAAAGCATTTAGGGAATCAATGTTAAATAAATAAATAAAGTATTTACTATAAAACTATACATACATACACATACTGACAATCATCTGGCTGCTTGTGGTATGATGTCATTTAAGAGTGGGATGATTTAGTGATGCCCACTTAATTTATAATATTATTATTCATTACGTATGCACACACACACTACTGACTACAGAGTACCCCCACTATTTTTATTTCTTTATGAAGCATTGTGTAGTTACTATAGTAAATAATATTTAACATTGATTCTCTATTAGCAAAGCTTTCCAAAACAAACGATGTACTAAGACATAGATATAAATTATACGTTGGTCCTTCCGTTCTCTCGGTCAAGGTTTCTCTTATAGTCTTCCGCTGTTGAATTAAAGGACAAGTCTTTAACGTCACACAAAATTTCAAATAGATACCTGAATCCAGAAGATTTGAAAAATCTTCCTATTGATACCTGACCACTTTGGTCACGACGTCGTGGCCAAAAAAAACAAACCAGTTTTAGTGTCCACTACAATGGACAAAATTTTGGTAATGTCTTCAGAACGGACCAGAGGGTGGGGCTTTAAAACATGGCTAACATTTGTGTGCAAGAAAATAATAATATATTTTTTTGTGTGTCAAATTATTATTATTTCTAAATTTTTAACACTTCGAAACGTCAATTTTTATAAATTATAAATTTTTTGAAAAAATGTTTACTTCCAAAATTTTGTTTTAGATATTTCTATAGAAACTATAAACTATATTAGATCTGAGCCGGCTATAATTTATACTTATAATGAGTTTCATTATCATAAGCCACTGATAACATTTGTAAATAATAAAACTAAATAAGTTTCACTTATTTCAGTTATTATCTCGCGTTCTGAAACTACGGGATTTATTAGAAAACGTTATTT
This sequence comes from Nineta flava, assembly GCA_963920215.1. Lineage (NCBI taxonomy): Eukaryota > Metazoa > Arthropoda > Insecta > Neuroptera > Chrysopidae > Nineta > Nineta flava. The sequence continues at coordinate 9,913,707 of OY986040.1, read as the reverse complement.
CTAGTTTGTGAACAAAAAATGAGCAAAATCTGTGGAAAAGTCATTTCATGCTGGAACACCTTATGGGGCAAAAAAAATGTTTTATATTAAACAGTTAATGGTAGGTAGCTACTACCATTTAATGTTAATAATTTGTTACTTCATTACACAAACAAAAATTAGATACATGGTCGATGATAATACAAAAAAAAGGTGTGTGAGAGAGAGAGAGAGAGATTAATATAGTCGAATTAGTGATAAAATAATTATGCTCATATAACATATTAAAGTTTGGTTGGATAAATATAATGTATGGACTTCCTGTCATCGGTTTTTATGTTGGTTTCCATGCTGTTGTTACCCTTTGTTATATATATATATATATATATATATATATATATATATATATATATATATATATATATATATATATATAATGCCACAAATATTATTAGGTACAACATATTGAATGTCCCAAAATTGGGTGAATAAATTTGTGTGTTGTATCCATAGCAAAATTTATTAGAATTTCATTAGATTTCGGACAGTATAGTTAAAAAAACGGTAAAAATTAAACTACTAAATACCCAAATTTATATATTAATTTGGAAATACAAGCCCTAATTTGGAAACTAATTAAACTAATCAACTAATTAATTAAATATATATATATATATATATATATATATATATATATATATATATTTAGTGCTTCTCTAATTTGTCACTTTAATTAATATCTAATTAACGGTGGGTCAGGAGTAAAAATGTCCGAGGACTTTTCATCTTAAAATTTCATCCCCCATCCACCCTTTTTACAAATTCTATGACTTTTGACTCATCCTGTATATATATATATGTTTATTGTTGGGTCGTTCGTTGTTGGAGTCAACTTAAGTTTGAGCATCATCATTCTCCTTTCATCGTCATTATTGTTGCACAAGTAATACATACACACATATACACATACACATTCATATCCAACCTAACTCAATAAGCTCTTTACTCTCCACACTCGTTTAACATTCATACTTGTTCTCCTGGTACATACCATCCCTTTAGTATGCATCCATTCCCTGTTGTATCTCTTCACTTATATATCAAATACTTTAGTTATTATTATATAGCAGTCTATAGTTGCCTTTCCACCTATATATATATTATTATGGTTGTCGTTATATAATGCCTGAAGTAGTCTTCAAATACAATTCCTCGAAAATATCTCTGTACCTAAGTATAATAATATATACTGTGCGTGTAACGAATGATTGGGCATGTGATTATACAGTTGAAGTACCTATATCAAGTTGTGTCTTAATCTTTCTAGACACGCCCTATATTTGAAAAAGGATGATATTTGTATTTAGTCGATTACATACAACTCTCTGTTGTGCAACTGTTTCAAGTTTTCTTTTTGCAATATTCAATAACCAATATCTGCTGTGGATTGGTTCGTGTATATTGTGTCCGATTTGTATTGATTTTTGTCTTCTGATTTGAAGATGGTGAAAGATGTATGAGTGAACTTCCACCGTCTGGCATAATCTACCGATAGAGTCATAATGAGGTACCTAAGCTTAGGCAAAACAACTCAAGTGAAACTCTCTTTTCCATAATTCGCAAAGAGTATGGTTATGTTCGACAACGAAAATAGGATAAAGGAAACGAATGAGGTTTATTAATAGGTTCGGTTAAAAAGGTCTACAATTGTCTACTTACCAGGCTTCGGCCAACCCCTCAAGAGTATTGAAAGTACTATTAGAAGCGGGTTACTTCTAATACTACTTACTTAGTTAGTAGTTATTTTTGCTTCTTTTAAGAAATTTTCCTTCGAACAACAATTTTACGTTTCGAATAGATTGATAATTAGATTGTGGAGCCTGTCCTCGGCGGGACACACTTCGACCATAAGATCCATTATGATGCCTGAGGATGTGAGTGGAGAACAAGAAATTTTGTGTGTGCACACTAGGAATTAGTAGGATGTGCCACTGCAGCCGACTTTGATACGAACTATACCGATACTTATCTGCAGTTCGTGAAGGAAACTGTCTATTCAATTAACCGCCCCCTTTTTTTTTTAGTAATTGACAAACTGCCGATGTCGGGATTCGAACGTTTCAAATATCAAGTATTAAAATAATACCTGCACTGATTCGAACAAAGAAACAAGTACATAAAATATTTCAATAATATGAGATTCATTCATAGTAGTATTATTATTCAAGACAACATAAAATAAAATAATTAAATTAAATATATATATATATATATATATATATATATATTTATATATATATATATATATATATATATATATATATATATATATATATATATATATATATATATATATATATATACTATACATATATAGTATATACTTAGAGGTATTGTAAAATAATATTATATAATTTAATAACTCAATAAAAGTATTTATTTATTTATTATTGTAAACAATTAATTAAGACAAATAACTATTTGAACAAACCGAGTTATGTTGTGTGTAATTATAACCTATTGTGTTAATAAATAAATAACTACCTACTCTAACTTTGTATATGAAAATGTAGGAACGAACGAACGAATATTTTCAAACATGTTTTATAAATGTATTTTATAAATCCTATTGTGTACAGGTTGATTTATCTAAAATACGCATAAAATTATATCTGAAGAATACTCAATTATACTTGTAGTATACTGGAGTGACCCTTGATATTAGACAAATCTTTTTATCTTTGATATCTGGCAATTATAATCAGGTAATCATGTTTCCTCAAAAATTCAAAACGAATAAAAACAAATTTCAAACATAGATCCTTCAAGGAATTTTTTTAATTTAAACTTGTAAATCCTATATAAAGATTATTAAAATAATCAAAGAGAACTTTAGGTTTTTTGAAATTAAATTTTAAATTTTGCCCCAATTCATAGAACAATTATTTGTATTTTATATATACATATTTTGACTGCAAGGTAGTCATCATCAGTATGAATTTGCTAATCATAACTATCACTGGGATATGGAGTCAGAGAAATGTTACTGGTTACTCAACATATCGCTGACTCCAAATTAAAACTTAAATCGTTAAAATAAATCTCAATTTCTTTGGCTACAACTTCAGTTTTACAAAGAATATTCTTTTAATATTCTTTTTAACATGCTTGTTAAAAAATAGTAGTTTCCCTTTAATGTAAATAAAATTCGACCCTCTTTATCTACAATAGCTTAAATCTAATTGGGATTTTATACCTTTCAAAAGGCGAGATGGAAATTTGAATTTTTGATGGACGATGTTGTATGTAAGAGATTTATATGTATATATATCTAATATATATATATATAAATATATATATATATATATATATATATATATATATATATATATATGTATATATATATATATATATATATATATATATATATATATATATATATATATATATATATATATATATATATATATATATATATGATATATATATATATATATATATATATATATGTAATAATAAAGGATATAAAAATACTTTATTATATAGATATATTCTGTTCACGACAATTGTTTTAAACCATCCCTTATATAGGTAGGTTGTGGGGTATATAATATACCTTACCACACAAATTGTTAATATAAATCATATATAACTTTTTGTAATATTATGTGGTTTTGTTATGATCCATTTTAGTCATTTAACTCTCTGGAAAATAGAGATAGAATATTTTATATGACATGTAAAGAATGTTTTGTACCAACTATATATATATATATATATATATATATATATATATATATATATATATATATATATATATACATACAAAATTGTATATACTCTGTTGTTTTATATAATATAATAGTATATTGAGTGGCTTGATTTAAATAGTCCAATTCGCTGACGACAAACATAATGAAAAAAGTTGAAGTTTTCGCGGACGAGGATATCCAAAGTGTGAGATATACAAAGAGTGAGATTAATTTAGTAGCCATTCAAACTAAGAAGCGAGCAAACTATATACAAAAAACTAATTAGCAAACTAATTACATTAATATGATACCAAACAATTAAAAACTAAATACTTCTTGTATATTGAGACGGCTCAATTCTTTCAATCAGTTACTTAAACTATTATTATTATTATTAACTATTTTGTATAGAAAATATGCATTGCCACCTATCAATGAAGATTTGAACATGTTAATGTACCGCAATCTATAAGTATATTTTTAAAACTGGTTTGTTTTATGTAATATCACCTATGAACAAAGGGTGGCGAGAAAATGTCGTCAGGTCGTTGTCAGGTTACAAACGGTCTAATCCTCCGCAATAAATGTATCACATCAATAATGTTTCAGTTTATTTTTCACTATGTATAATTCAATATATGTATACATTAAATTCACTTTTTCAATAAATTACCCAAATTTGACCACAAAAATGTAATAATACCACAAAAACCATGTGAGACACGTACTTTTTGAATGGTTTTTCATAGTTTGTAATATAAATGGTATGAAAATTGATATTTATGGTACACACAGTATCTAAAACGTGCTATAAAATATTAGATACCTTTAGTTGGTTAGTTTGTTGTACAATAGAAAACTGGACGTTGACAAATGATTCTTATATTGAAACTTAATTGTTAGTGACAGGAAAAACATGGTCGTAAACAACAATTATTATAACAAAAAAATTGTGTATATAATATTTACGAATATATATATATATATATATATATATATATATATATATATATATATATATATATATATGTATATATATATATATATATATACATATATATATATATATATATATATATATATATATATATATATATATATATATATATATATATATATATATATATATATATATATATAGTTAGTTGACCTGAATGAACGGAGTAGTATATTCTAGTTGTTCTCAAGTGTTATCAGATAGAAAACAAAATAGAACAAAAAAAAACCGGTATAAAATATTGTTAATTGATTTCTAGTACCTATTCCTTTATTATCTTCTATCTGTATAGAAAAACATGTTTAGACTGACAAATCAGCGTAGAGCTGAAACTAATGTATTTGTTTTCCTTTATGTCCTTTAAATAGTTTTTTCTTGAAATTCAGCCTCTAATAGAGTGTGAAAGGCCGTTATATGAATATATATGAATAATAACTTCGACTGAAGTAATACTGTCAAAATAAAAAATGAGAATGATACAAAAGAGGTGGCTGTTACGTCAGAATCGTCTTTGGTGTAGCGGTAATCATGCTGCACTAGATATCCAGAGGATATTCGATTCCTGGTTGACGAGTAAATTTTTTCATATCAGTATTTAATTTATATATATATATATATATATATATATATATATATATATATATATATATATATATATATATAATTATATATATATATCGGGTGTCCGGTAAAAGTATGGAAGTATGGACACGGCATAATAAATCGGCTAAGATAGTTCTATTTTATAACTTTAGACCGTTTAAAAATTTTTTGTTAGAATCTTATTGGACACTCTTTATATATATATATATATATATATATATATATATATATATATATATATATATATATATATATATATATATATATATATCGCAAGAGAGAGAGAGAGAGTGATTCTAGTATTTTGAGAAATTTTTACTATGACAAAAATATGACTTATTAAATACTTATTAACTATACAGGTGTTTTGGAATTTATGTTAAATGTAACTGGAGGTACAATTTATATAATGGAGTATGAAGATTGGAGCTATTGATGTAGTCTTATCCATATTCTCCCCTATCCGTAAAAAATGGGATCAATTGGGCAATTCGGTGCTTTGTACTTGTCTGCTTTTGTCAAAAGTTTATAGTGGATTTGTGTTTTATTTATTTGGTTTTTGGGAAAATGTTTCAAATACATGCTGTAAGTATATTTATAATGAGTTTAAGCTGAAGCTATTTTTTCGAAAACTGAATTAATAATGTGCAAATCAATTATGGAAAAACATGGTTAAATGCAAGTTTTTATGGAATGTAAATCATAACAGGATTGAATTCTAAATTATTTATCATTCCATTTTCTTGTAAATAATTTTTGTTTTTCTGGATAGTTGCATGACACAAATTAATTCATAAAGTCAATATTTAATTAAAAGAATTATTAAAAATATAATTAAAAGTAATCTTTACTTTCTGCTAATTGAAGAAAATTTTAATTGTAATTGTAGTACAAAGTCAGGTAACTTATATTTCACAATTTCATGAATTGCGTTAACTGCTAAAATAACATATAGAATCGCATACTATTTTACATCTTTTCTCGGTTTTCCATTCCATAAAAATATTGATTCACGAAAAATTAATCAATTAATAAAAATATATACAATGAAATAAGTTTCTATTAAAAAACCATTTTTAAAAACAAGCTTTTTAAAATTAAACTAATTTTTTACAACTGTACTTCTTTCTTATGTGCTTTCGATTTTTTCAATATTAAGAGAGATATACCAAATTTTGTGTTTCCCCTCCCTCGAAACCCCTCTTTTCCTTTGTCGATTCTTGTCATGCTTACCATAAAAATGCAATGTCATCGGAACTGGACCAACATGTAAAAGTTCAACTACGTAGGATAAGAGAAAATGGTTCTAATTCAGCTTGCAAAATTTAACCCGAACATACATACATACATACATACATTGCAAGTTAAATAAAAGCTTGTATAAAATATGTCTAATATGTAAATATTTAACGTGATACGAAATATATTAAAGCATTTTTCATATATTATTTACAGAAATTTTATTTTCATTCTATAATTGACGAAAACGGAAAACGTTACGCTATTAAGAGGTATATTATATAATATACCGCACTTATTAGCATATTATATAAAAATGGTATAACTAAACAAGTTGACGGCCAATCTACTTAATGTTTATGTTAAAATACTTGCACGAATTATGAATAATAAATCTAGAGCTCTATGATTTGATTTGTATTTTATTTAATGTAATATAGATTAAAAAAAATTTTAACAAAATGGAAACCCGACTTCAAAAATCAAATATTCTAAAACAAAAATCAAATATTCTAATATGAGTTATTTTTGGAGGCGGTCCAAATTTTATGTGAATTTCTCTTTGCTGACACCGACTCCAAAAATAACAATAATTGTACACATATATTTAAAAATTTTTGCTTAGGTGAACTAAAATTGACACAAGAATATGCAATATTTTTTTATTTTTTAGTGCATTCTGAATATGGATAGACCTACTAAACGACCTACTAATTTTTAGTTCTTTTTTTTATAACACATTTTTTTTATTCGTTTTTTTTTTTTTTAGTGCATTTTTTCAACAGATTTTCGGTGTTTATTTGTTGATTTTGTTGGTTTATTTTTACATGCATTTTGTTCTTTTTTTTGTAACAATATTTTTTTGTGGTCAGTTTTTTATTAATCTGGAAAGTACTAAAGTACTAATTAATCTGGAAAGTAGTTTTTATTAATCATGTAAATCTTCTTCTTGGACACGGTAAGGGTCGATTCACACTATAGTGCCGATCACGGTTCATTCTCAGTCCGATCTCGATCTGGTAAAATATTATCAAGTTTATGTTCACATTATAATGCCGATCACGGTTCGTTCTCGGTCCGATCATAGTCTGATAATATCAAGCGGTAACATATGTTTCAGTGGTTACTAGCCGATTGAACCGGGAACAGAGAGCATTCACACTATCATTCACATGCTATCGTTACGTTCATCGTTAAGTTCAATCTCACTCAAAAATATTTTTATTCTTCGTGACTGGAGTGTGATTGGACCGGAACTTGACTGTGACCAATAGTATGAATACACATATTGTTTCTTAACTTAAGAATTTTTTACCAGACCGATACCGCACCGTGATTGGCACTATAGTGTGGATCGACCCTAAATCAAAATGTTCTCTAAAATTGAACAATATCCGATTGAGTCGTGTAAAAGCTCTTCAACGATTGGTCAAATATACGATGTGCGAGAGAAGATATACCCTCAGGTGCGACATAGATCGACTAAAGTACACACCGATACCAACAACTAGGGAACGAACGACACACACATATTTATATTATACACATAAATGAAATGAAAGGTGCTTAAGTTAATTGCATTATTCATGACTTGTGAGTGAAGGATAAATAAAGAGGAAATATGAAATGAAACTGCTCATTATGAATTCTTTCCTGTGTAGAGTTCATTACATGTCCGTTGTGTGCCACCGCTGTCAGTATTCATCTATCATCATATAAATGTGTGTACCCCTTCCAATCCCACATCTCATTTACCCTCTCAGGCTCCACACTGTAGTGTGTAACTAGTTGGTAATATTTTTATACAGTATGTGTGAAAATATTGGTTGAGTCCGTTGTGAGATAAGTGTTAAATATAAATATGAACTGTTTGGTGGAGGTGTTAAATTTAAATACGAATTATTAGATTATCAAATGATGGTACCAGAATTTAGACAATGGACCGGTTCCAAATTCAGATTTTATCAAAATTAATCGTAATTATATCTGTCTCTCTCTTTCTTAAGATGTCAAAATATAAAAAGCTGTTTACTGCGCAACACATAACTCAGCACCAATCAGGTGCGATCTTAAAATAGTATCAAAGGTCGGCCAAACATATATAAGCTAGGTAAAACCAAGCAGCATCGTGAAACTGTCACCTAATTAGCAAATGTGAATAACATATCCTGAGACACTATAAGAGTAGTTTTAATAAGAGTGAGGTTAACAAGAGTAAACTTGAATGAAAGCAATTTTGACAAGAGTAATTTCAATAAAATTTATTATATTTTAATATATTTTGTTTAATTATTTATTTTTTTTTATTTTTGTCTATTGATTTCGATTTTCTATCTATTTCTAAATGTCAAAAAGTAAATTACAACTAATTTATACTGATGAAGACCACTTTGAAGTCGAAATTTCTTTGGTATTACTACTTACTATATAAAAAATAGAATATAAAATTTGAATATAACATAGAATTTGTATAGATTTCTAAATATATCAAGAAATAAATGATAGTACTGCGAAAATACAGCATTCTGTCGAGCAGAATTATAATAATTTCAACAAAATCGGTACAAAACACCACAGAATTAGATGCATACGAAAGTATCCACATACACAAATTAAGAAAACAGATAATGAATTTAGAGAATGGCCCCATTCCAAATTCTGATTTAATAAAATTACTCAATCAAAATTTAATACCTGAATATCAAGGTTAGCTTCGATCAACACCCTCGCCTTATTGACAATAACAACACTGCATGGTCAAAAAAGGATGCTGCACAATAAATGGGTTGGGTTCATCACACATTTAATCCCTTAATTGGTCAGACAACTCAAATAATCCTTCAGGTACTACCTCAGATCATATAAAAGCCAAAACTTTTTAAATATTATTGTGAGACATGCACCAAACTAACAACGAGCGGCATATCTCTGACTCCATATCCCAGAAATAGTTACGATTAGCTAATTCATACTGAGGATGACTACCTTGTAGTCGAAATACGTATTTATAAAATACAAATAATTGTTCTAGGAATTGGGGCAAAAAATTTTCAAAAAACCTAGAGTTCTCTCTGATTATCTTAAAAATCTTTATAAAGTCACTTCATGCTTTAATAAATTTTGTTTTTGAATTGCGAAAATAAACACTTATAATAGTTTGTCGTATAATACCTACGGAGACTTTATGAAACAGATATTTTTTCTCTTTAACAAAATTTACCTAGTTCTATTTTACACCCTAATAATGTACTAATGAGTCTTCATATTTTAGTATTATGTAATGTGTCTGGTCTTATAATTTATTAAATAGTAACAACAATTTATTGTAAAAGTCAGACAGAGCTTTTTTAAAAAAAAAAATATTTTCGTTTAAATCATTTAATGTAAAAAAAATTGTATGTTGTGTAAAACAAAATACCATTGGTCAATGCCGTCATATTTAATGATGCACATTACTTTTTTTTTCTTTAGTTTCCATCAATAGAATTAGGAGTTTTATATATAGCTAAATGTAAATTACACATCCAATAAGCATTTTAAAAATTCAATGTTTACAAAATTTGTACGATTCTTACAGAATTTGGTATTCAATATTAATTTGCGATTGAATAACACATTTGACATCACACTTTTATTAAAATCAACATTAAATTTTTACCGTTCTATAAAAATTCCTTTTAACTATCATAAAAATTTTTTAAGCGATAAAGTTTAGATAATTAAACAACTTATTCTGTATACTATAAAAATATTAAGTAATAAATTATATTTTCGGGGTTTATCCTATACAAATTTTTTTAAAAATTCTCGGGTAAATAACGACAGAAATATATACGCGTGTATATAATATATATTGTATAAATTCATAGGTATAGTAAAGTTTATTGAATGCAATACTGAATAGCATATTCCATATTCTATATATAGAAAGAGTTCTAAGTAACCTGAGAGTAACCAGTCCCAGTGGTCGAATCTGGGAAGTTATGGGTTCGAATCCTGACATCGGCAGTTTGTCAATTATTAAGAAAAAAAAAGGGGCGGTTAATTGACTAAACTGTCGGCGTATGGACAAGAACGAAGTAACCGGCTATGGTTGAGAAGTATACTTAATAATATTGAGAGCGTTGTACTTACTCGAATTAAGATCATTTTTTAAATTTTTTATACAACAATAAATTGAGTTTAAAAAAAAAAAACAATACAAAATGGAAACTTCGAAATATACTGATTGTTTTTGCTGATCATTATATACAACCGGGTTAAATTTGGAATAATCTTAAGAACTACCAGTTCGATTTGAAAATGTTAATATACGTTAGATAGCCCGTTTAACATTTTCAAATCGAGCTGGTAGTTCCTGATATTATTCCAAATTTAACCTGTAGTTTCTGAGATTCCTTGAACGAGCTATCAAACACACAAACTGTATAATAGTATTATTGATTTCCGTGAATCATATAATAACTAATTATTATAAAAGTCTGTCTGCTTCGTCCGTTTTGTTTACTATAATGCTTGATGGTATTGTTTTAATGCAATGTGTAGGACCGGTAGAAAGACGATCATTTCACTGGTATCTAATAAACTTTCTGTACATTTGACCACATTTTATATATGTATTTGTGTGATAGATAAAACACATCATAAAAAAGATTCAAACAAAGTGTAGAGTTTTCAACATCTTCAATATAATAATAATTTCAATACATCTACCGTTTCGATATCGATATAACTGTATCGAATACAAGTTCGTATATATATATATATATATATATATATATATATATATATATATATATATATTGAGGATGATACTAAAGTGGTTAGTTCTGGGGAAGAGATATGCCCATGGCAAACATGTGTGTGGTTGACCGCCTTGAATAATATCATTCGATCTGTGTGTTGGGGGTTGCTTGCTGTATGTGATGGGCTTTAGTGTATTACTCAGAATAGAAAATAGAAAATGGGAAAGATATCGAAATGTATATATATATATGTATATATATATATATATATATATATATATATATATATATATATATATATATATATATATATATATATATATAAGGTTTGTTGTATACTTGCAATCAAGGGCGATCATCGTATTACACTGTATCGTCGTTTATATGAGAGGTCAACATGTAATAACCGCATAACGAAAAAGGATTTTTATGATCACGGTTACTGCACTCATTGCTACTGGTTTTTTTCTTATGGCTTTGTATTTACAGTAAAAACTTTCTGTATTATAAAGTTCTGTATCTGTAAAGTTTTGTGCGCAAAAAAATGACCCATATTAATAGAAAACTAACTTCGGATCCGATATTTTGACTCAAAATTTGTTGGTAGCTTGTGGTGTTAGCTATTGTAGAAAACAGCTAACACCGTTTTAACAGAAAAGGGTGAATCACAATGAAGTTTAAGCGCTATATGTAGTACATTTATAAAATTATGCAACATCAATCATACATATTAATCATTTTTTATCTTAAATTAAAATTCATAAAAAATATGTTTGTTTCAATATATTTGTATAACTGTGTACTTTTTTTTCTACCACGATATAAATTAAATAATTTCAATTAAGCTGATTAAAATAATTAATAATTATTTCTATAACACTATTTGTATACCTGGTATATATAATATATGTAAGGGTATACAAGGTTAGGGCTGACTTTGTAAAATATTGATCGTAGATATAAACATTGGGTATAGGTGTTCATAAATTAACCTAGTTAGTTCATTTCTGCATACCCGTCCGTCCCTTCTGTGTGTGCTCTAGAGTTAAAAAGTAAGATCAAGCTCGTGATTGGGCAAAATTTCATCAAACCAACAACAATCAATGTTCCTTTTTTAAAAATAGACAGCTTTTGTTAGAAAGTCTTTTTCATAAACGCAGTATATACCGAATATATAGGCAATTACATGCGTTTGTTGTTATTTTCAGTTGGTTATATTCAATTCAATAAACTGCTTAGTTCATAGGATATTTTAATACAACATTTATCACTGTGTCTAATTTATTGACATAGTTGTTACAACTTTAAATAGAGAAAATTATATATTTTTATAAGGCACTATGATTACAAATTGATTTTAAATCGTTGATAGCTTTTTCAAATGAACAATAAGAGGTTTCGCATTTTTGAGGAAACATTATTATAATGTGACTAAACGTGTCAAATGTTCTAGAAAGAACCAGTCCTGACACATGAACGTCCTTAAGATAATACGGTCAGATGACCAGAAAAATACCTAGACTTTATATGCAGTGTAAAAATCTGCTATACAGTCAAAGCGACTGTCTAAAGAAAATCGTGTATATACATCAAAATAACACACATGTATATTTATGTACAATATGATTGTGTTGTAAGTTTAGAAATTCTATACGATGAGGTAGAATTTTTTTTTTTCAACAATTCAACGTAACATTTATATAATAAAACAGGAAACCGATCAAAATAAATATTTAAAAGGAATATGTCAGGAGTAAGAAATACGTCATCCTTTTGAGAATAAGCGATTATTGAAAATTTAGTTTTTCCATGCCAAAAAGGGGATTGCTGTCTTCAGTAATGCTTAATAGTTGGAAAAATTGTTACACTAATTGCTTAAATATCCTGCATATAGTGCATGCACTGTTTATTTTACGTCAACACATTCACCGATGTATATAAATATGACTTGTGGTGAATATACAAATATGCTTTATGCAAATATGATATATGCTAAATTAATAAGCATGCTTTTGTAATTCACAGTAATTACAGATGTTTGAGCTGAAATTGTGACACACATATAAAATTACAGCTTGGTATCTCTGATCGTTTTTGATTAATCTTATTTGAAAATAAACAGATAGTTAAGCAAACAGACGGGTGACTGAAAATGAACATTTTTTGAACACCTATACCAAAAATTTTTCAGGTATACCAAAGCAAGTCTTGATAAATAGATTTGTATAAAACAAATTAAATATTATATACGTATACAACAAATAAACATTCTCTACAAAGTTTCACAAAAAATCGACCATTCAAGAACGGAAATAGAGCTTTCATCCAGTAAAATGAATGTAAACACCAATAAATCGAATAAGTCGACTACAAAGTAGTCATCATTAGTTTAAATTAGCTAGTCGTAATTTACTCTTTGACAATTAGAAATAGATAGAAAATCGAAATCAATAGACAAAAATAAACAAATAATTAAATAAAATATATTAAAATATAATAAATTTTATTGAAATTACTCTTGTTAAAATTGCTTTCATTCAAATGTACTCTTGTTAACATCACTCTTGTTAAAATTACTCTTATATTGTCTCAGGATATGTTATTCGTTGCTAATTTGGTGACAGTTTCAGTTTAGTGAATAAAATTTCAATAAATTTTAATTTATTTTGTTTAATTTTTTATTTATTTATATTTTTGTCTATTGATTTCGATTTTCTATCTATTTCTAATTGTAGTAAATTACGACTAGTTAATTTATATTGACGATGACAACTTTGTAGTCGAAATACGTATTTATAATACAAAAACTGATCTAGGTATTGGGGCGAATTTGAAATTTTATTTCAAAAACCTACAGTTCTCGCTAATTATCATTTGATAATATTTACCATAGTAGCGAATTCTGATTGAGTGTATTTAATATATCAACAAATCGTAAATACAATTGTATAAAAGTTATTTCTTTTTTTTTTATATTTAGCAATGACAATACTAACGAAAGTTCCCAAAATTTACATACAGAAAAAGACAGGAATAAATATGACAGGTTTCTCAAAACATAATTTAAAAAACTAAATTCAAATTTAAAATGATAATTTATTTTATACGAAAATGAGGTTGTTATAAGATTTATGATGGAATGATTGGAATTTAATTTTTATGAAGAGTGAATATATACGAATATATGTAGACAGATATGAAGCCCTACATATACATACATACAACATATATTGTGGTCCTGATGAATATAACCAAATAGTTACCACCTATCAATTTGATAGGATATGTTCATATCCGTCCAATATAATAACATATATCTAATAAACTATTACATTCCAAAATATATTGGTATACAGGGTTTATCCGGATTGTGAGGCATATTTATTGCATGTTTAGACATTTTTTTAAGAGTAGTACCTGCCATGATATAATATCAGCCCAGTAGCCGAGCGGTCTAAGGCGTTGTGTCTACTTGGGGACTGGAAGGTTATGGGTTCGAATCCCGACATCGTCAGTTTGCCAATTATTAAAAAAAAGGGGGCGGTTAATTGACTAAACTGTCGGCGTATGGACAAGCGCGAAGTAACCGGCTCTGCTTTTGAAGGTTTTCTGTAGTTTCCTTCACGAATTCGAGCAGTCTAAGGTGTTATGTCTACTTGGGATCTGGGAGGTTATGGGTTCGAGCCCCAACATGGGCAGTTGATCAATTATTAAACAAAAAAGGAGCGGTTAATTGACTAAACTGTCGGCGTATGGACAAGAACAAAGTAACCGGCTATGCTTGTGAAGGGTTTCCTTCACGAACTCCAGATAAGTATCGGCATAGTTCCTATCATAGTCGGCTGCAGCCGCATATCCTACCGGTTCCTAGTCACATCCTCAATATTTCTTCCACTCTACTCACATTCTCACATTCTTAGACATCACAATGGACCTTATGGTCGAAGTGTAGCCCATTAAGGGCAACCGCTACAATATTATACTGTTAATATTAAGAGAGATATTTTATATTTTGTGTTTTCTTCATCCTTTAATACCCCCCCCCCCCTTTCCCTTCGACGTATGCTATTTCTTAATAAAATTGGACTTGTGAATACTAAAATCATGTACGACATTTCATTTTGATCAGACTAAAATTGTGACCGCTAGAGAGTGATTTATGTATTCTAAGGAAATTGAAGCAGCTCCTGCGTTACGAATTTTTTTTAGTTGATAGTACAATTTTTGGATAGATAAAATTGTATTTTTCGCAAATCTAAAAGACTGCTCGTCAATTCTGCAACACATTGTACACACTGCTGTCGATAAAACTTGAATGGTCCCTAGTCGTCACCATTCAGTTCATATTTAATAGATTGCTGGACATCGTTCCAACTGATCGATTGAAAAAATGTACCTGTAGTTTTTTATATGTTTGTAAAATTGAATTTAGCTAAAAATTGTATTTTATATATATATATATATATATATATATATATATATATATATATATATACATATATATATATATATATATATACTTCAATATATTTTATGACTATGACAGAGATCACGTAAGGGAAAAAGTTATGCTCGATAAATTTCCGTTTAATTTAAATTAGTTTTTTTTTCTTCATTTTTTTTTGGAGACTTTTCATTTGTATACGTTCAAAAATTTGTCACTATATATAAGAACAATTTGCCACTTGGACTAGTTGGGAAATGTAATCATGGCACAAAGTTAAAAGAATCGTTTTCAAAAAATTCTCAAAATCATCAAGAATAAAGTATCATTTCCGGTTTAGCTATTTCCGCCAAAACATTGCAGTCGCGTAAGATGACAATATGAAAACTTAAGTTTACAGTTTCATACCTCTATCTCTATAAAGTGTTCATACATAATACATACACAGACACAGCAATGATCAAAAATGGGAATTTTGGTATCAGGGGACCTCAGAACGTAAAGATTCGGTATAATCTCAATCGAGAACATTACTTCTATAACCTACAATAAACACAGCTCTTTGTGTAACTGACTTACTGACTTACTGACAGAAGAATCACCGATACAAAATCAAACCCAATTCTAGAAATGCTAAGGATGCGGTTTTGCATTCGACGTGGAGCTTCAAACTTACGGGAAACTTGAATTTTCCTAACGCAGCCCTCCCAAAAATGGGAAATACTTTCCATAAATACCTTCTGTACTTCAAGGGTGCCCCCATCTACCCTTTCTAAGACGTGGAACCAAGATCGAAGACCGCATCGGAGGTCAAGCTTCCGAGCAGAGCGAGTTCTATGTATATATAGAGGTAACGAGTCCAAGTGGGCATGTGGTCTAATGCGTTATGTTTGCGCAGTATGCCTACTTAGAAACTGGGAGTTTATGGGTTCGAATCCCGACATCGGCAGTTTGTCAATTATTATGAAAAAAGCGGTGGTTAATTGACTAAACTGTCGGCGTATGGACAAGAATTAAGTAACCGGCTATGTTTGAGAAGGTTTTCTGCAGTTTCCTTCACGAACTCCAGACGAATATCGGCGTAGTTCCTATCATAGTCGGCTGCAGCCGCATATCGTACCAATTTCTAGTCTATACACAAAAATTTCTTCCATTCCACTCACATCCTCACATCTATATATAGATTATAGCCTCTACAATCTATATATTGTAAAAACCTATTACACATTGGAAACAAAATTTTGCAATTTTGTATGCAAACAGTTTAAAGTTAGTTTAAACTGTTGTTTCCAACACGCAGAAAGTACCAACAGACAAACTGTGTTGACGGTAATTTGTAATATTTTATACATTTTGTTATTGAGACGAAACGAACAGCGTGGCATATACGCAATAAATAAGAACAAAGTAGGTAGGTGGTGGTTTTTTTTTTGGTGTGTGTATGTTCTGTTTTGTGTCTATTTCTATGATGCTTGTGTTGTTGTATGTAGGTACATGGGAACACGGGTGGGAAGAAGAATATAACATAGTAGAACATCATCTGAATATTTTTCCATAAAAATATTGTAAACGGTGTCATGGGAATTGATTTCAGTGTATGCATCGTTTACTTCTATTTCTTGTTCATTCCTCTCCTTTTATGTGTTAGTTCTGTTAGTGTTAGTTATATATTCAAGTATTCACTAAGAGAGCTTAGAGAACTTCGATAGAGTGATCGAACTGTGAACAAAAAACAAGCTGATATGTTGTATGCATATGTGTTATACTGTGTTCAGAATTTATGAACAAACATGTCTTTTATATATATACAATGGAAGTATACCAAATGGTTCAGGAAAACTGCCGTTAATTATTGTTGTAAAATTCTTTAACCATTGTTTCTCAAACAGTATTCG
Source organism: Nineta flava (assembly GCA_963920215.1). NCBI lineage: Eukaryota > Metazoa > Arthropoda > Insecta > Neuroptera > Chrysopidae > Nineta > Nineta flava. The sequence goes on along the minus strand of OY986040.1, from coordinate 9,896,053 downwards.
TGAGAGATGAAATACAATTTCTTTCTTTAATAAAAAGTAAGGTTGGAATTCTTTGCTAGAATTCCGGCCCATTCCACCGTAGGTGTAGGTTTTGGCAAAGATCTCACCATTTGGCTTTATCGGCAACGCTTCTCAAGCCGTTTATTCAGGTAGCTCTTCTTATTCTTTGTCACTGCTTCCATCACTTGGTCTTCACATGTGTGTCTAGGTCAATTTTTGATCTGTTTAATATAAATAATAATTTTTTATTCTCAAAGTCATCGTCATATATGTCATTTTTTAACGGATTCTTTGCTATAAAGATCTTCCACACTTCCAAACCAAGAACGCGAACACGACTATTTATAATGGTTTATGATAAAAATTGTCTACCCCAAAGATTATCCATGATCGAATCAAAAAAATTCAATCTTTTTCCTATTTTTAGTTTCCATTGGTTAAATTGTCTTTATCTAGTAAGTCTTTTTTGCCGTGGAGTCATGAAAAAAACAAAAATATTTATAATCACTTTTTTAGTAAATTTGGATAATTTGGTAGTGTTGTCGTTAATCCGTGTTACTTATAGTGTGCTTTACGTTTTTGATTTGTAAGTTTATTTTTTCACAAGTGCTCTATTTAAGCTTTAAAACACCCAGATCTATGTGATAACTAAAGTTTCAAAATGCACAAATCATGTTGTTGATTCGTTACCATATAAACTTTAACATAACATTATTTCTCAAGACAAACTTGAAATGAAAACAACTACAAACTACTTCAATAAAACAGAAGTATCTATTAATTAATTGTGTATTTGTTATCGATTTAACTGCGTTTGTAATTATTTCTCAAATTATCTGTTTTGAAAATTAGATTATTAGATGAAACTTGTTGAAAAACAAAAGATATAATTACAACTTTTTTAGCGTATATATTTCACATCGTCTAACAAAGTTTTGAAAAACCTTTATTTAACAAAAGAAAATTCTCGATTTATATTTGAGATTCAATGACGTTTGTCAAAGATTTTAACTTACCAGAACTTACCTACATGGTTTAAGAGGCTCTTCAAAACGTTGGGTCATTCAGACAATTTTTCCCCTCATAACATTTTTTTCTTAATCATATATTTCTACCGCTGGGTCCCAAATTGTAAAAGTAGTATTTTTCTTTTTATATATATTGTATCTAAAAATATCTTATGCACTCTTTTTAGACACTACGTTTTTTGAACTAGGAGTATCGATAAACCATGTACCATTTTTATGGCATGGATGGTTTGTGTTTGTAGGAATATACCAAGATATCCTGGTATACATTCAAACTAAAATCAAAGCTTATAAAAGTTAAGTGAAAAAGATAACTTATTGGACGTTAAACCAATCTTTATTTTTGCCTATTTAACATTGAATGCAAAGTTTTTTGGAGGCTACGAAGTGTAACCATCTGGCGGCATAAATACTGCTTCAGAGTGCAACTAAGAGGCTATCTCTCGATGCACTGAAGCTGAATAGGATGCATCGATCAAAAAAGAGTCTGTAAAATGCATTATGCAGTTTTTGGATAGTTCTTTATTTTAGATAGAGATCATATCATTTTGGACAAATCATAGAGGAGAAACTGGATAATAATTTATGTGATAAATACATTTATATATTTTATCTGTTACTGCATCAATTGAATTTATATTTTAGTAATATTGTATACATTCAATACAAATTGTCTACATTCACTGACCCGGCTTAAAGAAGCGCATACACGCATAGTAAATAATAACAGACGTATGCCATACATAAACATAACTTGAAAGCACATCAAAACTACTGTATATTTACATACATACGTCTGTCTTTCTTTACATATTGTATCACAGCATTCTTCCCTCCCTTCTGCGTATTACATTTACATAACATACATTATATTGTCTTGGGCTCTTTTATCCATTTCGTCTTTGGGATTATACCAATAATATTTGTGTATGTATATATATATATATATATATATATGGCATGTGTATACAGAGTGTGTTCATTTGAAAAGTTTTCACAAGTTTTCTTCAAGTATTAGTAAAAAAAATGCATTTAAGATTGTTGTTTTTGTTTGTTGATATTTCTTACAAAAGTTGCCTAATTTGAAGGGAGAAACATAGTGCAATAATTATATTTTTGTTACATGCACGCGTACTTAACTTATCTTTCTTAATATTTCTGGTGTTAATACAAAATTAACGCAACATTTATGCCCCGTATTTACACTTAAAATTGGAGATGTATGAAAGTTACAAACGAAAGTTGTTGGTTTTTATGAGATAAACATTTTTGTGTATATAAATTTTCCCTAGATAGATAAATTGATTGTAGAGACTGCCCTAAACGGGCCACACTTCGACTATAAGGTCCATTGTGATGCCTATGGATGTTAGGATGTGAGTGGAGTGGAAGGAATTCTTGTGTATAGACTATGAATTGGTAGGATATGCGCCTGCAGCTGACTATGATAGGAACTATTCATCTGGAGTTCGTGAAGGAAACTGCAGAAAACTTTCTCAAGCATAGCCTGTAACTTCATTCTTGTCCATACGCCGACAATTAATCGCTCCTTTTTTTCTTAATAATTGACAAACTGCCGATGTAGGGATTCGAACCCATAACCTTCTAGTTTCCAACTAGGCAAAACGCCTAAGACCGTTTGACTACTTGGACTGGTTAGGTTTTCCCTATCTTGCACCATTTAAAGGTTATATTACGCGGGAACGAATGCAAGGAGAAAAAATATAATTATTAATTTTTTTTTCTAAAATGTATATTTAATAAATTATTTATAGGTGTAACGTTTCAAATGAACACACGGTATATATAGTTTATTTTGAAATGAAAACTTGAGTACAATTTGAATATCAAACCGTCATTTATAAAAATGTATGGTCGTTTTCTTCATAGTTTATATATATATATATATATATATATATATATATATATTTCATTCAATTTTATAGCTGAAAGTAAATTTATGAAAAACTGGTGAGTTTTCTTGAAAATGAATACTTTATGAAGGGTTGTTTGGAGAAAAGAATTGATGTGTAATTTAAGATAAAGAAAAAGTCAACTGTTTTTGTTGAAATTGGATTCGAATCGGAGAGAATGTAACTGAATCTTATATTGAAAATGTTTATGAAACTAATATACACTTTTGAAAATGGTTGCATATCAATTTCCTCATTTTATTTCTGTTAGAGATATTTTTCCAGAGATATGTACAATAGATTTACTTTCCAGTGGGTCACACGTCTGTGAGAAATGACTTTCATGGGGTTTGGTCTAATAGTCTTAGGCCGGAATAGTGTGTGAATGCTTGCGTGCTAAGTATTCCATCGCTTACAAGACCCAAATAAATTTCTGCAGTGCTTTGCAAAATCTAAGATTGTAATTTATATACCCGGTATAATATAAATAAGGGTATTATAATTTTATCCCCGGCATTGTAACGGTTGAAAATATTGATCATAGAGATTTGATTTTGTAACCAAAAATAATTTCTAATATTTTAGCTAAAATTGTGGTAAAATTATTCAGATTTTGTTACAAAGAAGTTACTAAGAAAAGTTGTTTATTTTATAAAAAGGAATATTGTGGTTTTTACGGTTTTAAAGGTAGAAATTTTTTTCCGTAGCGTGAGAACTTATGAACCGATTTTTTCTAATTACGATCTTATTCCCAGAGTCTGTTTTGCTCTAGAATACACACACACAAAATTTCAGCTGTTTATGAGAAAAAATTTGTATGAGTGTTCATAATATGACTTAATTTATGTATGTCCGATAACTCAAAAATATCTTCGTTTTTCAAAAATATCTGTGTAAAAATTTCTTCAAAATCGTAACTTTATTATGTTTTTACTCAAAAACTAAAAACAGGATCTAGTTCAAACTTTGACAGGATATTCTTTATTATTGAAATAATAAGCTGTCAAATTTTGAAGAATCTGCCATTAAATTGAATTTTCTTCATAACTACCTTAACAGTTTTAAAAAAATGACTGTTTTTGTTAAATAAAATATTCAAACATTATGCAATATTATAATTTAGTTAAATGTTACAATTAAAATGTTTGTAAGTCCACGCCAGATGAACAGAAGACAACACACAACTATATTGTTTGTAGTTTACATAAAATATAAATTCTATTTATTATTTTATTCTAGTTGTCTAGACTAGACTTGACTAGACTAGACTGGACTGGACATTATTATTAAGATGGACAGGTATACATACATACAAGTACTACATTAAAGCTCTGTAGACCACAATTATAATGATAATGACTGAGTAAATAATAATGAACACAACCTGAGCTGAAAGATGATGGGGTAAACAAACAATTTAGAATAATGTTTTTCTTTCTACTATATAAGTTTATATAATATGTATTTAGTACAGTGTCGTTCAGGATACGAAAAAAAAAAACAATCATTTAACTTCGAAAAAAATTCATTTGATTTGTAAACCCACGTAAACCTACTTTTATGCAGAATGTAATTAAATTTTGAGTAGATGTTAAGAACACCCATCCCATTGAGAATGGCTAAATTTGAAAGTAGTTGCCCATCTGATTAACTCTAGAATACTAACCTTAAAATATTACCCTTCATAACTGACCATGTGTAAGATTTATGTAGATTGAGTAAAAAAAAATAATTACACATTTTGCTGAGAATTTCGTTAATATATTTATATTAACCCTAGAACACTAACCATGCGTAAAACTTACGTAAACAAAAATAAAAACCAAGCATGTGCCAATGTCAATCACTCCCCTACTTCATATCTAACATTTCTCCGAACAGTGCTTTATGTGATTCCATCAAGATTGTTACTTCAAGTGCAACGCCTTCCATCTTGAAGAAATTTATTTATTTTAATTTGTGCGCATTTACTATAAATATTTTAAAAAGAGCGCCACTATGACTGGCGGTAGTACTGATGATAACTATCAAAATTATTCTACAAAATATCTATTAAATCATAGAAAAATACGATTGTAAGATCTTCTTAAAAACTCAGGAAAACACTTAGTCCACAGTACAGCAAGGTTTTTTTTTAATGATTAGTAACAGGCTAAATTTTTGTCAGTACCTTCTTTTCGACGAGATGCCCAACTTTTTTCTCGCGAAAATTCTCGATGATAGTGTCTAACGAAGCGCATAAGAGAGTAACTTTTGTTTGTTTGACGATAGCAAAATTTTTATCAGTAACATTTAATTTGTTAGTTAAATTGAGAGACATTATAATAATGACTTCAAAAAAACTACAAAATGGATGGTGTGACAGGCAGGTCCTCTACCCCGTACATGTTCCAATAACGGGGTATACATAGTTATTAGTAACAAGCTAATTTTTATGCTGTTAATTAATAATGGTATGTATAATTTGATGGCCACCTTGTCCTACAAATTCAGTGGTTCAATTTCCCAGTCCTACGCTCTGAACTGTTACTCTCTTACGTGCTTCGTTAGTCACTATCATCGAAAAATTTTGCGAGAGAAAACTTGGGGGTCTCGTCGAAAAGAAGCTACTGACAATAATTTTGCCTGTTACTAATCATTAAAAAAAAACTGTGCTGTACTGTGGACTAACTGTTTCGGAATGCATCCAAGATGCACTCGACCTGAACAAGATATAACTTCGAAAGTTTACCGGATTCATCACCGAACAGTATTACCCACGAATGCATGTGTACACAAAAGGACTCCACAATGGATTTATTATGTGCTGACTGTGTAGCGTGGAGAAAGAAACATCTAACCACATCATTTTTAACTGCGAATCTCTCGGTTACAGCAGATACAAGATATTCGGTGCATCTCACCCCAAATATATGTATCTAATAATCAAGCTCCTGGCCATTGTCAAGATATGGGAGAAGTGAATCCCACCATACTGTAGAAGGGGCATACAATGGACCATAAGGTCGAAATTCAATACATTTTATACCCTTAGTTATATCTTCTCCCTTTTCCTTATCATGTATGTGAACTGTTTCATAACCATTTCAATAACTCTCGACTATATACTTGATAGTATTTGCTCATAGAAAACTTTTTGTAACAAATTTTTCTTTTAATATAACCAATAAAAAACATTGTCCACTCAAACATACGTTTGAAACTGTTATTTTTGTTTACTTGTTAAGATCAGCAGAGATGCCGAGAGACCACTGCAATAATGTACAACACATACCTACTACCTACCATGATGATGGTGCTGCAATACAAGATATAACAGCAAACATACACTAAAAAAAAACAAAAAAAACTGAAATGGTGACAACTTGAATGTGTATTGTTAAAAAGACAATGGTCATTTCAAACAAAGTGACAAGATACCTTCTATCTACCATGTTGAATGAATGAGTTCGGGTGTCCGTCATTTGGTCTGTTCTCTTTTCTCGCATGAAATCATTCTCATATCTTCTTATACACTTTTCTCTAAATCTAATATGAGCTTTCTAACACTTTTATCAACATCTATACTAAGTCAAATATACTTTGTCAAATATTAAATATATCGTATGGTATATATTTTTTTTTTTGTACTTTTTACAAACAAACAAGAAGAAAGCAGTAATTCGGGGCCGAGTCGCAGATTTTTCGTGAAAACATTCTGCATATAATCCGTAGATCCGTTTGGACTGTCACTGGCCGCTGCATGGCTGATGGACTAGCTACGTAATCATTTTGCCCTGTTTTTTTCATGCGATATCGACCCTGCCATGGATATCGCATTCGTTCCTCACTGTAAATTTTAGGCTCGTTGGATTTTTTTAACGTTAGCTTTCCTCTGTTATGCATTTTATATAATTCCAAGCATATTTAGGAGTCATATGAGATGAAATCTTCAATTTTTTTGTAATTTTCATTTAATACCCATTTTCCTTATATCCCACCGAATATTTTTACTGTCTCACTAGTAGTAGTAGTGCTCCTAATATCTTTCCTTATCTTCACAAAGGACGGTAGTACATTTTATACCTTTACACAAAAAACTAATTAATAACCATTCACGCCTACACTAACGACACTGGCAACCAAACACAGCGCGTCAGATACGTAAAGATATGATCTATCTGATGGGGGCTCAACTAATGTAACCGCATTATTAGTCTCGCAGTTATTGGAAGTTATTTGCGATTAAAATCTTTTACTATTTAGTCACACCAGAATGTTCGACGGACCACCAGTGTAACGAATGAGTGTAGACATTTTTAGGTCAACATAAATGTCGATCAAGAACGAGAATTTGTGGATAGTCATTTTTACCGAAACCGTTAAAAAATTAAACAGATAATGTAATAAGACCTCATCAACAGTTGGTGGAGTCGTAGGTAAAAGTGGAAGCGTTGGTAAACTAAACTGTGGTTTATCATTGAGTGTACTCAGAAATATAAATCAGTGTAGTGGCCAGTGCTAATGACGTCACGAATCGACGCCATACTGCTGAATCGTTCAAAAATACACTGGCAATTTACTACTTTCTGTGTCTATTAAAAGTAAATCTTTAGTTTCTTCAGATGCCATTATTTACAATTATTATGAATTATTTTATATAAAAAGAAGTTCTAAACAGTCTGATGCACACATCCCGGCAAAATAATCATACGTCACAGTTTTCTCACCAGTACAATATGGCCGTACACCAGCACAATATGGCGTCGATTCCATGACGTCATTAGCACTGGCCAGTATACTGATTTATATTTCTGAATCATCTTGTGTCTACTGAAGGTTATTTTTGAGTTTTTTGAAAATATATATTTTTTCTAGCTATCTATATTCAAAATTCAATTTCAGAAATAGCCAATTTCTAAAAAAGATATTTTCTATTCATTTTGTATAATTTGTTATTATTAACAGTAGTGAGATTCATTTAGGTAAAAAATCTTTCGTTTTCTTTAAAAATTTTCTTATAACTTTACAATTATTATTCCATAATAAAATCTCACAGGTGTTAAAAAAAAATCATCATATTTGCGATAAACGTTTGCCAGTTTTTCAGTCTCTCCATATTTGAAAATGTTGGCTGATACCTCTGTCAAAAAATAAAATCAAATAGAACTAAAATGAATTTTAACAAAACGTTTTATTGTCCAATCTTATGGTTCGTACATTTGTGAGTTTTTTTTTTGTTCGAACAAATAAAATAAGTAATCGATTCGTTGAGATATAAAATTATTTGAATCAGACAAACTACAAAAGTCGTCATATGCCCAATGGGTAGTTAGGTTATTGCTGTTGAAATAAAAGGAAGGAAATGTTCTCACATGTAATTCAAGTGAATTGTATCATCCCCTAAAGAAGACGAACAAGACGATGATGATAGTAAACCACCATATATACCCACATTTCGCCAGCTTCTATCTATCGAATATCTGTCCCCCTTTTCTTTTCAACCAAATATATATATATATATATATATATATATATATATATATATATATATGCTACTCTCAACATTCGATAATTTCACAAGAAATTGTTCTTGTTTCTTATTGCTGACCGATGTGGAACAACCGATGTTACCCACCTAGATATGTGTGTGTATAGGCTATACACATGTATATATATATATATATATATATATATATATATATATATATAACGGATCGCTTTTATTCTATATGTCTACTCCAATCATTCTTCTTCTGTGTTTTTCTAACATAACTCTTTCCAGTGAATTTTCTTTATCACCATCATTTCTTTTGTGTACCATATGTCAATAAAAACAAAACGAAACTTTAAAGAAACAAGTGAAAATAACAACTAACTGAATCTATTGCTTAAATAGCCCGTTCCCGTTGAGTTCATACATAATCAACGTGTGACCTTGTTTTATTTTACACACACACCAATTTACATAATTATAAAGTATTGTTTCCGGGTATCAGAATATAAACATATGTACTTTTGTAATCAACAGTAATTACAGATGTTTGAGCTATACTTAGAGTCATCCTTTACCAAGAACTTTTTTCTTCGATCATTATTTTCTACCTTTGCAAAGTCAGGACTAAACTTAAAAGTAAAATCTGACAGTGGACACAATCTGCAATGGATTCATATTCAACAACGAAAAATACAGTTGGTGGAAGCACTGTGAAGCCCTCTATGTGATATATGTATACACTTGGCTACAAAAGTTTACGTCATTTTTTTAAAATTTTATAGTTGATTTGTAATTCTTCAGTTTTTGGAAAAATGATTCAAATAAAAGTTGTTACTTTATTTATAATGAACAACTTTTATCCGAAGCATTTTTTCGATATTTGTTTGAGTGATGGATGTCATGATCAATGTTTACGATTATCTTTTTCTTCAAAACTTTGTATAGTACAAACTTGGAAAACATTGCCAACAACTCTGTTGAAAGTTGGAAAGTAACGAAAACGAGTTAAAAAAATTGAACGTTTCGTCGTTTGTTTACAACTTCATCGGCAACTGTAATAAAATAAATACAATGATAGAACATAAAATAATTTTTTACTATAGTTTCTGATGAAGTCGTAAATAAATGACGAAACGTTTCACTTATTTAAATAAACTCATTTTCGTTACGTTTAATTTCATACGATCTTCCAACAGCATTATTGATTATGATTGATACGATAAATGAAACAGTATTGCATTTAACGTTCGAATCGAATGTAAAAATATATTTTTTGTTTATATTTTTTGTTTATATTTTTGTTTTTGTTTTATCACATTTTCAATTGATTGTTTTTGTCTAAAAGTGGATAATATTAATGCCCCACCCACCTCTCTGCATAGTGGTAGTGGTAGAAAGTAGCTACATTTGGTTGAAACTTATTGACACCCTATATATATAAAAAAAAAAAAAAACTGATACTTATTTCGATATCATTTGAAGGCAAATATTTATTATTAGATCGTCTCGAATTTAGTATGCATGCATATAACTATGTGTAAAAGAAATAAGAGAAAAAATATTTTCCAATGTATATTAAATAATACGATTCGAACTGACATTTATTAAAAAAAAGATTTATTTTTATTACTGAAGAAATAATAAAAAAAAAAAAAAAAACTATGGAAAATTCCAAATTCTATTCAAATTATGTTTATTACAATGCACATACATACATACTACAAAACAATTATGGTTCTCCCTTTTTTTAAATAAAAAAAAAACGAGCAAAAACTTTGCACTAAAAACAACCTACTTGTTCGCCAAAGAAAAGTAAAATAAAAACCTTATTAGTTGATGTTATTTACTCGATTCAAAATCTAAATTTTCTTTCCTATTTAGGTACCTTTGTCTGAGTTACTACGGTAACTACTAACAAACTGATATTCATGATTTTTTATTAGGCAAACTAAACGTTTATTTTAAATTCCGAAATATTGTCTACATAATTATTTGTAGAGTAGGTTTTAGTATTAGGTTTTGGAACCAACAATTTTACAAGTAGCCGAGCGGTCTATGGCGTTAAATCTGCGCAGTAAGCCTATTTGAAAACTGGTAGGTTATGGTTCGAATCCCGACATCGGCAGTTTGTCAATTATTAAGAAAAAAAGGGGAATGACTAAACTGTCGGCGTATGGACAAGAACGAAGTAACCAGCTATGCTTGGGAAGGTTTTCTTGCAGTTTCCTTCACGAATTCCAGATGAATATCGGCATAGTTCCTATCATAGTCGGCTGCAGCCGCATATCCAACCAATTCCCAGTCTATACACAAAAATTCCTTTCACTCCACTCACATCCTCACATCCTTAGGCATCACAATGAACCTTATGGTCGAAGTGTAGCCCGTCCAGTGCAGTCTCTACAATCTATCTATCTATCTATCTGGAACCAACATATACAAGCCTAAATTATATACTATTTTTTCGGCAAGCTTTGACGTTTCTTCGCACTTTAGTTCGTTACGTATTAATAAAAGCCAATATTTTATCTATATATAATATAATAAAGTTGAACAGTTTTTTTGTTTGTTTGTTTGAATGCGCTAATCTCAGAAACTGCCAGTCCGATTTAAAAAATTCTTTTTGCGTTAGATAGCTTTATTCATGAGGAAGGCTATAGGCTATCTAGGATACGTTAAAATTAGCCTTAGTTAGCCTTAAAAATTGATATTTGTAAAGTAAGTCGGAAGAAAAAATATATTCAATAGATATAGATAAAACATAGGCCGCTGGTTCAAATCCGGCTGGAGGAATAATTTTTTTTTAAATAATTTATTTTATCAATTTCTTTATTTGTTTTTATTTAATTTAATTTATTTGATATAAACCATTTTATATATTTTACATGTATATAGCTAGATAAATGCATTTGATATAAATGCGGGTGAAGTCGCGGGAAACAGCTAGTTTATTTATAAAAATATAACCATCTTTAGATGCAGACAAAACAATTAACATCAGAGACTTAACTAATTTTGTAACACAATTAAAAACAAAAATAGAAAAGAAACGAAACTTAAACAAATAATGAAAATCTGCAGGTTAGAGCTATCACAAACCATCTAAATTCTTGAAAATTGAGATTTATATTTATTCATTTGAAAAATATACCAGCTACGCACGAAATATAAAGAGAATATTAAAGTGTCCTCTGAGTAATAGTAATATTATCTTTAAAAACCATTTCATTTTTGTTTTTTTTAATTCAGAAATATGAAATTTTTGTGCATTTTTTTTTTGTCTATATAATTTAATGAAAAAAGTTATACATAAGTAATTCTTTTTAACTACAAAATATTATAAAAATTTAAACATTTTCTTTTTACGATAATGTTTTGTTGAACCAAAAAAGCACTATAGATACAAGATGATACAAGATTATGTGTCAAGTAGTTGAGAAATTATATTCATGCTTAACTATTATAGGATCTTGCTGGATCAGTTGGTAGAGCACTGATCCAGAAAGTCAGACGTATTCAATTCAAACCAAGATGTGAAGGATTTTTCATATCAAGTATTGATGGCAAAATAATGTTTATACGTATTACTCGTTAAATTAAGTAAACGTTAGTCATCTCCGTTAGTATGATATAATTGAAAGTTAAACATAATAACATTGATAAATCGACACAAAGTTTTGTAGTAGTAGGGGAGGGGGTTTGAAGCCTGGCAAGTAGACTGCTCAGAAACCCATGTCCTCAACTTTTTCTAAGCTCTACCATCTGGGTTTTCTCTAGCCATGTGTTCATTGTCGAATCAACTGGTCGTATTGCGAATGACTGGACCGAGCTCCACTTTAGTTGTTTACCTCTGTTTCTCCTAATTCGATTGAGCCGCAGGCTAAGTACCTCATTCTAGCTCTGTAAAGGCATTCTGCCAGAAAATGTAAGGGCGAATCATCCACCCCGTAACATTCCGGACAGATCACACTGTCTACCAACCTTATGAGAGATGAGTGCCACTTGGTCTTGAGTTTACAGTGACTGATAAGCACCCCAACCAGAAGGTTTATCTCGTTCCATTTTTTTCCAATAAGAAAGGTTGACATTGCGGTATTGTATCCAGCTATCATTTGTCTGGCTTTCAGTATGCTGTCTCCTGCAGCTTGCAATATTTTTCCATTTTTTGTCCATAGACTTATCCACAGGTCTGTCTCCAAATTACTCCTAGGCACAAAAGTGGCTAAAACAATTAAATATATATAATATTTCGGTGAAAAATGGTGATATCTAAGTGAAGCTGCTAGAACATGCAAATGTCATCATTTATTACGAAATATATGACCATCTTTCGAATCCATTGTACAGATCGCCACAAAATCTACGCTCATTTTTCAAAAATCTATAAGATTTTTCCTAAAAACCGAATGAGTTAGGTACAAATCAACAAAAACTTGAGCACTTCATTTGTGTCCAATAGTAAAAATATTGTATAAAAGTATATTTATTGAACTATTACTCAGCATTGTATCGTTAATACAGTCTTGAAAAATATTTCAAGGACATCTATAGTATATATACAGACTGTTTTGGGATGCTTTTTCAATTGAGAATCAATGTTAAATATTATTTATTACTGGCAGGCCGTGTGGTTACTGTATGGAGTCATTCAGTACACATGGAACAAGTACACACTCTTAAATGAGTCAGTACACACAGTCAATGAGTCAGTACACACTCTTAAATGACAAACTACCATACGCAAATTAGATGACTCTCATTACATGTGTACTGACTGACTCCGCACAGTAACCACACGGCCAGCCAGTAATAAATAATATTTAACATTGATTCTCTATTGGAAAGTCTTTCCAACACAGTTTGTATATCCAATATAACGTTACAAAACGATATAACTATTAGGAAAGACTATTTTTTTTACGGTTATGATACTTAATTTTGCAACATCTTGTATAAGAGTATATATTAAAAAGCACACTTTAAATTTATAAAATGCATTCAAAATATATACTAAACAAAGAGAGACTTATTCGTGTTCGTGTATGTTCTCTCTTACACGAAATATCATTATGATTATGATTATAACATATAAATATAATTTCATATTTCGTATTATTCTATTATATTACATAATGGTCTAAGAGCTGGCTACATAACAGTGAACTGATCGAACATAGTCGTGATTTTTTGTCATAAGTTTCCAATGATATCGTCGAAGCAAGAGCCGCATTTTGTAGAAGTCTCATTGGAGGCGGAGAGTGTGGGTGAGAGGTCAATCGTGTAGAGTTTTGAACACACAAAATAAACGATCGAATATAGCTCTGAAAATTGGAGTAGTATTTCATATTAAAAATAGAAATTGAAACAAAATGTTCCCAGAAAATATTTTGTTTTTTGTTTGTTTGGAGTATCGGGATCTGTAGTAGATTCGATTGCGCTCCTTTTTGAAGGTTAAAAAGAGAGCTAAGATACGGCGACACAGTTCTAGCATTGATATTCACATATATAGGCTGTTTAAACAATTAAGTATTTGTTTCTTTAAATTGTTTGCCTATGTATGTCTATGAAAATTGGATCCAGCCTGTATCATAATATATAAAACAGGATGATATAGTAGGCATTGGTATTGGTTCTACTATACCATGAGATATAGAGTTGATACCTACTACCAGAAACGAGAGTACCAGTAGTTTGTTAAGTGTGTCAGGTGTACTTTATGGATTTTTCCAATGATATCAATACAACAACAGTGAATCCATATGGTGCAATAATTTTTAAAACTAATTAATAATATAACACAACATACGAGTTATATATATATAAATATATATATATATATATATATATATATATATATATATATATATATATATATATATATATATATATATATAATACAAAACTATTGTGAAACTAACGCCAATGTGAATTTTTATTATATATTTTATTATATTTAATTTATTATTTTGTAAGTAATTGAATTGAAAAAATGTCATATAACATATTTATTTTATTTTTATTTTTTCGAAATTTTATATGAATTACGTTTTCATCGTTGTGAACAAGTGACAAAAAAAAACGGTTGAAGTATAAAATTGCGCTAGAAGTTTTTATTTTATTTTATATTTGACGAATAATCAAGTTCGTTTTAACTTGATTACTTGCATTTTATAGCCTATCAGCGCACGAGAGATAAAATATCACCACACGAGTCTGTGAGACAAAATTTTTGATTCCAGGTTTTATAGCTGATAATAAAGCTTTCGTGAAAAACAAAATATTCTAGGGATGGCGTTGAACTTTTTTACGGAGAGATAAAGAAAAAATTACTGCGCAAAATTGAAAACTTTTACTGCATACTTTATAAAATACTCTAAGTAAAGATGTTTTAGAAAGTGAAACGGCTCAATGAGAATAACCACAATACCAACTTTTTTAGCTACTGACTGCCGATTTTCTTTCGAAAGGTTCTACAAATATATCCTATTATTATATTTCAAATTTTGCCCTAATTCCTAGAGCATTTATTTGTATTTTATAAATACGTATTTCTACTACAATATAGTCATCATCAGTATGAATTAGCTAATCGTAACTATCTCTGAATCCATATCCCAGAGATAGCTACGATTAGCTAATTCATACTGATGATGATTACATTGTAGTCGAAATACGTATTTATAAAATACAAATAAATGTTCTAGAAATTAGGGCAAAAATTTAAATGTTATTTCAAAAAACCTAGAGTTCTCATTGATTATTTTAATAATCTTTATGTTCTATTATTAAAGAGTTCATAATAAAAACAAAGCAACATATACCTTACCAAAGAAAAGAACTCGGAATTCCTTTCATAGGCTCAGAACCTTCCTCCAAATTTCAAAGACAGCATGTATAGAAGCGAACAACGACAGAATGGACGTTAACCAGCGTGATCACCGTGAAAATATACCGCAACAAACACTCGGGAAAATATAGCAGGTCCAAGATATTTGGTGCGTCTTACCTCAAATAATCACCAAGATATGGGAGAAGCGAATCCTGTCAGACTGAAGTAATCGGGGGAGCACAAACTCCTTTAAAACCATAAGCCAACAAAGATGTTTCGGCATATACACATAATCATGTAATAAAAATCACAAAAATGGCTGAAATCTCGGAAACGTAGATGGAGGGGCTATATATGAATATCTGAATATCTACATCCTGTGTAGATATTCATATATTTTATTCCTTACAGTGTTTGTATAAACCCAGTCATTCTCTCTCTGTATTCGTATCACAATTTTCAATAGCTTTTGTTCGTATCAAAAGAAATAATATTTATTATCAAACATATATTATTATGAGTCCATGAATGAGTTTGAAGTTCAGTTAAAGGATAGATTATAGGTTGAAGATCCTCCTTTATAATGCAGTTTATATTTTATACTTAAAACATTTTATTTATTTAAACTTTTTATTGAAAAATACTAATTTTATACGTTTTTTTGTTTTGTTTCAGGTAAGTGTTCTTTCATATTGATACATTCCATTATTTGATGAAGAAATAGGGTGAGTCCATAATTTTATGACTTTTTACGCCGTTTGGTAATATGACGATCACAATATCAAATGTCGTAAAAAATGATCATTATCTGAGCTCCGAATTTTAGTGTCACCGTCACGCATTCAAGACAGTGATGACTACTAGGATCGTAGGATTGATCTTGATCCAAGATCTCTATGATTTTTCTGATCACGCATTGATAAAACAAGTTTGTAGATTCAGTAGAATCGAATAATTTTGTGATTGAATTTCTAGAAATTTTATTAATTAAAAATATCAAATTTTTTAAACAGTCGTCATAGAGTTTTAAAGCGAAAGTACGAAGTGAACTTCCATTCGACAGGTATAGGTACAGGTTCGATAAGCACGATAAGCACGATAAATACAATATTTGGGTTCATTTCATGACACCTCTATCTAATCCGTTTTGTGGTTTGGATGAAATTGTAGTGAACTTGCTACTTAATCTCAATATACTTTAAGTCTTAAATTCATAGCTTAGAATTATTGTAAACAGGCTAAAGGATTTCCCATTACTAAAGATCCTTTTTCCTAACAAGTTCTATAAACTTTAGATATAGTTTCAAAAATTATTGAAATTAAATAAGGTAACTATTACAACCGAGTACTACAATCATTCACTTCATCGGTTATACCCCGAGTTGATCGGGTTTTGCGTGTTTTCGGGCCCCGCACTAAAAGACGTTCTATCTATTTCCCTATATCAAAACGCTCTTTGTGACTACAGATATTCTGCATTACGTCTAAACGTAGGTAGCAGTTTTGTAAAACGTATCGCAATGACAATCCAGCTTAATCTCAATAATCTCAATATACTTTCTTATTTAGGTACCTTTACATAATCACTACGTATGTCGCCTGTTACTTAGGTAATTATATGTTTATTACCTCAGTAACTATTAAATTTAGACATTTTGATATCTTCAAAAATAAAGATTAGATTGAAATCAAAATTGTTTATTTTTATATATTTAATTCATGGAATTCTTCCTATTCTCCTACATTTTGGTGCCCAACGTGGGTGGAGTGCCAAAATTTATTTATTCTCCTACAATTAATAAAAATCCCAATTATACCCACAAGTACCTACACGTCTACACACGAGTACCGGGATAAATATATCCCGTTCATAGCATAGGTATAAGTTTTATATATAAAAGTTATAAACAGATATAGTTTTGTTCAAAAATGTTATGAATCCTAGTTTTTATGTAATGATTATTGCCTACAACTTCTTCTTCTTCTGCTTCTTGTTCATGCAGATCGTTTTTATTAGAAATGGTAGTTAAAAATCAAATATAAAATAAATTATTATAATATAAAAAGCCTATTATTATTACACGAACCATTTACAACAAATTAGAAATCTTAAATGTGTTCAACACACACATAAAACGTGGATAATAACATTTTGGATTTACATCGCTTTTCCTTATGGCAGACAGTAAGTAGCATAGAAGTCGAACAACTTTTGTATGGTACATATATATGCAGTATATACCTACTTACCGTTGTATAGTATTACCATGTGATATGTAGTTACGAGTTGTATCTGTCGCAGATGGATCGTCGAATCCGCTGTTTTACAAAACCGCTGGTTGTTTTACATAACAACTCCGTTATGTAAAACCACTAAACGACGTTCCGCTGGATTGTCATTGCGATACGTTTTACAAAACTACTACCTACGTTTAGACGTAATGCAGAATAGCTTATCTGTAGTCATAAAGAGCGTTTTGATATAGGGAAATATGTAGAACGCCTTTTAGTGCGGGGCCCAAAAACACGCAAAACCCGACAAACTTGGGGTATGACCGATAAAGTGAAAGATGGTAGTACTCGGTTATAATAGTTACATTATTTAATTTCAATAATTTTTGAAACTATTTCTAAAATATATAGAACTTGTTAGAAAAAAGGATCTTTAGTAGTGGGAATTCCATTAGCCCATTTACAATAAATCTAAGCTATGAATTTAAGACTTAAACAACATAGACTCCTAGATAATGCACTAGTAGTAATAATAATAATAATGATATAAACTAAAATCTACAATCTGACGTTTCATTTCACGCTGTTTTACATAACGTCTAATCGTTGACTCGCTGCATTGATAAACGCAAAACGTTTAAACAATATTACGTGTTCAAGTTCAGTAATTATGTAAAACTGCTGAACGTCGTTCAGTTGTTTTACATAAAGGAGTTGTTATGTAAAACAACTAGCGGTTTTGTAAAATAGGGAATTCGGCAATATATCTGCGATATATCTACGACATTATTAGAGAGGAAGAAGCAACGATGAATATGTTGAAGAAGGCTAAGGTGACGTCCATGTACTCATCACCATTATACCTTACTCGTTTTACGTACTTCGCCGTTGTCTAAAATCAAACCAACTGTACAGTTCTGATCAGTAAGGAGTTTCAAGCCAGTGCGACTTAGGCATGATGTGAAAACATAAACGTTAATGCCGTGTCTATCGTGAACAATGTGTTTGGTCAAACAATGCGATTGGTTGACAAACACGAATGGATATCCCCATCATAACAATGCCGATGATGGGAGATATCCATTATATATGGGAGATAAAAACGTGACATTGTATAATCTGAAAGTTCATTTCACTTCCCATATAAAATCTTGTATAGTCTCGCTATACCAGCCAAGTGGCCGAGCCGTCTAAGGCGTTTTGTCTACTTGGGGACTGGGAGGTTATGAGTTCGAATCACGAAACCGGCAGTTGTCAAATCATTTGACAATGGTTCCATTTTATATGAACTTGTGAGTGTCCATGCATATGATGTATAGAATACCTATATCTATAAAAGTCTATCTTGAATGGTTTGAGAATAACTTTTGTTTCTGTGCCTGTAGTTATTTCAACAATCATATAAATATGTTGGATTTGAAAAAAGGGTTTAGTAAAATTTGATGTGTATTTCAAGTCTTTGTCAGATTTTTATCAAACTTTTATACCTCAATCAAAATTCCTTACTTATTTGCAAACTGTACTAATGGAAATAAATTCGATAATGTTCAAAAATGTAAATAAAATAAGGTTGTTAGGGCAATAAATCTAGAGCACGGTAGTGCGTAAGGCCGAGTTTAAGGGAGACAATCGGACTTTTCACTACATATAAAGTTTAAAAAAATTCTGATTTTGAATTTCAGTTAATTTTGAACGATGTTTTTTTTAAAACTACATAATTGAGTCAAATTCATAAGTAAATTTTTTCTGTTTTCATTGAAATAATAAACTTGATCCACAAAATTTGATATAGAAATTATAAAAAAAGGTATATTTAAGATTTATTCTTTGTTTATTTAAAAATATATTCCTAATCACACGGCATAATACTTTATATTTTTAACATAACCTCCATGTGCGATGGATTAAGTACTTCGGAAATTTTAAAATTTAATAGTTTTAGTTTAATTTCATGATGCATGAAATGGTATGAGATTATTTCATGATATGTAATAATAATAATAATGGGGCTTTGTCCCGTTTCTGAGACTCATAGTCTATTACAGAGGCCCCATCATCATAATTATTTTTATTTACTTTTATTAACTTTTAACCTTACAAGACTGAAGTAAGTGAAGGACGAAGAATTGTATGCAGACTATTAATTTCTAGATTGTACAGTTGCAGCCGAATTTGATAGGAAGAATCGTGCCGATATTCATCTGGAGTTAGTGAAAAGAAACTACAAAAAATCTTCACAAACATAGCCGGTTACTTCTTGCTTGTCCAAAACGACGACTGTTCACGCAATTAATAGCCCCATTAATTCAAATAAACAAACTGTCACCGTTGATAATTGAACCCGCAAACTTCCAATTCCAAGCAGAGCCTGTTTGCGATTGATTAATAATATATTCAAATTACCCGACCGTATTTCTGCTATTTCCTAGCAGAAATACGAGTGGACACTTCGTAGGACTTCGTCCAAATCTATATGATTATTTTTAGTCTCAATTTTTGTATCAACTTTATATTTGAGTAAGTGATGTCTTGAGGTTGTAAACCACCCATTGCTAAACCACAAGAAAATCATGTGAGACGATTAAATTCAGACTTTATTTTGATTCATGTCATCGTTACATAATAATGCTTGTTGCTAGGACAATTTCAAAACAATTTCTATCTAGCTTAAATATTCAAATATTTTTTTTCAAAAATATGATATTTATTCATTCTTTACTATAATAAAAAAAAGTTATAATTTATTTCAATATACCGTGTCGTCGTTTCGACACAAATATGTAAAAGTAAATATTATAAGTTTTATATTAAAAAAATTTATACATTATTTAAACTTTGACATTCCACAAGTTATTGTATATAATACAAAAATAATTTGAAATATGAACGTTAATTTGACTTTTTAACCTAATTTTAAACATCCCTGTGAACGAACACTGCCATAAACACACACATAGAAAATATCATCATATATACATATGTTTAATTTCTTGAATGTTGCCTGTGCTCTGTATGAGGCCTTTCTCATTCACACATGCTTCGAAACAAATGTAAGTTCAATTGTTTATATGAAACGATATTTTACCGAATAATTACGTTTTGAAGACTCCTGATTCAGGGGCGTCGATAGGGGGTGGACTGGGAGAGCAAAAGCGCACGTAAAACTACTAGCCAACTCAGTCTTTCATTCCGGAACTTTACCCTCGCCAATTACAACACATATAACATATTGGAGTTATTCAAATCAGAATTAATAAAATTGGAGTTTCAAAAACTAAAACAAGACGCTTTTACTGCAATATGAACTAAATATTGAATTTAGAAATAAAATAGAAAATTTTACCAGTAATGTTGAATTAAATAAGAAATAACACATAATCTGCAAATGTTTTAACTAACTTTTAGCCGTGAATGTAGCTTTCATTTAAATCAACACAAATATGTATCCTTTTTCATTCTATATAATATTCTCATAAGTAACTAAGACAGATTTGTTTAAAATTTCTATTCATTATTTTTTTCTCAACAACCGTTTAGTGAATGTTTTAATAAAATTGTTTCCATAGAGTTCAAGTTATATAATTTGAATATTTGGCACGCTTCTTTTTTTTTTAAATTGAAATAATTTTTAAACGGCTCAGTAACACGTTTTGAAGTTTTAACAGCAGCTTTGCATTCAATAAGGAACATTTTACCTTGATATACTTGTCTAAATAGATAGATTGTTCTGGACGAGGTTTCCCTGGACGGGTTACACTTCGATCATAAGGTCCATTGTAATGCCTAAGGATATGAGGATGTGAGTGGAAGAAATATTTGTGTATAGACTAAGAATTAGTAGGATATGTGGCCGCAGCCAATTATGATAAGAACTATGCCGATATTCATCTGGAGTTCGTGAAGGAAACTACAGAAAATCTTCTCAAGCATAGCCGGTTACTTCGTTCTTGTCCATACGCCGACAGTTTAGTCAATTAACTGCCCCTGTTTTTCTTCTTTTTAACTGCCGATGTCGGGATTCGAACCCATAACGTCCCAATTTCCAAGTAGGCTTACTGCGCAGACATAACGCCTTAGACCGCTCAGCCACTTGGACTGATTTATACCTGTCTAAAAGTCGTAAGCCAAAGGTGTACCATTGATCTTTCAACGTCCTTCAGCCTAACGTATAGAAAATATCATCTCTTACATAATATTATAACAAAGTACCTGCGGAACACTCAAAATCGATTTTACTTTTGCACATGATGTCACATTGTCTACACTTGTGTGTCGCTTGAACGTACATATGTGTGTGTGTATGTATGTGTCATCATCATCGTCACATAACCATTGCTCCAATGTGATACTATCTCTATCTCTTTTCATTAAACATACAGTTTATTACAATTTGTCTTTTTTCACATCGTAAATGTGTGAGTGAGTGTTATATGGTGTAAAATGTTCTAGATCTGTAAAGTTTTGTGTGAGAGTTACTTCTTCATGTATGCAGATACTATGACCCATAAAAGTAGCGTCCACTTTTCAAAATTTTATAGTTGCGTTTGGGTCTTAATCATTCGATATTTCGGAAAAAATTTTCAAATAATAGTTATTGGTATATTTTTAATAAACATATTTTTATGAATCATTTTTTCGAAAACCGAATGAATACGTCACATATTAATTCTGGAATTATGAAAAATGAGCATTACGTTTGTGGTTAATAGTGCATACGTGGATGATGGCTTTTATATCGGAATCAAGAAACATGAAATATCAGGTGTTATTTGAAAATTATATCGTTGATGACGAGGCTTTTTGGTCCATGAATTGGTTTTAGAAGTTTTTTCTTTTTTTGGCGCGTTAAGATAATCCTACTGAATTTCCAGCTTGTAACGAATCGCTGATATACCATTCGACTGATGTAGCACTCGTTCGATTGATGTTAATAATAATTAGAAAGAGGGGTACCGCAAATGGGTCCCTAGCACCTAGATCAAGGGTTTTCTATGTCGTCCTTGAGAACAACCTGTCACCCGAAGGCGAGACGTCTCCGGATATAAAATGCTAACCCAAACGCCACACAGATGGCCCAGAACTTCTCCGCCGGGATTGCTACCAGGATTGATGGCATCGATGTTACACAGTTTTCGATCCTGCTGTATTGCATAGTGCTTGGAAGACATTTAGTAAAAAATGTATGTTGTACAGTAGAAATTTATATGCATACATATATAAGCGAAACAGATCACAAGTAAGTCTCTATCACATAAGTGTTCCCATTCTTCAGTGGACAACAATTTTGTGTGTGTTTTGTATATTTTTCTGCATTCGAATATTATACATTAAACAATGGCAGATTAATGATCGTTATTATTTTGGTAAATAGCTACATCGCCTGCTCTTACATTATCACATTTTCATTAGACAATACAGTTGAAATTAGGTACATGAATGTTTTCATCATTATTACTCCATGTTTCTGGCAAAAAAAGGATATTAGAAATACTAGCCATCTTATCAATGATATCATTTGTTTGGGCTCGTAAACTTTGTATATTAAATGTATATATTATTGATAAACCTCGCTTGGTCTTGATAAATTTCACTAACTCTGATTCTAATGTAAATAATGGACTAAATGTCAGTCTTTCATTTTAAACATTCTGTATATTCCATATTCCAAAATATATATTTCACACTATATGTAATAAATGATATTTGGTTTTATTTGGCGAAGATATGTGTGATATATATTAATGAATATTGTTTTAAAATTTTCTTGGTTTTGTAGATGTAAATCCAATTTGATGAAAATCAGTCAAGGTATTTTGTTAGTGGTGTGAAACGTGACAAGTATTCACTTTAATATTAGTTTAATATTAATACCAAGCACTCTCACTTCTAGAAATTATACATAATAATTTGAAACACAGCCATAGAAGAAAATTACTTTGAATCTAGGCAGAATATTGTGAAAACTTGTAAAACTTTATATTATTTTAGATGAAACTATTATTTTAGTGTATATTTACTATGAAAAATACGAAGAAGGTGAGTAGACTAACCGAATTTTCGCAGACGAAAGAATTGTATTAAAATATGTATGATATATGAATGAAATATGTATATCATACACATTTTTGTAAATATTACAGAAAAAAATGCCTGAAGATTATTT
Organism: Nineta flava; assembly: GCA_963920215.1. Taxonomy (NCBI): domain Eukaryota; kingdom Metazoa; phylum Arthropoda; class Insecta; order Neuroptera; family Chrysopidae; genus Nineta; species Nineta flava. The sequence continues at coordinate 9,872,412 of OY986040.1, read as the reverse complement.
TCCAACTATTCAATGAAAGAATAAAAGATAAAAATTAGGTGAGATATTTATAACCTTTTGAAAGGTTTACAAAAATATTGTTATCGAACGTTAGAACTAATTCTTAATTATTTTAATCAGAATAATAGAAACTATTATCTTGCATGTTAAACACAACAGCAGCAATTAGTTAAAAATATACATAGTTATCAATTGCACGGAAGTGCGCATGGCCAAGTTTGAATGGGCGTGGCAATACGTAAGTACTTACAGTGCTTATATGCTACAGGAATTATTAGGCCTTGTAACTTTTGAACTAAAAGAGATCGAGAGCTCAGTTCTCGAATATAGAAAGATCAAGTCACTTGATAAATAACTTAGCCCTCTATTCCACATTAGATAGATATATCTTGGGGTCTAAAAAGTATTGCACATCGACCTTATGGTCCATTGTGCTCCTTCTTCTACTTCAGACTGGCAAGATTCGTTTCTCTCATATGTTGGCAATGGCCAGTAGCTTGCGTATCTGGTCTTCCTAAAGGTTCATATATTCGGGGTGAGATGCACCGAATATCTTGTATCTGCTGTAACCCAGATGTTCGCAGTGAAAGATAATGTGGGTGGATGTTTCTTCCTTCTCGCCACACAATCTGCACACAATGGACCCGTTATATTTCCCGGGTAATGAAACCGATTATTATCTTAGGTAATGAAACCGATTACCTTCCACAGTTGCATCGAGAAATAGCCTCTTGGTTGCATTCCGAAGCAGTATTTTCCCGAGCTTTTGGTGCGGTACATTATCCCAGTGATCATGGTGTTTAGGATTTATCCACTCGTTGATCACCTGTTTACATGTAGTGCTTGGAATTCCTAAAATAGGCTCTGGCCCTATGAAGAGCATTTCAACTCCCTTCTATTCCACATTACACCTTTTTAAGGAGAAAAGAGTATTTAAAGGATAAGTCAGTCCAAAAACTCGGTTATTTTTATGTTTTTGATCAAATACATTTAAACAAGTCTATTAAATTGATGGTTTTTAATTTGAATAAGCGACAAAAAATGATAAACTTTACTTAGAATTTTGTATATTTTGATGAAGATACTAAACTGAACTAGGTAGAATTTTGTAAATAAACTACACCTATAATATGTGGACATTCTCAAAGAAAATTTAAATACATTTTTTCTATCCCATAGTTTTATAAAGTGTACAAGCTATATGATAATTTTCACAAACGACACTTTTATCATTCATAATAAAGTTTACAATGTATTATAATATTATAAAGTGTATATTTAACAAATTCTTGTTACAATTAAATATGTGTACATGAATTGATTTTAATTAATTTAAAATATCACCTACCATTAAAATCATAATAATTTATGTATTTTAGGTAATTATATAAAATATTTTATACTCTATGTTGGTACGCCATATAAAAGTATTTACCATTTATATAATGATATTAATATTATTATTATTATTATTGTGTACCGATTGTTCGTAAATATTTGACAGTATAAATTATTAAATATAAAATTTTATCCCAATTCCTAGAACAGTTATTTGTTTTTTATAAATACGTATTTCAACTACAACTACAGTCATCATCAGTATGAATTAGCTAATCGTAACTATCTCTGGAATATGGAGTCAGAGATATGTTTCTCGTTGCTAATTTGGTGCGTGTCTCACAATAATATTAAAATCGTTTTGTATGATCTGACTGAATTAGTACATGAAGGATTATTCGAGTTGGCTGACCAATTAAGGGATTAAGTGTGTGCAGATCCCAACCCATTAATTGGCGATAATCTTTTTTGACCATACGATGTTGTTTTTGTCAATAAGGTGAGGGTGCTGATCGAAACTAACCATGATATTCAGGTATTAAATTTTGGAAAATGATTTAATTTTATTAAATCAGAATTTGGAATCGGGCCATTGTCTAAATTGATTATCTGTTTTTTTAATCCGTGTATGTAGATACTTTCGTTTGCATCTAATTCTGTGAGGTTTTGTACCGATTTTAGTAGTTTTAATTTCGATTTGTCAATTTTGTGGTTGTTCTCAATAACGTGCGCAGCTATAAACGATTTTTCTGTTCTCCCAAATTTTACATAAGCTAGATGTTCTTTGATTCGAGTTTCGATTTGGCGACGACCAACATAAATTTTCAAACAGTTTTGACAACTGATCCCATATATGCCCGACTAAATTTGATAATGCCATTAAGGTAAATCACCTCTATTCGAGAAAATTTGACCTATGACTTTCAATAAATTTTTTTGTAAGCGCGATTTCGTTATGACCTTGCTATATTTTCATAATGTTAAAGTAGTAGTATTAGCGGAGTTAATGTCAAAGCCCGGCAAGTTCTAGGTCTTTATTTCTAGACCCTTTATTTCTAGGCCCTAACGGACCTTTTACCGACCCCCACAGTACTAGGAATTTGTATGTAGACTAGGAATTGGTAGTTAGTGTGACTTCAGCCGACTTTGATAGAAAATATGCCGATATTCAATTGGATGTTGAGAAAAGGAAACTGCAGAAAACCTTCAAATGCATTGCTAAGTACATTCGTTGTTGTGCGTACACCAACAGTTCAGTCAGTCAAGCAGTTTGTTAATTGACAAACTGCCACCTTTAGGAATCGAACCAACAAGCTCCCAGTTCCAGGCAGAGTGCCTATAACATCTTGCCCACTCGAACTGGTTCGTAGTTTATTTAGATTTTTTAACCAGTCCAAGTGGCCAAGTGGCGGTTTAAGCCGTTATGTCTGTGCAGTGTGTCTACTTGGAAACTGGGAGGTTAAGAGTTCGAATCCCGACAACGGCAGTTTGTTAATTATTAAGAAAAAAAAAGGGGGCGGTTAATTGACTAAACTGTCGGCGTACAAAGTAACCGGCTATGCTTGAGAAGGTTTTCTGCAGTTTCCTTCACGAACTCCATTGGCATAGTTCCTATCATAATCGGTATATACACCTGGTATATACACCAAAATCCCTTCCACTCCACTCACATCCTCACATCCTTAGGCATCACAATGGACCTTCCAGTCAAAGTGTAGCCCGTCTAGGGCAGCCTCTAAAATCTATCTATCTAGATTTTTTAAGAGATATAAAACCTATTTTGGCAAAATGGAAACCCGACTTCTAAAATCAAATATTCTATAACAAAAGATGCACTAAAAAGTAAAAAAATAATTGCATATTCTTGTGCCAATTTTAGTTCACCAAAGCAAAAATTTTTAAATATATATGTACAATTATTGTTATTTTTGGAGGCGGTGTCAGTATAGAGAAATTCACATAACTTTTGGACACCGCCTCCAAAAATAACAATAATTGTACATATATATTAAAAAATTTTTGCTTTGGTGAACTAAAATTGGCACAAGAATATGCAATTATTTTTTTACTTTTTAGTGCATCTTTTGTTATAGAATATTTGATTTTAGAAGTCGGGTTTCCATTTTGTCAAAATAGGTTTTATTTCTCGCTTTTTAGTGACTTTGAAGTTCTATAACTGATTTTATTTGTCTAAATATGGGTAGACCTACTAAACGACCAACTAATTTTTAGTGTATTTTTTTATAACAGATTTTCAGTTTTTTTTACAATTTGTTTTTTTGTAAAAAATTTTTTTGAAGTCGATTCTTAAACAAAATTTTCTTATTTTCCCATTATGAATAAGTATACCCTTTCAAAAAAAAAAAAAATTTCGCAGAAATCGGTTATCACATATGAAATGAGAATTTTCCTCGATTTCCCGGAGATCTCCTCATCAGAATGCGATTTGGTGACAATGGGACCAATGGGAAACCAAACCCTTTAAAACAAAAAAAAAATTCAAAATCAGTTCATAAATGACGGAGTTCTGAGGTGACACACATAAAAAAAAAAAAAAAAAATACTGACGAATTGAGATCCATCCTCCTTTTTTGAAATCGGGTTAAAAAGTACTACTCGACAGAGTAAACAGTTTCACTACGAATATTTAGCGAATTCTCTATAAAAATAAACAGCATGCGGTAAAAGACAACTGTAGGGATTCTCATAATTAGAATTGTCTAAAATATATGTATATATTTATATATAATACCTATAGGTACATTCATTATACAAACTTTTGTATAATTTATAGTTACTTAATTATGAAATGAACCTATACAGTAACCTATTGCGTATATATTATGTATTCATATCTTTTCTTAATTAATTTTGTTTAAAAATGTTTTTAAACAAAACAAAAAAAAAAAAAGGATAATGAAGCGTGAAAAAATTATTTTTTTCATTAAACGTGTATGGGTTTATTTTTCCACACATTTCTAGACATGTGTCGCAAATAACACTATGTAACAAATTAAATAATTGTTTTTCCCCTCTGGGTTCACAGTATGTAATAATAATACCACACACGATGCCAAAGCACAATTAAGATTTATAAATAAAATAGACATATCTCATCACATTTCATAATCGATTTAGTATCAAAAAAAAAACCACTAAATTAGCGACTCAAAATTATATTCAGAAATGTTTGTTTCTTACCGATTGTCTTTCCTCTTTTTGTCTTTGCAGTATCCCTTTGAAATTACTAACAACAGTCGGCATTATCAAGTGATACATCTGATATCGCCTCTCAAAGAAATTAGGAGGATTAATACAACCGGGCTGCATTTTGTATACTTAAGATGCTTTTCCCATAAAAATAGATCGTATAGATTCTCTTGTAATTTTTTCTTACCAATAAATTATAAATTACGGGACAATTACACGCAATTTTGGAGAAATTCCATGTTTAAATTAGGAGAAAATCAACTTGTAAACTGGGAGATTATGGGTTCGAATCCTGACATCGGCAGTTTGTCAATTATTAAAAACCAAAAACAGTATGGACAAGAACGAAGTAATCGGCTATGCTTGAGAAGGTTTTCTGCAGTTCCTTCACGAACTCCAGATGAATATCGGCATAGTTCCTATCATAGTCGGCTGCCGCCGCATATCTTACGAATTCCTAGTCTATATACAAAAATTCCTTCCACTACACTCACATCCTCACATCCTTAGGCATCACAATGGATCTTATGGTCGATGTATGGCCCATCCAGGACAGCCTCTACAATCTATCTAACCACAAAGTTTGCTTAAAATGTAGTTCCATCCTTTTCTAACGGAGTCTTATGAAGCCTCATAACACCTTGCTCTGTTTTGGTTTTGGCTCGCATAAAAATTAATATCTAGGTGGGAAATTTACCACCCCAGTTTTTTTTTGATCGATTATAGAAAGTCGTACGTTTCAAAAAAAAGTTTTATAGGTTTTATAACGATCAAAAAAAGAACAATTTAGGTTAAACTTTGTTTAAAACGATATGGTTCTATAATATGATATAAACTCGTACATAATCTAAATCCGTAACTTCAGACTATATATAATAGCTCACCAATCGATGGCGAACATCCTTCAGAGTAATTCTAATGTTTTGATGATCATTGTACACAGAAAACAAATATTTTGGTGACAAGTGTTTGCGATGTAATATTAAAACAAAACCATGTTTTCTTTTTTATTCGAGGTGTTCCTAATACGAATCACTATTCGATACATCGGTGAATTGTTTAATGTTACATAGTGATATTTTATTTAGAAAAAATCAACTTCAATAAACTTTAATAAAAAAAATTCTATTTTATTTTAATATTTATTTATCATATTTACATATAATTTTATATTTTTGTTGCAACATTATAAACAAGAAAACCATTAATATTGTTTTTGTTTATTTATATATATATATATATATATATATATATATATATATATATATGTATAATGTATACATATATAAATATATATAGGGTGTTGTGAAATTCATTCAAGAAAACTATACCACGGTGTACAGCTACAAAAAACAAACAAAAAAGTTTAATAAAATTTTTCGATTTGACGCTTATTTTTTAAGATATAACCAATTAAACATTGATAAACTCAACCAATCACACAGAGCGCATAGTTTAAGGAGGCGTGGTCTCAACAGTAGAGCGTGATGCTTTACCATTTAAAGGCTCGCAGACAGTAAGAGGTCCCGCCTCCTTACACTATGCGCTTTGTGAATGGGGGAATTTATCAAACGTTTAATTGATTATATCTTAAACACTAAGCATCAAATCGAAAAACTTTATTAAACTTTTTTGTTTATTTTTTTGCAGTTCACCGTGGTTTAGTTTTCTTAAATGAATTTCAGAACACCTTCTATATACTAATACTTATTTATACAGAAAAAAACAAGTAAATATGTTGTAAGTACAGTCGAATGAACAAAAAAATGAATTAAATATGATTGAATTGTCCGAGCAAGTTTTTTGTATTATGTACAGACAAAATACGTGTGCCAAATATCTGCTTGTACTGTTTATTTTACATGTTTACACGTACAGAAATAGTATATCTTATATTAGATAAATCAAAAATGTATTAATAGTAAATTATATTGTGTAAATAAATTTTACCTAATTCCAATATTGACAAAAATATTTGCAATTTTATTGCTGTGATATTTCTAACTAGTTTTAGATATTTCTCACCTCACCATGATAACTTAATTTCTCTGAGTCAATTCTCTAGTCTACGAATCTTTTGCTACGTGACGAATTTTTTTAATTTAATCTTTTATTTAAATAGATTCAACTTTTGTGATCGGTATATTGGGATAGGATTTACATTCACATTGAAATAAAATACCACTCAAATATCAGAACAGAAGAGACAAAACAAATATGTTGAAAAATAACAACAATTGAATAAATAAATAATATGAGATCGGAAACATCTATCTATTCAATGTGTACGTACATATATATACATATTTTGGATACACACATATAATAATTTATATGTTTATATATACAGGACGAGTCCAAAGTCATGGAGTTTATTGAAAGGGTGGATAGGGGTTGAAATTCGAAGATGAAAAGTCCTTGAACATTTTTGCGCCGTTAATAAGAATAAAGTAACTAAGAATTGAATTAGTTAGAGAAGAATAAGAATTGAATAAAGTAACCAATTAGAAAAGCGCGTTAACGGAATAAGAAATGGTGGGGAATGAATACAGCGGCAGCAAAGATACTCTCAGCCCAATGAAAATTGATTGATTTATTATTCCTGAAAACTACATTTTTCGTACAAAAATTTAAGCAACGAATCACCAATAATTTAGCTCTCTAAAATATTGAAAAATATTATACTTGAATTTATTAATGCTTTTTGTACTGATCAAATAAATTTCAATTTAGAATTATTTTCAACTTTTCGTTAAGTAAATTCAAGGTTTTCAAATATTGGGAAGTTTTTGATTTCAGTCCGATTATCGAACACTGAGTTTTTATAAGGTCTTGAATTTTTGAGGTACTAAAAAACTATCCTCACTATCTTTATGATATTCCCAAAAATATTTTTTTAAAGAATTTTTACACTACTGTACCGATCGATTCCAAAATCTAATCAGCTCTTAACTTTAAAAAAAGAACGTCAAATGCCGCCGTAAAATTTCATCGTAAGAAATCTAATAATAACTGAATAATTCAGTTAATTAGTTTTTTCTGAAAAAAAAAGGTAAATTTTTTTTCAAAATTTTTTTCAAATTCTACTCTAAAAACTGTACCGGAAACGCATAAAGTTAGATCGCTCTACGTTAGTGGTAGGGAGAGCTCGCTCCCGTCACGTATCTCTGCTGAAGCTGCGTTAATTCCCCACTGTTTCTTTTTCCGTGAACGCGTTTCTCTTATTGGTTAGTTAATTTAATTTATATCTAATTAACCGTGGGTCAGGTGTAAAAATGTCCGAGGACTTTTCATGTTAGAATTTTATCCCCTATCTCCCCTTTCAAAAAACTGTTCATGACTTTTGACTTACCCTGTATATATATATTTAAATGCATCAAATCGATATTTCTTGTCAATTTTAATTTAAAACTAATAGTTTTTATCTGTTTGTCACCTAAATATTATTTTGCATTTCAAATTCATATGAAATATTTATACTTGCATTGATTAACGACTAGACTGCTATAAAATTATCGGTGAAATGTGATCGGGGTTTATTCACAGTCGGCTAAATGCTTTTTTTTCGCGAAATATTACTACAATTAATGAATTAATTATTTATGAAAAACTTACGAAAATTTTTGAATTTGTAAAATAAAACCAACTCCAGGTGTAATTTTTATACCCAGTATATGTAAATATACAAGGTCTATTAAGACTAGTCCCGACTTTGTGACGCTTGAAAATATTAATCCTTGACAAAAATAAAATGGTCTAATTCGGTCATTTCCGCATGTCCGTCCGTCTGTGAACACGATAACTCAAGAACGAAAACAGATAACGAGCTAAAATTTTTGAGTGTGTTCTAGAGCAAAAAAGGAAGACCAAGTTCGTTAATGGGCAAAATCGGAACGTGTTTCCCTCCGCCAGAGGGAAACTGTATATCTTTGAAACCGTAAGAGGTAGAAAAAAATTTGTTAAGAAAAAATCTTCTTCTCTTTAAAATAAACAACTATTGATTGAAAATTTTTTTCATAAACTTAATAGTTTTCTCATAATTTGTACTGAAAGTTCCTGGGAAAGCAAAAAATGTGCCCATTTTTAAAGTCATGAGATATTTTTTTTTAAATTGTGACACAACAAACATTTACAAATAATTCATATTTTATAAACATTGAATAGGCAGAAATATTAACAATACAAACATTGATATACAACGCAGCATATACTGGGTATTCAAACAATTAACTAAGTTAGTTGTTACTTTACTTGTTTATATATTATATCCGACATCATTTTTGTTTTATGTCATTCTGTAAGGAATTGATGAAAATATTATATTCTTTATTTCTCTATTTTGGAATACGGTGACTGTAAATACGCGAAACGCATTTACAAAATTAAAATCCTTTAAAGTTCAAAATTCAACTCCATAAATAGTTTTTTTATTTTTTATTACAGTTCAGAAAATTCACTCAAACTTTGTATAAACTTCAATAAAGTTATATAGAAACTTCATTGACTTTTGTATCATAAAAAAAAAAGGTAAAAATAAATCAAATAATCAAAAGATAATTTTTGGATCATCATAAAACCTTCACATTATTTAGTTTCCATTTCTATATTGATCTGGGATTTGTGCCTTTTCTACAGAGTGCCCTCCGAATAACTAAACAGGATAATATCGTGAAAAGAGTATATAATAAATTCCAACAATCAAATGTCTATTGACTCATCACTACGCCAACTGTTTATTTCAGTTCATATGCTGAATTTCTGGCAAAATTATTCAGTTTATGGAAAGAAGTTGCAAAAACAAGTTGTTTATTGAACAAAACAGATGGATATTTTCCTACATGCAAGGTACGATTTTGCGCATGCGCTAATTTGACTGGATGTTTTAGCTCTAAAACACCTGATATATTTTATATAAATATCTGGTTTAAAACTCATTTGATTTTTGGTGTAGTCTTTTCTGTATATATTAAATAGCAAAGATGTTCACACAGGAGAAAAAAGGATTCACCTAAATCATTTTGAACATATCGTTACAAACTTAAACACATATAAAACAATGAAATTGTAATAACGCGATCGTTAAACAATCGTAAATAAAATACAATAAAATGATACTACCACGATGGTATTCTACATCTACATCTACTTCCAATGTTGTTGTCGGTTACCTTCTGGCAATGGTAGGTAGGTAGGTAAATAGGTAAGATGGAAGGTAGTAGATATGTTGATATTACCGTACTACATACACCTTCATCCTATTTATAAGATGTAATAAAAATGAACTTAAGAGGTGAATAAAGAACATATTAAATGTATGACATAAAATTTCTGAATGGAAACATATGTAGAGAATATACCATCAAGTTTTTTTTTTACGTCTGTGTATACTGGGTGGTCCGTAAGTCACGGACACAGCTGAAAGTATGGATAGAAAATTGAATTCTGAGATGAAAAGTCCTTTACCATTTTTTAATCAGACGTACAGGTAATTAGTTATTAATTAAAATAAGTAACCAATCAGAGGCGCGTACTGATAGCGTATATGACTTACAAATAGTCATATACGCTATTGAGTACCTCTAATTGGTTACTTATTTTAATTAATAACTAATTACCTGATTAAAAAATGGTAAAGGACCTTTCGTCTCTGAATTCAATTTTCTTTCTATACCTTCAGTTGTGTCTGTGACTTACGGGACACCCTGTATAGTCCAGAAGCTTTTTGCTTTTCTCTTGAAGCGACTTTGTGCATATATTCACTAACGGTGGGTTTTCTCCAATTATCTCGAAAAACTGTGGGAATCATTGACGCATATAATGAAATTAATCAAAATTAAAGAAAATTAAATTTTGAATAAAAATATTCCTTTTTATTATAATTCTTGATTTCCATAGTCCATTACAAAAATAAATAATTTTGTACAAAATAAAATAATGTTCAAAGTAGCACGTGTGTTTTTTTAAGTACAATCCCAGATCAAAAGTTACAGCGTAAATGGTGGTAAATATATTTTCATTGAGTTTCAAGTAGTATGGTGTTTTCCATTTTTCGCTTATTTTTGTTTAATTTTATGGCTTTTAACTATTCAAAATGGACAATGACTTTTAATTGACAATCAGAACAGGATAATTTTATGGCTTTCTAGTGTCTTTAAAGAACGAATACTTAAAAGTAATATAATTATCCTGTACATCCTGAATAAACAATTAAAAACCATAAAATAATAAAAATTTGAAAAATTTATATAGACCTACCCTACTAACTGTTCATTGGGAGAGACTTTGAATTCAAAGTGAATATATTTAACGCCATCTTTGCTATAACTTTATATGGGAACTTTTTATGTGATTTTTTTGCAGTAGAATCATTTTCGGAAAAAAATTGAAATAGAAATGGACCGCATACGGAGTTGATCTACCGACCTCTTAATGTCTGAGTTCGATAAACACTTGTTCATTTTTATCCCGACTTCAAAAAAGAGGATGGTTCTCAATTCGTCTGTATTTTTTTTTAAATGTTTGTCACCTCAGAACTTTTTGTTTTAAAGGGTTTGATTTCAGATTGGTCCTATTGTCACCAAATTGCATTCTGGAGAGGGGATCCCCTGGAAATCGAGAAAAGTCCTCATTTTGTATGTTATACCCGAATTTTTACGAATTTTTTTTTTTTTTTTTTTTGAAAGGGTATACTCATTCATAATGGGAAAATAAGAAAATTTTTTTAAAAACCGACTTCAAAAAAATTGTTTACAAAAAAACCAACCCCAAAAAAAAATTTTTACAAAAAAAAAACAAAATGCATGTAAAAAATCACTGAAAATCTGCTATGAAAAATTGCACTAAAAATAAATAAAAATAAAAAATATTTTGACAAAATGGAAAGCCGACTTCAAAAATCATATATTCTAAAACAAAAAGTAATTACATATTCTTGGGTCAATTTTAATTCACCTAAGTAAAATTTTTTAAATATATATGTACAATTATTGTTATTTTTGGAAGCGGTGTCAGCATAAAGAAATTCACATAAAATTTGGTCACCGCCTCCAAAGAAAACAATAATTGTACATATTATAACATATATTTAAAAATTTTTGCTTAGGTGAACTAAAATTGACACAAGAATATGCAATTATTTTTTACTTTTTAGTGCATTTTTTGTTTTAGAATATTTGATTTTTGAAGTCGGGTTTCCATTTTGTCAAAATATATTTTTATTATAACATATCCATTTAATAAACTAATATATATAATATAATATTAAAATCGCTGTTGAGTGTCTTCTTTATGTTTTATTAATGATTTCTGCTGTTATATCAGAGTTTTAATTGTTATATTAAATAGTAATTAAATGTTTCTTACTGATAAGGATTAATACCTTTACATTTTATTTAATGTCTGTAATGTAATAATATTGCACCTTATTTTAGTTTTTATACATTATAAAACTGGGGAAATAAATTATGGAAAATCTTAAATGCATTTTCATTATAAAGTTTGAACTAAAGAGAAATTTTTTTTATTAACTAATATCTCGATTTTACAGCTTCGGTATTGTTATCAACTATTAATATGAAACAATTTTTAATACTATTATTAGTGTAATACTATGCTTTTGTGTAAGTGCCAGGAAAATGAAATGTGTTCACTTGTTTTTAACCAGCAGAAAGAGGGTAATGTTTTTCGGCTGTATGTTTGTATGTCTATTTCTTTGACACGCTCTGCAGCCTTAACGACTTGATGGATTTTAACATTTGACGTGTCGGTAGATTCCTCTTAGTAGATTCGTCTGTAGGAGTGGCAAGTGGTACAATATTTCAAGATGACGTCTATGTATAAAAAATTCGTTACGCAGGAGCTGCTTCAACTTCCTTAGAATACATAAATAACTCTCTAGCGGTCACAAGTTTAGTCTGATCAAAATCAAATGTCGTATATGATTTTAGTAATTCCAAGTCCAATTTTATTATAAATGACATACGTCGAGGGGAATGGGGGGGGGGGGGGGGTATAAAGAAAGAAGAAAACACAAAATATAAAATATCTCTCTTAATATTAGAACAATCGAAAAAAGCGTAAGGAATAAAGTTGTAGAAAATTATATTTGGTACAATTCATCACCTTTTTATTTTTGCTCAAACTCTAATGTGTACAGAGATATTAAGGAATTGAATTTTCAATCTTAAACCGTCAATATTTCTGTAAATATTAGTGTAACAGAAAAAATTATAAGAAACAAAATTACAGTAAAACGTAATTCCTACAACTTTACTTCGTATATATTTTTCGATTTTTCAAATATTAAGGGAGATATGTCAAATTTTGTGTTTCCCCCTCGCTCTAAATCCCCCTTTGAATACTTGAATATCACCCCCCTTGACCTTTTGAATATCAAAAGCGCCTCAAAGAATGATTACAGACATATATATATATATATATATATATATATATATATATATAAATATATATATATATAAATATATATATATATATATATATATATATATATATATATATATATATATATATATATATATATATGTATATATATATATATATATATGTCCATAGATATATATATAAATTTTACAGATGGTGATTTTTGACATCCTTTAGGTAGGAACGATGGACATTTGAAGAAATTTTTGCGAAATTTTGACTTCGGTACGGGACCAATAGCTCTATTTCCTTTCAGGAAATTCGCTAAAAAAAGAGGTATAGTAAAAAATGTTTTGCTCGATGAAATGGGCAAAAGGCGCTTTATTTGGAACTGGGAGGTTGCTGGTTTGATTCCACATAGGGGCAGTTTATCAATTAAATTAATTTAGCAAAAAAAAAAATGGTGCGGTTAATTGACTTAACTGCCGGCGTATGTGATAGTGACAGGCTAAGCATTTGTAATATTTTTCCGTGCAGAGAAGGGATCTAACATGTTACGACAAATTTACTATCAAAATTATTATTCTATCAAAAAAAGTGGTTTCTCATAAACTACTATTAAATAAAGCACCACAACATTTATTCAACTCTAACTAAATTCCTTGATTGTTTTGTGATAAATATTATATTTATATAATTCAGGATTCATTCCAGCATCCCATAACAGCCAGTGTATAATAATAACTATACAACTCTTTAAATAGTTAAAATATAATAATTTAGTAAACATTCAAGCTTCATCGCATTTATTATTATAAGTATTTTCTTCTGCAGTAAATAATGTGTGCATAAGTTTTAATCGGATTATAAAATGCGGTATAATAGTCAGCCAAGCCAGTCAGCCAGCGATGAGATGCTATTCTGCTTGCTGTAAATTCTCGTGTAGATGCTACACACTAATAGTCGCTAAGTTCTGTGGTTTAATAATAATAATAATATTTTAAGTATACCTAATATTTACAGCGTGTCTCAAATCAGATGAGTCTACCTCTTCTAAAGTCATTATTTGAATATACGAGTTAATGTATCAGTAAAAAAACTTTGTTTTGTGTGAACTATTGGATTTATCGTATGATATATGTATATACAAAGATATAACACTAGGACTGATCGAAGCGGAAACCCTATTAAACATATATATATATATATATATATATATATATATATATATATATATATATATATATATTTATATATATATATGTGTGTGTGTGTATAGAAATATATATATATATATATATATATATATATATATATATATATATATATAGGGTGAATCGAACCAGGTGCAAACTAGCACACGTATCAACTTCCTTCCATGATCCTCCAATTTTCCAACAGCATCCAATAGAACACCTCCTGTTACGGAGACAGTCTGTTCATAAGACAAATACCATCCTATATGCTAGCTCAGACGGATATAGCACTCTTATACTGACTGATGCATGCTTGCAACCTACCAACGGAATAACAAATCATTACCAATGATTTGTTATTCACTTAAGTATAATTAGAGCTGGCGCCACAAGCAGACATCAACATAAGAACACCATGTCCGTCCAAGCCAACACACAACATACAAAACAACATTTGTATTATGAACAGACCGTCTCCCTTACAAAAAGTACTCCACTATTGGATGTTGTTGGAAAATGGAAGGATCATGGAAGGAAATGGAGGTGTTTGCTATTTTACATACTCTGTATATGTGTCTGTACGCGTTCTACAGACCACAGTTTTTTTACGATCAAAGTGAACTTTGGTATGCTGAGTGCTTTTGATATTTTAAGAGTTAAGTCTATTAATGGGCAAAATCGGTCAAAGAAAAAGATAAATATACTTGTAAAAAAACATATTACTAAAATTTGTTTTACAACTTTAATGTTTTAATACTTATAATAAAATAGCTAAATTTCCCTCTGCATTGCCCGTGGATTTTTGGCACTAAATCAACGTTTATTGAGTATATTGTCATTTCAGTCCATAAATAAAGAATTTGTTAATTTGTTAACTTTTGGAGTCGATAGTTATTAATTTTTCCCGGCGCTTCCACATAATTCAAATGTTATTTTGCTTCCCAGCACCTCCACCAAATTATAGAGTTTGTTCATAATTTGACTAAATTGCCACAAACCGGATTCTAGCATATCAATTAACCATCCTCTCCACAATTACACGAATACAAACAGACGCACCAACGATTGTATATATCGAGGTTACTCAATTTTATTATAATTCTATCCACTGAGAAAACATACTACGGCTTCGTAGCTTCTACGTGTTTATTTATGAAATGGGTCTTATATTGTTTTTTGAAATTTGCTAATAAGTCGTCAAATATTGAATGCATTTGATAAAGTGATTTAAAAGCAATAAGAATATTATATTTAGTTTTTATTGAACACTCATAGAAACTTTACCCAACCATAATGTGTGTTTTATGAATTACGTCATAGAACTAGAAAACAGGCGACAATTTGTATAGTAAAACCAGTATTTAATTTTTAGTAGAGTTATTAACTTAAATTATTGGTGAATTTATAGTATCTTAAAATTATTATGTATTCAAAATCACTTCAATGTAAGTACAATTTGTATTGAATGTGAGTTTCTGTTGCTTGAATGACAATTTTAGAAAGTGTTTAAGTTTATAAAATTTGTAAGTAAACCGAAGTCAATTCATAATGAGAGTAATTAAATATTCACTTTTCTATTAAAGTGACGTCACGACATAAAATCTCATAGAATCTAGCATTTTCAGCAATTTGAAACATCTTTTACTTTTTATTATGAATAAAAACTTACATATTTCATAATATTGGCCACAAACTATACGAATTAGTCATTTTTGCAATAAAATATTCTAGTGTGTTTTTTAAATAGTAGGGATTATTATGATAGGGACGCTACACAATTTCCCTACACAGATCTAAGTCTGTTTATAAATGCTTAAAGTTTATTTTATTCTCGTCGCCAATAGATAAACCTTAATTATTATACATCTTATTACTAAATAATAACGAGTTTTTTTTTGTAAATTTTTTTTTACGAAGAATTTTACTTTTTTGACTAAAGAATCACAAGAGTATTTGGCCAAGAAAGGCTCCCTTAAGCCAAGACTAACGGGTTCTACTTCTAATAATTTTAAACACCTTTCAAGAATTGTAGTTTCTTCGCTCAACTTAACATGTTTTGATTCGACTGCGTAGTCTTGAATGAAAACAAGGGTTTCTTTATTGAAGTACATATTTTGAAGAAAATATTTTTTCTTGAGGAAAAACAATAAACATATTTGTTGTGTGGTGAAAAGTGTACGTCACGTACGAAGGGTTAAAATACTGACAGTATGTAGTTTTGGAATTGGTTTTGCTTTACGGATTTTCCAGCATACCCCAATTTTTGACAGGTTTTTTCCACATGCTAAAAATAACGTTTTCTAATAAATTCCGAAGTTTCAGAATTTTTGACCGTTTAGAACGCGAGATAATTAATATCAAAGTTATCATTCTCTCTCACTCACTCTCATTAGAAGCATGCAAAACTTCATGCCCACCCAACTATTATCACTTGTATTAGAAAAAATACTCGACAGAATTTAAAAAAAACTAAGTGAGTAAAGCTAAATATTTATTATATAAATTTAAAAAAAAAAATCAAGTGTTACCGTTTTATTTTCGAAATATAAAAGTTTAAATTTATTTATTTTCTTCAAAACAACATTCTTCTGTATATGTGAGCAGTGTTTTTGTTTATGTGTTGTATATATGTGTTATGTATTGGTGCTATAATAACATCAAACCAGTTTGTTGTACTGATTGCATAACACAGTGCTGAAACGTCGTTACACTTTGATGCTGTACTTTTGAAACACACTGTATATTGGGGGGAGGATGAATGTGTTTTGATATGTTTGTGAATGTACAAAAGTTGACTTTTGAATCATGAATGAAGAATATTTACGTATATTCAGACTATGTATGAACTAATTATATTCATATACCTATAAAATATTTATTTGATAATAATTCTAATTTATTGTACTTAAATACTTAAGTTTGTTTACACATACACACACACACACACACATACACCCACTTTATATACTTAGTAATAGATGTGATATATTTTAAATAAATTGTATATTTATGTTATTATATGAATGTTTGTATCTTTGTTTTTACACAACGAACCTGTTTCGGAAGGCTTAAAAGAACTATGTAAATATAACTTCTGAAATTGCACTGATAGAAGTAATTCCTTGCAGTAAAAAATTTTTTTTTAAACCAAGAATTTCTGACTCTCATATATAGGGAAGATAATTTATATATATATGTATATATATATATATATATATATATATATATATATATATATGTCTATAATCCCTCTAAGCAATCACAAGTTTAATCCGATTAGAAGGAATTTTGCTGTAGAGGCGCTTTTAATATTTAAAAAGTCCAGTAAATGGGTAAAATAGGATAAAGGGCCTTTAGAGGAAGTTGAAAACACAAAATTTGATTAATCTCCCATAATATTCGAAAAATAAAAAATTCATAAGAAGTTAAGTTATAGAAAATTAGTTTTACTACAATTATGCTTTTATCATTTTTTTTGTTATAATAATATTTACAGAAATATTTACAACTTAAGATAGAAAGTAAAAATCCTACATAACTCTGTACACATTCGAGTTTGAGAAAAAAATGACCAGATTAGGAATTGTAGCAAACATGATTATCTACAATCTTACTCCTTATACATTTTCGATTTGTTCTAATACTAAGAGAGATATTTTAAATTTTGTGTTTTCTTCTTTCTCTATGCCTCCCTTTCCCCATTGACCTATGCCATTTTTTAATAAAATTGCCATTGCAAATACCAAATTCACAGTTGTGACCACTACAAAGTGATTTATGTATTCAATGCTATTCGCTAAGTTGACGCGGCTCCTGCGTAACGTATTTTTTTTAAATATAAATACAAAATTTGATTTAAAATTCGATCACGAATTTGTATTTGTAAATAATTTTTACTGGTTAACGTGTACATTAATGTGACGACTAATAAATAAGTTTATTAAATCTATTGACGACAAAACGGTGTTTAATGAGAGTAATATATAGTAAAAAGAAAAATAAACACTTGTATATATATATATATATATATATATATATATATATATATATATATATGTATTAGTATATGTACATGTATATGTACATGTACATGTATATATATATAAATATATATATATATATATATATATATATATATATATATATATATATATATATATATATATATATATATATATATATATATATAATAAACATCCCTTGAAACCACACAACAACTAGTTTTGTATGTAAAATACAAATATATAATGATTCATAACGAAGAGGCAAATGTGTAACAAACGATACACCAGAACTAACTACACAAAACACACAGACACACTCCACTCGTATATAGACGAAACACATACACAAAGATTTTCTAATCGAATTTCACAAATCAACATTACTATACATATCCAATGTAAGTACGATACGAGTGACTATACTATACACATAGTATTCTTGGTTTCTTGTTAGAGAGAGCGACTCATTATAACTTTGAAGAACGTTTTGTTATATAAGCCAATACAACATACTATAAAATCGTTTAACGCATGTACATAAATGTATACAATCAGGGTTCGTTTGGTCTGTTCTGAATATAGCAAAATGTCTTGATTAACATTGAATAGCTAAAACCTGACATTTAAAATATTAAATCAAACTATTATTTTAACATTTTAATACCATATTTATTTTTTGACATTCTTTAACATAAAATGCTTGATATGACAAATCATACGCATCTAGGATGGGAATCGAACCCGCGACCTCTGGGGTTGATTCCCATACTAGATGTGTATTATTTTCCATATCAAGCATTTGATGTCAAGGAATGTTATCAATGTTCATACATATTACTCAAATGTCAAATTAAGTAAATGATAGTCACTTCCGTTGGTATAATATTATTATTTTATTATTTTAATCGAAGATTTATTGTTAACATTGCTTAACATCAAATACTGGATATGAAAAATCATACAAATCTGGGATGGGAATCGAACCTGCAACCTCTGGGTTTGATTCCCATACTACATGTCTATTATTTTCCATATCAATCATTTGATGTCAAAAAATGTTATCAATGTTCATACATATTACTTAAATGCCGAATTAAGTAAACGATAGTCATTTCCGTTTGGTATAATATAACCGAAAGGCACCCATACTAACAATGTGGGTAGATTGACGGAAGTTTACAAAACAATTACAAAATGTTTTTTGTATTTTTGTAAATAAGAAAATACAAATCTTGTTGGTGAATATGTATAGAATACTGGTGACGCATATATTGTACCACGACGACTAAATGTTGAGCCCTAAAATCTAATGAACATTGCACTACATGTTTATAAAGCAGAGTTCCTCCAAATAATGTATGTTTGTTCAAGATTTGCCCAAATAGACCACCAAGGATCTAGCATCGAGATTTCTACAAATTTATAACAGCTAGGTGTTATTCATAATAGGTCCAGAGGATTTCTACTTGCCAATCGAAACTTTTCCGAAATTAGCATAATTCATAAAAACTTGAAATGTACACAAAATTTTTAAATAAAATGTATTGATTAAAAGTTTTAAAACATTACAAAATGCTTTCTACGACACGTTTTGGTTC